>QPKB01000006.1:15636343-16236343 GCA_003546025.1 Camphora micrantha | reverse complement strand
GGATCAAACACAACGGTTCGGCAGGTGGGTTAAAAGACATAACAATAATTGAAATTACCTTGGAAAACATTTAAACATGTTAAAACAATAACTTTCACAAAACAGAAGAATCATTTACTGGAAAACAATATGCAATATAAAACATGTAAGGTATCCAAGGAAATTGGGAAACAGGCAATATGGCAAGAAGTCCTCTATCACCGAAGTGACATGAGCATATCGGGATGTTGACCTCAGTCACCGACGTGAGGAGATACAACATAAATTACATATACATATACATAATAAATACAGGACATGACCACAGTAGCAAACCAGGCATCGGGAACGACAGTAGCAATCTGCGGCATCGGGACAAGACAACGGTAATAACCGGATAATGGGATCCAAACTGCAACTGGTGGGACGGGAGGGAGATTTCCAAGTCGGTGGATCAGACCAACAAGGTTATCCAAGTTTAGTGGTACCGACTCATAAGTCAAATAACAGAAATCACAACATGTATAAAATACATCAAATACAAGTAAGTAAATGGGCGGGACAGGATGCTCAAAGGCACAAGTATCCCTTTATTCGAGCATGTATAAATGGGTTAGCAAAATGCTAAAATATAATTTCAATACTCTCGGGAATGATAAATCATAATTCATAATTTTCGAGGCAAGTATCGGGATTCAAAATTTGATCAAGGTGAATAAGGGTCTCGTATATCAGTTTCGATATAGATTGGTACTCCTTGAGTTTGGAGACATTCTAGGCTCTTTATACACCTTAGGGATTTTTAAAACTTCAAATGAAAGCTTGTGATTTGGTCTCTCTTTTCATATGGGTTCAAACAATGTTTATAAGTCTTCCCATCACAATAGGGCTCCCAATAAACCTCTCTCAATCATCAAAAATATTTCATTTTTGCTCCCAGATTGGTCCCAGATGAATAGTGTCCATCGCTCTAGCGGACAAGAAGTTCGCTCAAGCGACGAGCACTTTGGAAAAGTTTCCTAGGATGGTTCGCTCGAGCGAATATGAGGTTTGCTCGAGCGGATATGAGGTTTGCTCGAGCTAACATGTTGGCTCGAGCGAAGATTTCGTTCGATCGAACTAACAAGGTTCTGTGAGAATTCTAGGATGGATCTAAGAAAGTTTGCTCGAGCGAAGTTTGGTCCGGTCGAGCGAACTGTCTACTAGACTGGAAGGAATCCCTTTCTGGACAGGTCGCTCGAGCGAACTGTTTAGGAACCGATTCCGGGACAGTTTTGTTCTCATCCTTTTCCACTTCTTACAAACTCCTTTAGCCACACTTTCTCATCAAAATGAGAGAGTCAAAAAATCCTTCTTCTTACAACATTCGATACACCATCAAATCCCCATCAATACTTCCATAAACATCAAATGAGAAATCTTCCTCTTAATCACATTCAACCACTAAACGAGAAGAGAAAACCACAATCACAAGGGGTCATTTATATCACAACAAGTAATAAATGAAAGGCTATAAATGTAATGTTTCAACCATCCACAATACTCATTCATGAGTATTTATTTCAAATCAATGCAAACCAATGAAAGCATGAATAGTATGATAAAATCAACACATTTCTCTTGAAACCATTTAATGCTCAAAATATCAATTCATCCACTTGTGTTGGGTCTCTAATCAAGCAAAACAACGACTAAACACTCTCTCTCCAAGCCAAGCTCCAAAGCTACACAAAAACCCCCAAAACAGACCCTAAAATGGGTCAAAACAAGGAAATAGAAAGAGGGAGCTTTCAATAATGAAGATGGAGCTTCTCTTGGGTTACAAGAACACAAATCTAGAAAATGGAGAGGATTGCTTACTTGAATGATCTTCAAATGGGCAAGACTAGTTCAAAGAGGATCTTGAAAATAGAGGTTTTCTCCAAAAAAAATAATGGTATCAAGAAGAAGCTTTCAATGAGAGGGAGAGAATGGTGATCTCCATTTGGCCTTTGATGTAAGATTGGTAGTGGTTTGTGAGATGGAAGAGTGAGGGGAGGAAGGGGAAGGAAAAGCCCTAGCTTTTTGGTGACTTTGAACTGGAAAAAGGGAAAGGAGAAGAGAAAGTCTCCTTATAAAGCAATTGGAAGTGGGCTCCACCCATAAGAATCCTTGTAGGGCTGAAATAGTAGTTTTCGGCGCTTCAAATGAATTCAACAAAGAAGGGAAAGTTGTTCGTCGAAATATCTAGTTTCCAAGAAGTATATCTTTCGCGGATTTCGGAAATATCAAATATTGGGTACAGATTTAGTGTAAAAAGACTGTTTTGCCTTTGAAGCTAGAAAAGTCGGGTTTTGGGATTCGGGACGGGAACGGAATCAACATGAAAGTTGAAAAGATTAACAATATGAGTAAAACGGGATAAGAACACATTTCATCAAAATTTCATATAATCCCCCAAGTAAATGCAAAGTCATAAAAGGAACCCTTAAAGGGCCCCACTAATCACAAAGGCACTCACAATTCTCCAAAGGTATAACAAAGCTATTCTAACCCAACTAAATCAAAATACACTGATCACGCTTAAGACTAACACACAACTTAATTAATACTAATCGAGGTCACTTGGGTTGGAGTCTTACAAGGAGCCAATCCAATCATTAAGGCATTTTGTTGTAATGAGACTCCGGATGAAGTTGCAGGAGCCAACCAAATTAATGAGGCATTTTGTTGTAATAAAACTCCAGTTGTTGATCTTGAGGATAAAATGAAGCCTGAGGACATAAACACAGATGTTGGCAACAACTCGGCACAGGAAATGTGGATCGGCCGTGAATTCCAAGATCGAAAAACGTTCTGGAATACTTTGGCTAAGTTCGCAATTTATGCCAACTTCACTCTTAGACCCTTGAAGACCAACATTACCAAAGTAGTTGCACGCTGCAGAGATTAGGAATGTCCATGGCATATTTACGCTTTTATTGTCAAATCAGAACCACAATTTAAAGTAAGGACGTACAATTCTAACCATAAATGCTCAAGATCAATGATGGGCATGGCACATCGATAAGCGTCTTCTGCACTTATTACAGAGTTCATGGATAGAGTTAGACACAATGTCAATTTGACACGAAAGGAGATCATGAATGACTACCGGATGGAGTTTGGGCAACCATTAGCTCCAAGAAGACTTATATAGCAAAGGAGATGGCACTGAATATGGTCCGTGGATCGTATGAAGACTCCTTCCATCATCTACCTATGTACTGTAAAGAACTTCAAATGAGCAACCCTGGCACTGTAACAAGCATAAACACCATAATTAAGGACCATTTCAGAAGATTTTTTTAGGCAACCGGACCTTGTTTAAGGTCTTTAACGTTTTCATTGAGACCAGTGATTGTTGTAGACGGTTCACATCTCCAAGGAAAGTATCCAAGTGTCTTGCTTTTAGCAGTAACACATGATGCCAATCAAAAGCTGCTTCCAATCACCTTCACATTTGCAGAAGCCGAGCGCCGTGACAGCTAGGAGTGGTTCCTTGCTATTTTGTTCATATAGCTGGGGGAGCCAGCCAACTTAACTATTGTTTCAAACCGTCAGAAGGGCATCTTCCAGCACAGAAGAACACTATACCATCCGCATTTCACTATTATTGTTGTCGTCACATTGCTGAAAACATCAAGGCTGCTTTCAGTGATGAGGCAATCGTGATGAAATTCTGGCGGGCGGCAAAGTCGTATAGGCCTTATGAGTACGAGGCTTAAATGACGAATATACGTGTAGTAAGCCAAGAGACGTTCAACTACATTGATGCAATTGGACGGCAACGTTGGGCGAATGCATATGTAAAAGGCCGTCGGTATGACATGCTTACTTGAAACTTGGCCAAGTGTACTAAAAGCCACTTAAGAGACACAAGAGTCCTGTCCATCACAAAGCAAGTAGAGGAAATACGTGCCAAGTTAATGCAATTGGGCCAAGAGGTGTTCAACTATATTGAAGCAATTGGGCGGCAACGTTGGGTGAATGCATATGTAGAAAGCCGTCGGTATGACATGCTTATTAGCAACTCGGCTGAGTGCACTAACAGCCTCTTAAGAGACACAAGAGTCCTGCCCATCACAAAGCAGGTAGAGGAAATACGTGCCAACTAGGCATCGGTATGACATGCTTACTAGCAGGTATTTGTCAAGCATATACCGTACGTCGTACAGTGAAATCCTATAAGCTACTCGCGACATCAAGCAATGGGAGCACACTTGTGACATCAGGGTTCTTCCACTGAGAGCCACTAAACAACCCGGACGTTCAAAGAAGAACAGGATCCATACCGAAGATCATGGTCGCCAGAGAATGATCGTAACGTGTTCAAATTGCAAAGGGATGGGGCATAACCGTGGAGGGTGGCGTAAATCTCCAGTAAGCAGCTGATGGACGTAGGTGGAAGTTTTTTGTTGGTATTTTTTTTTTTTTTTTTGGACTAAGATAATGCATATAGTCCCATTGTAAGTAAGAACAGTTGTAAGTAAGAACATTCAGTCTGGGACTTTTTTGGGTCGTTCAAAACCCGCATATAGCTTCATTGTAACTAAGAATAGTTGGAAGTAAGAACTAAAGGGCAGGGATTTTTTTGCGGGCTCTTACATGATGCATATAGTTACGTTGTAAGTGAAAATAGCTTTAAGTAAGAACAGTTGTGAGGGGATTTTTTTGGGGTATTAGATGATGCATATAGTCTTATTGTAAGTGAAAATCTTTGTATGGGCATTTTGTATGATCGTCCTGTTATGTAAATGGATCTTGGAAATATTAGAAATATAACACAGCATTTCGTATGGTTGTCCTGTCATAATCCCATTTTGTTTGGATGTGGATCTACTTTAGTGGCACTAAAAATGGTGGTTTTACAGCTCCTGTTACTCATTATTTGTTCTTAAGAATTATGTAAAATATTAATGTAAATGATGGTTTCACCTAAGTTCTTGTGATCCAGATTACATGTGAATTTACATGAAAGGGCAGACCAGCATGTGTCGTAAATCTTACACCAGATTCAAAGTTAACCAAGGTTCTTGTTAACAAAAATAGCCGATATTGACTATTTTTATTGTCGATATCAACCATATAACTGAAAGACAGTTTTCCTTGTATCCCAATTATGGTGACAGTAATGGTTGGTATCTACCATTCCAATAGTCGATATCGACCAAGTAACTGAAAGGCATTTTTCCCTACATGGTCGATATCGACATATAACTGATAGGCATTTTTTCCTGTATGGTCAATATCGACCATTTTAGTAGTTGATATCGACCATTTTTGGGTTTGAAAAAAGAAAAAAAAAAGAGAAGATCTTCCCCGCAACGTTTGGAGTGACAAATCCTGTAAAATAGCATGTTCCTTGATTATTCAAGTAAGCTCACATAATTCATCAGCATCTGTAGAGAATGTACGTGCTGAGTACACAAATTCTAAACAAAAGACTCCATAACATGAAACAAAAGCTATACATGGATTATAAACCAAAATACTCCATAACATGAGACAAAACATTACACAGGACTCCATTCTTGATCAAAGCTAAAAACTCATCCTTACACAAATGTACACAGAAGTCAAAAAAGATAACCAAAAAACTGTTTACTAAGCGACACTAGAATGTGTACAATGCTTAACCGCAAGACTACCGTGTCGTCAAGTAGTAAAAGACTAAAGAGTCTGAATTTTCGATCCTACGAAGTGATGATGGAACAAGCAATGAATCCAATTAAATGAGAGTTGAACTAAGATATAGCTAATATAGAAAATTGAAAGTGAAAAACTAAAACTAATAAACTATGCAATGTAAACAACTCATTAACAATCTAAAATATGAATTTATAAATATCTAAGTTAATCTAACAAACAACACTAACTTAGTGGATAAATAGTGGTGGAAATGGAAGATTTAAGGTGAAGATGTGGTGTGAAATGTGTAGGAGTTTAAAACAAGTTATGTGAAGTGTAGATCTAACAATCTAGAAGTGAAAATAACAAATCAAATAAAGATTTAAGTTAACAACAATAAAATAAGATATTAGGCAATCCATAATCCACTAAGCATGTAATTAATTCAAATAATGCATGTTCTAATTCAACTCCCAAATCTACAATCCAATTAGCAATCTCTTGCCTAATTGGATTGGATGATATAACAATGAAGATCAAAGTAAAGAAAATCAAAGGCCAAGATCCTAGATCATCATCTAGCTACCTTAACAATAAATTATCAAAATCAAGTTACAAAAGATCAAGGACAAGGGCTCTAGAGCATGCTATGTGAGAAAACTTAATCTAACTATAAATCATCAATTGAGATTATCCAAGCATCAAGTGTAGAGATAGAGCATGAGAAATGAGAGGGATTAGCATGAGTAGATCTAAAATCTAATAATCAATCAAGGCACAAGTAGGAAATTTAAACTAAAACATGCAAGGAATTAAACTAATCATATTACTTAGCTTTAAAAGGAGAGCCTAATCCAAAGCTTTAGCCGCTAAACATCAAGAAAGAGCTCCAAATCTTCATTAATGATCTTTAATTACATGCTCTCTCTCTAGATTAGTTACAAAGAAGCTCCTAATTACAATCTAAAAGTAAAAATAAAATTTAAAAAAAAACTAAGGGCGTGTTTGGCATTGTGCTGGGAGTTGTTCCCACGTTCTCACTGGATATATAAATCCATAGGGCACACGTTTGGCAAGCAAAATGACCTTTCCAAGTTTACTTCCCGCTAGAATTGTCCCACGAGATCTGACCCGCTGGATAAGAAAATTTGAAACGATTGATTTTTGTTTTTCTTTTGGAAGAGTCTTGCCAGCACAATGCATATCTCCCAAAAATAATCCCGCGTTCTTCACTCAAGATAAAGAGCACGAAGATCTCCTCCACTACTCTATGCGCAGATTGTCTTCTTCTGCAACAACCTCTGGTAAGTGACGTATCCATCTCTTCTCTTTCCTTTTGCATCTCTCTTTCTCTGTATCACTCCTTGCAACCCCGATCTCTCTCACGGGCCTAACCATCCATTTCATCCTCCCCGTCTTTCTCGTCTCCTCTTTTCTTGCTTTTCTTTTTTCATTTTTCTTTGTTTTCCCCTTTATCTCCTCTCTCATTTCCCATCTCCCCCCACCCAGCTACCCAACTCGATCCCAGTAACCTCTTTCTTCTTCTTCTTCTTCTTTCTTTCTTTCTTTCTTTCATTCTTTTCATCTCTCTTTCTCTTCTCCCAACCCCTTGATCTTTCTTGTTTCTTTCCCCATCTTTGAGTTCTCAGTCCTTCTCTCTCGCTTTCTCTCCCCTACCCTCTATAATGACAATTATCCCCATCTCCCTGCCCCTATTCTATCTTTCCTCCTCCCCAAGCAACCACCACATTTCTCATGAATTTGTCAATCCCATGGAGCAAGTGACAATGACAATCCTTCTGAATTTGTAAATCATGGAAACTATATTTGTTTCTATTTGTTAATGTTTCTGCAATTCCCTTTTTAACAATATAGTACTATTATTTGTGTTGGTTGTATTTCAGTAATCTCCATTCTAAAAAATGTGATACTAAAATTTTAAATTGTTTGTCATGCAAGTTTTCTTCTCTGGACTCAATCAAGACAACAGTGGATTGGAAGTAAGAGGAACGAGAAACAAGTGCAGTAGGTTTGAGAAACAAGGCTAAGGTATGGGTTTTTTTTAAAAAAAAATTTGCATCACATTTTGAAGCACCAATTAGGGATTGTTAAATATGTATAAAAGAGAAAAAATTTCTGAAACCTTGCCATCAATTTACACTCATCTTTTTATTTGTTCATCACTTCCATCAAATTTCTCTTTTTTGGTTCTAATCATCTTTTTATTTGTTCATCACTTGCATCAAATCATATAGTTGAAAATAACAATGGTGAAAACAATGGCGATAGTGGTCTGTATACACCTTTAGAGTTAGGAACTACACAAGGAAGGCAGGAGCTGACGCGCAAACGAGGTGAAATTGCGGATGCACTCTTTGCACATCATGGTGCATTGGGAGAATGATTTGTATTATAACTTTAATGAACAAGTTTAATTATTTCTTCTTGGAAATTTGTTATTTTTCATAAACATATGTTTTTTCTTAATTAATTTAGTTTTAGTGGCTATTTGGAAACTCTAAAAATAAGCTCTTATTTTATGTTTTATAGCTTCTTTGCATGTTAGAATATTCAGTAAACCTCTAGATATTAGAATATTCAAAATGATTCAAATGGCGGGTGGGTTCTACTGTTGGATTTTGAAGAGAGTTTGATGTTTGAAGCTCGGTTTTGTGTTGGAATTATTGTCAACACATTGTCACACAAGTATAACAACGAATGCCTCAGCTCGGTAACGAATGCCTCAGCGCGGTATCGAATGCCTCAGCGCGGTATCGAATGCCTCAGCTCGACCGAATGCCTCAGCACGGTAATGAATGCCTCAGCTCGGCACCGAATGAACCGAATGCCTCAGCACGGTAACGAATGCTTCAGTTCGGTAACGAATGCCTCAGCTTGACCGAATGCCTCAGCATGGTAACGAATGCCTCAGCTCGACCGAATGCCTCAGCTCGGTTATGATAACAAGGAAGACATGAAGAGCTCGGTAGCAAGGAAGACATGAAGAGCTCGGACATATCGCTGAGATCGGCCATGAAACTGAGCTCGGTAAAAGTGTTGACAGCTCAGTTCGGTGAAGCATAAAGCTCAAAGAAGGGTCAAGCGCAGAGCTCGTTCAAGCACTGAGCTCGATCAAGTGCAGAGCTCGTTCAAGCACTGAGGTCGGTCAAGCACGGAGCTCAAAATAGAAACTTGCTCGAGAAAAAACAGGAGATCTCTTCCAATCCTTGAAGGAGTTCTCAAAACAGAAACTTGCGAGAAAAAACAAGGATCTCTTCTAATCCTTGTAGGAGTTTCCAAAACCTCTCATAGCCTTTTTGCAATCACGAATTAGGGTTGTCAAATCTTATAAAAAGGCATGCTAGGGATCTTTGAATATACACACAGAAAGAGAGAAGTTTGTGAGGGTGTGTGAGCTTGCAAGGAGATACTGCTGTGATTCTTTTACAACAAGTCAAGAAGAAACTCTGCATCAAGAAGATGGTTCTTCATCAGTAGTTCCTTTAGATAAGTATTTCTCAATTCATGTTTATTAAAATCTAATTTGTATGGGATTGAGAGTGAGAGTTTGTAGAAAGGAATTTCTGTAAAAGGTTCTTCTCTAATCATTGTAAAAAATCAAGTGGGTGCTTGATATTGGGGTTTGGTGATCCCGTCTGTTGGTGCAGACGAATTGTAAAGGGAGTTGTTGCTTCCTATATAGTGGGTGCTATCTGAATCAGGGGTGGGTGCTCCTTGAAGTTGAAGCTTCAGAACTATTCAGTGAAATACATACTAAGACTAGCCTCGGATTGGTGTCCGGGTAGTTGTTGCACCGTGGACTTAGCCTTTGGGTGAACCACGTTAAAACCCTGTGTTCCTGTGATTGCTTGCTTATTGTTTTACTGCTTTGATTATTTGGACTTATTTGTATTCAATTAAAAAGCATTGAGACATCACTGATTCACCCCCCCCCCCCCTCTCAGTGATCGTGTGATTCTAACAATTGGTATCAAAGCGAGGTTCCTTTAGCAAGCATTAACACGCTAATGGTGATCTTTAAACGAATCACATGGGGTCCAATATTAGGAACACGAAAGCACCATTGTTTGATGGTACCAACTACTCCTTCTGGAAGCTAAGGATGCAGGCTTACATTAAGTCACTTGGCTATGATGTTTGGGAGGCTGTAAAAATTGGCTACAACGCTTCTATCACACCCACTGATGCTGCAACAAAGAAGCTAGCAGACAACGACTCCAAGGCAAAGAACGCTCTCTATAATGGCCTTGTCGACAGTGAGCTTGTTAAAGTCATGACATGCAAGACCACAAAAGAAGTGTGGGACAAGTTGCAAAATATTCATGAAGGTGATGACAAAATCAAGGAGGCGAAGTTGCAGACTCATCGCTCACAATTCGAGTCTCTTCACATGGAGGAAAGCGAGAACGTTAACTCCTATATGCTGCGGGTCAATGAAGTCATCAACGCCATCCGCGGACTGGGGGAGGAAATCAAAGAACCGGTCATCATCAAAAAGGTTCTGAGATCGCTTCATCCCCAGTTCGATTCAAAAGTCTCTGCCATTGAAGAAGCTAAGGACCTGAATGTATTTTCCATGGAAGAGCTGCATGGATCACTTACTGCCTATGAAATGCGCATAGGCAAGACATCCTCATCTGATAGAGAAGCGGCCTTCCAGGTACAGAAAAAGGAAAAAGAGGTTGCTGATCATGATGGTGATTCTGATGATGATGAGCTTGAGGCTCAATTTGTAAGAAAGTTGAAAAAGAGCAGCAAAGGCAACTACAAAGGGAAGCTACCCTATGAAAGTGGGCCCCATATTCTAGTTACTATTGGTGGGTCCATGTTGTAAGGCTAAAGAGGTCCCATGTGCAATGATTCTTATATGGATTGTGATTTCTACATGTGGGCCCTTGTAATTCCTACATTAGGCGCTCGTATTATTGTCATATAAAAGTGGGACCTAATGTTTCAAAAAAATTAAGATGAATTCACGAATATTCATTATAGATTTAAGTTCAACATCGTTGGTAAATATGATATTCTTGATTTTGTTTCTTAAAAAATACTTGTTATGCTGTTACCAAACAAGTTCCCCATAGCACAGTCTCACCGGAACAATTTAACATCATGTTACCAAACAAGTTCTGCACAGATTGGTTTCGTCACAAGGTTTCAGATTGTTTAATTGTTTTCTGACTTCCTTCACTGTGGATAGGTGGGGTTTTAGGCAGTTTCTTTCACCATCTCTTAAAGAGTGGGAAATGAATGTCCCCCTTCCAACTGTCTTTTGTTGAAGACACTTTCCAATAGACATCCTAGTGTAAGCTCATAGCTGCACCATATCATAAAAGATAACGAGTTACATACAATTAGGCCTGTCAATGGGCCGGGCCGGGCCTAGGCTTAGGTTGTCCAATCCCGTCCCGAAAATAGGACGGGCCTGCTAAGTGTTGTCCAATCCCGGCCCTAAATTGAACGGGCCTACATCAAATCCCGTCCCATACGGGCCCGGGCTGGGACAGGGCCGGGCCTGGGCTTAGCCTAATCCTAGACAGAAGCAAAACATTCTCTAATTATTCCTGCTGTCACCAGACAACCGGTGTGAACCGGACTTTAAACCCTTCTCATTTTTTTCGGGCTTGGGACAGGCAATACATTGCAACAAGAAACATGACGAAGTTAAAAACTCTTTTTTTGGCCGGTGACAGTAGAAATCAGAAAATCAATATAAATGAATGAGTTTCCTATAGGCTATATGGGTCAAGAAATAAATGAGTATCATATATGAGTCAAGTCAAAGTAATGTAGGATCAATTAAAAACTTCTTTCTTTTTTTTTTACGGTGAAAGTAGAAAATCAAAAAATCAATAAAATGAATGAGAATGAGTATCCTATTTTCCTATATGGGTCAAGTAATTTGAAAAAGAAATGAATAGAAATGTATTGTCCAAACCTAGCTCACCGGGGCTTAAATTTTTTTAAAAGCCCTGTATTTTAGGGTTTGGGACGGGCCGGGCCTAAAACGGGCTAGGCATCCTCTGCCCAGTCACAGTCACATTTTGGCCGGGCTTTAAAATGTATTGTTCAAACCCAGCCCATTGGGCTCGAATTTCTTTTAAAAGCCCTGTATTTTAGGGCTTGGGACGAGCCGGACCGGGCTTTTTACCCGTTTCATCACGTCCCATTGGCAAGCCTACGTACAATATAATTAACAGAGAAAATTATATTAGTAATGATAACAATCACTTGTAATAGCTGTAGAGGCCCAGTTGATGTCCTCGGTTGGTGACCTTCATGCTCTCCTTTGTGATTATCCTTCTAATCTCCATCGATCTTCTTCTTCGCATTCCAACGGGAGGCATTGGTCAACATCCTGTAGAGATTGGCAGGACAGGCCAGTGCCCATGCGTAAGGTTTAAACTCTTTGAAAAGCTCAAGTAGGTAAGCCGGTCCACGGGCACCGGAAGTATGCGTAACAATTTGATCGAAGACCAAAACGAATAGGCAGGCTCGTGTTGCACGGATCTCCAACTCTTTGTAATTCTTGTCCTTTTTCTTCTTCTCTAGTTCTATAGCCTTGAAGTTGTCTTTAAGCCACTTAAACTTCCCTGTTATGCCCACGTAGTCAATCTTCTTTTGTGGGGTAAGCCCAAGGACCTCCTCACACACTGGCGCTACAAACTTCCCCGGGAAAGTACGTCTGGCAACCAACCGCCCATCTATTGGAAGGCCGTATATGTATGCAACGTCTTCTAGCGTGACAGTTGCTTCGCCCGATAGAAAGTGGAATGAGTTTGTCTCTAGGCACCACCTCTCTACTAGAGCAGTGATAAGCGAATGATCTATGACCATGCGATCTAAATCTGCAAGATGTTGGAGGCCTGTCCGCTTCACGTAGTCCTTTTGTTGCTTTGTAAGTGACCATGTATTCTTGTCCAGATTTGTAGGTATGCACCTCAGCCTCCTGAATTCCTAGTGTATAAAATAATCAGAAAAGGTTGTTAGCATGTAGATGATGTCATACAATAACAAAGTATATTGATGCTATGAATTAAGGAAGTATGTAGTTGTGGGAAATATACATCTCCATGGCGGATTCCTTCGGATACATGAAAGCGTTGGTTGTATAAGAGAGTATTTGGAGCTTCAGGTGCTTGTTCTTCATTCGTCTGCACATATAAAAGGAATTAGGGAACATGAGTATATACATTGGAAAGAAATAGAATTAGAAAACATTAAAGCATGATGTTGAGGCCTAAGCAAAAGTTCAGAGGGGATTCTAAGCATATTATATGGTTGGAAAGTGATTAGTGCATTTATTAGAAGTAGGTTCCATGCACAAGTTCCTTTCCTTTTTTTATGAAAAACAAAGTTCGTGGACTAATTAGAAAGTTTAAATTCAGTCTTGGTATGTGGAAGGTGAAAAGATCTGTACACTTTCAACAATTTTGAACACGAATGTGTTGGAAAAGTGCGCCTCTTGAAAACCAGCCAAGGCCGGTTGCTTTGTGATGGAAAAAAGCAGATTTGAAGTGCTATATGAGTACTTTTAAACCCCCAAATTTCAGCCCTAATGTGTCTTGGAAAGCGGGTTAATCGGCAGCCCAAACAGGGGTACACAGTTTGGGCAGATTTTAACAATTCTGTGTTGGAAAAGTGGGCGAGTAGGAAACCAGCCAAAGGCGGTTGCTTTGTGATGGAAAAAGGCAGATTTGAAGTGCTATATGAGTACTTTTAAACCCCCAAATTTCTGCCCTAATGTGTCTCAGAAAGCGGGTTAATCAGCGGCCCAAACAGGGGTACACAGTTTGGGCAGATTTTAACAATTCTGTATTGGAAAAGTGGACGAGTAGGAAACCAACCAAAGGCGGTTGCTTTGTCCTGGCAAAAGAAGATTTGAAGTGCTATATGAGTAATTTTAAACCCCCAAATTTCAGCCCTAATGTATCTCGGGAAGCGGGTTAATCAGCGGCCCAAACAGGGGTACACAGTTTGGGCAGATTTTAATACTTCTGTGTTGGAAAAGTGGGCGAGTAGGAAACCAGTCAAAGGTGGTTGCCTTTGTCTTGGAAATAAGCAGATTTGAAGTGCATAATGAGTACTTTTAAAACCCCAAATCTCAGCCCTAATGTGTCTCGAAAAGTGGGTTAATCAGGGCCCAAACAGGGGTATACACTTTAGGCAGATTTTAACACTTCTGTGTTGGAAAATTGGGCGAGTATGAAACCAGCCAAAGGCAGCTACTTTGTCCTAGAAAAAAAGGCAGATTTGAAGTACTAATGAGTACTTTTAAACCCTCAAATTGCAGCCCTAATGTGTCTCGGAAAGCGAGTTAATCACAAATCTAAACAAGGGTACTCAGCTTAGCCTATATCAGTTTCCAGCACAAAATTGATCAACTGGACATCTTAAGATGATCATATCTGCCTCATTTTAAGTCATATTTCAGTTTTACTTTTTTTGTTGTGTTAATGCATCATCAAGGTCTAAATGCCAGCCACCAGACTTATGCTATGCTAAGAGGTATTAACCCAGAGACAATCTCTCACTAACCTGTCATGAATTTGAACTCTATTCGAATGATTTGAATGAGATAAATTTCACCCAAAATCATATCTACAGGAGACCTTTCATCTCACCATCCTCCCAAAATTGGAATGCATTCAAGTAGATCTCATAAGAGACTTATAATTTTCTCTCTTCTGCAAGTATGAAGAATCTTAAAGGACCATGGAGTATATACAGAGAGGATGGGTTCAGTTAGCCAACTCCTCCTTCTAAGCTTCTGCATATGATGATCGTCCAATCACTCTCCAAAGCATCATTTCCAGTTGGATCTTAAAACTAAAAACTTGAAATGTTATAGAACCATTAATTAGAGACCTACTTGTTGTAACCAAATGCAACCTGCCCTTGATCCCTTAATCCAATAGAGTTATCTATCATGTTGATTTTTACACTAGAAATCATCAAATGTTTCTTTTCATATGGTATACAAGAATGAGGTAATTGCTCCTTGCATATGACTTTACTCTTATCGTTTCTGAAAGCCCTATTTACATGCCAACCTCACCCAACATAGTTACCGCAAAGGATATGAAAAATATGCTAATTAGTTAGGATTTCACTTCTGATTTACTTTCTAATTAAGTTTGGAATGCTCTAACCTTACTAGGAAAACTAGAACAAATAGATTAAAACATGGCTATATTTATTTGCGGTTTCGTTTACGTGTATCAAATTTCATCTCTCTATTTATGGTTTAGAATAAGACAGTCTAAAACGCATGAAGGAAAAAACCAAACAAAGTCCAAAGAAAAGGCAAGAAGTCTCCTACAATGGTTAGATAATCAAGAAGAAAACATAACAAAGTCCCCTATCTTGGTCAGATGTTCCAGCGGAATTACTCTCTCTAGTTTCGACCAAGTTGCGACTGAGTGATTATCTAAATTTCCAACTTGTTTGTATAACATTGAAAAGAGCAGCCATTGTTCATGCTTCCCCATTGTCTTTTTTTGCCATTTTGATTGCAAATGCTATAAGAGTACCACTCAAGATGAATTCACAGCCAAAACATTTAAGAAGAAGATGAGCAAGGTTCCATGAGCAGCGGTTCGTTTGGATAGGTGTGAAGAAGAAGAACAACTCAGAGCACAACCCAGACCCATCAAACAACTCAGAGCACAATCCGGACCCATCAAAACAAACACTATCAAAACCCCGGTTTCCATTCAAAATCTAAGGCACAAAATAGGAAAAAAAGGAAGTAATGAACACACCTCCATATGAACCAATTTCGAAAAAATGGCACCAAGATACCTGGGACCATCTACCAAGGACTACTGAGAAGGGGACCTCGACTACATGGAGAAGAAAACGAAAGGGGAAAAGTAGGTGGAAATGGATGGTCGATAGGAATGGGAAAAGGAGCTTCTATGCGAAGGGTATAATTTGAGGAATGGTCGATATCGACCATACCACTAAACGACAAAAAAAAAAAAAAAAAAAAGAAATACAAAAGGGCACCCAGGGAGCCTTATCCATATCTATGGTGAATACGGCACCTCCGAAGTAGTATAGGGTTCTACAGGGCTCTACGTCGTAAATTCCTCAATAAATACAATGTTGAGTGACTCAACCATGCGATATCATGGTTTTTTTTACCAAACTTCCGTTAACTTACGATCATGAGACTCATGATATTACGATATCATATCTCTTCTCATCTTCTTCTCCAATTTTCTTCTATCCATACGTTCTCCAAAGGAAATTTTTTCAAATAGGTCCTAAACGTTCTTGGAGATCTTAAAATAATAAATTACCTAATCCAAAAGTTGTTAAGTTTTTCAGTCTTCTTTCAAATATGTACTTTCCTGTGGTCAACCTAAAGTTGCCAATGGATTTGTTTCCAAATTTTTTCATAATGACATAAATACCCCTCTTTAGAAAATAATGTAGGATTTCTCTTATATCTTCACATATTTTCCATCCATCTTCCTCCTTCTACCCTCAACCAAGGACTCCGTCTTCCCCTTCACCAGCCCCAAAAGGGAGGGTACATATGGGGAGGAAGATGAACAAAAGAGAGGGAAATGAGGGAAAAAGAAACCCATTTATGTGATTATGAAATATTTTGTAGAAAAAGACACAAACAATGGGGTTAACCACAAGAAATATAGGATATAAATAGGATGGAGTCATTTGACTATAGATCCAAGTAAAACTGGCACAAAGATTGGGTCCATGGGACTGAATTCACCAAGTCATGACAATATTTTAGCATGAAAAAAGTCATGACAATAAATTTTGCATTAGAAATAATATCTTGAGTTTTTTGTATATACCCCTCTAAGGTTTGTAGGATTTGTAAATAGGCCCCTAAGGTTTTAGTATTTACAAATAGGCCCCTGTATTTTTATTTTAATGTCTTTCGTGTCTCCAAAATCAATAGTCTTTCAACCACCATAGGTTTTTAGTGCAAAATGACACTTTTGTCCATCTTTTTTATCCTTATATGCATAATTTCAAAAGCTTGGACACAAAATTTTTTTTTTTTTTTTTATAAAGCATGTAACATTAACAATTGCACTTTGTGGGAGAAAACAACCCTACATAAATTCATCTTTTATCAATACAGGGCTCATTTCATTAAATCCAAGTTGATTATGACGACAATCAACACCTATAGTTATAATCGGTTATGACTTATTCAATCCATACATGGCCCACCATGGATTGATATTGAAAGTTTCAAAATACATGATTTTGCTTCATGTGTAGGGGGTGTAAAAGAAATATTGGGGGAATAGGTAAATGTAAAAAAAAAAAAAAAAATTTACGAGGGTGTGGTGTTTGGCTCTATGTAAAAGAAATATTAGGGGAGGCAAATGTTAAAAAACTATAGTAGTTTTTAAAATTTGAGGGGTGGGTGCGATTTTAAACTTTTCCTCAGATATGGGTGGGGATGTCAGTCCACAGGCCCTTGTATTTGAGTCCACTCGGTGATTGCAAGAGAGAGTTATTGAGAGAAATCATTGGGACATAAGATAAAATAATGGTAGTTTTGTAAATAATAATATATTCATTTTGTTTAATGGATGTAAGGGCAGAGCTGTCATTTATATAAAAATCCAAGAAAAAATCTAATGGTGGCTGCCTAATCTTGTTAGGAATATTAATTTTGGGGACATGAAAGGTATTAAAAAGAAAAGGTAAGGGCCTATTTACAAATACTAAAACTTCAGGGGCCTATTTACAAGTCCTACAAATCTTAGGGGTATATACAAAAAGCTCTAATATCTTTTATTTATTGTGGGTATTTAATTCCCTTTAGATTTAATTAATGCCTTACTTATAACAAAATTAGTACTTTCTTCTTTTCATTCATCATTATTAATGGGAAAAGAAATGTGGCAAAGTGGTTAATGACTTTTCGGTTGACCATTATTTCCCCCTCTACAAGTCTACCACTGTTCTAGATTCAAAAATTCATCTCAGTTGGCTATATCTGCTCGGCCAAAACCCCCATCTCTTCTTCACGTACAAAATCACCATTGTTATGAATGGGTTTATGCTACTCACCATTGATAACTACAGAGAGTTAAAGAGTATGCCAAGTGGCTAGAAAAGGTCACAGATCCACCTCTCTCTACAGATGTAAGTGGCAGCAAGATGCAAATCCACGCAGAACTGAAAGAATAGGGGGCTGTAGAGATATGAAACAAGGTGGCCCAGAAACCAAAAAAAAAGGATCAAAGGAGCTCTGATACCATGAACGAGTTTATGCTACTCAAAATATGTAGTTGGGTTCCATAAGAAGTATATTTATAATACATGATATGTTGATAGGCTCAATCCTACAGTTCTAAAATGATTACCGGAGGAGGAGCCGGATGAAGGAGTGTCGTTACCAGGGGCTGGATTGATTTCTTGTTTTGGAGTTTGAGTGTCATTTGTGGTAAGATGGATATTCATTGATGATAAGTAAACACTTATACTTTACACTTTGAGATTAGCTTACACTCATGCCCTGCTACTTTTTGCTTTATATTTGAGTGACACCTCATATGCTTCCTGCATTTATTTGATATTGTTTCCACTATTTTCTATTTGCTTCTGTACTTAACTATTGATTATAAATATTGTAAAAAATCTTAAATTGGATCTCTTTGCAGGCCTATGATCGTGGAAGTTCCCAATTTCTTCGGAAAGTAGCGCGCCAAACTTCTCTTTATGTATACTCCTCTTTTCTTTCCAATTAACTTCTCTTACTCCATTTCTACACCACAGACTCTCGGATTAAAAAAGAGGCACCGTTATAATCCTCATTTTTGTTGTTTTCTGTTGATAAGTGTTTGAGGATGATTTTATGTGTTTTGACTTTCTAATTAATTGATTTTTATTAGTAAGTACGCCTGTGCTTAGCACGGGTTAGTGTGCTAGTTTTGATTTAGACCGAGGCCTTGGCATTTCGTACGAGAAAGTTTGTGCACTCCAGAGTTTAGATTGAGATTAATACACCCTACAAATGACTTACGCCTACAGAAAGTTCTTGAAACATTTCGAATTTCATAGCATTCTATAACATGCTTTAGTTAACGGTGAAGCAAGCCTCTGCTGATCATATAAATTAACTGGATTCAGAACCTACATGTGATTCTTCCTGATCCTTCTTTCTACAATTTGGAATGGCCCATTACCCATCATTATAATTAACGCACACTAGTAAGGTAAGTGAGCATTTCCAACTCGTTTCTCACTTCACTCAAACAGGTCACCCACTTAGAAGGGCTTCTATAGGTTTGCTTTAGTATCAATTTTCTGTTAATGTTGATTGCTAATTAAAATTATGTTCTATATTAATATTTATACTAGCACAATAACCCATGCTAAGCACAAGCATGCCTACCAACAATGTCGGTACAAAGCAAAAAAACATAAATAAGGATTAATTCAAATTAGATTTTCATAAATTAAGAAATAAAAAATTATATAATTAAATTGTAAGTAAATGACAACTACAAAATAAATGCAATTAAGAATTTATCATATGTTAAAAAATAGCTAGTAATTGACAACTACAACAGTGCATAAGCATGAAAAAATAAAAGAAGAAATAGTAACAATAGTATTAATAGGAGTCAATGTTAAAAAAAATAATTAGTTTTATGAATATCATTAATGTTCACAAATATTATAAGCCTCATTGGCGGGGGTCTCCGCTTCATCTAACTACTTTGACATTGTACGTTGTAATAAAACTTTATGTAAATGTGTTGTGTGGTGTAGCAGTTAAGTATTTTTTAAGTAGTAGAAGTCATGAAATTGGTTATTTTAGCCTTTTTACCAAAGCTCCTTTTAAAAGTTAAAATTGAAGGAATCCAGTCAAATTAAAATTAAACATGCTTGGCTTAATATATTATAACGAGTGATTCTCCAAAATGCCCCACTTTAAAAATGCCTCTTTTTCCACCCCTCCTTTTTTTTGTCATGGGGCCCACCTTGAGTCAATCCAGTCTTTTCACACACACTTCCACCCCACCCCCCAAATGAATAGTCACAAGTTCAGATTTAACACTCATCCAACTTTTCCTCACCATTGGATTGAAATCATAATAAAATAATACCTCTAAACCATTAAATTTTAAGGTCATGGGTCAAAAGGTTAGGATGATTTTATGGAGTTAAAATTTTGCATATAGATAAGTCTCATATAGATCTTTCCATCAAATGGACTTCCACACACATTAGTGCTATTTGTTTCTACAACTGTCAAAATTGAAGGCATAAGTTGTCTTTAGCCCACAACCATGTGGCTGCCACCTCCCAACAAATCTACCGGCGCTAATGGTGTGCATTCCTTTCAAACACCAAAACATATCTAATTCTTAGGGTTTAAAGGATATAAAACATGTATTTGAGTCTTCCCAAACTTATGGCATATCTTAAATCTAGGGTTTATGGTTTAGCACCATCATATTGTCTTCAGGTGGATCCAAAACTCCAGATGCACAAGTAACCAAGTTTGTCATATATTTTCATTCTCACAGGCATTCCAGATCTTTCCATAGAAGTCATGTTTTTGGCACAGCTTTACATATGATGTTGCATGGTTCTTGAAGGAGGCCAAGGAAGAAAATAACAACATGGTGATGCCGTGATGGTCTATATATTGCCAACACAGTAACAAATTGATGGGCAAATTTAGTATGGCCTAATGCAATCAAATTGTAAGGAAATTGCTTTTAGGTCTATTACTTGGACCATAAGTCCTTACCTTTCCCGAAATGTGGTCATTATAAGAATTCTGTTTTCATAGGATATATGCTATTAATTACTCAAAAACCGGTTTCTTAATGAGATATATTCCGTAATATTCTCTACCTGGATGGACGGTTGAGATTAAGTCTAAGGAAATCCTAATTGGAAATTCGGTCCTCTCTCCACCTATAAAATATAGCCTTTTGTCAATCACAAAGGCTACACATAAAACTCAACACATTAGGGTTTATAGGCAAGGAGAGAGATACCGGAATCATTCACTCAGCCTCTCTTCGACGGATCTCAACATCAATCAGCAATAACACCAGACAGCAAGATCGAAAACCTCTCTGCATCAGGATGTCTGGAGGTACTCTTCAATTTATTTAAGATTAAATCCTACACGTGATTATCATGATATTCAAGATCTTAGGGTTCATATTAATAATAGTATAACACAAACGTCATATTAACATATAAAAAAGTCTCAAACTTATTCACCTTCTATGCATATTCCCCCCAGTAATACAAATCTTGATCAAAACATCCTTTCAAATCCTTGTCTCACACTTTCTTTCCCACCCATTCATTATGTTGCCCACAATCTCTTAACCCATATATGCCTTGCATGCAGTATATAGTAGCTAGATTGAAAAATGAAAAAATAAAATATTCAGGCAGCAAGGCATTGTAGATTACTGTTGAAGCAATGCATAAACATTGTGGACGCATTTCTCCAAACCTTATTTTGCTTTGATATTGCTGACTGGAGTATGAATTTTTACTGATACTGAGCTCAAGCAGTTTCTCCACTCCATGCACAAGAATTCACTGTTTTTGCCCATTCCTCCACCCAAAAGAAATCTCCCCATCAAAGTATCCTTTCTTTGTAGTATTGGTTTCAGTTGCCTCATCATTTGTTTCTTCTATCCCAGAATTCTCATCGACTGATGGACTCTCATGCTCCCTTATCTTCAATTCTTTTGCATCAGATAACCTACTTCGCATGTAAGGAGGCGAAAGTTCCACTGAAGGACCTGCTGAATTGGATGTGCTTGGACTCTCATGCTCTCTTATCTTCAATTCTTTTGCATCAGATAACCTACTTCGCATGTAAGGAGGCAAAAGTTCCACTGAAGGACCTGCTGAATTGGATGTGCTTGGACTCTCATGCTCTCTTATCTTTAATTCTTTTGCATCAGATAACCTGCTTCGCATGTAAGGAGGCGAAAGTTCCACTGAAGGACCTGCTGAATTGGATGTGCTTGGACTCTCATGCTCTCTTATCTTTAATTCTTTTGCATCAGATAACCTACTTCGCATGTAAGGAGGCGAAGGTTCCGGTGAAGGACCCGCTGAATTGGATATGCTTGGTGTCAAACTCTGCTTTGCAATGGCATGCCAGTTCTTCAGTCCCCTACGGACGTGCTCTGTGAATACCACTTTCTTCATAGATGAACCCATCTGGAGGCAAATTTTGTTTCCAATCAGGTGAATACCAGATTGAATGAGAAATGACAATTAACTTCACTGTTTTCATTCATGTACACCTTTTCTTTTTCCACTTTGGGTCATGAATTAGGAGTGACAATCTGGTAGGCCAGGACCTTAGAGTCAGGACCCAGACCCAGTGATGATTAATTTACATCAGATACAGTTCAAGAATCCATACTATACAGTTCAAGAAGCCATACCCCAATGAAATTGGTTCAGGTCCATGGGTCATATAACCCACACAATATATAAATAGATATAAAAATATATGATGTCAATATATTGTTGTTACTATATTCAGGTCTTAGGTCAGGTCAATTATCATACTTGGGCATACCAGTCTTTAGCCCTGGGCGTATACTCGACGTGGTATTCTCCGGTGGGATCTAGTTAGGTCTTAGTTTGGTTCCAACTACCTGGGCCCTGATTCTTTCACCATCCAAAAGTAGAAAGCAAGGATTCATGAATTAAAAAGAAGAGAAGTTGATATTAGTTTCTGAGAGTTGTACTAATCATCACCTGTGTGACCAATACATATAGAGGTAGGATCACATAGCCGACGAGGATTTGATTTAAGATGCCGATGCTGATCCTTATGACAATGTCCTCTGTTTCTTTATGGAAGCAAGATCGCAGCCCAAACTCGTACTGTGTTGAAAATGAGTTAGCAATGAATGTTACTTTACTACTCAGCATGTTCAAGCAGATAAACTCACACGCACTTTATACATACCCATGTCCACGTGAAAAATGCCAGTTCAAAGGAGTTCTGCAAGGACCAGTAGAATTCCCATGAGAAAACTTGTGTGAAGAATGATGGTACTATCATAAAGCAATATATAAGCTTCGATAAGATCATTTAGTTCTTGATATTATATAAGAAAACAACTCAGTAATCTTGTGCTTACTAACTAATTGACTTGGATCTGCGTTTTAATGAAACTATAACTGCTTACCCAAAAAATATATATTTCTTAACTAGGAAATCAAATATGTATGGTGAAGTAGTAAACTGAAACTACAAGTTGGGTAAACTGAAAAACGAAAAAGAATCGACTGAACCAACCCCAAGAAATCGGCAAACTAGGATAGGTACTGAATTAAATTTCCAAAATCTAAAACAAATTGGTTGAGGTGCGAATTAGGTAGCCCAATACAAGTACCTACGAAACAATACATGACCAATAACATTGGAAAATAAAAGCAGTTCCTTGTCTGAGAATAGTTTTTGGATGCTCCAGGGTGCAGAAGTGATTTTGCTGCGAATAGTCTTGATGCTTCTGTTGTGAATAGTTCTGATATTCCATTTTTTTATGTTCATAATACTGATGTAAATCGTTCTGAAACTATCGTAAGTGAGGCGGTAAATGCCTCAGGGGTGGGTGGCCTGTTCTGTTATTGGTATTTTGGCTTTGCTCTCTTGTCTGGTTTAATGAAGATCCTACTTAGAAAAGAAAGAAAAAAAAAAAGTAGTCCCTTGTGTTGTTCTTGTAATTTTATCTTGAGGACAATTCTTTGTGATCTAACCATCCTTCCAAGGGTGGTTAAGCTTTGAGTCCCTTAAACAAACGGTTAATACTACCACATCATGCCCTGAGGCCCACCCCTAATCTACGATGAGACCTTCCAGTCCCCCCTACTACAATGATTCGCATCAACTGAGTAGGCCCCACAACCAGGTTCGCAGCTTATAAAGTTATTGCTCTACTCTCTTCAGACTAGTTACTGTTCAGCAATTGATGAAGATGATATTTACCTGGAATAAAAGTAAATGGATGAGATGTAGAAGGAATTGAGGGCGACCAAACCAGAAGAGGTTGTCATTGGGTTTCACAAGCACTGTTCCTCGAGCCACGACTGACTCATTGCGACTTTCCAAGCACATCGTTGTTATTATGAATTGCAATTTGGTCCCTACAGCACAGACCATCTGCACCAGAAGACATGAAGCAGTTATTATGAACCTTCTGTTTCACATCCATCTCATGCACAGTTGTTGTTGGTTAAGAGGGATGTAGGCTTACCATCAGTGGAATGAAGGGCAGCCAGAAGTAGCTATAAAATCCTGCACAAAGGATTGGAATGTCATATAAGCTTGCCCAATACCAGTACTAAAGACTTAAAGGAACTGTGTAAAGGTTGTGTTAATAAGACAAGAAGTTTCACTGCATTACCATGAGCACTGAAAAATATAAAGAGCACTGACAATATCCAAATCCAAAGACTGCGCAACAGAAGCCAAGAATTAGAATCATGATGGGTCTTTTCTCTCGTGTTTCATGCAGGATTGGATGCAGTAGATATAAAGACAAGTTCAGGATATCTCATTTAGTGATGATACATACTACTTTAAAATCAAATTTCTTTCATAAATATATATATACACACACTTGTGAATTTGTTATTCAGGTCTACGCACAAAGCATCATCATAGCAGCCTTTATGTTGGCCTGCTTGGGTCAGAGTAGGTCCATTGACGACCCGATTAGTGTTCGTTTATGTGGACCCCAACCTAGGTCTGACCAAACCCATCAAAGCCCATGTATAGTGGTTTACAATTCTCAAGTTTTATTTATGTATATCACATATACTGCAAATCATACACATATTATCATATATTATACACTTAACCAAGACCTGATTAATAACCGAACTCGGAGGAAGGCTCATCCCCGGATCTTTTCGGGTGACATCCGTAGGGGAATTATAATCAGGTCCATTAATATCCCTAACTGCGTACTATCTATATGGTGTCGACTTTGTAAATCTTGCTCTATAATTGTGGATCAAACAAATATTCCAGGCTCAAATTATGACAATCATAACTGGTCACAGACTTGGGATTGAGCTGGGTCTCAAGAGAAAACGTTATCGGGCCAGGAGTTTGGTCTGTGAAGGCCCAATAGGAATCAAATGCATCATACCCCACCGATTGACTATTTGACTGTAATGTCCATAATATAGAGAAATAGATGTATACCTGATCCCTACAACCACCCCAAAATCTTTGTCCAAAGCCCTGCTGAGAAACTTGTGGAAATTAAACTTGCCTCCTGGTGAGATGTGGGCCTATAAAAAGATGGTAAACAAGAGCACATACATACACATATCAACGATTACTATAAATGAGTCTCTGATGTAAGCTTTGGGGTGGTCATGAAGGTGTGTATACCTCAATGAATCCATGCCTAAGAGCAAAATAGTCAACTCTGGAGACAGAACCAGTAAACAGGCGAATTAAACACGTCTGCAAATGAGTGGCAAAAGGAAAAAAAAAAAAAAAAGAATGATCAGATCATATGGTGATTTTTGAAGGTGATGAGGAAGGTGTTGAAGGTAAAGTTATGAATTTTAACAAACCGGCCAAAGAAGCAGAGGTTGCTTGCTCCAGCATTTCAAATGTCTTCTTCCGAAGGAGGTCTGATGAGTGAGCTTGAATCTCCTGGGATCTACATTGGTTGATTCAGTTGAGTTTTATTAGTAAATGAAACAAAGAGAACAACAGATACCAATGAAAGAAACTTGGACTTGGGTCTCATGGATTCGTTATGATTTTCAGCTGGGTGCTTTGTTTTAAAACCCAGACTTCTTGAATATGTGAGGCCCGAGCCCACCCATTAGTCAATCGGACCGGGCTGGTCCAGGCTGTACTAAAACTATACGCACTAAATTCGTGACTAGAACATTAAACAAGCCATCTCAAATTCAGGCCAAATCAATAATAATTTTTGAGCTGGCCTCGATAATGCATATCAAGTTTGAGCTTGAGTAAACCACGGCCAAGTCCAACTCATCAAGGAAAAACAGCAATTTTTAAAAAAAAAAATTTCCGGGGGGTGGGGTGGGGGTGGGGTGGGGTTGGTTTGGGCTGGGGTGGTGTTAAATATTACTTAAACAACATGATGGGGTGCAGCCCTTCTAACTCGCCCTGAATTGACCCAGTTGGCTTGGCTTTGTAACCAGGAGCTGAGCAAGGAAAATCAGTGCAGCCTAGTCTGGTCGATCACTTTGCCAGACTCGCCCCCAAGTTCCAGCTCAGTGACCCTATGAATCGGTTAAATTTCCTGCTTTCTGAACTAGGATCCTTGGACTTAATTTAAATTTGACTCAGTAGTAGTAGTAAAACGAGTTGAGTCACCTCAGACGAGCCAGAATCTGTGAGCTTTGTAAGAGCCCTACAATTCTTCTGCTCATGGCTTAACGCATATCTGGATCCTACGGGCCAGCCTAAATCCATCAGCAGAGTCCACCTCTAAAATCTGGACCTCTCAAAACTATCACCACCGTCTATTGATGGTCAACAAATTTCAAATTTGGACCCACAGTCAAAATGGTCAGTGCAATAAAGAAATAAATGCAAGTTATCAATCAGATAGTGGGCCCAACTCCTATTAGAGTGAAATTGGCCTACGTCTAATGATGTGTGCGGTGATTTTGAGGGTCTGAGGATAGGATTCAGTGGGAAGGTGAAAATCTTAAAATATATAACAATGTGATTGTTTTCTCAGGTCCTTCAAAGATTTTTCAAAGTTCAAAAAGAAAAAAAAAAAAAAAAACATTTAAGATTCATAACATGACCCACTTTGGCATGTCTCCAAGATAGTCATTCTAAAATAAGTTTAAAATCATTTTCATGACAAAACCTCCCCCAGATATTGATCGGAGTCTAGATATTAAAATGATTTCAACATTAATCAACCAAGACAGACTCCATAATTATGGGCAAAGTTTGATTTGGTCCAACTGATTGGACTTAAACATCAATTCAACTCATCTTTGTGGGGCCAACTGTAGCCAATTCTAAGTAGGAGTCTAGACCTGCTACCTCATTCACCCAAGACTGAAGAGATTCTCTACGGCTTTTTCTTCTTCTTTTTTTAATGGATCCCACCAATACAAGAGTTTAGATAGCATGCGTTGCTAGTCATCCGTTTGAAGGGCATTAAAGGAGCATTTGTACGGCGAGAGGATTTCACTATATGTGAATTTATTTTATTTTTTT
Organism: Camphora micrantha; assembly: GCA_003546025.1. Classification (NCBI taxonomy): domain Eukaryota; kingdom Viridiplantae; phylum Streptophyta; class Magnoliopsida; order Laurales; family Lauraceae; genus Camphora; species Camphora micrantha. The sequence continues at coordinate 16,209,453 of QPKB01000006.1, read as the reverse complement.
TGCTATCGGACAAAGCAAGTCACCTCTCATTATTTTCAAACCTCTTTTATCAGATCTAATCAAATTCTGAAGCACTGTATTATAAGGGTAGGTCAAGATTTTGAGTGGTTTGGATTTCATAAATTAGTCTGCTCGACTCAATGACTTTTCGGCATCTCACCAAATATTCTAACCCAAAATCTCAAGTGATCCGTTTTTCAATAGGCCGTGTGTGTTTTAGAGCCTTGTATTCAGAAGACTATGAATTTTAGGGTTTTATTGGGTCACAAGCTACCCACCCTAAGAAAGTGCACATCCAAGGGTCCCACACATGTGGACCAATTCAAACTTGAGAAGCACGGATGGACTAAAGTTTCATAGAAGCGTACCGTTAGAGAATTCATATTCCAATGTTCTAGTCTCTCCTTCCCATGATTCCCATTTCTTCATCTGCAGAATCCACATCATAACAGAGTCAAAGAAAATACCTACTCAGAAACTTCCTCTTCCCCATTTTTTTCTTCATGTGATGACTGGGCTGAAGACCCACTCATTATATATTTGATTTGATTTTCCACAGTGGGAACATGAGACCCCAAACTTGTAAAATACTCTAAGAAAAACAAACAATACGTTAACATGAGAAGAATATTCAAATGATGACAGTTTCTTAGATTTTGTAAATAGAAGAGTTTTCTTGTGGTGCCCACATGATGTATTGAATCATGGAAAGCGAAGCATGGTTTGGGGTGTATGTATAAGGCCAAAAATGGCCCTAGCAAATCATCATGGCCCTTGATTATAGGGCTTTATAGTTTCAATCCTAGATAAAATACGTTCATGGCACGATAGGGTAATGTCCTCGGAGACGAATCCTCTTTGGTTTTCCTCGATTCTGAGGAAAATACAGATTTGGGTGAAGAGAGGAAAAGTGAGAAAGGGTTTTCCAAATCCTCCAAACCCATAAAAAATCCTCTCTTCCATTCATTACTTTGTCTCCACCTCCCCCTATCGAATTTTGCAAATCCTCCAGAAGGAGTGATTCCTCCTAGGTATTTTCCAAACTTAGAATGCAGTGACTCATTCACTCAAAAATATTCAAAGAAGATTAAAATGGTTCCAGAGGAATGAATGAATTCTTTGGATAGAGGATTCATCTCTTTTTACCAAACATACCCTCAAGGTGAGTACTGGACAAATATACGGGGGTTTGGACTTTGAATTCATCATGGGTTGGCCTTAGGAATGTAAATGGGTCCCCAATTCTCCGATTACCCCAAGGTTCCGACCCGTTAAAAACCGGATTTGGGTCCTTATTTAGGCCTCAATAAGTAAATGGGTCCGGGTCTGGTTCCACCTTGGTTCGGACCCATGGACCTGAGACCCGACATATTACCTCAATTTTTGAAAATTTATCCTAAAAGCCATATTTTTTTAATATCATTCTCTACCTAGACTCGAAACCTGATCTGGATCCGTCCCATATATGGTTCTAGTTCCAGTTCTAGAGCCAAAAAACTGGCCCCAAAACGGTTCTAGATCCGAATCCGGTTCTACATTTTCCTTAACGGTTCCAGTTTCGGGTCCACCATGGATCCGGACCGAAACCGACCCGTTTACAACCCTAGTTAGCCTCATTAATTGAATTCTTTTTTTTTTTTTTTTCACTTAGAAATTGGTTTTCTTCAAAAATCTTGTTTGCCCTAAGAAAATTGATCTTTAGCTGTCATGCGTACCAGCCATTAACAATGTCATGGGTTGATAGCCGTTAATGTATTGTGTGTGCCTTCATAACTCAACTTATATCGCACTTCTTATATAAATTTTCCAAATTTCTCTCCAACTAGAGTGATATACTATATTCTATTGGATTAATCAAGTGTAGAGAGCATAATAATATATTCTGTTGGATTACTCAAGTGTGAGAGATAAAGTGGGGGCTCTCACTTTTAAGTTAATGGCATTGGATATGGATGTGAGGTCCCTCACTTTATCTCTCATAGTAAGGTGAGAGATGTTCTTATAGGAGCATTTCTCATATATATATATATATATATATATGAGCAAGGCTCTCCTAATTAAGCTCAAACTTATGATAAAATCTTATAAGATCATGCTTGTAAGGCCCGCATTTGATCCATCCAAATGATCCAAATACATGAACCATCTAAATTGTACATGTCTACCAATTTTCGGTTAGATCCGAATTTACTAGACCATTGGATTGACTATGTATTGATCCGAATGGACTATTGGCTATTAAACTTTAGTGTCCATATGGAGATAATAGAAATCAAAGATGGGGCTGGTTTTTTACAGAGAGGAAGATCCTATGAAGTCCTTGAACCCCCCCCCAACCCCAATCCGCATGTGGGTTCTCAGGTGGGCCCCACCACACACTTGAGCTTACCTTATCCTAAGCTTGAGCTTAGGAGAGCTTGGCCCCTATATATATATATATATATATATAGAAAAGTTTTAAGTGCATCTATCCCTCACCATAAGATGAGGAATACTTTCTTTTTTGCACATGAAGGCAAACATCTATCCCTCGCCCTATGTACTTGAAATTTTCCAATTATGGAAGTATCCCTCACCCTATGGTGAGGGATAGATGCACTTGAAACTTCTCCATATATATATATATATATATATATTTCATACATAATCGATTCAATAGTGTGTATCACCTCAACTGTAGTTAAAATTGAACCATGCCCACAAAAATTTGGAGCATGTAACATGTGCCCTACACAAGAGAAATCAGGGTTGAGCTGTCACCACCACTATACTGACCAAATTATATCATTAATCTTAACCTTAAGCTTACCTTGGCCTTCCCGAGACCCAAAGTGATGACACATGATAGAATATGAGCAAGTGCCAATATAAAGATTAAGAAGTGTAGCTGATTCACCCCCTGTTGGGACAAAAGAGAAATCTTTCCCTGAAAGAAGATCAACAACAGAAGCTCCCATCAGACCCATGACAAAATAAAAACATAGAATCAGATGTCTTCTTTCAACTTAATTATTGTAATACCACTCACCTCCTCTTGGCATTTGGGTTCCTCTGTGATATCGCTAGAAATCGTCGTGTTCTTGCATGGAAGGTAGTTGTCTCCCATGCTCTTTGGGATACACATCTTTGAAATGGTTTCCGCCGTAATGGTCAGAAAAAGTGATATGAATCCAAAGAGCATCAGCTCTTCAATGAGAAGAAACATAAAAAAAAAAAAAAAATGCAAAACCCATTAACATATTAACATGAAATGAACTAAGGTCTTGTCACTGTTTGAAAAACTTTTATCCTTACAGTTACATCCCTCTCTTACCTTCCATAATCTTGTGATGAGCTTGACTTAGAGACTTCCTGTTTCGTCTCTTAAGAAACTGATACAAGCGTCAACATGTCAGGAACAATCATAATAAACCAAAAATATATGTTACATGGTGTGGGGGTGCAAGGTACTTGTTGGAATTAAAGTAATTTTGTTTTTCCTATCTCTAATCCTAGTTTATGTAAGACTAGATCTAAGAAGATGTCAGATGTTTGCCTTGAATGCCATTGTAAACTCTTAACTATGGCTACATTTTTTATTTTTTTTTTTTTGTTCCATTTAATTATGGCCACATTAATTCATAAGAGCAGTTGTTAATCTTATTTGTTTGATGATTAGTTAACCAAATCTGGTTGAATTATAGTAGATCCGATGGTTAAAGCCACGTCTTAAGAGTGCTCTTGAAGTTGTCAATACAAGGTTGAAAAACTCTAATGGGCACATTGCACAAAAGAAGAGGAAAACCTCTTCCATGGAATTGTCTTTCCTACCTTCCCAAATAAGAAATGTGCACCCAATGGTGTGGAAAATCAATTCAAAAACACAACTTTTCCTCGAGAAAATGGGGCGGCACCAATAGTTGGAAGGCCTAGTGGAGAAAAGAAGCCTCTTCCACAGAAAAAGTGTAATACAAAAGTGCTCTAATCTAGAGATGGACTTTCTGCTGATATCGAAGGCAAGAATTGGGTACTACCATAGCCGGTCTACAGCCACAGCTAACCTATTCTCCTAGTACCAAATCTAGAGATGGGCTTTCTTCCATGTAGAGGAAACATGGTAGGAGATGTTGGGTTGTGTCCTGTGTTCTGGGTTAACTGGATCGGTCATTTAGATTAGCCAAGATGTATCATGGCTAACACCAAGGAGAACAAACAAGAGAAATCGAAGATCTATTTCCTAAACGTAGGCATGCTTGTCGAACCACATAAAATTGTTGTCTTTGTATTTTGGGTTAACTGGATCGGTCATTTAGATTAACCAAGATGTGTCAAGGCTAACACTAAAGAAAATAAAAAGAGAAATCCTACGTTTGCCAAACCACGTAAAATTATTGTCTTTGCATGTGATTGCTTGATTGATTGATTGTGTGTGTGCATCGTGTGTGTGTGTATGAGTCGATCACAGGTATTTTTGTTGCACTACAGCAGACCTTTAAGAAGGAGAAACTTGTCTGCTACTAGTAAGGAAGAGGGAACAAATATCTGTATATGTAATAAAGAAGAGAGAAGAAACATCTGTATATGTAATATGGATAAATGGATGGATACCTTGGTGATGAGGTGGAGAAGATGTTCGATGAGGAGAGAGAGGAAGATCAAGAAGAAGCAAACAAGAGCAACAGCCCATGTTGGAGTTTCTTTGAGGGAAACGTTTTGCCCTGCTTGTGCTGCTCCTGCCATTTTCGTTGGATGGGTGTATAGATTACAGGAAGAAGCAACAAAAGGAACGCTTCCAAGTGCTGGGGTGTAGGCCTTTTAATGATGTTGAGGAGAGAGAGAGAGAGAGAGTACTAGCAATGGTACGTCGTTAAAGTCAAACACGTTGCTGTAGCGTTTCATCTTCGACGACGTCCGCTATGTTGAAAAGTGCAGCACGGATTCTTGTACGAACTTGTAGGCAAAGGAGAAATGCAAACAAAAATTTTATTTGGGCAAACTATTTTGTCAGAATTTTAGATAAATCTTATGGTATGTCTTGAATATTTTCTAAGATATTCAAGCCATACCATAGGATTTGTCCAAAATTCTGGCCAAATAGTTTGTCCAAGTAGCACTACTCAAGTGCAAAAGGCTTCAATTCAACTCGCTTGTTAAAATCTGGAATGGTTTAGAATAAACTTGCTCATGTTTCTAAGTACTCTCATTAAATTCCACTTCTTTCTTTAGGGCCCGTTTGGTAATTTTATTAATATAGTCAAGTAAAGTGAAGTCAAGTTAAACATCCCATTAAAAGCACTTTTCTAAAAAATTCCTTCCATCTTTTCCAAAAAAAGTCAAAAAGCAACTACATTTACTCACTAAAAGACAAAAAAACTGCATTCCCCCATATAAAAAGTCAAAAATATTTCATCCCAAACAACTAAAAACAAAATACCATCATAACTCACTTATATTTTATTCATTCTTTTTATTTCAATTCACTTCACTTTATTTTAAAAGTAAATTACCAAACGGGCCCGGACCAAAGAAAGCCCACACCATGAAAACAAGAGACCACATGGGTGGAAAGAGAAACCCATAGAATCAAACTACTGACATCCCAAGGAGGAATCGATCTCTAGACAGGTGACATGCAATGCTGTCAACCAAACACGCAACATGTTGTAGTCAAATATTAATTTCGCCATAGAACCAATGGTCACAAAATGATTTTAACAAGTCTATGGCAAGTCACATTCATAATTTAAATTTTTGCAAGTGCAGGCTACTGAGGAGCCTCACAAATTTTTCCCAAGTCATATGCCTCGGAGGATTCTGATTTGAGAATGACGTTAAGGAAATAGAAAGACTCGGAAAACTTTTTGGGTTGCATTCCCATTGGGTTAGAGATACGTCATAGATGAGGCTATGTTTTAAAATATAATTCATGTGCCATGCATCCAGATTCCAAAGAAACGTGCCTCAGTGTGCCTTTCATACACATGGAAAGGGTTCAAATTTCCTTTCATCTATTGCGGATAGTTGGTATTTGATTTGTTATTTTAACTACTTTTACCATTATGATGTAGTCTTCTATCAAATGAAAGAAAAGAAAGATGGTTTGGGATGGTTTGGTTTTGGACAGGAGAGAAATTTCAAAGCAACAGGCTTGGTTGAGATTGAGGGGAACTTTGAGTTCTTTTCTTTTCCCTTTTTTTTTTTTTTTTTTTTTTTTTCATTCTCTTCCTTTTTTTAGTGATATGATATTGATCATTATCATTAATCCAAAACATAATTGAAGTTTATCAAGTTATATATTTTAGTTGAATGTTTTCCAATGCGATTAATTGGATGGTGGAATAGCTTCCCCATTAGCTGTCCTATGCTATAGGATTTGTTTGGGATATGACATGTGTAATCCATTTCCATTACATGTACAAGGTGGATGTGAGTGTGTTTGCATAATCAAACATACGATGATTTTCTCCTGTGAACGTTCCGTTCCGGCATATAGATGGGTAATGTTGTCATAATTGGAGCCTTGAAATTTAGGGGTGTCCTAGTTTATTGATGGCCCTACTACTTCTTTGACATCTATGGAAAGGAGAAAATTTGGCACCAAACACATACTAACAGCCATAGCACTGATTTTGGCTGAGAGTTTTCTCTCCCTACATTAACAGTGCTGAAATGGACCAAAAAAGAGTTGATAGGTGATGTCAGACACAGCGTAGAAGCAACGTTCCTTCCAACATGGACCCATGAATCTTTACAATTTTTTGGCCATGAATGGGAAATCAAACCTTCAACATCATCCACAGTATACGTGGAATGGAATCATGAAACTCATTCCTTCAACTGGACTCTCAGAATGTGGACTTGGGGTGGCGCATTCAAAATGGGAACACATAATTTGTTTGGGGAGATGTTTTTATGAGAGATATTTCTCACCTTATATGAGAGATAAGTTGGGGCCCTCACATTCATATCCAATGCCAACAACTAAAATGTGAGGGCCTTCACCCTTATCTCTCATATAAGGTGAGAGATATCTCTCATAGGAGCATCTCCCATTTGTTTGTTTTTAAGCAGGGTTCTCTATATTACAATTCACAATGGATTTTGTCATGGTCATGATGCATGTGGCCAACAAGCAATCATACTAGAATAGCGACCGACTTGTGTAAACATCCTTCAGATCTTGGAGGGAAAAATCAAGTTTTTGTCATCATATATACTTACAATTAGGGTTGTAAACGGGTCGGTTCCGGTTCAGGTTCAGATCCATGGCGGACCTAGAACTGAAACCATTAAGGAAAAGGTGGAACCGGATCCAAACCCGGAACCGGTTTCTTGGCTCCGAAACCGGAACCAAAACCATATATGGAACGGGTCTGAATCCGGGTCCGGTTCTAAGTAGAGAATGATATTAAAAAAAAAAAACATGATTTTTAAGAGAAATTCTCGAAAATTGAGGTAATATGTCGGGTCTCGGGTCCACGGGCCTGAGCCAAGGTGGAAGGACCCATTTACTTATCGGGGCCTAAATAAGGACCCAGACCAGGTTTTTAACAGATCGGAACTTCCAGATAATCAGAGAATCGGGAACCCATTTACATCCCTACTTACAATGCATATCAACCTGCAGGGCAATTATTAGGTTCTGAAAATTTGTGAGTGGACTGATTTTTAAGAAGTGTACTATAGGTAATTACAAAATTTTATAAATGATTGTGAACTAGATATACAGTATATAACGTGTGGATATATAGATGACTATGACTAGTGTATTGAGTGCATATTTCATGTAAGGAACGTCCCTTGCTCCTTCCCCTATTTTGATGTTCTACTATTTTTTTCTTTTTTAAACGAAGGATTTGAACCAGTTTGCAAAAGAGGTAGAAGAGAAGATGAGACTCATGAAGGATTTCTTTTTTTTTTTTTTTTATGACAAAAGTTATTTCTCGATTCTGACGAGCAAAGACTATTCCTGCAAGGGTGGAGTCAAACTCAAGACTTTGAAGAGCAAACCCAAGGCTCAAACCAATTGCACCCCATCCTAATTTTATTATTGAGAGATGAGTTTTTATTTGAATCATTTGGGAGATGGATTTTCATTAAAAGAATACGAAAAACGAAACTAGAATAGGAAAGAGAAGAGAGAGAAGAAGAACACGACAACTTGACCAAGATGGCTAGGACGTGATATGTCATGGCCAAGTGTGAGTCAACTTGGCCGAGCTTTAAAACGCCAATTCAAACTCAAGCACCCACACACACATCTCCGTATTCTTGTATTCCTAATGCGTTTTGCTGGTTTACTAAAAAAGAACTTTCTGTAATTATAGGATTTTATGTGGAAAACCATCACTCTCTTTGTAAATAATGTTGGAAATTTTCATAATCTTTTTGTAGCCTATTAGCATGATATCATCCATCCCACATCAGATATAGTTATAAAGAGGATGTCATTTATATATGATTCTTTGGATAACCTTTTATCTTAGTAGTGAAGGGTTTGGACCTAGGCTTAGGCTTGGAGCTATTTAATAGGTCTTTTTTTGGGCTTTATTGGGCCCAATTTGGGTTGACCCAATCCCATTCCGGGATGAATTGGGCTTCTTTTGGGCCCAATGTTTTATTGGACAAGAAGGTAGTTTTAACTGCCATGTGGCAATTGTTGTCCTAATAACAAATGTCCATTCCAGCATGCTCTTTCATACTTCCGCAACTCTTCCAAATTAATGCATCTCATATGAGAACCTCATCAAAGCCTTTAAATTCCGTGGCAATCCCCACTCATTGACTTCCAACTATCTCATCCAGCCCATCTAACAATTAATCTTCAATTATTCTGGGTGATCTCATCCACCCATCTAGCCATTAATCTTCAAGTGTTTTGGGTGAACCATTGGTGATCAACATATTAGTCTAGGTACTGCAAATTATAGTCCAACATTCAGAGGATCAGGGCCTGTTTTATCTTGGAGGCAAATTGGCTGGTAACCCATTTGCAAACATCTATATGGTGTGGGGGAATTTATTGCCTTTAAGGAGCGCGAGACCCACGACTCAGGCAATCCATCCAATCAAAGCCTATTATCATTAATATTGTATTTTTTTCTAACAAGTAATACTATCATAGATAAAATTGTGTACAAGTAGACGAGCATTGTATCCCCAGTACGCCCATTCACTTCCCAACTAAGGAATGACATCCAACAAGAGAGGAGGAAAAGCAACCTTAGATTATTAATAGCTTAAATGGTAAGCCACCTCCCTTCCAAAGAAACAACCAATGATCAATCCCTGATGATGAGGGACTTATGTGTGTGTCGGTCCAATAAGAGAGGAGGAAAAGCAACATTAGATTATCAATAGCTCATATGGTAAGGCACCTCCCTTCCAAAAAAAAACAACCAAGGATCAATCCCTAATGATGAGGGACTTGTGTGTGTGTCAGTACTAACCTTTTAAAAAAACAGTCATATATTGCCCTTTGTCTATGCCCAGAGCTACCATATATTGCCACAGGGTCATGCAGAATGAATCAAGTGAAATTGATCTCATGTAGACATCTCTCAACCCCACATCTATATTTGCTCCAACACATGTATAGGTCCTTGCGTTCCAACAGACAGTCTCACAAGTTTCAACAGCCTACAGCTTGGGTTTAGGTGGGAATGTACTTCATTAATTTTTTTTTATTTTTTTTTTTTTTTTTCTTAAAGCATAAAAGAAACAACACAGTTAGAGGGTACTAGGACCATGTGCTTTTTTAATTGAAAGCAAAGTAGCCAAAAAGGCCTGATTTTCATTAAAAACGCTAAATTCCCTCCAATAATTGATCCTGAAACAAGAAAAAAATATCTAATCATGCAGATGGAAACTACAACTCATCTAACAAGAACTAGTTTCATGAAACACCTTAGCTGATGCTAAAAGCTTCCAGAACACTCAGAGAATCCATTACTAAATGGAAATGAAAATAAGAATCAGACGATCGCATGAAAGAGAGAATCAGGTTCAAGATTCTCAAACAAAACACTTCGAATAATTAATAAGAAACAATCTTCCATTCCATGACAATCTCAGTAGTATATTCATGTCATCAATTGAGTAGAATTACCAAATTTAGATATTTCAATTGCAACAGTTCCTTCAAGCAACCATAGGCATAGTCTTCAGACATTCCAGAAAATACCATTTTGTCAACTCCTACATGCGTTTTTCTTTCAAACACGGTTGAAGAATTTGCTGCAGAATCAGAGAAACCAAACCCAATCAACCAAGTGCATCAGAAAAAAGCAATACTAACAAAATATAATTAAAAAGTACATAAAGTAAAAAGTACCCAGTCAAACCATAACAATAGGAGGACTGATTCTACATGCTGCTAGGGGCACTATTGAGCAAATCTCTAATGAGGACAAAGTTCACATTAAACCACAGATAAACCAAATCCTTCCACCCAATCTTTCTCGTCCCCTTACAAGTGCACAGAAGACACTATGACCCAGGTTGCATTTCCCATTGAACTGAATCATCAATCTTTTTGACATGGTCATCTCATATTCTACAGTAGGATGATAAGACCTTTCACAACCCAATAGTAAATGGAGCTGGAAATATTGATCTTATGACTATTCATTAGGGGAGATTAAATCAGCAACAAATCCATTATAAGGTTGTGGTTATTCTTTGCTTGTCTATTTGAAAAGATAGATCATAGTAAATCGACTACTTCTCACTGGGATAAAGCTAAGATGTTGATTATGAAATCCATGATAATGCATTTTCACATGAAGTAAGAACCACATGCATGGTTTTGCACCAAAACTAAATCAGTTCGCAAAGTATCAGCTAATCAATTTCAAAGAAATCATTCTGAAATGTGTAGCATATGAATTTATTATATAGTCCAACCATTCTTAGAGAACTATCCCAATTTACAGTGGATGAGATATAATTTACTACTAGGAGAAAGTCCCTTTCATGATTAAAACACGAGTCCATCATCATCATCAAAGCCTTGTCCCAACCATGTTGGAGTCAGCTTAAAACACCAGAAGACTAAGGCTAAAAAATACTGTAGGCAGAAATAGAAATCAACTACTAGCCCTTAGGCTACAAAGTAGAGTGATTTCAGCGCATGACACCTCTTGGAAGATACGCTTACTTGTCACATCTCAAAGTAGCAGTAGTAGTTACTAAAAATAATGAGGAAAAGAACAGGTTCAGTTCCAGTAGCTTACTGCCAAGGATAGCCTGAGAAGCAATACACAACACCATCATTGCAAAACCCACTCGTCCTTTATTCAGATAACTGAAAAGTCATTCCATAACAAATAGCTCTTCCACACCAACATCCATTAGACATTGTACCTGTGCACCCACCTAGACATCAATTTCCCCGGCTACAACACCCAATGCATGTAATCAGTATTCAGTGGCATTCAAGACGGAACTACAAAAAACAAAGAACAATACAGAGAAAAAAAGATGCTTACTTTAGAGCCACTGCAACCTGCAGTGTAGTCAAACCCTGACCCTTAGAATGCATCTTCCCTTGCAAAGTTTGGACTGATGGAAGAAAAGATGTCCCAAACTTTAACTCATCAGTTGAAGGTGGAGAGGCAACCAATTCATTTGCGACCTCAGTTTCCTTGGTTAAGGAAAAACCAAAGAGTCTGCAACCACTTTTACCTTTCGGAACTGCACATGCCCTGTCTTGCTCAAGATCTGCCTTATCCACCAAAAGAGGAGCGCCAACAGACAGGTCACGCTCCTGTAAGAGATGATACAGTGGGTACATGTTCCCTAAATCTTCCGCCAAGAAGTAGGGCCTGCACTGTGATGATAGGTATTTCGCCTTCAACACATCAGAACAGTTGTGCAGCCCTGAGTATTCTTCCCCTGTCTTCAGATGGTTGTTTATGCTATATGCAGTGTAAGGGTAAGGATCACGACTGCTTGCTTGTTGGAACATCAGAACAGAAGACGGTGAACAGACTTGAACAGAAGGTGCTGATGCTTGAAGTTGGGTGTGGTTGCTAAATCCAGACATCAATGCGGGCCATCTGTTTCCAGCACTGGATAGATGGAACCCATCAAAGATTTTGGACCCAAAACCTTCCCGTGGACGGGTGTCAACTACAACACCTCTCCCATATGGTGGTTTTGGTGGGAGTATTTCTTGACCTTGCAAGACCTTATGGAATCGAACCGATTCTCCAAAGCCTATGCCCTTGTGGGGAGTTTCAGAACCGTCTGGCAGAACTCCGACGCCATCTCCAAGAGCAGCTACCTGGTGATGGTTAGGACCAGGAAAGCACCCCCTTGTTTCAGACAGCTGACGGTTTGATAAATTAATACCACCATCATAAGGGCCTCGAAAGCCCAAAATTTCTTGACCTTGCAAGACCTTTTGGAACCCAACAGATTCCCCAAAGTCTAAAAGTCCATTTACATCTGCAAACAAGACAAGGAATAATGTCAGAAGTGCCATGGGAAGTTAAGGAGCAATCGGAGTAAAGGGCCTTACTAGGAACTGGCAGACCCATCTTGGTTCTCTTCGACCCAGGAGCAGACGAATTGCCAGAACCTGAAACTGAACTGGATGGTTCAATCTCCCATGGAGAAACTCTTCTATGACGATGGGTCTCGACATCATCATCCCACCTTACCTGTAAGAATGAATGAGATAAATGTAAGAAAGATGAAAGAACCCCCTTGTCAATGATTGAGAAACATTGAAGGTGAAAAACCCAAATTGGAAATCATAATAATATTCCCTACATGTGTCAACCAACTGCTTCAAATGAGAACCTCTTAGTTGAGAATTTAGGACCTTTAAATAGGACCCACCTATGACCAATCCAATCCACTCACACGCACTATCCCCAACCCTGTGAATTGGAACTCAGCTCAACTTGACACTGATATGATAGCCACAGGTTTAATATTTATCAGAAAAAATATGTACTAATATACTATGATAGGTAGATACTTTAAAACAGGCAATGCATCATGTTGTATCTTAACCCATACTTCAATTTTTATGTGTAAAATCTGTGTCCCTGCCATATCCATGTTGTGTACTACTCATATCCATACCGCATATCTGCATCATAGGTTATATAACCATTATATTTGTGTGACATTACATAGATGGCAAGGATGATGGAATCAACCTATTTGTTAACTCACCATAATCAACATAAAGCTAGCCATGTACCTTAAGCCTGTGATTGGCATGCATCCACCATGGCGGCTCCACAATCCAATTATCAAATTTGAACTTTAAGACTAGTTCTCATTTAATATGGTGAAGTTCACCGTTGGATTAGAGAAACATGAATTATCATGCTTTTAAGATTGCAGTTCTTCTCTTAAAAATGGACCTTCTCCAAATAAAGATTTCAAATAAACCAAGATGATAATGAAAACAGTGTGTGGCTTTTCCATGGTTCAAAACAGCAGACATAGCGGCCACATATCGGCCGTAGCGGTTGAGGCCGCTACGCTATTTTAAAAATAGCACCACAATAGTCTAAAACCTAATAGAGCCAAGCAGTTCTAATTTATAACACAGCTTTTCCTATTTCTTCTCCTCAATAGCCTTTCGTATGGTTGTCTCTACCCTTATATCCTTCCAAATCACTATAAAAAAAAAAAACACAAGATACTCTTAATACACAAGATTCAAAAAAAATAATAATAATAATAACAATTAAAAAATCCACACCGCTATGTATCGCTGCAACTGCTACGTATCATTCGCCACGTAGTGTTTTGACTACTGGCCGCTACGCACACTACAACAGCCATTTTTAACCTTAGGCTTTTTGTAAGGTCCCAATCCAGCCATTTTTATCCTTAGGCTTTTTGTAAGGTCTCAAACCCTAAGGATTTAATTAGTGATAGTTAATTGTATTTTAGCTAATTATGCTCATTAAGAAGCTAAGCAAGTCCGGTTTACTGTTAGGATCGTGTGAGCGAAGTTTCGTAGAGATCCGAGTTTCGTTTGGGTACAATAGGGGTAGTTAGCAATTTTAGGAAAGTTTGGAGGGTTTTTTCATAATTTCCGTTTTTCAAGATTTTGGACCTGTTGGGCAAATGACTTAATTTCACGAACTTCACCCTTCTCCTCACCTCGACCCGGACCCTCGAAACCCCTCGAAAATCCAATGCAAGTTCCCTAAGACCAAACTATAATTTCTTGAAAGCCTGACCCCAGCCCTTTAAGTCAATTGACCCTTGCTTTACCTCACTTCCTCTACAAGTTTTTCCTCTCTTCCTAGCTTTCCTCCTCTCTTTCATTTCCCCCTTGTTGCAAGTGGACTACCAAGGCCTCCCCACCACCATCGATCAACACCATCATCTCCATAGAGCTTCTTTCTCCCCAACCATCTAATTTTCAGAGATCCTCCCCACTCCTCTAGCCCTAGGTGAGTAGTTTTGCACTTTCTAGCTAGGGTTGTTAGGTTCTTAGTTTAGAAACTTGTTCCCATTAGCTTTACTAGTAGTTTTGACTTTTTAGTTGATTTGTTTAGGTTTGAGTTGAGTTTTCATTGGTTTTCGTGAGTTGAACTTTGTCACTGTCAATAAGCTAGGTCTCCTCCAATTTTCTTTTAACCAAGGCAAGTGGATAACCGTACTTCATAGTGATATGCATGCTTTCTTCATTGATTCTAGCATTTTAATGTCATCGTTAGCTATCATTGAGCTAACTTGTGGATTTAACTATTAACATGCTAGATTAGGTCTTAATTGAATGGAGATTGAAAAGGATGGAATGGTGGGTGTTTATTGATGAATTGAAGAGGCCTAGGCTCTAATAATTGTATGCTATCGGGTGTTGAATTGAAAGGTCTCGCGGTCGACCATGGAACCCCACTTAGCTACTGCATCGGGAATGCCCTGACGCATCCTCATTTAAATGTTCTGCTTTTTCACACGGTGGACCTCGCAGTCCACCGGGGGATTTGGGAAATCTGGGGTAAGCTACTGTCTCGAAGGGAGTCTGACACAAATGAAATAAATGTTCTACTCTGAGATTTGGTCAACCCCGCGGTTAACTGTGGAGTCCACAGCGGTGAGGCCGCGGTCGACTATGGATACTGCATTTCCTTTTCGAAGGGGATCTTCCTTAGCTCTTTTGAGGCTTAGACTTGGTACCCTATAATGAAGACCATGTTTGGGGGCCACATTGTGTGGTCTATTAATAAAAGTTTTAATTGGCCCCTAATCTCACACATAATCCTCGTGCTCATCAGCGTGGGTGTGACACTTTCATTTGTTTTACATTTAAGATGATGTGGTATATTGATGAAAGAATATCTATGCAGTTTATACAAATGACGGGATTGCTAAGCAACAAACAATTCCGCAAAAGCAATCTTTTCATTTCATTAGAACCCATAGAGTACAATTTACCCAAAAAATATAAACATTTGAACTTCTCTAATCTTATCACAATGTAACTAGATAATATATTTAATAGGACTTTTACACGTGTCCTGGAGGATAAAGATAGCAAGGCTCATGATAAAAATAGCAAGGCAGATTCATTTCTCAATTCAAAATTTGAAAGTCGAAATAGAAAGTTGTTGACTCATTTCCTTCATTTTATCTTATTCATTGTATCTTCAATAAGACATTGTATCCTCTTCATTGAATCAGGTTGAGAAGAACTTAATATACATTTCAAAAATATTTCTTTGTTTCACAAGTACTTCACTAGTGATCGAATAAATGCCTTAATCCAGTCTTCCATGCTCACACAAAGCATGTTGAACTAGATTATTTTTTAGTTCGAAAGAAAGTTGCAGTTGGCACTTTGGTTATCCATAGTGTCTCTTCCTAGCATCACATTGCTGATATTTGTACAAAACATTGGCCAAGCAGGTTTTTCGAGAGATTTGACTCAAACTTGGTCTTCATCGTTGCCCAAGTTTACGGGGGAATAATAGGACTTCTACATGTCCTGGATGATAAAGATGGCAAGGCTCATCATCTTTTCAATTCAAACTTAGAAAGTTGAAAAAGCAAGTTGAGATTTATCTCCTTCATTTTATCTTCTTTGCTGTATCTTCTATATAAGACATATCATCTTCATTGTATCAGGTTAAGAAAAACTAAAAAAATACTTTTCAAAACTATACTTTGTTTAAAATTTCAAACATTCACCAATCTCATCCAATCTTATCACAATCTAACTAGATAATATCAATCTTAATGGATTATCCTACTATAATTTACTATATTCTATTGTGTCCTAACGCCGCCCATCAAACTCAAGATACTCCAAATCTTGATTTCACATCTAGCAAACAGATGAATACAAAGGTTCAAAGGTTGTGATGCATATCAACAATTGTGTGATGGACGGCTGGCAAGTATGGCATAGTAGATGAAGCTGGAGACTGTCAATGCAGATAAAGCAGGAATTGACAGGGCTGCTAGACAAATGGAAAGATCTAGATCTGCAGCTGCGGCTGCGGGTGCAGATCAATATGACAGCTACTGATCAAAATCATCGCTTGCATGATGAGAAGATGGCATTAGATTGATGGTGGAGATGAGTTGTGAACAAGCGCAACCAAAAATCAGATCTAAAGATTTGATCTGAAGACAGACTACGGAATTTGGAAATTGATCCAGAACCAGATGAATCACCTTAACACTAGCATTGGCCCACTGGCCATCCAAATTCTACATGAAGCCGGAGATCATCAGTGTGGATAAATCAGGAATTGACAGGGCTGCTAGACAAATGGAAAGATCTAGATCCGCGGCTGCAGATCAATATGATGGCTACAAATTAAAATCATCGCTTGCATGATGAAAAGATGGCATGAAATTGATGGTGGACTTGAGTTGTGAACAAGCACAAATAACAATCAGATCTCAAGAATTCAGAAACCGATCCAAAACCAGATGAATCACCTTGACACTAGCATTGGCCCACTGGCCATCCAAATTCTACATGAACCTATGGCCTCGCCCTAATCTTGGATCAATTCACCATTCTGTATCTAAAATCAATTTGTCCCCGAGTTTCTGGTTCCATCACACAGACTATATAAAAAAGCATATTGTTCAGAGTCAGGTCGATATTCAGTCCTGCAAACAGTACTTCAACTTTTTTGGGGCCTAATTATCCAAGAGTCAATATGCAGGAACTCAAAGCAGTCAGTCATTTAACTAGCATAGAGGAAACTATATTTTACAGGGTCTTTTTTTTTTTTTTATTTGCCTTTTATGCAAGGGATAGGAAAATCGGTTTTAAATATGTAAGTATTACATCTGCAAATGTTACATATGTGAAACACAATACCATGTTTTTCAAAATCACCATTTTCACATGAGTACATCTAATGGTTTTAGATGTGTAAGGATTCTTTGAAGATTTTTCACAAATTTCTCAAAATCTATGAAGACTTTAGATATAAAACTAAACATCTCGATGCTTATCATTACAATATGAATATTGAACGGTTTGGATCATGAATGGGGGGGCCTACAAAAAAAGGGCAGAAAATCAGATCAATAGGTTGGGAATTTTTTGGATGTTTTTCACAAACTTCTCAAAATCTATGAAGATTCAAGATTTGAAACTAACCATATCGAAGTTTACTAGTTAAATGAAAAGGATGAATGGTTCGGATCATGCATTTGAGGTACGCTAGACTAAAAAGAAAAATGAAAGTTGGTTGAGTTGTTTTGAACCCATGATTCCATGATTCGCAAGGACGTCAATGACATTCTCACAATGACAGAACCGAGAGAGAGAGAGAGAGAGAGAGAGAGAGAGAGAGAGAGAGAGAGAGAGAGAGAGAAACTGTAACTTAATACTCAGATTGTATTATTTCCGTCCCCCATATTGGAGATCGACCCTTCATATATATAGCTATTGCATGCCTTAATCAAGGCTCTAATTTAGGTCAGTACATCAATTGCTATATCTAAGTTATTGCTATCTCTAAGTTACGAAAACAACTAATTAAATAGAATATGTACAGCTGTATCATTGACCCAATCAAATCCACGTGTGATATCATATGTGCTAGACTGGATCTTTTCATGGGCCGTGGGCCTGTTTAACACTCCCCCTCAAATTGATGTGGGAAAATCAACAAGCATCAATTTGCCAACCAAAAACTGATGGCGTGGTCGTGGAAGACCTTTGATAAGAATATCAACAATTTGAAGCTCAGTGGAGACATGCGGAAGGCTAATAATATCACGCTTAAATTCATCACATATGAAGTGACAATCAACCTCGATGTGTTTAGTGTGTTCATGGAAAATCGTATTTTCAATAATCCGAATTGCACCTGTATTATCCACATAGAGTGGGGTAGCACCTTCTGCTTAGAACCAATGTCGGATAGTAGACTGCGGAGCCAAAGAATTTTGGAGCACACAACAGACATGACTCGGTACTCAGCCTCGGTAGATGATTTTGAAACATTTTCATGTTTCTTGCATTTCCAAGAAATCAGACTATCACCCAAAAACATGCACCATCCAATTGTCGATATGTAAGTATCCGGACAACCGGCCCAATCAGCATCTCAATAAGCTTTGAGATATATAGGATTGTCAAATGAAAAAAATAACCCACGAATTGGTGTGCGAATAAGGTACTGAATGATGCGGCGAACAGCAGCCATATAAAGGTGACGAGTAGTCATGAACTGACTCATTAGGTTGACCGCATAGGAGAAATCAGGACGAGTGATCGTGAAGTAGATCAAGCTACCTACTAACTGGCGATATGCAGTAGGATCTGGAAGAAGGTCACAATCCTCTTGACCGAGTTTGACATTCAGTTCGATCGGCGTATCCACTAGAGCTGAGGCAATAAGGCCAGCCAAGTCAATGAGATCAACAATGTATTTGTGCTGATTTAGAACTATACCTTTAATCGATTGATAAACTTCAAGACCGAGGAAATAGTTTAAGGGGCCGAGATCCTTCATTTGAAATGTCTCATTAAAAAAAGCTTGGAGCTCCTGAATCATTTTTGCATTAGGACTAGTAATGATTATGTCATCAACATAGACCAGTATCGCAGTAATCCCGAATGGATCATGATGTAAAAACATAGCGTCTTCTTTAAGATCACTATGAAGAACTGCATTTTTTACATCCATTTGATAGAGAGGCCAAGACTGAGATGCAGCAATAGCAAGAATTGTGCAAGAATTGTGCGAACGGTGGTCATCTTGGCGACGAGAGCAAAAGTTTCATCATAATCAATGTCATATTCCTGCCGATTTCCAAGAGCGACAAGACGCGCCTTATATCGATCGAATGTGCCATCTGATTTTAACTTGAGAGAAAAAATCCACTTACAGCCAATAGGTTTGACACCCACAGGAGACGGGACAATATCCTACATATGATTTTGTTCTAAAGCATCCAATTCATCTTGCATAACCTTGTTCCAACATTGGTGCTGCACAGCCTGAGAATAGGATTGTGGGATGGAAGATGAAGACAAAGTGGCCATTAAGGAAGTATGTGAGAACCCATAGCGGTATGGTGGTACCGAAATGAGAGTGGAGCGACACAATAAAGGATGTCCAGATGGACCAAGTGCCGAAGGTGAACCGGATGCTGGAGGAAGATCAAGAGGAGGATTCCTGGTAGGCGCTGCTTTATTCCGTTTGTGATACACAAAGTTAGGATTAAATTAGACAACTAGCGTGTTGTCAGAAAAACCGACACCAAGGAGGAGTCAAGAGGATCAAGGTGTCTTTGAAAAAAAATATTGTTTTTCAAAAAAACGACATTCCTAGAGGTACGTATGCAACAAATGTGAGGATCATAGCAAAGGAACCCTTTTTGGAAGGGTGAATAACCTAAAAAAACATACTAAGCTGATTGTGAGGTTAGTTTGGTTCTTTCAGAAGGAAGCAAATGCACAAAGCAAACTGAGCCAAAAACATGAAGGTTATCATAGGATGGAGAATACTTGTACAATCGGTAATATGGACTCTGATTTTCAATAGAGGTTGATGGCATACAATTTATAAGATGAATTGAGGTGGCCAGTGCCTCAACCCAAAAACGGGTAGGAACCAATGATTCAAGAAGGGAGCGAGTGACATCAAGGAGATGTCTATTTTTCCTTTCGGCAACTCGAATTTTCTGCGGCGTATAAGCACAGGTTCTTTGAAAAATAATGCCATTTTGTTGTAAAAACTGTTGAAAATCAGAGGACATATATTCCCTGCCCAAATCTGATCGCAAGATTTTAATGCAAGTGGAAAATTGATTCTCAACATATGCCAAAAATATTTTAAAAACATTGAAAACATCAGATTTGGAATGTAGAAAATAAACCCATGTGAACCGACTGAAATCATCAATAAAAGTCACAAAGTATTTGTAGTGAGCGTGAGAAAGAGCTGGAGCAATTCCCCATACATCACTATGTACTAAATCAAAACATTGAGTGTTGTAAGAAGTGGAAATAGGAAAAGCAAGAGTTTTGCTCTTTCCCATTTTACAAGTAGCACAATCAAAAGGAACACAAGAAGATAAACCAATAGATTTATTTAATAATCCATAATTTATAACAAGAGACAAAGCTTTGGAATTAGGGTGTCCAAGTCTATTATGCACACATTGGCAGTTATATCTAATAGAAAAACAAAGACATCATTTTCAAATTTATTCCTAGAAATTGTAGAAAGATCCAGCAGAAATAAGCGTCCACACTTAGGCCCCCCGTGATCTCCTTCCCGAACATCTAGTCCTGCACAACACAACCAGAAGAAGAAAAAGAGATGTTATAATTATTTTCAACAAGTTGCCCTACTGACAAAAGGTTTGAAGTTAAATTGGGACAAAGGTAAACACTTTTCAATGGGATGGGACCAGGGATATCTCCGAGAGCAGTGATGGGAACATTTCTCCCGTTAGAAATTTGTATCTGAAGGTGCCCATTGTATCTTGTCACATTGGAGAGTGGGGCACGGGAATACGTCATACATGGATGGAAATATCAGCCGTGGCGGCAATGGCCGCCACGCTAAATCGAAAAAAGCTGGTGTTGCACCCATAGCGGCCCGTACCGGCCACTGCATAGCCGTGGCGGCTGCTAAATTTCCGTGGCGGCTGCTACATTGCAGTGGCGGCTGGGTTGGGTTCATTTCATGGCAGAAAAAATAAAAGAAAAAAAAGGAGAAGAAGATTCATCTCAGCAGCAATGAAAATAGAAGAAAGAAATAAAGAAACAAAAAAAGAGCAACTGAAGAATACAAACCTGGTGCAGCACCTCGCCGACACCACCACCGTCACCATCGCCGTCCAACAACAGCACCAGGCACAAGCACATCATCACCAGCAGCAGCAGCAGCCGTCACCGTCCAGCAGCAGCGCTGCAACAATCGTCGTCGTCCAACAACAGTCATCGCCTTCTTCTTTCTTCTTCTTTTCTTTGTTTCTTTTCTTATCCTTCTTCCTTTCCTCTTCTCTTCCTTTCCCGCTCTCTGCATTTCTCGACCTTGGGCTCAAGAGGCGCAAAAATAGGGTTTCAACCCTTTCATTGTTCAGGACTCTTCCATTAAAAAAGCAAGTGGATGCATTGAATGGCCCGAAAGACAGAGTCCAATATTAAATGCTTCATTTACTTATAAAATTTATGCGTCGGGCCTACTGCTGGATGATCCCAACTCCTAATAAATTTATCATTTTTAATAATATATCTATGAACACAATATTATACATTATTAATCCTACCATTAATTACTTAAATATAAAATAGGCTTAACAAATTTTCATTCTAATTGAAATGAATTAAATTTAAATAGGCTTAACTAAATTTCACTCTAATTGAAATTAAGGCCCTAGCTAAATTTGACTCAAATAGGTAGGGGCCTAACCAAATCTTAAATTGACTCTAATAGGTAAGGGCCTAACCAAATTTGACTCTAATAGAAAATAGGGCCCAGCCAAAAAACACATTAATAGAAAATGAGATATAGACTAATGTCAAGAAATGCATGGTAGGGACCATCACATATATTTTTTTCTATTTATACAACGATACAGGACCTCATATATTGAGGGCACTACTACGCCCCCTTTTCTTACTTACTTTTGCAAAAGGAACATATTTTCTTTCATTTTACAATTTTCTGGATTTTTTGAAATTTTTTCAGATTTTGTGAGCGAGTTTTTCAAATCGCACGGCTATGCCACTACATAGCGCCGCTTCATAGCGGTAGCTACCCACCGCCACCGCTATTTTCATCCTTGACGTCATATGATTAAACGCCCCGGTGTCAAGGAACCAAGTAGAAGGAGGTGATGTACCTGAGAGACCAAAGGCAGAGAAGGCATTAACAATCATTTGTTGGACCATTTCAGGGTGAGAGAGGATGAGGACTCGGGCTGCGAGGGTGCAGAGGTAGTAGCAGGCATAACCGAAGAAGCAACATACGCATGCGGAGTCTGAGACTGTGGTGACGGACGCTGTGGGCATCGGCAATATTCGGAGATGATATGTCCTGACCGTTTAAAGTAACTGCAGACCCTATGTTTGCATTGAGTCGCAATGTGCCCAAATTTCTAACAACTGTAACACTCAGTTTTACTCAAGTCTCGAGGCAGAGGCTAAGAAGTCTTATTAGCAGCGAACGCGACTGAATAGGTCTCAGTCTTTTGTTGAGCTAGATTAGCCAGGGTCGGAATGCGCTATTCTTTGCGTAGGAGTTCATTCAAACAGACATCCAAGGAAGGTAATGGCGTCCGATTCATCAGGGCAGATCGGACATTTTCATATTCAGTGCGCAGTTTCATCAAAAACTAATCTCTTTGACTAGAGGCCTAAAGATCTTGAATTATTGTCAAAACATTGTCAACATCTGCATATTTAATACTATCGTATTCCAACCATAGCGTATGGAATCCCAAATAGTCGTCTTGTATTGATAAGGTCCCTTGTGCATATTCAGCAATCGCACATTCAAGATGAAATTGACGCGCAGAGTTATCTTGATGGTACGCTTTCTTCAGATACCCCCACATGTCTTTAGAGGTTGGGTAAGGTTTGAAATTCATTATCAGATGTGACTCGACGGATCTTAGAATCCATGATTTTATTTTTGCATCTTTAGTATGCCAAGAGGATATCTTCTTCTCATCTTCAGTGGGTTTAAGGTCAGATCCAGAAATGTAGCCCCACAATTCCTTAGCTTTAAGGTATGTTTGGAACTGAAAAGACCAAACGGGGTAATTCTTTCCAGTGAATCGGATCAAAGTAACTTCAAATTTTTCCATCTCAAATCGATATTGGAAAAAAATTGATTGAACAGCAATAAAACTAGCAACAGTCAAGAGATGAAGTATAAGAGTGTATGAAAACCCTTTCTTGTGTGTAGAAACCAAAAACCAACCAAGCAGGGAGAAGAAAAAACCAAAACAGAACAGTAATGGTGTAAAACAGCCCCCTTGACGACCTTGAAATTGACTGAAGATCCACTACATGGGCCCCACTTATAGTTCTGACCAAAGAGCAGATGACAGATCTGAGGAAGCACTATATTATGGCTTCTACTGAAACAAGTTTGATCTGATTCTACTAAATATCCAAGATTCTAGACGGTCTTGATGAAAACAATGTAAAATTTTGGAAAATCTCGTGAATGAGTAAAACACCAACCTGGACGGGCCGAAAAAATCTGGAAAAATCACCAATAAGCTTATAAAATTCAGGCGACCATGTCTATATGGATTGCAGAAGTTGATGTGATGATCAGGGGTGGGCCACCAAGAAGAGGAGACTGCCGCATAGTGGAGATGAGGCTGGAATTCTGGAAACAGACCCTAGATCTGTTTTTCTGCACGAGAGACTAGAGAGTAAATCCTCTCTATTCTTATTGCCTTAATGCTTTGGAGGAAAAGAAAACAGATTTTTTTGAGCCTTGCTCTGATACCATGACATTCTCACAATCACAAAACCAAGAGAGAGAAAGAAACTGTAACTTAATACTCAGATTATATTATTTCTGTCCCCCATATTGGAGATCGACCCTTCATATATATAGCTATTACATGCATTAATCAAGGCTCTAATTTAGGTCGGTACATCAATTGCCATATCTAAGTTATTGCTATCTCTAAGTCATGGAAACAACTAATTAAATAGAATATGTACACCTGTATCATTGACCCAATCAAATCCACATGTGATATCATATGTGCTGGACTGGATCTTTTCATGGGCCGTGGGCCTGTTTAACAGTCAATGGGATCTTGTTGCCACTTCTTGCAAGAGGGGGCGGTGTTTTATTGCTTACACCTCTTGAGGTGTGAATGGGAGGCTGAAGATGGTCTCATTTACACCAATTTCACACCTCATTTACACCACACATGTGCACTCAAGCAAACGTAATGACGCACAAAGGGAATGCATGTGCATCATTTACATCTGTAAATGAGTCAAACAAATGACCACTAACAACAGTGTAATCTGCTATTTGGGTTGCTTCACTTCTTTTGTTTTCAAATTCCAACTTTTCTACAACTGCTAGAAAAACACATCATATTGAAAACCAGAACTAATATAGTACGCAGTTTCATTTCTTTGCATCATCTACCTCTCATATGGAAGATACTGTCAAGCTAGGAACTGGTTAATGGAACAGTATTGGACAATAGCAAACAAAAGCAATAAATACATTATCGATGTAAACAAGAAAAGCGGATGTAACATAAAGGCATACCACTAGGCATCTCCATTTTGAACCCGGCCATCTAATAGGATCCATATCGCCAATTCCAGTAATCAGTCCGGTGTACCTGGAAAAAAAATATGTGCTTCGAACTCTGGTGTAAGATTCCCTTTACAAAATGGAGAAAAAAAAAGGAAAGAAAAAAATTTAAGTTTCAAAATAGATTCAAAACTTCAAATGGATAAAATTAACACCTGTGCTCTGCCGCATCTTCAGATTCAAATCGCATTTTGAACCTCATTCCAACAGAGAATGAACAATCAAAGCACTTCAAGAATTTTCGGTGGGGTATTATAAACTCTGATGGGCTAGCCCTAAAAGAAGTAAATTCAAAAGCTCAGAAGCTATGGTATGTCAATGGAAATTCGATAGATTCACATGATACAGAACTTTTAGGTATCCAGACAACACAGAACTTCCAATTTCAGGTACTGGATTGCTGTCATTGGTTATTAACATCTGGATGTTCATGAATTTAGAATGTAGGTCAGATTATACTTGGTAAGAAACATCGGATAAGTTACAAGAACAAGCTAAACCAGTTATACCAAATTATATTATTGCTGAAAATGTGGCAAAAGAAAAACTGAGTGATGTGGAATTGGGTACGAGATGCCGGGCGGGTAGGGACGATGATGAGGCGGCCTCGTGCCTAAAGTGAATGGGCTTTGGCTCTTCGCGCCCAATGGCCTCACTCCATATCCTTTCACAGGGGAGAGAGATTACACAGAGCAGAATCACTCAAACTTTTCTTTTCATTAATCATAATCTAAAGAAGCCAAGGAATGCATTACATCATTATATAAGAAAAGCAAATAACCCTAGAACTAATCCCAGCCATCTAAACACATCTAACTGCCAAGATTAAAACATCCAACTTAAATAAATTAAAACACATAACCTAGTAAAAGCAACTCTAGACACCTTTTGTATCTAATATTATGTCCTTTTAATATATTCTCTCTTTAAGAAAAAATAAATAAATAAATAAATAAAATTTTAAACAAAAACTGAATCTACTAGTCGATGTGGATCATGGGTTTTGTCCTGCATCAGCTTCTTCTCATCTTGGAGAGAACTAGACCTCAAGTTCTGTAGATGTCCTCCAAGATCGAAAGTCAACCATACAAATTTCCTATGTGCTTCTTAATTTTTATGCTCTTCACATGGGCACATGGCTTTGATTCATTGAATCTTTTATTCCAAGTAGTCTTTAGGCATTGTGTCTTTTCAAGTCTAACATTGGATTGGATGTGCGCTCAAACAATTTGATGTTTCAAGTGTTGAATTTGTACCATCTGCTCACAATCTTCAAATATTAATCGTCTATCCCCGAAGATGAAATCAAAGTGGGGAACCTCAATAATTTGATCTTCTTTTGCAATCTCTAGATCAATAGCCTATTCTTCTAATGATTTAATTGGTTGTTCCAGATGTGAGCTTATGATGAGGTCCATTAGAATATTAGATGATCAGTCTCCTTGCTAACCATATCCAACTCTTCAATTTGCTTTGTTGCTTGCATCTTTTGATCACCATTGTCTAAGGTAGGAAATTCGGACCCGCTGTCTTTGAGTTTTTCTCAAGTTTCATCCATATTAAGAGTTCTTCATGTTATTTCATTTAAGTTTGTTGTGCCTTCCTTCTTTTATTGTTCTTGCTTCTCAATGTCAACTTTGATATTTTCTCCCACGGGTTCCACAACATATGCTTTTTGTTATTTTCTGAGCCTTTTCTTCTAAAGACTTAGATTTCCTCATGCGAGACCGTTTAAGCATGTACTCAACACGGATTGCTTCCCTATATGCTTCAAAAATGTCTTCTCAATCTTTTAGATTTTCCAGTATGTCCAGTTGTAAACCTATGATAAATCGATTGAAATCATGTGTCATGCTCTTCAGTTTACATACACATTACAGCTCTGAGAATGGGTAAGTATATTCATCAACAGTCAAGTCTCCTTGTCTCAAATTAAGGAGTTGCTAGAATTAACGCCACAATCATTGAGTGGGGCTTCCAAGCCAAAAAGCTTCAAGATAAATGTGCAACCGATCATATAGAGTTTAGCAAGCTGTAATTGATGGCCCATCAACAATCTCTACAAGAAAATTAAATTGTATGCCTACATCGACTAAGGGCTATAAACTGAAAATTGATGGGAGCTCCAAAGGCAAAAAATTGGGTCCTTCAGGACTGGGGGTGACAATTAAGAATCAATTTAGTGAGATGTTCATGCCATTCTCAGGTTCCATGGGTATTGGACATTCAGAAGAGCAAAAACGCATATCAATTGAAGAGGATTTCATACTGGTTTCCTCCCATTGTCAAGTCCCGGTGGTAGTGGAAAGTGACTTATAAAATGCAATTTCTTGAGCGAGTGGTACGGAAGAAAGCCATTATAGATTGTTCACTTTGCTAAATGAGATCAAAGCATTATCCATTGCCAGAATGCTTCATTAAGGCACATCCCAAGGGAAGAAAATATACAGACAAATAGCTCAGCAAAAGCGGGAGCTAATATGAAATACTGTATCATTCCAAATGGACTAGTATCTTGAGCTTGTTTTCCTATGTATCCTTGTAGATGGGGGTTGTTTCCATCGCCTTGATGGGTACCCATTCTCTGTACATTCTTTCTCGGTATAAAATTTTGTAACCACTCAACCAGAAAATAAAAAACTCAGATTTGATCAATAAAAGCATTGACGTGCCAATGGAAACATATAATGATATGAATTTCTAAAAAGTAAGTACAAGACTAAAATATTGATGATGAATGCCAAAGAACATGTCACAGATGGGAAAAGGCTATGATGATGGCGAAATGCAATAGAAATGGGTTTTACTTGAGCAGAACTCTAATTGATTGATTTATAACGATCTTGCCAGCTGTATTGTAAAATCCAATCAGAAGTTTCTCATCTTATATGAGAAACACTGGTTGTTTTCTAGGCCTCAATGATGATGAGATCTAATAGAAAATATGTTTACATGAATTGAACTATAAGGTTCAATTCCACTGTCCAATAAAAAATGGCCCTGTAATTGAAGTGGCATTCCACTAGCTTGCCACTTTGCCCCCCATTTGTTCATCCTATTCAGCATATCTCACTCAAAAAGACCTTCCATTCTGTTCTGCAGTTGCTCATTAGCTGTTAAAATCATTTAGGCCCTCAGATCCAATAAAGTTGGATTTTCTATATTGTCTTCGACTTCCTAATTTCAACCCATTTTAATTAAACACCTTTCCCCACATTTTTAGCTTATCATTTACTTGCTTTTTTACCTCTCTAATTGAGTACCATATACTTGCAAATAGCATACACATCGGATCTCCATCTTGGGCATGTAGCATTAAGTTGTCCATAACCAAGACAAACAAAGTTAGGATCAATGCAAACTTCCGGTGAAATTGAACTCTAACTGGAAACTCAGATGTCAGCCCACATAAAATTCTGACGATGGCTACTAACTTATTGACCCTTCATACATTTAACTTATTGACCCTTCATACATTCTTGTATAATTTCAATATAACCATTATGGGGACCTTTCTCTCCAAAGTCCACCAGATTAATTACCTTTACATCCTATCAAAAGCTTTTCTCTAAATAAATAATAAAAATATATATGTAAATTTTTGCTCTTCTCTCTATACTTTTAGAGAGTAGCCCTGATAGAAAAATGCTGTTGTATAAATTTATAAGTGTGCCAAGAATAAATATTGAGAGACAGACAAGGCACTGAGTTTAGTCTTTTTAACTATGGATCCATTGTTTTCATAAGTATAGAGGGCCAGTGCCTCCATACTCACCTCGAGGTGAAGCATCCTAAAAATGCCATGGGGCTGAAATCTGAGGCATAGATTTAAGGTTTACACCCAGATGAGAGCTTCAGTCACACCCCATATTGATGTTGATGGTACACACCTCAAATACATCTTGTTCTTAAGAAAAATGGAGGGGCAATTTGTAATTGTAAAAACTTAAACAGCATGTTTGGGTATAGATGAAATTCGAAGACTTTTACACCAATGATTTTAAAATTAAAGGATATAGTTCTGGAGTCATGCATCCTTGATCCGCATATTTTCATATTTAGTTAGGCAAAGATATTTTCTCAATGATAGTTAATTTACATTTGATGCAACAAACGAAGGAAAAGCTAATTTACCGTACTTTTTTTTACTATATATGGTGGTCCAAGTCATGGGGGGCACCCAGATGAATGCCCATCAGGTAGGCAAAAAGTTAGCCCCATTGGGTTATCCTACCCTCCTTTCATTTAATAGCCTCAAAATTTAACAGTCTTTGAAGTATACTTTCTGCCCTTTTTTTTTTTTTTTTTTTTTTTTTTTTTTTTTTTTTCCTTTCAGATTCAATCCAACTGTTAGTAAAGGTTAGGTGAGAGTCAAATTGGGGAGGGTGCCAATTCATTTGGAGTAATGAGTGACAAGGGGGTAGACTAATTAAAGGTGGGCGCAACTGGGACCATAAAGCTAGCTGCATGCCAACAGTATGGCCACTCTTAGCTGAAATTTTTTAATACAGCTTACCCTTCAAACTGGTACAGTACGGAAAGCATTTGGATCCTCTGTTGCTTCCCCTGTGAAAAGCTATTTGTTGATTTTTAAATAGTTCAGATGAAAGAGTCACAGACCTATTAGATACAAAAGTGATTTGGGGTCTACCCATCTAGAAAAAATCAAGTCCCATAAACTAGATGGTATTAAAAAAGTTTCCACCATGGCCTCATATCGACAGGCTAAAAATATACAATGGATCTAATTTTTCATATAAGGCTAGATCCTAAAGCCCTATTATATTTAGTAGGATAGTGGACCCCATAAACTATGCCATAGAGAAGCCAGATCCATTTGAAAAAGTAAGTGCATAGAGAGCTTCCTTCACTTTTTCCCTAGTGACCACATCTGTACACAGGTCTTCTCAATGATGGAATGTTTGGAAGACAGAATTGTACATGCTTTCATAAAATCCCAATGAAATTTTATCTTAGGATTTTAAAATTGGGCCCTCCTTTTGCAATCTCCAGTCCTCGGAAAAATGATAATTTTAAGGGTGCGTTCGTGCAATGAGAGAATTCCGCAAAAGAAAGGAAAATTGTTCTGACTTCCTTGCAGCCCATTGTTTCCTTGTTTGGTGCGATATATTTTCCTAAATAGAGTGGATTTGGATTTCCTATGGGAGAGGTAGGAATACAAGATTTCTCTCTCCCATGAAAGCAAAAATCCATGGAGAAAGGAATCCTCTCGTTGCACAAACATACCCTAATTCATCAATCAATTTCAAAGCTATGGACTTATGCAACACAAAACTTACATTTTTACACGATTGTGGAAAAACTTTTTCTTCGCAGTAGTTTGTGCTACGTAATTGTGCCCAAAAGTTTCTAATTTATAACTCATATGACTAGGACTAACCAACCCTAATTAACTCATTTTAAAATTCAAAACAATTGAACTTCAACTATATTCTGTATATTTAAGTTGTATATTAAAAACATTTGGTATCAAAGGAAGCGAGGAAGAAGATAAGCTCATGAAACCAGGATAGAAAGGAAGGCTCTCATAATCTATGATGATCAGGTACTTCGAAATGGACACTGTATTGTGTCGTATCGTATCCGATACTTCACTTTTTATGTGTAAAATCCGTATCCTTGCCTTGTCTATGGCGTGACCTAGTTGTATCCATGCCGTTTCTGGGCATCATAGCTCATAATTGCTAGTATTCTCAGATCTTATCCAACTCACTATACCTATATATTATTAGTTTTCCCAAATTAATTTCCGGGAAAGCTCTTTGTACATTCTCAGTTCTTCATTATCAATGAAACCTTCGCTAACTTTCAAAATAGAATCATGGTATATATAATTATTCATTTATTAAAGAAGCACACTCAGGAGGCTTAGCAGCTTAGGCCACATGCTTTAGACAAATGAAATGTCGTGCCTACTGCCTCAGCATTTTACCATGTCCATTAGACTTTTGGTGGAGCATGTTTTTCTTAGCAGTGACTTTTTATCCAGGGTTTGTATTGAGCTATAAGCATGTTTTTGCTAGCCTACAAACATGCAAAAAGATGAGAAGAAGACACCTATAACTCATAAGCCCTCAAATCTGATTTCAATGGTGTCAGAAAACACCAAATAGACTGAAAATGTGGAAATGCACTGATGACATTTTCAAACACCGATCACATGCTTTAGATGCCAGTTATTCACTAATATATGAACTGTAATTCACACATCACATATATTTCAATTTTCCCATTGGCTTTGCTCATACCTCGGGTTGTAGTATATGTGGAATGGACTCTTCATGGATACTGCATTAGCCACCGCACCAAGGGTTCCAAGGTTCAGCATCTGGATACAGGGAACTGAATAAGGCCCACTATTTTTAAGCTGAACTGCTCTTCGAATTCCCAACCTCAGTTCTCCATCTTCACCCCTATAATGATAAATCAATAATGGTGATGGTCATGGTGATGGTGACGATAACGATGACAATAATGATAGTAGTAGTAGTAGCAGCAGCAGTAGCAGCAGCAGCAGCTCCTGCGAACTGTTCACATGAGAGCCACAAATTGCATCTGCAGTGGATAAATTTCAGAGGTGGGTCCCACCTCTATCACCGACCGGATGTGCTGTTCTCATGAAAACAGTTCGCATGAGAACATTTTCCATAGTAGTAGTAATAACAATAATAACAATAATAAATACTATCAAAATGTAGGTTCAGTATGGCAGCACAGATAATCACATATACCTAAGGAAGAGTACAGCATCCCCTGAGACAAGCTTTTTCTTATTGACGAATGCACTCCATCCAGTTGTGAGCAAATGTCTCCGTGGCTGACCTGCAAGAGGCAATTTAACCTGAAGCTTTTAAAATATTCAAAAAAACATTAACAATAATGACAAGAGCCCATAGCACAGTTGGAACATGCTCGTAGTCCCAACCAAGAGGCTGTACAGGTCTTTATCTAAATCAAAGAAATGAGATTCTTAACAACATGCAATTTTCCATTTAACATAAAATAAAAAATAAAAAAAAAAGGAAGCATCACCATCATCATTGAAGCAAAATCTTATCTATGTAGGATCAAAGCATTTATTTGCTGCAGAAAGGATAATCGAGACCCTTGGAATACAATTATGCATCCTCTGCAGCCTCCAAGCGTATCCTAAACCCACTGATCTCACCCTTCCAATGCTTCAATCTTCAGGATAACAAAAAATTGGCAAATTCATCGAAACAAATATATACATCCCCGTCTTTTTTTTTTTTTTTTTTTTTTTTTTTTTTCCAGAGTTCAGATTGGAATAATTTCACTGACCATGGAACTGCATAAAATGAAGCATTCCACACACACACACACAAAAAAAAAAAAAAAAACACAAATACAATTTAAAAAATCCATCCCTCAAATACTCTCATACTTGAACAAGGCTTTTTCTCAGTCTAAATATTCACTTAATAATTGAGCCAGCCAAACAAATTCTCACCCCTGTAGATATGCCTAAACCTCCACTCCATGCCATGTAGATCTTTTGCAATTAGCTCTTGTGAAGGCCTTTGCTGCCTGTAATCCTATCAAAAGAACAAAAAAGATTAAATATGAAAACTTCTTAGCAAACCTCATCTTCACCTCCACTCTCTCTCTCTCTCTCTCTCTCTCACACACACACACACATACATACACACTGTAGAGAACCAGTGTGAATGCATCAGCAAATGGTGATTACCAAGGGAAGTAGTCCAAAATCCAAATCACTCACACTCAGACACACTATAGGAAACTCGTATTTGAATGCATCTGCAAATGGTGATTACCAGGGGAGGGAAGCAGTCCTCAGCAGCTCGCCGAGGTACAGAGAAACCTCCATGTGTGCTTGTGTCTGAGGCAGTAAGAGTCTTGCAGAACATATGGGGCGTTGCCATCTTACACAAACCATCAATTTCTTCCTCTTCCCCATCACCCTCAGCCTCTACTTCCTGCAACTTCTTCTCAGCCTCCTGCCGGTATGGTCCACATAAGAAGGAAAAAAAATAAAAATAAAATAAAATAAAAAATCAGCAGAAAGAAACTGGTCATCCCAAATAAGAAAACAAGCATGAAACTTGGCCAACGTCAACACAAATTGACCAAAGGAGAACATTTCAAAGAAAATACAAATTGCAGCAATAGAAAATCAGAGTAGATCACATCTCCAACCTCACTTTCAGGAATCAGAGAGACCTGAGCATAAACCTCATCTGATGCCGCTTCCGCCTGAAAATGAAAAAGAGACACATGTTTCCAATAAATAAAAAAAAAAAAAAAAATTGACAGAATTGAAGACTACCCAGAGCCTAAGCAGCAAAACTTATCACAGAAAAACACAAAGAAACCTAAATAGAAACAAAATACACTCACATTATAAGAGGAACCAAAGAAGGCTACAAGGATCCACAACGGAAACACCTCTAAAGCTGAGTTTTCTGTGATTTTAGTCACTTTCGTTGAGAAAACAAGAAAACGAGAAACCCCACGTTGAGCTTCACATCAATTGTGCACAAAAAATAAAATAAAATAAAAAATTTGAAGTCCCAGAAGCCCATTGCAGAGGAAATCTAGACAAGACAAAAGCACCCTCGCATTTTACAAACATACCTGTATGAAAAAGGAACAACCAAAGAAAACCCAGAAGAACCCACCATAGTAATCCCCCAAATAGCTGCATTTTATTTGATTTCATTCAAATTCATAGAAGAAAACAAGAGAAGGGAGAAAACTACATATGGTACTTCACATCAATTCCCCGCCAAGCCAAAATTAAAGGAGTCCCAGAGCTCACAATCCAAAACCCATCACTGAAACCCACCCCAACACCACCCCACCCCCACCCCCCGAAAAAAAAAAAAAAAAAAAAAAAAGGGCAGAACAAATAGGAACAAGAAAAGGAACAACCAAAGAACACCCAGAAGAACCAATAACAAAAACCCACCAAAATTGCTCCATTTTATACGATTTTATTCACTTTCACGGAAGCAAATAAGAAAAGGAGAAAGCCCCCATTATAAGCTTCACATCAATTACACTCCAAAAACAACAAAAATTAACTAAGGCCCAGAGCACAAAATCTAAAACCCATAAAATAAAAAACCCAAAAAACTTGGACAAAAAAAATACCCTGCCATGTTGCAACATTACCTACAATGACAAGAAACAACCAAAGAAGACTCAGAAGAATCCACTGCAGAAACCCCCAAACAGCCACATTTTCTTTTTTTTCTTTTTTTTTTTTTTTTTTTTTTTGTCAAAATCCATCTGAAAAAAGTAGCATTCTACAACCATAACTGCAGTGAAAAATAACAACCAAAGAAAACCCACTCAAGAAACCCCCCAAAAAAAGCTGGTTTTTATACGATTTCATTCACTTTCATGTCCGGAAACAAGAAAAGAAGAAGAACCCACATGAAGTTTCACATCAATTACGCGGCAGATGACGTGAGGAGGAAGATCATAAACACTCCCCGGGCAGCAATCTGCCATCTGCTCCAAATGCCCCTGCGGAAAATACACCACATAGCTCCCCTTCCTCGGCAGAGAGATAAGAGGACCAGCACATGCGTGCCATAGCTCCAAACAAATAGCAGACGATGGAGGATTCGAACAAGGGCGTTCTTCCACAGCATCATGGATGGCATTCAGATCGATATCCATCAAACCCAGAAAGAGAAAAGGCACAAAACGGTAGATTTCTGGTTGATTTCGTCGCTGTTCATGCCTGAGCTGCAGCTTAATCTGCTTACCTTCACCAATCAAAAGAGACCCAAGAGTTCTTTTCACTCATTTCAGATCAAACCACCCATCAAACCTCTCAATATCTCATCAAAATCATTTCTTTTTACTTTTGCTGATATCTCATTCTTCTTCTTCTGCTTCTCTTTCTTGGTCGGTTGCTGTGCCTGTAGCAGTTGCGGCTGGTACAGCAGCTCGCAGCTCCTCTACAGCTCTACTACTACTTGTCAGGAAGGAGTCTACTACAATAAAACCAAACAGCATCAAGATAGCAGTATTTTTAATAACGAGAAAGACGTTTGGTCTGTGTGCTTTTGTATTACTGTCTGTTATATTTTTGTGTATTTCCTCCTTTCATCTTCTCTTATTTCCTTTTTTTGGATTCTGGGTTTTGACCGTTGACATGCGTAGTTCTAGAGTTTGGGATTGGGAGGCAGGATTGGGTGCTGGTCTTGCATTCAACAAGCTTATCTGTGATTATGTATGATATTATCAAAATTCCAGGATGTGAAGTTTATTGCTGATGTCGGAGGACAGTGATTTTTATTTTTATTTTTTTATTTTTTTTTTTCAATTCTAACGGCTGTTTGATTGGCAGAATTTAGGTGTATAGCTTTTGTTAAGGGCTTGTTTGTTTTATGCAATTGAATACATAGAATTTGCATAACTTTTGCTTTTAAAAATAGTTAAAATTGAAGAGATAAATGTGGATTTTAAAGAATGACGGTCAAATTCTCTCCTCTAGTGGAAAATGAATGCACATCCAATGGGGTGGGAAAAGTAAGGGTGAATCCACCTTATCATCTTATGTCCTTCACCCTTCACCTCGTATCATTCTTCACTCACCTCTTTGATAAACTCATTCGACCATGAGTTTCCATTAGTTTTGTTAATAATTTTCCAATGGCCTCTTTACTTTTTTAATGCAATTGGATTCCTAAGAATTTGTTGTAAAATATGTTCCATTAAGAAATACTAGCACAATAATATGTGCTAAGCACAAGCATGACGCGTGTGACTACGATCCCCGCTCCATCTAGCTACTTTTGACATTTTCTTTATAAATAATTGTATATTAGTATTGTATTGTATAGTGGTTAGGTTATTTATTTAAAAAGATAAAGAGGTCATGAGTTCAAATGTCTCGATCAAAAGTCAAAATGAAAAGAAATGTGGTCAAAATTGAATCCAAAGCCCTCAGCATTAATATATTATAATTGAAGAGGTGGGAGTAATGGCTATAAAGTTGGGATTAGGCCCAGCAATGCGGCCCCTGTATTTTTCTTCATATTTAAATATTATATATATAGACATTTTGGTAAGATTATTACTGCTTAAATATTTAAACATAAATAAATGTTTCCATTCCAAATCACCATGCACACTTTGACTGTAAGGTTGGTACTAAATAGAGAACAATGCCAAACTCCAAAATTGTTGATAAAATTGAAGGAATTATGTGATTTTTTATTTACTTTAAAAACAAAGAGAAATATGCCAAACATAACACAAAAGACTTATTCTATAGAAAAAATAAATAAATAAATAAATAAGCTCCTGTAGACCATATAATATGTAATTTTGACAAGTTTTTTCTAATGTCATGCAACACACCACACCAGTACTAAATTAGATTAGATTAACTAATAGATTAGATTAACTAATAATCTTAGTGTAATCTATAGAATTTGCTCCAACACTTTAGTTGTCATCCTATAGATTTATTGGGACAACCAAATCTTAGACAACTTTCTCCAACATTTTCCTTCTTGTTCTCCCATATAGAGCTTGTTTAAAATTAGAGACGACAGAGGATTTAATGAGTTCATAGGATTGGTAACGTGGCAAAGAATACAGTGAGAATAAATACGTTGATAGTGATGCACTAGATGTTCTTTTAGATATATATTAAAAGATGAGTAAATTACTAATTTTGAAGATATTATTAAGTGTAGTATGATTAGAAATTATATTATATATAGTTTTTACATAATAAATATTTTCTAATCTTCCATTATCCAATTGAATAATTATTTTTTAACTCTATCATGTTTCTTATTACAAGTAGGGCTGCAAATGAGTATCTGATTATCTCGAAGTTCCGACTCACAAAAGGCCGAGTTTGGAACCTATTTTAGGTTTAAATTCATAAATAGGTCTCATTTGGAACCTAATTTAGATTATGATTGATAAATGGGTCTGCTTCTGGGTCCATATAGGTTCTACCCCATGGACCTAGGGCCCAGCATACGAATCTTTGATGTTTCAAACTGTAGCTCAAAATTAACTTTTTTTTGGAGATTTTTATGTATATCCTGGAGGTGGTAGACTTGATACACCATTATAAGTTGAATGATATGCTTATTTTACTAAAAATAGAAAGAAATTAAAACCGATTTTGGAACTAGATTCCAGTCCTCTAGGTAGAACCGATTTTGAAACTAGATTTTAGTCCTCTAGGTGGACTCGATTCTTGAACCGGATCCATATTTTACTATCGAAATCGAATTTGGAATCAACAAAACATGTTCCGAGTCAGAATCGGACCCAAAACTGGAACCATTATTTAGAAACAGGTTCGGGTACAGTCTGGTTCCTGCCTAGAATCGTCCCATTTACAACCCTAATTACAAGCATTGTCAATCTCAAGCCTAAATAAAATAGGAGGGTTAACGGTCGGTTACACTCAATGCTTGATGACAGTGTAAAGAAAAAGTTAAATTTTAATTTACTTGTGCTCAGGCATTGGGCCCCGCCCTGACCCTCAAGGGCAGGGTAAGGGCCTAGCTAGAACAAGTCCTCCGAGGGCTTTGGCCCACTCTGGCCCAGCCCTACTTATATTGAGGATGCGGTAAGGACGACGCTGAGCCTAATCCTTTAACAAGCCTAGTTAGGATGGATATGTAGTAAATCTAGTAAACATATTATCAACAATGAACACTTTTGAGAGCATTTAGGAGTAACATCAATATGTAAAAAAAATTAAGAGAGATTCATTTAAAATGGATAGGACATGTCCAACATAGGCCAACAATAGCTTGAGAAAAAAATTATATTTACAGTAATAAATTTACTTAACAGCTCCGTATGAGAGGATTTGGCTCAAGATAAATTGAGATGGAGAGATAGAACATGTAGTCAACCCCAATTTGAGCAAGGCTTTAATGATGATGACGATGAATAATGAATAATGATGGGATTCTAACTTCCTTATTATTACAAATATAGCTCAACATTCATTTTTCACATAAGGGGAGATGATTTGATTGTCATTTGTAAATCAGATGATTTGGTGTTTCATGTAAACAAACAGCCCCATAAGATTACGTTCTCAAATTAAATAAAAAAAAAAAAATCTCTGTACATCAGATGAGGAATTCCAAATTTTGGGGTAATACCGTTTTAATATCTTTTTAGAGTTCTGAGCAAATGAAATTTCTTTTTTCTAAATGTTAGGAACAAGCATGCACTAAAGATCTGTTTTCAAGGGAAGAATTCACGTTTGACAAACTTGAAAACCAAGTATTTGAAATCTCTCCCACCAATCTAAATCTGAAATTAATTTAGAGGGTTTCAAAGCTAACAAAAAGTTCAACTAGTCAAAAACAACAAAACTTCAGATTAAGGGGTGATCTAAAAATGGAGACCTGTGATGCAGGGGTGATTTAACTTTTTTTATCTAGAGAGCATTTTAAATGAGTAGCAAGTGGTCAAAAAACCTCTAACATACCTTTCACCTTTTTCTAAGTCATTCCATAAATGGTTTGATAGTTCAATCCCTTCTAATTATGGATGAAAAACCAAGATGGGGATCTATTCATGTTTTGGTTTAAGCCTTTTCGTCTTTTACCTGCATGTGTACAAAATCTCATCAATGAAATGTATATCTAACCCTGCCATGCACCTTTCTTTATTTGTAATTTTTCAGGTTGGGACTCTTTGGCTTCCCCAAATGGATGAAAAAGAAAATTGTTTTAAGTAGTTGTCCGGATGCACAGTGATTCAGATCATGGTAATGTTGCATAACATGGAAAACATGGCAGAAGAGTCAGTGAATTACGACCACCCATTTTGGTAGGTCATTCAATATGTAGCCAATGATATAAAAAATCAGTTGATGGAAGTGTCCTAACCATCTAATTAATGAACACTTTACGGAATATATTGTTTTCTCAAAATTCATGTTTGAGTTATGAAAAAAGTTCTACGTTGAATTTTAAACCCTTTCTCTGTTTTTTTTTTTTTTTTTTTTTTCCCCATTATTATAAATTGGTCTAATTTCATGGGCCTAGACTCCTTCGTCCAGCGTAATTGGACCTCCATTTGATTTGTTTTAGACCTCTCATTAGAGGGAATTATCATATTAACTAGCTTGTGGACACCAATGGGCTGTCCTATTATCAAACTCCCTCCCAACACTCAGCTCACTCAATTTGACGCTCAATTCAATTGTTACTAATCGAAGAACTTTCAAAAAAAAAAAAAAAAAAAATTAATATGATTTCACCAATAATATTTGGAGTGTCAAAGTCCCTATGAATAATCATAGATAATATTCACCTGCCCACCGTGCCTGATATGTACATCAGGTACGTCTTAGAGGTGGGGACCCCCATTGAGTAACGTGTAACGGAAGCGCCATGCACAATTCCCATACAAACAGTGTGCTAGTGAATATTATACCATAATCATTGGCTTATGTGATTTTGAAGCATCCCTAATCTTGGCTCACAAAATTCTTCTCATATAGAAATAATAGAACAATTTTTCATGTAAAACTCTCTCTCTCTCTCTCTCTCTCTCTCTCTCTGCACCGATCCAGCCCAAAAAAGGCCCCTGCCTAAGATGTCAGGTCAGATCCTATTATGGGTCCATTACCTCACCACCAAGGCATACATACTAAACTTTGAATGTATTATAATCTCAAAATAGAAATGGTTGAGAATTTTTAATGCTAAATCTGCTATATAGATCACTGTTTTACCATCAATTATGGGTGACCATTTGTGTGGTAACTAATATTTCTTTGAAAGGCAATTGATACCTTATCAAGGGCAAGTCTTATGATGTCACTCCAATGACAGTAAGTCCTGCAATTTGCCATGTTGGGATGCCATGTATGTGGTAAAAGGGTCACCACAAAATTGAATTTCAATTTCCTTCTCCAGAGTACTTGATTGGAAACATTCTAATAAAAGTACTTTTACAGAAAGATATATATATTTAAAGAAAATCATGTATGCTTTTACAGTAAAATATAAAAAGAAAAGGGTCTTTGTCTATCCACCACATACTGTACATTGGTTACTTTATAAATCAAGTTTTTCAGTGGTGCAGACTCAAAAGTAGCAAAGTTTAGTGTTTAATAATATATACAACATATAAAGAGAGTGACTTTGTAGCAAGTTGCTATAAAAACCATTTTCAGTTTGGTGGGATGTACATACACATTGTATTCTGGTTACATTTGTAATTGACATGCATTTATATTGCAGACTTGGGTTTATATTAGGAACTATGGCAGCATATTCAATTGGTGATGGGGTCATTTTTTCCATTATTTGATAAGAACAAGAACAAAGGCCTGGTCAAATAAATGCCCTTATAGAGATCTTCAGAGAACCCTCCAGTTTTACATATGGCCAACTTGTTCATTGTTTCCTTAACTTTGGATTTTTTTAATTTTTTTTGGTAAAAGCTTAACTTTGAATTAAAAGTGATCTTTTATTTTTCTTTTGTGGAAGACAGATGACATGATTATCAGGGGGACTTGTATGCCATTAATCATGGCAATGAGCTATCTAAGATGTGTGAAATCAATGGTTAACATGAAATCATTTTAACTATTCCTATAATTGCATGCCTTAACATATATGGCTAAAAATGTCTAAGTGATTTTTAAAAGACCTTTAATCCACAGCTCATCAGTGCATCTGATAAGGTCAATGGACGCTGGACCACACTACAATTTGCTAGGTGAAAGAGCAGTTTTGTCAAACTAGCTTGACTTAATGTAAATGCAATTATGGGAATGCACATGCCAGTTAACTGTACACTTAGGCAGATTTGTTTAATCAGTAATGAATCCTTCAAAGCTAAGAATGGAATCTGAAAGAAGTTTTTACCTACGAGCTGACTGCGAATACAGTCCAGCTCAACGGACCCACTTAGATGTATATCTATTAATAAGGGTAAGGTAGATGGAAAGTACTCATTGCAAATAAGGGTTAGACAAAAAAATAATCTCATCAAAATATCGTAGTGACTTAGTCCTTAATATAACATTCTTAAAGTTTAATGACTTTTTAACCGTCGGTTTTTTTAGATTTAATTCAGCCACAAGTAAAAGTTCAATGAGCACGAATTAGACTTGGTGTTAGATTGGGAGATAAAAGAGTGTGAAAGGGGCTGCATTGATCGAATGTGGGCCTCAAGCAAGTTGACTGCACATGCGACCCACTCAAGGAGAAAATTTCCAAAGGGGCTATTAAATGATCTTCTTTTTGTTAAAGTCATTTGTCAATCCCATAAACTTATTTCCTTTCAAACAGAAAACTCACTCACTTGCACTACAGACATAGGACTGAAAATTGTACACGGCCCCATATACAAAAGGGAAAAAAATTCATAAGTCCCATGTCTTTACACGCACACCTAACAACTCTTAAAACCACGAATGAACTCGTTTAACAAACTAACTGTAAGAAAAAAAAAAAAAAAGAAAAAGAAAAAAAAAAAACCAATCTAATGCAACTTTTGTAAAAATGGTGTGGCTTGCCTGCCATGCGGGTTCATGTCAGATTAAGCAATTGGCTATGGACCAACACAAATCAAGCGATAATCTGTAGAGTTGTGATTTTGATCTAACTCTTACTAAAGAGCTTAGGTTGACATCAACTTCATATGACATTGTTCTCTGCTAGTCAAGAGATGTGGGGCTGTTTAGGTAAGGAGTAGACTTGTAGAGAATGTGTGGCTCCTCAGAATTGCGTATTTAAAGAAGATAGGAACCCTTTATTGATCATCTAGAGATCCAAGCATTCACAGCTGTTGAAGCAAAACAAAGCAATTTCGTGACAAGATTCGGGTCAACATCCCATCTAGGACCAACTTTACCTCAGTGAACATGAGCCTTTTGCTTATACCGTAAGCCAATGATTGCAAGGCTTATTGAACTTGGGCCCTTACAATAGACCCACCCAGATGCAAGCCAATTAAAAAGGGTAGGAGGGAATTCGACAATTTGATCTTTGATGACTTGAACATATGAAACAGAAAAAAAAAAAAAAAAAAAAACCCATTAAATGAACCAAGACCTTGATTTTAGGGTATCAAAGACTGCTATTTACAATTGATTCTAACTATAAAAATTAGGTAATTATTGAATCAATGTCAAATTATGGTAAGTGATAATCTGTTGAGATATGTGAGTGTGTTTCGGGGCAAACATTGGTCATAGGAGGTCCCCATTATTCACAAGTGAAAGTCTAGATGGACCGAATCCCAAAGTTCCCATCCAATTTTGGGATCGGTCCACAGACCGGTCCCAAAGTCGGTCCATCTATTACAGCTCCATTCACAATGGCACAAAAGAAGAAATGGGCCGTACAACTTGCTGTGTCAACTTCAGCCAAATTTAAGATATTAAAGAAGTTTATCCAAGTAAAATTCTTTAAGTTACAGTCCTAAATATCATCACCTACCAATAGTATCTCTGTGCCAAAATTAACTACAACTAGCCAAGTTTAAAAAAGTCTTTTTGATTCCCAGAAGAACAAACAAAAAAAAAAAAAAAGAACCATGTTTAATTTGAATGTAATTTTGTTAGAAGATTTAGAATTAGATTTTACTTTATAGTACTATATGCTTGTGAGTAATTTAATGATGATCACAATATGATTGTATTTCTTGTTTGTGAAAGATTGATGAGATTTGTTGGAATGAAATTAGATTTTGTTTTCATTTCAAATGTGCATCATCTGAATATAAATATAGAGATCATGTTTGGTCTCTGAGTAAAAGGGTCATACATGTCATACAAATTGATTCTTTTGTGGTCCCTGTCGTAATAATTTCAGCTATTTGATGATATTGCAAGTAAAGTTTGTACAAGGAGTAATCATTTGATGGCCCACAAAATTGGAAAGGCCCTTAAACATGACTTTAATGGTTAATCAAAATGGATAAGGTTGTCAATGGGGCCTAAATTTGGGTAGGCTAGCTAGCCTGAGGCCGGGTTTGTTTAGATTTGACTGAACATGCATTTAGGTGCAGCAGGTCAGACCCAGATTTATTTTGGCGTCCGAAACATGTAAAGGCCCTGGATCTGGGTCTAGGTTCTCAAGCCTGCAGATTCTTATTTGGCTCATTGTATTTTATATGGTTGATCATGGTATCCTTCCTATTTCACCATTCCTCCCATGATCTTGCACCATGGATAAACAACTATAAAGTTATCAATGGCTCCTCTATGTTAAAGAAGTTGATCTTTTGTCACACTCTAGTCATAATGAGAGTTTTCCATCTCCTCTTGGGGGCACATTTGTGCGACATCAAAACTAGAGAAAAGTAATGGATACTCATATTCTTGTGCCTATTTTTTCTCATTGTTTAGTACACATGACTCTTTATGAAAAATTTTAAGCTCTTTTTTTTTTTTAACAAGAAAGGAAAGCGGAGTCTGACCTCTCTTTAGACTCAACCAACCCATTTCGTCTCAAGCTACTTGGTTGAGCTCTAGGGTCTGTGTGGGACCAAGACGTGGACGTAGACTCAGACTCCTCTACTACAAACAATACTATGCTGCTTCTCATCTTTTGTAGCTGGACATGGATCATTGCCTAAGCTTTCTTTCTAATCTTCTACTTGCAAAGAAAGAATGAGAAGTTGTAATTAGCCAGCTGCACAAATTAGGATGTAAATGGCTGAGTCTGAGTTGAGGTTGGATTGGGCAGTGTAGGTAATATGTATGGCTCAACATATATAAAAGTGACACATTATTTATAATTAATAAAATACTGCCCACTCTGTGGAATGTTGCTTCACTTCTAACAATTGACTTCCTTTGCTTGATTACCGGCGCTTGCGGTTGCATATCGCTTTCTAAGCTTAAATTCACACTTGAAAATTAGAATGGTTAAAAGTAGGAAATCGTGTGATCCGCATGCTACAGGTCCCACATCAGATCAAGAAGGCTGATGCTAGCCGTGGTAATCCCACTTAATGTAAGACTTGATCCAGTCTCACCAATAAGACTCCCACTAGGATTAGTGGATGTGAGTTTCTTGGGGAAGAAGTCTCTAGTAAGTATGACTCTTTGAGACTTGTGTATATAAGATAAGGGAGCCTTAGGGTTGGTATTCATTTCATTCCATGGGAGAGACAAGTGGTAAAGATATGAGTATTTTTATGTTGGCTAATTTATGGGCTGGACAAAACTCTGGGTCCATTGAGTTGTAATTTTCTAATTTATTTTAGAATGGATTGTGGTTGTGTCGCCGGAAGAGCTGAAGCAAAGAAAAGAAGAAGAAAAAAAAAAAGAAGACCGAGCGAAACACTCAGGTCCGATTGATCGGAGCATCTGTCCGATTGATCGAAAAGCAGACGCGCCCCAATTATTTGGGTGGTCCGATCAATCGGAGCCACTGTCCGATCGATGGGACAAGCGCGGGCTATACGAGAAAGTCTCCTAAACTGCTACAAATCTGTTTTCTTTTGAGACTTTGTTTTCCATTTTAAAGTCCTATTTGTGTTTTAAGTCTAAGGCACGAATTTTGGACTATAAATAGGGTATTGCTTTCAACCCTAAAAACTACCTCTCTCATTAATCTCAGTAAAAAATATCTTAGAGAGAGAATTATTATCTAAAGTCATTCAGAGATTATTCTGAATGGCTGCTCTAAAAGGTTATGGTTGCTTCTACTTTTTTTTGTAAAAGACAGTTCATCTTGACTAACAAGGTGCGATGAGATCAAGTAAGGAGAACGGTGCACGGTGGATGTCGTGGCAATGGACTTTGTACAAGAACAACTACAATCTTAGGTCGAGATACAGACTGAG
Source organism: Camphora micrantha (assembly GCA_003546025.1). Classification (NCBI taxonomy): domain Eukaryota; kingdom Viridiplantae; phylum Streptophyta; class Magnoliopsida; order Laurales; family Lauraceae; genus Camphora; species Camphora micrantha. Next base: position 16,164,871 of record QPKB01000006.1, on the reverse strand, counting down.
AGAAATGAGCCATGAATATATCTTGTAATTATTCGTGATTTATTGATTTCTGGTTCGTGGTTTTTCTCTTTGGATTAAGTTTCTACGCTAAATATTATGTCTATTTTCTTGTGGTGATTGCTTGGTAGGTTGTTAGTTTTATATTGTTTTTGTCCGCTGCGTGTTGATTGGTTAAATTAGAACTAGTATCCATTTTAGTAGCCTGAAAAACTCTCAGAAGAGATTCGTGAAACTTTCTAATTCCTAAAATGCATATAGATCTCCGGCCACATGTCGAAGTCTCCATATCCAAATCCATCAATTGACTTCCTTTGCTTCTTTACCGACGCTTGTGGTTGCATATAGCTTTCTAAGCTCAAATCCAAACTCGAAAGTTAGAACGGTCAGCCAAACTCTCATTTAAAAGATTGGGTGTATGTTATAGTGCAATAAATTAAGTTAGGTTCAAATCAAGTTGAAGAGTTCGGGTGTAGCTGGTCATGAATTAATGGATTACCAGCCTTTTGGAGGATCTTCACTATAGCAGTCAACTTCCTTAGTTGGTTTTGGAGTGCTTGTATATGGTTTTAATTTCCTACCCAAACCAACTCAAAAGTTGAGAAGGTAAACCAAATTCTCATTTTACAAGATGAATTTTAGGTTGGTTATTTCATGAAATGTGCCCCTGCCCCATCCCACAAAGAAATCACCAATCTACTATCCATCTAGGGATAGTGGTAATTAGTGGGGTCTCAGTAAACAAATGCCCACGAGTACTGCTTAGATCCCACATGTACATGTTGATCAACACACCAACGAACAATTTCAGGTTCTATACATGTATTTTGTTACATAGGAAGAAGAAGAAAAAAACTAGAAAAACAAGGTAGAATGCATGCCCCATAAAACAAAGATTTTTGAAGACCATGTCTCAACAAAAAGTTAAACCATTATCCACAGCAGACTATGTAGAGTCCCTTTCTGTAATCCAGTTACTTGGCTTTGCCTTGCTGCCCATGTCCTTCATCATCATGTACTGGAATATGCTCTATCTTTTATGTTATTTTTATCTTTCAAAGTTTTGTTTCTCTTATCTTTTCTGATGGAACTACCTGTAAAAAGTCTCTTTATTGTTGTCCTTAAAAGCAGCATTGATCAGATAAAAGAGAATCGCTGCTGCTGCTGCTGCTGCTGCAAAGAGTCCCTCGACTTTTACGGGGCCGCTCAGTGTTTCAGACGCTTGCATAACGTCGGTTCAGTTTCTACCTGCAAGCATGCATATGGGAAGATGCCACTTCTGCTTTTGCTTTATCTTGCCCTTGTCTAATAGCATATCTCTCTCTCTCTCCCACCACCATCATCATCACAAAGCATTATTCTAACTATATTGAGGTGGGGTTACAATTAGCGTGGGTCCATAGGTAACTAGACCAAAATACATAATGACCCATATCCATCATCATCATCAAAGTTTTGTCTGAGATCAGTACAAAATGGCCCATATGCATATTGAAGCCCTTTTTTTTTTTTTTTTTTGGTATATATATGGAGACTAGGATTGATACACTCTCTCAAACACACCCATGCATTTAACTATCAGAACTAAACTTAGTCAAGGTTACAGGATGGTTTTAATTAATAGTTGGATGTTGTTTTTATTTACACTCATTTATACATGCAAATGATATATATGCATAAATGTTATATATCATGATCACGTTTGTCTTCGGATGGATATATATGTGTGTGTGAGTATAAATGAGGTCATTTTCAGCCTCTCATTTACACATTTTTAGTAGTAGTAGACGATGGCACACTTCCCTCTTAAAAAGTGGTGGTACAATCCCCATTGATGTCCTTGTAAATGGGTTATGGGTTCCAAAAGCTTTCAACCACCTTTCATCTTTGAAGTCCTATGGGCTCCAAATTTCCGATTTGAACTATTCATATATTTTTTGTTAAACTAGTGAATTTTAAGAGGTTTAATTTTGTATTTTAAATCTTCATAGATGTCTAAAAAATCTCAACATATAGATTTGATTTTCTACACTTTTGTAGGCCCCACATTCATTATTTGAACCATTCAATATTCTCATATTAGTGATAAATATTAAGAAATCAGCTTTATTTCTTAAATCGTTATAGATTTTATTATTTTTATAAAAAAACCTAAAAAATATGAACGTATCCAATATGTACTCATTTACTCATGTGAAAAATTGTGATTTTGACAAACAAAATAATGTGTTTCACATATGTAATATTTACACATAAAATCCATTATTCTTCTATCCCATGCAAGGAAGGCAAATGACCTTTAAAGCGCATTTTTTCACCCTATAAGAGTTCCGCACAAGAGTCGTGCAGGTTTTTCAATTTTCGCCATCCGTAAAGATAGAACACCTCTTGAATTAACTGTAGAGACCCAATATCTTGGCAAAAATAAGAAATGGTATCCCCTTGGATTTTTAATTCTCCATTCTGAGTTGTGAGAATTCACAAAATCATTTTTGCATGGGAAACATCAATTTTGACATATAGAATTCTCCAAATTCTCATTTCCCAAAATGCTATATTATATTTCAACATTTGTGAAATCAGATTGAGGACAGACAGTCTCATATTGAGAATTCAAGAAACCCCAAACAAGAATTGTGAGAGTTCTTGCAATCAAAGAGGCTCTTTAGCAATACCTTTTAAATGCTATCCAATGAAACTGGTGCGCCTGATTGATATTCATGACCTGGAAGCCCAAGAGCCCCAGATCCAGTCAATTGCAGCATGTCAGATCTCTTTCTCACAAAAAGCCGAGAATGATAAAGGAGGAGTTGAAGTGTCAATTGGTGGGCCATTGATGGTGGGAACCTGTGATGGTGACCTATTAAGATGATATAGATTGTTCGTGTAGTGGGCCTCATACATTCACCTTTATTTTCCAACTTGAAAGTTGACAGGTAAACAAGTATTCATCATCTATGTACACAGTGACAGTTCTGTATTGCATGGAATTTTATTATTAGAAATTGTAATAAATGTATTGCATGCATTTGTGGTAAAAATGGAAGAAATAAAATTGAATATTAAAAAATGGGCATTAAATAATCTCGCCGTATATGAATGGAGGGTTGTTGCAAAATAAATACTCCTCCTCCACCTAGAATCCCATAAGAACTCAGGTCATATCCACATCTCCACCTTAATATTTTTCGGCCATCACCTCTTTAATGATCCTAAGTTGTAACTTACTTTATCGTGAATGTTTAGGAGTTCAATTCCATGAAAATAAATGCATCCTTAGAGCTTGTTCCTTTGCACTAGATTACATAGGCATTAAATAGGTAGGAATTAGACTATTAGTGGTAAAAATAAAGATCAAAGCTGAATATACAAAAACTGCCCTCAAATAACCTCTCCTTTTATGAAAATAGAATCAAGGAAAGATGGATGATAAATACCCTACCATCTCGCCATACCCTGGTACATAATTCAATGCCTAAGAAAGTCAAGGCCCCTCTTACATTCCTATATTATCTTATATCTCTCACCCGACACCTCATATCATTCCCACCAGGGGCAGACCCGTACTGCACCCGCGTGATCCAAGAAAATCCTTAGATAATACCTCATAAGATTCAATTTTATTATTTAATGTCTTCACTTGACCATATACCGCACCACCCAAGTGAAAATCATGGGTCTGTCATTGATTCACACCATATCTCTTTAATAATCCTTAGTGAAGCTCATTTGACCTTGAGATCCTAGGTATTCAAAATCTATAACACAAACAAAATAGGCCCTTAACATTTTTAATGATATTGGAATGAATATATATTGCCCTTGTATCTTCCACGGTCACATGCACTTAATGATGAGTTTATATTTTGTGATACCAAACTCAACCCAATACGGATTACGCCAAACTTGTTAATGAATGATTTTCTTTATTATTTTAAAACATAAAAAAAAAAATCAAAAACTTTTAAAGGGAAAAAGGTCACACTTGCAGCTCTACTCACTTCAGCTTTATGCACTGCCACTCGGACCAAAAGTGCTTTGTGTAGGCAGTCTCAGAAAAAAAAAAAAAAAAAAAAACAGAAAAACTAGTTATCAATGGTGTTGGGCTAGTCATGTGCCAACTAAAACTCGAACATGCCCTACATCTAATTCAAGTCAAAATCTAAAATCCCATATCCACGTCAAACTCGACAAATTCACTACCAAACCTGACCTTAATAGAAGCGTGTCAAGATTAATCACTTGTAAAATCTGATCTCAATTAATTGTCATTCCTCGGGTTGTAAACTGGTCGATTCTGGTCTGGGTCTATTATAGACCCGGAACCGAAATCGGAACCGTTAAGGAGAAGGTGGAATCGGATCCGAACCCGTAACCGTTTCGGAACTGGTTTCTTGACTCCGGAACCAGAACCATATATAGGACGGGTGTAGATCCGGATCCGGATCCGGGTCAAGGTAGAGAATGATATTAAAAAAATATAATTTTTAGGAGAGAATTTCAAAAATTAAGGTAATATGTCGGATTTCGGGTTCATGGGTCCGAACCAAGGTGGAACCGGACCCATAACTATTTATATATAGGGGCTTAAATAAGGACCCATGCCCGGTTTTTATCGGGTCGGAACCACCGGATAATCAAGAACCCATTTACATCCCTAGCCATTCCTGCTCAAACTCCTCAAAGGGATAAACTTTTCAGATAATTTTTCTCAATATTTTCACCAAAAAGATTTCACACCAAATATCACATCTCTTTCTTTGATAAAATGCCTTCCCATAACTGTGCCCATTAGAATCAACATTTCACCTTACTCTACTATTGAGTCTTGCAAGTAAAATGTAGTAAAGGGTGGGTTAAGAAAAGAGGGAGAGAGAACTAAAAAGGGAGATAAAGCCAACATTCGCTTGAAGTGGAGGATGGTGGGGGTGGGGCCAAGACTTAACCAAAAACACAAGAAGAGAAGAGACCTGTCATTTTATCTGCACAGCCTCTCTCCCTCTCTTTATCTGGGCAGTTAGCGACGAATGATGTCTGAAGACCGAAACGTACGAAGGGCAGCAAAAGGGTAAGAAACGTCCACACCCATCTTCACCCTTTTCTTCTTTTATTTTTGATGATATCTCTCCTCCAACAAGAAGCCGACTGCTGATATTTATTTAGCCTCTGTCCTCTTCCTTTGGACATGAAGCACATGCAGACCCCCTCTCCTTTTGTCATGTAATTAAAGTGCTTGTGCTTTCCAACCATGTCACTAGTCCCCTCTCATAATTATCAAACCACCCTTTTTTGGTGATTTTCTTTTCATTTTTTCTCCTGCCAATCAATTCGTTTTCATGTACTTACCTTGATTTGACACTAATCTAATTATTCACGAGAAGCCACCTCATTTAATAATTACTTCATAAAATTAGGTTGGGTAAGGCACAAAGGCTAAAAATAGAGCCCAAGTTCAGTCCAATGTGGCTTGGGCTCATACTGCAATAGCCCATGCATGGCATCCCCGGATGAAGATCTTAACTGAGCCACTAGCGTGTTTGGATGGGTAGTAAAATGAATTGAGGTAAGGCAAAACCTCCATTATCTAGACAAGGAAAGACCACGGTTCATATCAAAAGTATACAAATTCAAAATTTCCTCCTTCATTTAAAAAAAAAAAAAAAGAAGTCAAATAGCAATTTACTTTCTCCACTAAATAACAAAAAAATATCCTCTTTTTACACAAAAAAATAAAAAAGTTTCTCTATAAAGCCACTAAAAACGAAAGACCATCATCATAACCCCCTTATATTTTATTCTCTATTGATTTGATGTTTCACCTCACTTTACTTCTATTCACCATCCATCCAAACACAAGGCATGAGTCCAACTTGGACCTACCCATTTAAAATGATTGGGCCAAAAATAAATTAGAGCCCACCAAATATAATGTCCATAGTGTCTGTGTATGATTAAGCAAGCCATCTGCTGGACTCTTGGGCACCAAGATAGCAGACCTGAGCCTACCAAAGCTGCAACTGAGCCTAATTTTATGGCCCTGGCCTACGATAGAAATAGAATCCTAGAGACCAAGTCTAAAGCCCGGGCTGTGGGCCTTTTAAGTTGATTCTTGGATGCAGGCTTTTCATATGGCCCATCTGTGGGCATTTTCCTCTTTTCTTTATCCTTATGTGATATCCACACAATCTTGCTCTGGCTTAATGAAGACCAGAATGCCTATACTTACAAACATTGTGAATGAATATGGTCCTAATCCAACTCATACATCTTAAAACACAAACCAAATCCATCTTAAAGATGTTTGGACTCCTGGCCCAACTTACTTGCAATTTAATATAAAAAAAAGACTCAGCCCAAATCTTGTCTTGGGCCAGTGTGGCCTGCATTGACCCATCCATGGATGCCTATTCAACTGGGTAGCCTCATCTATGAGATCCCTTCACTGGCTCACTCACTGTTGGGCTAAATAAATGGATGGGCCATAATCGTATCTTTGATGGCATGGATTGGTTGCTGCTTTGAATTGATGATCTGGCCTGGCAGTGATAACCATTTGATGGGCAACCAATTCATGGCCCTCTTCTGAAGTGGACAAGGGAAGTACTTCATTGCTAGTGGGTTGGGCTTGTATGCTGAACTAAGCCATTAAATAAGATGGTTGGGCATGAACCACCCATGATTCCAGTTGGTGCATATACTGGTTATGGTCCCATTTTTAGACCAAACAAAGTGATGGGGTTGAGTCTACTTTGAACAAAAGGTCGCAGCACTTCAGTTAGGACCAATTATAGGGAGGCCTTGAAAGCATATGTGTAAGTGGAGTCATATCCCAATCTAGCCCAACTCGAGTTCCCAAACGGGTCCGGATTCATATAAAATTTAATTGGGGGAGAGAGAATATCAAACAGATTAGATAATTCAGGAAACGAAAAAGCTACTTGTCCCGGGTTCTGGACAGAACCCGGGACAAGTAGCAGGGCTCTTCAGGAAATGGTCCGACCCTATTCACCCACCTGCCCCCCATGATCAATCTAAACCCTTATATGCACACTCCTAGTGAATTGCTCTCAGCGCAAATTTGATATTCATCCAAAACCTTAGGTCCCCAAATTGATTGTGCAAAGTTTGACATTTGTTGGATTTTATCTAAGGATTAGACAACTTTGATTGTGCAAAGTATGACATTTGTTGGATTTTATCCAAGGATTAGACAACTTGGATGGCTTTACAGGACCTCCCAGTGATTGTAAGAGTAGGATCTTCCTCTTCCGACCACACTACTCAACCAAGAGACGATAGAAATGAATAATAGACATCCACCATCCCTCCTTAGGAAGAACTTTTCGCAATAAGAGAAGAACATCCTGGACCAACAAATGAAGGTAAATTCCATCTACTCTCAGTATTGCTTGGCACTTGAAAGCCTAGGAACATGCACATGCTATACACCATTGAAATGATATCTCTAATTGCATGATCAGTTCTTCGACAAACATTCTAGAAAATATAAGCATTTCTATCTCCAAATATGTCAGATGAATACAGTAAAGATGAGCTTACAAAGGGTAGTCATCCCCTTTGAATTTGGTCCATCCTAAGCAAGGTAGACTAGTTCCACAATAGAAACGCAAGGAATATGCTAAATGCAAATCATATATATGAGGCATATCCTTCCAAACCTACATAGAATCCTAAGTTTCTCAAGTAAGAGGGCAGAAAACACAATTAGAGTTACAATTAACATTCCTTGAGATAAGAAAGCGTTCTCGTCTTAAGGCATCCCAGGAACCCCATCCAAGTGCAAATACAAAGTTTCTTAATGCATTCTTTAAACCACACATAGTCCCCCCAATGTAATAGCATCCCTAGAATCGAAACTCAAAATATAGCATATTCACACTTCTAAGTAAAATCTCTATGCTCCTCCAAGGTCCACACAACCTCATCAGGAAATAAAGGCTCAGGGTAAATATCTTTTTAGATCTTACCCCATAAAATGATCAGATCGCCTAGAGTACGGGGTGAGAGAAGCCACCTATGAGGAGAAATAAATTGGCTAAAGATTTGCAGTTTTTGGATGCACCAATAACATATATATATATATATATATATATGGGAGAAGCTCATATGAGAGCATCTCTCACCTTACTATAAGAAATATGGTGGGGGCCCTCACATCCATATCCAATGTCAATAACTTAATTGTAAGGGCCTTCACTCCTATCTCTCATATTAAGGTGAGAGATGCTCTCATAGGTGCTCATATGAGAGCATATCCTACATATATGAGAAATATTCAAGTGATAACTGGTTCTCACCTAGTAGATGAGAACTTTTTAACGGGGCCCAACTAGCAACCCATCCAAACCTAGCAATCAATAGGGAACTCCTTGATAGTCACTAATCACAAGGATTGGCACACATCTGAATGGACTGAACTGTTAGATTGAGGGTTGAACACTTTTTTGAATATGAAGCCATTAAACTTGTGGGCCACGGATCAAGGGGTTAGGGGCATGGGTTTGGAGTCAAACTTGATATTTGGAGTGGTCTCACATAGATCTTTACATCCCCCCTGGTCCCATCCCCAAATGGGGGCCACAATTGAGCCCCACAAAAAAGTTCTCACATCAGTTCACACCTGAATATTACCTTATATATATGGGGAATTATCAAAAAGGGGCGTTTTTGTCCCACCCTACTTTTTCTCCTCTTTAATTGCAACAACGATTCCCCATAACTTAGAAGTAAACATTCATAATAAGAGAGGAAGCATTTAATTGATTGGTTAAATTTTTATAAGTGAGGCCATCAAAGAGTGCCATAAGTTCCTAATGGAAAATTGTATAACCAAACGATTGCAATCCTATTTTTAAGGAAAGCTATTTAAGCCTTGTGATATAAATCCCTAAATCTAAGTGCCACATAATCCTATAAGCAAATAATTGTGATCCTCTTTTTAAGGAAAGCTATTTAATTCATGTGGTATAAATCCCTAAATTTAAGCTTGTGCTTTATCTTTCTTTCCTAAAGATGATAAAGTTTTGAAATTAAGTGCTCTCAAGATTTGGAACGGATTTGAAAGCTTTAAAGATTGCAACTTCTTTTATTAACTCCCCTTTCTCTTATGTTCAGTTTGACATCTCTTAAATTTACCTTTTATTGTCTTAAACCGGTTTAAAACAGACATTAGAGCGTTTGAGAATGCATTTTACTGTGTCCATTTGAAAAGGGAATAAGACATAAAATGTCTTTTTCATGTAGTTAAGAAAGTGGCCTAATTTCAGACAGACACACATGTCTTAAGCGGAAAGACATTGCCATGAACAGTGAAATGGACGTTAATCATGACAGTCCACTTTTTTCAATCTTGACTTACCTTATGGGACCCATAACCATGATCCACACCGTTAGAAATGTGAAGAAGGCCCAACATGGCCACATGTCCAAATTTCAGCCGTTAATCTTTCTCGAATCTCGAGATATTTGAAAAAACAATGAGCCGTTTGATGTAATATTCCGGACATTGTGGGCCCGATAATCACATTCCAAGCCGTTCATATTGTTTGGAAGACTAAAAACGGGTATGGGTCCAAATTTTAGCCTCGGATGTGGTCCATAACTCAAGAAAATATGAAAAATCGGAGAACCGTTGGATTACACATGTGAAAATCATCGTAGAAGAAACTATAAAATGGACAGTCTGTGTTTTTTATTTTTACTTGAGTTATGGACCAATAAATCACAATCCAAACCATAGGATATCTCGAGTAGTGAAAGAACGAATATGAGATCAAATATGAGTTGTTGATCTATTACGAATCCCGAGCAATTTCAAAAAACGCGTGGACTATTTGGTAAATTTTTATGAAATTTGTGGGCCTCTATTTCAAGATCTGAACCGTTCGTTCTCTTGATAATACTTAGGCCATCCATGGGGTAAAAATCTAGCATCAGATTCCTTGTGAAATAGATTTATGGTTGGATTTAAAAAATATATTTCAATAAATTATGTTGTGTTACCAAACACACTGTTTCAAGAACATCTATATCAAATAGGGCCCATTTGAAATAGATCTTATTCACTAAGATCCTTTTAAAACCAATAAGAGTTGCCAAGCAAAGCCTTATTGGCCAAACGAAAAGGTGTTTTTTCACTCCAAAACGCATGAGCATCATGTAGACCTCCCTCCCCTATATATATATAGATAGATAATCCTATAAGAGATAGGGGTGGGGCCCCCCCACCTTATTTCTCATAGTAATATGAGAGATGCTCTCATAGGAACATCTCCCATATAAATATATATATATATATATATATATATATAGATATAGATATAGATATACATATATGGATTCTTTGTGAAAGATTTTAGCTCACCAAATGTGTTTCAGACTCAATTAATGGAGCCATAAGTTAATAAGTTATACATAATGCAATTTACCACGAAGGTAAGGTTCCACATTTTCCTTTACAAATGGAGGGGATTAGGTCCTTTGGATGAGAAATGATCGAGTTCAACCACCTAGGATGCCGGTGTTAGTCCTAAGCAACTTCATGGGGCCCAAAGCGACTCTGATGCATAACGATCCATAATAGGTTTAGAACATGTTTGTGTAATGTTAGAATTATACTCCATTTAGTTTCGAGTTTTTGCAGTGCCACGAAAGGCTATTATGGCTCAATCACCCTTGAAAATGGTTTTTCCATTCTTAATTTTTGGATATGAAGTAACTCAGTAGTTTTTTTCCATACAAGAGGACCCTCCATGTCCGGTCTTATCCTCATGACTCACTCGCATTTTTCATGAGTGAACGATCGTCTGCCTTTCACGTATATGACAGGAAAATAGCTAGTTTTCACATTTGTAACATTTGCACATGTAAACGCTACATACATTAGTGTTACACATGTGAAACACATTACCGTATTTGTCAAAACCGTCATTTTCACATGAGAAAATGAATATATCTAGTGATTTTGATATATTTTGATTTTTTAGATTTTTCACAAATTGCTTAAAATCCATGAAGAATTACAGGATATGAAACTTTATGTGTTGATGTTTACCTTAATACATGATTATTAAAATAGTTTGGATCATGAATTGGGGGCTCATAGAAGCCTAGAAAATTTGATCTATAGCTTAGGACTTTTCGCAACTTACTCAAAATCTATAAAGATTTAAGATAACCGGCTTAAAGATTTTGGTGTTTATTAGTTCAATAAGCAAATTGAACAATTTGGATTACAAATATGGGGCCCGTAGGAATTTAGAAAAATAAAGGTTTTTGATGGGGCCTAAAAGTAAATAAAGCACTATGTAACTCATTGTACTATAACCTTTTTGGTTTAGAGGGATTTTAATGATTTTCACACCTCTACGAGTGTGTAAATGGTTGTCTTTACACATCATTTTTTGCACCTCATTTACGCACCACATGCATAAATCAACAAACAAATGTAACCATACGTAACCATTATGCATGAGCATCATTTACACATGTAAATGAGTGCAAACAAATGACCCATAGTTAAACCCCAATAGTGGAATCTGCCTATTTAATGTTTGAATCGCTCAAAATAAATACATTTCCCTTTAGTGGGATGTTTCAAAAGATTTTACATTAATAGGAGTTGGTCCCACCTAAGATTGATCATATGATTAAAGACATGATTAATCCAATCTTATGTATTATTAATCATATATATATATATATATTAATCAATTTAGTGATCATATGCTCAATCCCCACTCTGGGGGTATTCATGGGTTGGGCTAGGCGGGTTGAAGCATAACACAAGCCCATATCCAGGTTAAGCCCAATATGGGTAGTAAGTGCCTGCCCAAGCTCGACCATTTAGTCGATCGGGCTAGGCCGAGCTAGGCTTTCTATTATTTCTTTGGGCAAATAAATCACTAAACTTCAAGTAATGCTTATTTAGGTTGAGCTTCAAGGTTTTCATTGCTTAATTCAAGCCCTTAAATATATAAATGGGCTAAAATTTTAGATTTGAACCAGTTTGAGTACTAAAATCCAAGGTCCAAGTCTAGCCCATGAACACACCTATTTGGGACCAACTCCTATTAGAATAGAATCTCAGAACACCCCAGTACAAGCAAAAGGTGTTCGTTCATTATGATTCTCAACAAGTAAGCCCCAATATAGAGTTCCATTGCATTTGCTTGTGTGAAGCATCACAAGCACATTTAGGGGATTCGAGCACCTATCACATAAGGATCGTTCACAACAGCTCAGAAGGTTGAACCCTAACTCCTATTTGACTCATTTTCAAGACGAGTCAAGTAACCTTAAATCATACCCGATGCAGGTCAATTCAATCAGACCCATAAAACCTCCATTCAAAGTGGGTCAACCCATTTAACTTGATTTAAGAAGTTGGTGGAGTCACTAAATGCTCAAGCACAAAGGAGATTACGAAATTCCCCTATATCGGAGAATTCAGAAATTCTCTAGGCAGGTATTCCTGGAATTCCAGTAAGAGAAAGGCTAATTGTACACTGATTTTTGCTTTCCACACACTACTTCTCTTTGCGCTCACCATGGATAACCAAAATTACTCTCTATCCCAACCCGCTGCTGACAACTCTTTCCCTCTCCTTATCTCTCCCTCTCTCCGCCTCCCTGTCGCTCTCTCGCTGGCTACCTCTCCTGTGGACCCGTGGTGCTACCGGATAGGGCGGTGGTGGCTAAATCTGAAAGTGGAGATTGAGGTTGAGCAGGTATAGAAAGAAGTTGGGGAAGGAGACATGTCTATTTAGGTAATATAACACCAGAGTAATACAATCATAAAAAAAAAAAAAAAAACGTAGTTGGGGAGAGCAAAAACAATGTGCATTTAGCAGCTCTCTTCTAAGTAAAGACTTGGATGGGGACCCACAAATGCTGGATGTCCTTGGCCTACTGTGATTATATTGGACGGTCACTTGTAATTGTTTTTGGGAAAATTTTGAAATAGGGCTCAAGTTTTTCCCAGGTTTCAAATCAGGACAAAACAAAACTCAAATTTAAAATCAGGACTTAAGTTTTAAATTTATATTTCAAATGAGGACATCGGACGAGAAATAGAATTTCCTGGTGAGGTTTTCCTCTGTATTTTGTAAACTACCCAAAACGCCCTAAACCCCTTTCTTCTTCCTCCCTCCCAAATTTACTTCACCTTCCCATAAACAGAAATCGGTAGAAGGGGAGTAGTAACAGCGCCCAACTCTATGAACGGGCCTGGTACCATATTGAGTGGCCACAGGTGGGCCCACACCATAGTAGCCGTTGACACTCTAACCTTCCCAAGCCAACTTGCCCCTGCATCCCATCTCTTCTGTATTGCTCCCACATCACTCCTCCACCATCATCTCTGCTACCTCTCCACATCCGCCATCTGCACACAGGCTGGTGTTGGAATGCTCAGCGATGCCTCAAATGGGTCTTGCCCCCACTGCATGAACCACCCCATCTGGTACTGGCAATGCTAGGACAAACATCTTCCTTGGTGCTGACAGGACAACACTGGTGGCGCTCCCTCTACTCATCTGGGCAGCCAGTAGCTTGATAGCGCCTTGATCATACATTCCACTCAACAGCAGAGGGTCCACTCTCTGGATAAAATAAAAATCCGATGGTGTGGTTGGGAGGAAGAAGAAAGGGTTTAGGGCATCTTGAGTAGTTTTAGAAATACAGTGGAAAAGGTTACCAGAAAATTCAGTGCAATATCCTTATTTGAAAAGTAACTCTAAGGGCACGCTTGTGTAACACTTTTACGTGGAAAAGTGGATGGTTTTTAGCTATTTTTTCGGCGTTTGGTGTGGAACAATTTCGTGGAAATGTTTTTCTGTCTCGTTGGCATTTTCCTTGATAATTGTGGAAATGGATTTCCCATGAGGGTATGAAAAATGAATTTTCTCGGAAAAGTTCTCCCTCTTTTCCTCACTCTTGTCCATTTCAACCAAAAAACGCTATAACTCTTTCATTTTTTATTTCTTTATATAAATTATTATTTAATATTAAATAAATAATATATATGTTATGTTATTTTTCTTCAAAAAATTATATCACCAAATAAGAAATTTTGATTTTTTATAAGGAATCTACAGCCGTACCAAACAACATTTGCACCAATTCAATGAGGAATTTCTTTTTTACACCAAATATGAATTTCTAAATTCTACGGAAATCCTTTTCCGAGGTTTTCATTTCTATGAAATTTGCTGACGTTGCAATTTTCTCTTTTCGCGAAAAGGGTGTGTACACATACGTGTCCTAAAACTTAAGTCCTTATTTGAAATGTGAGTTTTATTTTGTATTAATTTAAAATCTAGAAAAAACTTGAACACTATTTTGAAAATTTCCCTTCCTTTAAACTCATCATAAGTGGTGGGCCCCCCGCAATAGCAAGGGAACCTGAGAATTAGTCGGTCGATCCCGTGAGCTTACCCCAAAGTCCAAACTTACAGATTTTACTGGTTCTAGGGTTCTTCGAACCGAGAGAGAAAGAGAGAGGAAGAAGAAGCAGCAGCAGAAGAAGAAAGGCTCTTTCTTTCTCTTGGATCAGCAAGAACTCCCTTGGACGATGGGAAGGGGAAAGTTCAAGGGCAAGCCAACGGGCCGAAGACACTTCTCCACTCCCGAAGAGATGCGTATGAGATCCTTCCATCCATCCATCCATTCATTCTTACTTTATTTTTCTATATCTCCCGATTCTCTCTCGCTTGGTTTCTTTAAATTTGATCCAGCTTTGGATCTGTTATTTCACTCGAATCTGACACGGATTTCTCATTTTCACAATAAACTTGGCTTGCCCTACTTGTCAAATCTCATTAGATCCTTCTCTTTTTCTATAAAGGTATCTGACGCTTGATTTGCTGTTGAGATTGATAAGCTTGCGATTTCAGGATTTGACAATAGGATCGTTACAATCCACCCATCTTGAAAGTGACCTTGCCTGAAATAACATGGAAAATCCTGAAATCCCTGCTGTATCTATCTATCTATCTTCAGACATAAGTCCCATGTTGCATCATCCTCCTTTTTCTTATATAGAAAAAAAGGATAGGATGGAGTTTAAAAGGCTTCAACTTTGAAGATACTTTTGTCTTCAAGATTGTTTGCAAATGATTCTTCAAATCTTTAGGAGAGGTTACAAATTGCAATAACTCAATTCATTGGGTCCACTGCTTTGGTTGGTTTGTGGTAAAACATCTCAAGTATGTCTCCAAGCAATGATTCACCACCCTCTTGGTGATGCAGGATGGGACCTGCGAGCCCGCGCGCGAGGCCCAAGACAATATAGGAATTTTTATTATTTCCCTAATAAAATTGTTAGTCACTTTCTAATTTCATTTAATGAGTTGTGTAATTAGAGTAGTTTTCAATAATTTTTTAGTTTCCTAGTTTGTTTAGGATTTTTAGCCATTGAGTTTCTTTTCTTATTTATATGCATCATGTAGAGATTCAATCTCAGAGTTGAAGTTTAATAGAAATTGGTTATGGGTTTTATGATTATCCCTTTGAGGTGCGTCGCCCTTGTCGATAGTCTTTGTGCATACCTTTTACCATGTGCAAGCCCGCCTCAACCCTAGGGCTTGCATCACGCGGTCTGCATGTTAGTTTGAGGGTTTATTAGGAGTAGCTCGGAAAGTTGCAAGTGGACTAACTCCTTCCAAGAGGTAAGAGCAATTAGTAAAGACTGCATCACAATCATAAACAAGGGAGGATGGCATATTGTGTAACCTAAAGACTTTATCGACTAAGGCATGTGCAACGCGAACAGCGTGGTGTATGAATGAGATGGAGGGATAAAATGTGCATATTTACTCAAAACAATAGCCACCACAAAGAGTATTGTTTTGCCATTAGGAGGAGGTAGTGCATCCATCCAAATTCTTGAAGAAATTGGTAAAGGTTGTAATAGCCCTTGTGAAGTGATGGATTTGGATTTGTTGTACTGACATATTTCACAAGCTGCCACATAGTTGCGTATATCCCTTTTTGAGGCCCACTAGAAATTCCGATATAACTGCTTGATGATTGTCTTTAGATAACCTACATGCCCCCTATTAAATGAGCCAGAAATTGGCGCATGATAAGTAGTGTCTTGTGAGGAGAAGATGGATCAATTAAAATCTTTCCTTTCATAGTAATCTGGAACTGTCCGTGGAATACTCTGGGCAAGCTGCCGGATCGGCCTCAATCCTGGAGTGTACATTAATAACATAGGAGCTGTTTTGGTTTTTGTGCAAAATCTGATCAACACATCAAAAAATTGGAGTTGATAGTGCTAGTGTAGATGCCTCTGTTGTATATTGCGCCATCTCATCCACAAACCTATCCTCACTCCTGTTCTGTACGTGACTTCATACGCGTAACCTAACTATTTGGGTAACAATCTGTTCTTATTGGAGGTAGAAACATGTTGAGAATCCATATGTTCAATGCTACGATGATTTTTCCGGATCCATCCACAAAATACGGCACCATTTTGTGGCTACATGAAGTTCATCTGATGACACCTGGCTGAGAAACCTAGCTTTGTGAAGTAAACAACTCCGTGAATTTTATGTATCAACTCGTCTATTACCAATCTAGGAAAAGGGTCCTTGACTGTTACCCATGGTTTTAAATTTCGTCCGGTACCGTGTTTGCTCTTCTGAGTCGACTTGGTGCTGGAGCGTACCGAAACGAGTTGGGATTCTGCCAATGCACTTTTGGCAGTTTTTTAATGAATGATAGCTGCCAGTTGTATTCCCTATGCAATTAATTAATGTATTTTAAGGGGGTTGGGACAGGTACCATTGGAAATCAACTTCCACTGCAATTAATGCTTTGTACTTTGTAGTGGGCTCGGTACCATTGGAAATCAATTTCCTCTCCTCCCATCTGGAACCTAGTCTCTGTCAACTGTCAAGTGCCAACATCCCTACTTTTACATGGGCTACATGGGCTGGGTAGACACATGAAAAATCTCCCATTCAGCCTATCTGGTTATTGGGCCTGCCATATATAGATGAACATGTCCGTGTTAAAGACTCTAGTTGGATGATTGTTTGGAATGCTTTTGCTATTCTTATTATGTATAAATATTTGTTTAGAACTTGTTTTTGGGCCTTTAAATTTTCATGAACAGAGAGTAGTGTTTAGTTAGCAGGCTAGAACCAAGGGGAAAAAAAACTTGGACTCGGGACCCAACTCGGTTAGGGCTAAGTCCAAGTTGACTTGGCCGATTCCCAATTTACTGCATAGAGAAATTAAAAAAAATAAAAAACAACTCAGCCGAGTCACATAGGACTTGGCCGAGTCCCATAGTTAGAGTCCGAGTCCCATAGGACCCAACTTGTTTAGGGCCGAGTCCGAGTTCACTTTGACTCAGCCGATTTTTTAATCCATGGCTAGAACATATGCGCAATCCCAGCTCCTACAAAGCTGTTAGCCAACTCAATTTTTAAGTTGGAGACTTGGGCTCAGTTTAGTCCCAGGTTGTAATGGAGGCAAAGCCATTAGACGTTATGCATTTGAGTGGGCCCATCTTCATATTGATTATGTGTCTTTGCATTTGATGCAGTTTCTTTGTCTTTTTTTTTTTTTTTTTTAGTTTCATGATTAGTTTATGGTAATCCCTACACTGATGGGTCTGAACTTTTGCCAATTGATAATACAGGGTATTGAGTCAGCGTCTCAGCACTCAACAATACTAAACATCGCTATATTTGAGATAGGATACCACTTTAAAATGGCTTAATTTGCATAATTTTACTAGTTTTTTATGTTCTATTTTTCTGAAATTTTTGGAAAGTTTTTTACACTTTCGAGGACCAGCACAGGTCGCACAGACTCGTTCTGGTCCTGATCAGTGCGGAAATCGGCATTGGAATTTAAAACCATGCTGCTACCTTGCCCAATGCCCAGTAATCTACGCATAACTGCCACGATCCGTCTTTCTTCTTCATTAGCACTGGTGAGAAAATAAGGGTTGTGACTCAGTTGGATGATGCCATCAGTTAACATTTCTACCACTTGATGCTCAATTCCCTTGTTGGAAATGGGGATACAGGTATGAGCGCACATTCATGGGTTGGCTGCATGGAGTAAGGGTAATCCCATATCATGGTTGCGTGTGGGTGGTAACGTTTTTTGGTCTAGCAAACACGTCCTCATATGTTTGATCAACCGGTTCCTCCAATTGTCATGGCTGTATAAGACGTGAACAATAGCAAATGATGCGCCCCTCTGAACGGCCTTGCTTGCATCAGCAGGCTTCATAATATTCAGTGGGCTCTACTCTATTCCCCTTGGATGCGACATTGGTGCTATCGAGTTTAAACTGCATCCGCAAATTTGTGAAATTGCAACGTAACAATCCCAAGGTTCGGAACCATTGCATGCCTAGTACCATGTTGTTCCCTCCAAATTCAAGCAAGTATACATCTGCAATAAATTCAAACCGTTGAGTCTTAAACAAATTTTTTTTTTTTTTTGGAACATACCATGACTATGTAAAATGTCACCATTCGCACCCGCAAGTCACTACCTGATTGGATCCGGTATCCCAAACATTGGGCTATTTTTTTGTATCAGTTCTATGACTGACCATAACTAATAAACTTTCTTGGAGGAATGGCGTGTATACCTGGAAGCGTTGGTAGTCTTTCAGCATGATCTGCCTGTGGCATTGTATTCAAAAGGAAAAAAGATCGACTAGTGGTTTCACCACCATTTCTTCTAGGTTTTGTTGTGCTGTTGGATTTGAAAGTACCCTTTCTCTAGGAAATTGTTTGGCATTGTTGTTAGAATCTTACGATTCGCATCCTGAATCCTACGATTTGTATAGAATCTTAAGGAAAAAGATTTGTCTTCATGTATCGAATCCCATTTACAAGTAAATATTAGGACTCAAGTGTGAATCTTACGATTAGATACTTGTTTCATCGAATCTTACGATTCAAGCAATTCGGTTGAGTGGAAATAGCCAAAAACAAGAAGTTAATATTAGTGATATTTACTTTTTTATTTCTATTTTTTGTTAGCTCTTCTATTTTTAAAAATGAATTTAGTGTTTAACGAAATCTTTTACGATTTTCTTTTTCTGATTTGGTAACGTTTTAGAGATAAATAAGAAACCAGCATGTGACTAAAGTGTCCGATTGTACATATGGGGGTTTGCACTGTTTTCAGTTTTTAAATATTTTTCAGTTTTTTCTTCATGAACACCTTTTCAACGTCAAGAGGCATCCTAAACATATAGGGTTGATGATTCGGATTTTTTTATTATTTATTGACTTAAATAGGAAAAAAAAAAAACTATTGCAACTTGTTTATTTTTTCCTAGTGACATTGATAATCTTAAACATACTATTTAGACATATCATTTATGATATATGAATATATGTCAATAATGTTCTTCATATGATTGTGTTTGTCTTATTTGTCATTGTATTTATGCTGCTATAGATGGATTATGAACTACTACTTTTTAAAAGCTTTCTTTTTTTTCTTTTCTAATTATTCTTTATTTTTATAAGAAAAATAAAAAATTCTACAATTCTTGATATGATTAATGATATGATTCGATTCATCCCCTTGAACGATTTGTGATAAGACTTCAATTTTCAGAACAATTATGTTTGCTCCTGTTGAATTGTTGTTTGGAACCACCTATGCATGACACTTTGATAAGACATGTTAAATTCATCATCAGTTTGTAATTGTTATTTGTTGTTGCATTTCCTTTTGTTCAAACTTAATCCATTTTTTATGCTGAAGATAAACACTAAAAAGATAAGCTGATTCCACACTTCCTTTCCCCATGTTCCTGAAAAATTGCAGGTGCTGGCACCTCTTCTCGTCCTCGTACTTTTAAACAGGTGTGCCACTTTGGTTTTTTGTAGAAATAAATGATATTTGTGGTTGTATCTACTTTTCATTTTCTTTCTTTCTTTATTTTTTTCATGTAGTCAAATGAATGTGCATTTTTCAGTTATTGCCTATGTTGGAATTGAACTCTACTAAATTGGGGGCTTTACTAATGGAGTTAAGTGAAGTAAAGATTATTTTGAAGAAAGAATAAATATAAGTGGGTTATGGCAGTATTTTGTTTTTAGTTGTTTGTTATGGAATCTTTTTGACTTCTTGTTTAGAAAAGTGGAGTTTTTTTTTTTTTTTTTGTCTTTTAGTGGAGAAAAGAAGTTGTTTTTTAACCTTTTTTTTAAATATGGTGGGAAATTTGAATTAAAGTGCTTTTGATGTGACTTTTTTTTTTTGGAGAAATGGGGGGCTATACTTTACTTGACTCTATTAGTAGAGCTGCCAAACAAGCCCTAATGAAGACTTTCAATGGAATAAAATCACTGTACCTTTCATCAGAGAAAAGCACATATTTAATTACAAACCTTTTTTACCTGGAGGATTATTCAAAAATTCAAACTTACCTAAAATCTCTAACCAATGTAATTTGCTATCTCTAACACCCTTTGCTAGAGATACTTTTAAAGCACGGACTTATTCTTGAGATTTTAGTCTGGATAGCAGATTACACATTTAAAAAGTATCGAGAGATAGAAATCAGTTTTGAGACACAAATCTGGAATCAGTAAATTAACATATACAAGAATTATCCTTTGCTAATTGAGAGATGGAAATTAAAATTTTCTTTTTCTTCTTCTTCTTCTTCTTCTTTTAATCTCAAGCACAACTAAAACATCATTTAATTCGGTCTTTTTGTATTCAACATGGTCTCCATTGTGCAGAATTCGTAAGTGTGATCCATCACCAATCATTACCTGATCAGGTCCATTATAGGGAACTAGGTTAGTTAAAGTGCCTGAATCATTTGTGATGTGGGCACTTGCTCCAGTATCAACACGAAGCAGAATTTACAGTTTCATCTGCAGTCAATTGTTACTAATGCCTGGGGCAGATCCTCGTAGTCTTGGTACAAACAATCCCGCCCATATCAACACTTCATTGCTGAGTGGCCTCCCTGTCCATAGATTTGGCAAAAGATTGGTGTCCCAGTTGCGGTGGGTTCACTTGGAACATTGGTAGCTCACTGCTCTTTAACACCTTGAGGTGGGTTTTGAACACCTTATAATTGTGCAGTTCTTGGTTAAAATACCGAAAAGGCCTATTTGGGCGAAAAAATGGATTGTTGGGTCCACCACTTGAAGTGTTGTAGTTCTGTCTAGAAGGCGAAAATCCATGCACCCTTGAATATACACATTTATTGTATCCTCCTCGACCTCTGCCAGTACCACGACCACGTCCCCTGCCATTGGGATGTCAGGCAAAGAATGCCACATTGTGATCAATTGGTTGTGGCTCAGTTAACATACTCTTCAGCTGCAAATTGTAACTTTAAACGGTTGTGTTGAATTGAGAATATGATGGAAATGGTGGTTTGGTAAGCATGGAGGCTGCTGATACATTGTATTTTTGTCTGAGACCACGAGACATGTACATCACCTTATCATCACCAACAATTGGTTTTTGGATGGCACCCCGTCCATCAATTTTATTTTTATTTTTATTTTAAGGCCTTCATGTAGTCAGATAGTGGCTGTGTGCTTAAGTTTGAGGTCCTGCATTTGTTGCTTTAGCTGGATCTCATGGTCCTTAGTGGCTTGTAGAAGATTTTCTTCTAGGACACCCCAGACTTCTTCAGCAATATCGCAACTGAATACAACATAGAGAGCTTCTTCAGAGAGCGTACTTGTAATCCAACTTCGAAGGAGAAGATCACACGGTCTTTCCATGTTGAAAATTTTGGGTTTTGCACTGTCTCACCTTTGCTATTCATGATGGTTTCAGCCGGTGGTGCTTTCTTCAACTTCCAAACTTTGAATTAATGGGAGGATCTAAGTTTGCCATATGAGAAAATTTGCAGTGTTGAGTTTAGTGACACTATACTGATCAATGGATATACATTTGCATTTCATTCAGAGTAGTTGTTATTTCTAAATCTGATAGAATAGTCAAAGACTACTTTGACTGCAATATCACAGCTCAATTTCTTATACTGTTCAGATCTTTTTGAGCAATATATCGTCAATTAAAAAAAAAAAAAGAAAACTATAACGTTGTTGCTACCGATATCTGGTCCAGCATGACTACTGATTTTCTGTTACCAAGCATCAGCCGAGGAGAATGTAGTCAGATTTTAAATCATAGGTGAGAGGATAGCAGTGAGATCCTTCATGTTACTAATAGGCCGGAGGATAGCAGTAGAGTCCTTCATGTGACTATTGTATATTCTAGTCATGTTTGAATGTGACCAACGCATCTATTCATGCATTGAAGTAGCATATATTCCAACAGAATCAGTGAGTCGGTATTAGGTATAGTACCATTGATCTTCAAATGCTTGGATCTTGAAAAAAAAAAAAAAAGTTTTGATCTTCTAGAATCAGTCAATGTCCCCAAGAGTCTCCCATTGCTTTTCCCGATAGAAAAATAGGAAATGAGTGTGTTTATGCCAAAAAAAAAAAAGGAGAAAAAAGAAGTGACCTGGCCATCTATTGGACTTGAGTGGCAATTCACCACCTACTGAGTTCAAGTTGGAAGGCTTGGCCGATTTTTAAAACCATGCATTACATCTATTTAAATAACCAAATGAGTTGTACTCTTAGTAAATCTCAAGCATTAAAATTAAGAAACTAAATCACAATGGTTAGAGGGAAGCTAATAAGTTGCCAATAAATGAATCCTAATCAACTAACATTTCTAAAGGCCAAACCACTGATAGATGTGGCGAGGCACCTTAGTTTGAAGGTGGCAACCAGGGATCAATCCCTGGTTCTTATGTTCGAAGTATCACTCCTCTACCACTGAGCCAATCTAACAACTCTAAAGGAATAAATAATTTTTTCTAAAGAGAAAATCAGCTTGTGCTCTGCATTCAAATGACCAAGCTTGTTGAGTTGATGTGAACAATGGCCCCATATAAATCTGAAGCATCTTGTGGGCTTGGCTCAATCTGGGTCTCAATTGGGCCTGACCTGTCTTTGGATCTAAATCTACCCTAGCGACAGCTGGATCTAGGTCTGGACACTGGCTAAGTCTGGTTGGACCTAGATCTGGGTTTGATTGGTTCTTCACTAAACCTGCATCATGTACACAGTTGATTCTTGCAAGTATAATGATAGATACATTTATGTGGATTTTGAGTATGTGCTCGCTTTTATTTCTATTTGTTTAATGTTTTATTGGCTACTCTCTTATTCTTCTCTGTTTGTGCTTTCTGATACTATCAGGAAAAAGTTGAAGAGGAAGAGGAAGAAGAAGAAACTGAAGAGGAATCTGATGAGGAAATCGAAGAAGAAACAGAGGTAAATGGTTTATGCATCTGGCTGTTTGTTTGCAGTTCTGCGTTTCTTTTCATTTTGAGGAGTTGATCTTGTTTGCATTACACAGACAAGCATTCACATGCAAACTGATATAAACTCAAATTTCTTAATGAGGAAAACTACTCATATACATTATATGTGCACCACCTTGTTATACTACATGCAACCCCTGCCCGCTTTCACTATTCACTCATAGATTGGTACTCACTTCTGATGGTCCAGGACTGGGATGCAGATAAGGCTATCCTATTCGTAATTTGAAATTTCATATTTTATGTTAGTTTCTGTTTCTTTAGAACATTTCTAAGTTGATGAAATTATCATTGTTTATATTCCTAACATTTTTTATATGGAAAGTTAGGGAACTACTTGAAATATATGAAATAATGGACTCATGTAAATAGGACGTGCAAAACTTATATCCATGTCGCTTTAAGTTCCAGAACAAGTATTGTATCGATCCAATATGGGTATGGTAGGCATGTACAAGTATCTGATTCATAGGAACTCACTCTACATTGAACCATCGGATTGTTACTCACCACTGGATAGGGATTTTCTTTTTATTTATTTATTTTCCAAACACTATTGATCTTTGGAGCATTGAAATGTAGATTTTTTTGGAGTGACCAGCTTGTTCACTGGTTTGGTCAGGGATTGCTCTACCTATGGGTGGAGGCTTTCTGTTTGGTAAGCACCACCAACAAGGAAGGCACTTAATAAACTTTGGCTATTGGGGATATTTGGTATTGGGGATATTTGGAAAATAAATAAATGAAAATTTCTGTAGAATAGAAAGCACAGTTGAAGTAGTCCTAGAGCGATCGAAGGTGAGCTTGTTAGAGGTGAAAGAAAGAGATTGAAGGTACTGCAAAAGTGGAGATTGTCAGAAATTGGATGGAGGTTGTGATGGGAGGTAAAATGAAATGGTCATCCCATCTGCGTGATGTCATGAAATCTGATGTTAATGTGGGGGCAAAAGGGAAAGTATGTTTAACAAGTTCGAGTGGTCCATGAAAGAAAGTTACCACTGTCATTCTTAGGGCCAGCGAGAATGATGGAATTTCATGAGGATGTGATTAGGGTGATTTTTGAATTTTCAATAGAGATACTCAGGGCTGTTGAGGAAAAAAATTTCTATGTAGGTGGATGGCCCACCTTGGAGAAGGGGAAGGCCGAAGAGGACATGTATGGAAGTAGTAGGGATAGATTTGAAGAGGTGCAACGTATCTGAGAATTTAGTTCAGGAGAGATCAAAGTGGAGAAAAGAATTCATGTAGTAACATAGTTGGGACATGGCTTTGATGACGATGACAACGATGATTCTCAGAGCCGTTGATTATGAGAGGAGATTGAGCAAACTCAATTAAGTGGCAATTGGGTGTTAGCAAGAAGCCTTGGAGATTGGTATATGCCAAGAAGAGATTAAAGCATTAAATGGTGTTTTAATATCAGTGAGCAAAAGAGAAGCTGATTCAATTACGGATTTGTAGCTGAATATAGGGTACATGCAGATGCAATTCTTACACATTTTCCTTTGGCAGGATAGGTTCTTTCAAAGTTTTTTGTGATGCTATGCTTGGGATACATCTTTGTATATGTGGTACATTATATACCTCATGCTGCATGCCTTTTGTTTTCTTTTTCTACTTGTTTTCATTTTTTGAAATTAATGAAATTATGACAAAAATTACCCTAGTCTTGTGATCTGGGTTTTTGAAAGTTCGCATTTATGGGTGATTATTCACTCTCCTAACATCCGCCCACACACGTACTTCCAACCTCCATGTATTGTTAGGATTCCTTGTGGGCTCCACAAAATCACATGACGTTCTGATGCTATACATACACATAAATTATTGTTTATAATTATTCATTTTGTGTTTGTAACTGTGATTTTTATGTTGCCAGAAAAGGAAAGGTACACAAGGCGTTATCGAGATTGAGAATCCTAATTTAGTAAAACCGAAGAATGTAAAAGCAAGAGACATTGATGTAAGTTTAATATGTATTCTTGCTTGTAGTTTCTTTGTTAGTTTTTAATTCTTGATTCCTGGAAGCATGGTTAGATTTTCCTTGAAAAGCAAGAACTTTATGATGTGATGGTTTAGTGTAATTTGAATCCATTTCCCATCAAACTAGGGTCAGTGGAGTTCTACTTTTCTTAAAATAAAACCAAGATATGGTTTGACAAGGTTTTCACAGCTAGCTGCCTGTTGACACTGGTCCTCCTTTCTCTGGGTTTGGAACAAGCACATGTTGAGGCATAACACATGGCTGAGGATTAAAAAGTAAAGAGTATGTTAGACTGCTTTGAATGCAATGCATAAATTTTATTGCTCACAATGGATCAGGAATCCAAAGGGCTGGCTTTATTTATATCTTATAATTTTTTCTTTTTGACTGGTAGCTTTCATTAATAAGGAATCTTTTTAGTTTTCTAGCATGATTCAGCAAGTTTTATGCTGTAGTATCAGGATAACAGGGTTATCAATTGTGCTGGACAATTTTTTATAGTAGTTTATACTTATTTTATCCTTTTTTTTCTACATTGACACTGTATATTATGTATGTTGAAACTGGAGAGTAACTTGGTAATTTGATAAACTTATCAATTGCTTACGGACTTTGTCATGGCATTAGAGTACTAGCTGGGCTTATTTTATTCTTCTATCTGCGATGAGGAAGTGTGTGGGTATGCTTGGGCAAGTGTTAAATTGGATGACTAGAAAGTGTGTTGGGAACATGCATTGCAGCCCGTTCAGACTTTCCTAATCCCTTAGCTAGTTAGCTGTACTTAAATGCTTCAGAAACTTGAATATTGAAGAGTAGTTAATGCGGAATGGAGGGAAGATGCGGGGCGGGCAAGGTAGTATGTGAAGAAATAGGGCAATAGATCAAGCAAACCTGAAAAATTGGGCTTTCACCAAACCCCGATCCGGAGGCGTTACTGACATAGGCTCTCACCAACCTAGACACCAAAAGGCGTTAGATATCTTGATGAGAACTCGAATAAAGCTAGGGGAGGGATCCTAGAAGCTTCACTTTTTATTATCAATAATCTTAATCAAATGAGCCAAAAGGCTTTACATCCCTCGTATAGGAAAAACAGAACCTAGATCCAATCTGGACCATCCAAACGTATTTTATGGCCAGGATTAAAACATCTAAACTTACAACAACTTAAAACATGCGTAAAATTCTTAACTAAAATAAAAAGTAGACAGCTGGGCTCATTAGCTGGTCGAGACAGATGTGCTGGGCCCATTGTGGGGTTGAGCCATGGGAGACCATGGCTTTGTCCTGCATCAATAGTTCTACTTCTCTAGAATGTTCCTATAACCATTCCTAGTATGTAAGAGGTTCCTTATAAGTATGCATCCAAGCCCATCGCTGTATTGTGTACTAGAGAAGCCCTTTGGGGATTGGTTGACCAGCCTAAACAGTGGGCCCCTCATCACATAGTGACTTACAGGGTCTTTATTACATGTTGAGATACAAGGGTCCATTTTCTTGATAACCAGTAACACCAAAAGGTTAACCTATTGGTGAACGGCACTAGAATTTTATATCAACATCCCCACTCGAACTTGAAGCCATTTGAATTCGGAACCCAATAGACAGACTAGACAGATAGATGGAGGTAATATGCCTTCTAGGCTATGATACCCGGATACGGCAAATTACTTGTGGTACCCGTACCAATACAGATACCGGTACGGGATACCGCAAGATACAGCTTGGATATGGGGGGGCCAATTTCATGATACGGCTTGCGTTATTTTTCGCCCAATATTTCAGCAGATTTTCCATTTCGGCCAATTTCTGTCTCTCTCTTAGTTTGATCAAAAGGAAAACAAAAATGGAGAAGAGGAGGAGGAGGAGGCGAGGAGGAGACCCACCTGCTTCGATTGGGGCTCTTGCTTCGACTACTTTCCATTCATACTTCGACTACTATTGCTGCTACTGCTTCGACCACTGTTGCTGCTACTGCTTCGACCTCCAGGTGCCAGGTATTCCTGCTCCATTCTTTTTTCTTTCTTTCTTCTTCTTCTTCTTCTTTCTTCGTTTTTTTTTTCTCATTCGTTCGTGCCCTAGAGATGCCAACGAAAGGCGAGAAAAGAATCCATCACTCTTATAAACGAGTATGGGCCCGTTGGGCCTGTTTTGTTTTTCTTTTTTTAATGTTGGGCTACTGAGCCCGTTAGCCACTCAGCCCATTTTTATTTTCTTCTCTTTTTAATATTGGGCTACTGATCCCATCAGCCACTCGGCCCACTTTTCTTTTTTTAATCTTTTTCTATGCTGAGATATTGTATTGTGAGGCCCACCTCATTGAAAATTTGAAACAAACAGTGGGCCTTGTAATATTTGAGCTCTAAATTGAGATAAAATAATCATTCCACCTAAAATTAATCCCTAACCAAATATTTATATTTATATATTTCTAGGAATGCCGTACCCGTATCCGTATCCTAAAATTTTGAAGTTGACGTATCGGACACTCGTTCCCGTGTCCCGTGTCCGTATCCGGGCATCATAGCTTCTAGGGGTTTTCAACTCGTGATCGCTTGCTCCGATAGCATCTTGATAACAAGTAACACCAAAAGGTTAACCTATTAGTGAACTGCACAAGAATTTATATCAACACATTTATCCATTCTATATTGACACATATTTTTCTATTTAATTTTTTCCAAGTTGTAAAGAGTCTTGGTTAGATTTGAAGATAGAATTAGGAGTTATAATAGATCCAACTTAAACAGTTAAAGGGGAAGGCGGTGCCCAATATTTATATAGGGTTGCTCTCTTCCTATTTCTACATTGATTATAAATTATTGATTGTTTCTTTGAATTGGTGTTGAATTCCACTAAACAAGTAAATCAATGAAGCTTTGGCTTGGGAATTGATCTTTGGTTTATACACATTCCTCCTTCCATTTCTCTATCAATAACTTTGAGTTGTGTTATTTCCAAATGTTCTAAAATGTTATAAAGAACAAAATGCACCAATGCTCATACTGGCTAGATCTTTTTGAGTGATCCCTTATTTGATCTGTCCCTGAAAGACTCTAAACCCGTTTGGCTTCATTTTGGGGATGTTACATTCCAATAACGAACGAAGAAAAACCTTGTTTGATAGGAATTTCCTCTCCCTTTTTGCACATCTATAAAATCTCTCATTCTCTTTCTCCCTCCTCTTTCTATCTCTCTAGATTTTCTCTCACGAAATGCCTACCAAACAATTTTTTCTTCATTCATTCTCAGAATGAAACATTCCCAGAATGACGCGCTAAACAGGCCCATTTCACAACGCTTTCACTTCCACGTCTTTTATGTCCAAGTAGAGAACGTAGTGAACCCCATGTAGATGACTCTGGAATCTGGATCCTGTTCAATCACGTTATAGTGGATATATTCCTGCAGTAATTAGGTTTTATAAACATTGAAACTGATTTGTTGGTTGTGATTCCATTGCAATAATTTGGGCACGTTAGTGCAAATATCAATGACTAGTGCTAATATCAATGACATTCATAGCCCCATTTGTAGTCTTGTCTGATGTTTCTCCTTTTCACAAATACTTTTTGTTTCCTGTTATGTCCAAGAAAGGTCAACTGAATGTATTACATATTCTGGTTTATTATTTTTAATGTCATACATTTTTCTCATCGTGCAGCTTGAGAAAACCACTGAGCTCTCAAGGCGTGAAAGGTGACTGAACTGTAAAGCCTCTTGTTAAAGTCATATTCTACCTTTTTTTTTCCGTCTATTTATTGCTTCATTTCTCTCATATGTGAATCTATTTTTTTGTGACCATATCTTAATGTTTATATATATATATATGTGTGTGTGTGTGTGTGTGTGTGTGTGTGTGTGTGTGAGATGCTCTTGTGAGAGTTACTCTCTCGGTACTATGAGGGCAAGGGGTGGGGGCCTTCACATTTAGGCAGTTGGCATTGGATATGGATGGTGATATGAGAGCATCTCAATATATATATATATATATATGCCCTTTATTATATATTTTACCCTTTTTATTTCCTTGAATGGTGATATGATTCGAACCTGCAACCTTGCGGCCACGACACTAAGAACCTTCCAACTGTGCTACGAGCTCTTGTCAATCAATATATATTCTTCTTTTATACTATCTCCTTTCACTTTCTTAAAGTCATCCATGCTGAACTGCTTTTACAGTCTACATTTAGGGGCGTTTAGATTCTTGGAATTTTTCTGCTAGGAATTTTAATATGAATATATGCCATTGCAATACTGGGAAGTATTCCATGTAATATGTATTCTTAACTGAAGAATCCTTGGAATTTACCTGTAAAATTTTTTTTTGGAATTTATATGAAATAAAAAAAATGTTGCTTCTTTATACTATTCATGGGAATCTTATTAATATTTTCTTTTGAAATTCATCCAGAAAACCCAGTGGCCGAAGAGCTATTGCAACCAGACTTAAACCCATAAAAGACTTAGTTTTACTGGGGTCCTTTCAGCGGCTTTCCAACTGCCGTAGCCAAAAGGGTGGGCCCCTATTGATCAGAAAAACCAATTCTAATCCCTAACCTGAATCAATAGAAAATCGAGCAAAACAAGGAGAAAGTAGTATAAAGCTTACCCAAAATACACAATCCACCACTTGAATAGTCTTTCATCCTTTGGAGAACTCTCATACCAGTAGAGAAGAGGTTAATAGTTGCAAATAATGTGAACTTTTATTGAAATTTGGAAATAAATAAGACATAGCCTTGGACGTCACATAGTAGGTAGGGCATACACACACACACACATATAATGTTTTCCAATAATGGAACCCTAACAATACTTTCTAATATTCATGTGATCATAATCCCTTAAGAACTAAGGAAAGAAATCTAACTTTAAAGAGTCCTTATTTTACACTGCATATAATAAATTATCTAAAAACCACAAAACAAAATAATTGAAGATTCTTGACTTGGATGCCCTTATCCGGTAGATTCTTGGTCCCTTGTTTCTTCTTTGTGACTTGGCACTTGTACTTTACTTTGTAGCCAATTTTCACTAAGAAAGATTCCGATTCGGATTTTATTGTCTCCAAATAGGAAAGGAAACTATACAATGGAAATGACTTCCTCTCTGAGCAATGTTAGGCATCCCCCTTTAGTGGGGTTTGTGGGTTTGGGTTAAAATATCCACCGATACGTACCGGTATCAGCCTTGGACTGTGATGAGATCTTACAATATTGGTGAAATATAAGTCTTCATGGTCAAAACTGAGAGAGGCCCCCACCCTGTGCTGCCACCCTCGGTTGTTGCATCCGCAGCCGCCAACCCCACCCTCGTTTTCTCTTCTCCTCTTCCATTTCTTCTCCTCTCCAAGGATAAAAATAGCAGTTGTGGTGGGCATAGCGGTCAATGGCCAAAATGCTATGTAGCGGGCGATACGCAACGGCATAGCGGCACAAATTTTTAAAGTGGTGTTATTTATTTATTTATTTATTTTTTTGAATCTTGTGTAGCAACCAATCTTGTGTTTTTTTAGTGATTTGGAACCATATAAAGGTAAAGACAACCATAGGAAAGGCTATTGAGGAGGAGAAATAGAAAAAACGGTGTTATAAATTAAAATTGCTGGCTCTGTTAGGTTTTAGACTATAGCACTGCTATTTTCAAAATAGCGTAGCTGTCAATAACATAGCGGCCGCTATTTTGAACCATGCTCTCCTCCTCTCTACTACTTTTTTTTCCTCCCTTGCCTTTTGTCCTCCCCTTCTCTCTTCCCCTCTTCATTTTTCCTTTTCCCCCCACCATTCTCTTTTTGTCTGAGCAAAATGAGTGAATCCCTTTTTAAATTTATTTTTTTTTTTGTTCTCTCCATACATGTGACTCACACAACATGTCTTTTGGATTTAAATTAGAGCTGCAGGCTCTACCTTGGAGCCCACATCTTAAAACTCTAAACCATAGAATAAATGCCCCCTCCTGTATCAATCTGGGCCAAATTTTACTTCAAAATTTATATATTGTAATGATGAGTTCAAAGTTTAAATATGAAAACTTATTTTCAAGAAAAAAAGTTTAAATATGAAAACTTTACATATTTAGCAGTTAAAGACTTAAGTGGCGATACATGATGTTATGACTTAAGGGGGGTCAAATTTTTTGTTTTTATAAGGTGTACTAATAAAAAACATTGTTTTTTTAGTATTTTCTAATATCCTGAATTTTTTGAAGGAAAAAAAGTCGCACCATGGTGGCTGCAAACCGTGAGGCAACATTTTATCGTATCTTTTTTTGGAGTCGACGCAACAGTGACTGATAGTACAATTTATTGAACTTCATTTGTGAGTCCCACTGGCTGTACTTGTAGGACTAGCGACATACCTGGTTTTGCGGACTAGATTTGGGTGTCCATTATAAGTAGGCCTGTCAATTTGGCCCAGAGACAAGGAGGCCCTACCCGGCCTGGCCCCCCAAAAGCCCTTAAAATGAGGGTTTCTGTTTCTAAGGAAAAGCCCCAGGGCCGGGCTTGGACAAATCCCGGCCCTGGCCTTGGGCCTTCTACTTTTTTGTGTGCGCGTGCGCTTGCGCACTAAAATGCCCATATAACATTCATATAGCAGAAACAAAATGGGGATATGAAAGCAATTTCATGCCCCTATACCCATTACAAAATGCCCTAAAAACTCAGAAACATACATACTTTGTTCATTTCATCTCTATTTAATTATTTGAGTTATCTTGTATGCTTAAAGCATAAGCAGTAAGTGTTACTCAGTTGCTTTCGATCCCTTCTAGCTTTATTGCTTCTTTTTAAGCTTTTTATATTGGTTTTTTATGTTCTTGCCAGTGCAAAAGGGGTGTACTCTTGTTAATAAATATATACCTTTTCCTATTATAAAGTGACTTTGGATGCCAACTGATTTATAAAGGTAGTTTCTATGTGCATGGAACTTCAAGGATATGGAGTGATACAAATATCCTTCTAATTAGATAATTATAACTCCCAATCTTTTTAAAGTCTAAACTAATAGTGATTTTTTTTAGTGTATTTATTTGTGACTGAAATCTAACAATGCTCAACAGTTAGGTCAATGTTAAAGTGAAAATAATGCCAATTTATTAAAGGCAATGGAAATTCCTGCGAAAGGTGTGGGATAGAGCAGACTCTTTAACCATTTTCTTTTTTTTTTGACAAAATAAATAAAACTGCACATGTAGAACCCAAGTCACCAAAGCACGTGGTGGAGAGGGTGGTGAGAAAACTGTCTTCGTGGAAGGCAAACTATTTGTCCATCGGAGGAAGGGTTACCCTCATCAAATCTGTCGTCTCTAACATGCCAATTTATTATTTCTCTCTCTTCAAATGCCCCGCTTCCGTGATAAAATGACTAGAGAGGATGCAAAGAGACTTCTTATGGCATGGAAATAGTCCGCAGAAAAAGTATCATCTGGTGGGGTGGGACACTATTTGCAGACCTAGGGAAGAGGGAGGCTTGGGAATTAGACCTCTCAAACAGATGAACCATGCTCTTCTGGGCAAGTGGATGGGGAGGGTTGGAGAAGGATCAGATGGTCTTTGGAGACAGGTCCTGGAAGAGAAGTATGGCCTCCCGAGAGATGGATGGGAAGTAAAGGAAACATCCACTAAGTCGTCAGCTCTTTGGAAAGCAATTCTCTCAGTTAAAGATCAATTTATGAAGAATATCAGCTATCATATCGGATCGGGGGAGAGGATTCTCTTTTGGAAAGACTGGTGGGTGGGGAATATGCCTTTGGCCGATCAATTTCCTGACCTTTTTAGCTTTGCTATGGATAAGGAATCTAAAGTTGTGACATGTGTCAAGAATAGGGGATACGATGGTATGGAGCCCTATCTTAAGGGGGAACTTAAAAGGATTATGAGGAACTACAACTCATCTCGTTGCTTAACACTTTGGAAGATGTGCACATCCAGGAGGGGAGAGAGGATGCAAGGGTGTGGAGGGCTTCAAAGGATGGGATATTCTCAATCTCCTTTTTTTTTCTACCATCCATACTAGTCCGGTGGATAGGATTGCGATCAACAACCTTTGGAAGATCAAGGCACCGCCAAGGGTGGTCATCTTTGGTTGGTTGGCTATCCGGAAAAGAATTCTTACTTTGGATAATTTAAGAGGGATGGGGAGGATTGTGGTTAATGGCCGTCCAATGTGCCTAAATGAGGAGTCGTCGGTGGACCATCTCATGGTGAATTGCAAATCCGCCTAATACATTTGGCAGTCAGTAGTGAAGTTGTTTGATTGCTGCTGGGTATTCCCGAGGACCCATCTAGAGCCTTTTCAATCGTGGAGAACACCAACTGGGGTACCCAGGGGCAAGGAATTATGGAGGCTAACTTTCCTTATAGTTATTTGGATAATATGGAAGGAGAGGAACTTAAGGTGCTTTGAGGGTGTTGTTAATAGTGATAGCTCGTTGGTGGAGAATACAAAGTTTTTGGTCGCGCAGTGGGTGTCTATCCATCCGTCTTTCAAGAGCTACTCTTCCGAGCAAATAATGATGCATTGGTAGGAGTTGGCTTTCTCCTTGTCAGGGCAAACTTAGTCTAGTCTCGTCCAGTGGATTGCTCTTGTCTCTTTTGGTTTCCCTGTTTGCATGCTTTTTCTTGTCAGTATATTTCTCTTGTACAGATTTTGTGTTTTTTTAATGAAAATAGCCATTCAAAAAAAAAAAAAAAAAAAATTAACAAAGCACGTAAGATTTTGTCCAATAAAAGATTTATTTTATAGAGATTTCTCCAAATGTTCTCTTAGTGGCCCCTTTTCAATAGAGGTTTGATAAAATAACGCTTGGTCAATACTCAATACTTGTTAACAGTGTTAAGATCGATAAATAATGGTTTTCCAGTTTTGAGGCCCCAAGCCCTGCCCTGGCCCTCTAGGGTAGGGTAAGGGCCTAGGCAGTGCAGGACTTCTAAGGGCTTTGGGCCGCCTGGGCCCAGCCCTGCATATATTGAGGGTAGGTTGGGACGACCATGGTCCCGGCCCGGCCCTTTGACAGCCCTAATTGTAAGCCTGACTTGGGTCATGATGATGCAAGTCCAATCCATTACATTGCGGTCCACTAAATTTTGCATTATTGGGCTCTTTTGATTCAAATTGGCATTGATGGATAGAATCAATTGATCCATTAATTCTCCGATTTGGATCTCCAATTCAGAATATTTTAAATTTAATTTGGAATCCAATTTGCATCCATCTTGGCCCTTCATTCCATGTCTTGACCCAAATTTGTTGATCATTTCTTGTTCTTGAATCCAGTTAATGGACCAAGTCAATTCAAATGATCAAAGGCTAGATCTATCTCATATCCGCACTGATCTGAGTCATTAGCTCTTAGGTCACCATCACATTAAAAGATAGGCTAATTTCATCGCTGATGCTTTAGCCAAATCTGAGTGGACAGGAACAATATGATAGCTATCTCGTTTTGGCCACAATAGGGTAGTTCTTGTTCATGGTTTATGACTCTTATCCTATATAGTTGTGCTGTATTTATCTTAGATGAATGAATTTTGATACCAATAAAAGAAATTTTAATGCAACACCAACTTTACTATTTGCTGGCTCCTCCAATTTTGGGTGCAGTACATCACATTATTGTGAGGTCACTTGACACAATTGGAGTAGTTTTGAATGATCTACCTTACCATATGCACAGGAAAATGAGAACAAAATATTCTGAAAAATGTTTTTAGGATTACATAAGAATATTGCTAGAGGAAATAATAATCCATAGGATTGTTGGATTGTGTTGCCTATTTGGGAGGCTTGGGCCTCCTGCTGTACACAGCGGGGCCTGTTAGGCCAGTCATAGGACCTGGGATTGGGTCCACTGCAGTCCACTTTTATGTCATTTGGTGCAACACTTCTTCGGCAAGGAAAAGGAAACTTATGAACTGAGTTTTGCCAATAGAGGATTTCAATTTCATGTTGGAGAGGTGTGGATGCTGGATTCCTCTCTACTGTGTAAACAGAAAATTCGTGGAGTGAGAGATCCTCTCGCTGAGCACCCCATTAATATGTGAGCACACAGAAGATTAGAAATAGGATCATCCCCAAATAAATCGGGGAAAATGGAGGTGAGCAACTCAATTGCACCTCTTTGGGCTGAAGATAATTGTCCAGCGGAATATGGAAAATGAATTCCAATCCTCCTATGAACCTCCACCTCTAGCAAGATAGATCAGCACTTTCACTTCTTGCCGGCATCTCTGCCACCAAATTAGTCTACCCTGTTCAATTGCAAGAAGAAATTCAACTCATGGTCATAAAACATGGCTGAGTGTGGGTCAACTCGGATTCGGTCCCTGCCTGATTGAGTTATCGGCCGAGTCAAGTCTGTCCAAGTCCTGTTGAGAAAATGCTGAAACTGGTATTTCCCCCTATTTTCTTCTTGTGAGATGATGTTGGACACTTTTGTGGTCCTTCTGCATTGTGATGTTGGAAGACCAAAACCACTTTCTCCAGAAGATTTAAGCATTCATAGATGGAGGTAATGTTTATTTGCTTGAATGAAAACCAAATGCAACCATCTATCATCCTTTCTAAATAATTAAAATTGATGTGGCTTAAATTTGTAGGATGCAATTTTTGTATTTTAAGCTTTTTAAAATTTTTAATTGTATTTATTTTGCGTATTGAGGGCTCTAGGGTGCTACTCAGGGACACTTGGCTGGGTTGACTCGACTTTTGGGTGGGGTGGGGGGTGGGTTGCTCACGAGGCTGAGTCTTTAAACCTTAATTTAACTACAATCTTCATTATCTTGCAACATTGATCATTCCGAGAAGAAGACAGCCTGAACTTTGGATTTAATGCTAAAACCCATGTATTCACCCAAACAAAGCTGATTATGGAGTCATAGGTGATTGGGGAAGAGATAGGTAACGTTTTATGTGCCTCTATGCTGGTAGCAACCTGCAACGGGGTTATTAGATCAAAATAACAAATTAATAATGCAAGTGGTATTTGATCTTAATCCAATAGAGTGGATTGTTTGAATATACCTGAATATATCAAACAATCTTGATCTTTTAACGATCTTGAACCTATATTGTAATTAGGGGTCCAGTAAAACCCCACATATTACCTGAGAATGAGAAAACTGGAAAAAACAAGCTTTCCATTTCCAGTATTCTGCTTTTTTTTTTTTTTTTTTCCTTTTTGGGGTATTTTTCCATTGTTGAGGCTTAATAATGATAGTTACCTGGGAAGAGCTTGCAAGGTTTTGAAGGACCAAAGTGATTCAATTCAATGTTCAATATGAGTCCTATGATCTGTGATTGCATTACTGTGTGCATTGGGGGGGAGGAGTAGGGGGTATTAATGCATACATGCAAACAACATGATGGGACAATGGTGAAAACACAGCGGTAGTGGGAGGTTTCTGAGCGCTTTGACGTACTTGACATTTGAAGGTTTCTCTTGACCATTCATAGTAGATGATGTGGCGGTTATTGACCTACCATTTGATGTTTCTCAATGGCCCCCTTGTTGCGCGTGTTTGGACTGATGACCACTTGCTACTTTTTATTTATTTATAAACTGACGTGTATTTTTTCACTGAGAGTTTGCCAAGATGTCTAATATGTGACAAAAGTTTACAAAAGCTATAATGCAAAAAAACATCCAAAACAGAAACAACCAAGTGATCCTCAGTAGTAGAGTACAGTAGTTGCTACATGCTGGTCCTGGTTACTGTTCAGTTGTGCTACCTTTGGATTGCTACATCATCACGAAGTTAAGTAGAGAATATTGAGAGAGATGAAGAGGCAATTTGCGCTAGTTAATCAGTGACCCTGTTAGCTGATTGTCCGCAAAATAGTGCCTCGCAGGTGGTTAGGTTGGTTTAGGAGTTCCTTATCTTTTTCCATAAGATCATTAGCTTCCAAGATAAGGCCACAGAAGATTGAAGAGCTTCAATGAAGATGTGTGTCACCCTCAATGATAATATTTGGACATTCCATGTCCACTTGCTAATTTGTTACAATTTATGGCAATGTGGCTTTCAACCAAATTTTATACCTTTTGCATCAGTTTTTTATATGGACGATGGGGATTTGGCCATTTGGGGTTACCATTTTCCTTTTGCTTACTACATCAATTTTGCACCAAGAAATTAGGTTTTGCTCCCCTTTTGTGTGTTTAGTATCTGTCTAATGAGTTGTTTCAGATTTTTTATTTTCAAATGTCTCAAACCAAAACACACCGTGCTGCTTTTCTTGTTATTCAATGGAGCAAGAGAAGGGGACTGAAAGTTGTTCATCATCATTGCTCTGATTTGTTTGTATCACTAAAACTGTATGGTATTCATTATGAGTTTTCCCTTGTGAAGCATTTCTGTTCATGTTTAAGGTCTTTAATTGCTAATCTGTGAGGTTCATAACTCATCATATCATTCCCATCTGCTCAATTCGGGTATTGACTACTCACAACCTCTTTACATGAATTAATTTTCGATCTTAATTTTACCTATTTGTGTTACATGTTTCTATGCCTTCCCCATCGCCTTAATTTTCCCTTGTTAGTAGTTCGATTGTTTTAATTAGTTTCAACTCTCTCTCTCTCTGTCTCTCTCTCTCTCTAAAATTAAAAAAAAGAAGAGAGAGAGAAAAGAAATATCATATCATCATGTTAATTCTCTTGTTTTATCATATTCTTATTGATTATTGTGCTAGTTTTCTTATTTGTACTTGCATATTATTTGTTCTATTGGAGTATCTCTTTTTCTAACTTATTATTTGTGACATATGATTTGCAGAGAGGAGATAGAAAAACAAAAGGCTCATGAGAGATACATGAGGCTGCAAGAACAAGGGAAAACAGAACAAGCTAGAAAAGATTTGGGTATTATACTAGAAGATAATGAAGTTTTGTGTGCTAAAATACAAACATTTAACTGCATTGCTTTGATCTACTTCTGCAACTTACTAAAAATATATAATAACAACTAGATTTCTGATAATCATCATCATTGAAGTCTTGTCCCAAATATGTTGGGGTTAGCTACATGAATTTTGTTTATCCGTTCTGATTTATTTTGAATTCTTTGCAATTCTCAGATCTATCTGTACTACTTCAATCCATGTCCTATTTGACTTACCCATTTTCCTTGATGGGCATCAAACCTACATAGATAAACTTTTTGTCATCGGCATCATTGTTGGCTTGTATTGTCCAAACCATCTCAAACGTGTCCAACACTTACTGATGCTACTCCTAAATGCTTCTAAAAGCGCTCGGTTTTTTTTTTCTCTCTTTCCTGGTTCTACTACACGCCCATCTTGTAAAGAAATACACATCTCAACATTCTCATTTTGTCCATGTGTTGTTTCTTACGTAGCCAACATTCTACTCTATAGGTCATAGTTGGTATAATTGTTGTCCTGTAAAAATTTTCTTTCAATCTTGTTGGTATCCACCAATTACAAAGCACTCCAGAATCAAGTCTCCATTTCAACCATCTAGCTTTTATCTTATGCTTGACATTTTCCACTGTCTTTCTATCCTTTCTAATTATGAAGTTGAGGTGTCAGAAGGAATTTCTTTGTGGTATCTCTTGAGCTTCAACTCTCATAGGACTTTCAGCTCTTTGTAGATTCCCACTAAAGTTACAATTCATATATTCTGACTTACTACGACTTTTTCAAAGCCATTGGATTTTAAAGCTCCCCGCCATCTCTTAAGTTTCACATTCACACCATTCCTCAATTTATCCACCAACGTTATATCATCTTCAAATAATATACACCAAGGTACCTCCTTTTAGATATGTACAATTAACTCGTCTATAATCAATGCTAAGAGATAAGGGTTTAAGATCGACCATGATACAAACCTATGGTCACTGGAAACTCACCCCTTCTCTACACAGGTATTTTTCACAGTCGTTCTCTCTTTCTTTTACATGTTTTCTTTGACATTAATATAACCTCTTGGGACACTCCTTTTATCTAAAACTCATCAAATCAAATTGCTAGGTACCTTGATGTGGGTTTTCTATAAATTGATGAAGGCCATAGGAAGATTTTTCCTCAATATTTTCCATTAATTGCCTAGCTGAGAAGATAGCTTCCATAGTTGACCTCCATGAGATGAAACCAAGTTGATCTTCAGATCTCTTAGTCTCGTTTAAATGTTTGCTTTATGATTCTCTTCCATAGTCTTATAGTGTGACTTATAAGTTTACTTTGATAATAATTAGGGCAACTTTGTGTATTTCCTTTGTTCTTGTGTATAGGAACTACAACACTTATTCATTCATCCTGCATTTCATCTTGCATTTTATTCATCCTTATTGAAGAGCCTACTTCACATAAAAAACATCCAATTTCTTCTAAGCACGTTCCAAATCTCTATCGGAATGCCATTGCGCCCGATAGCAATTCCTTTCATTACTTGCCAATGCTTTCTTCCATTTTGCTACTCTAATTTTGCGGTGAAAGGCATATACTGCTACTTCCATTTCTCTCTCCCTCTCTCGATCTCAAGCGTCCTTAAGAATCTTTTATTTAGAAGTTTGTTAAAATATTCACTCCACATTTCTTATTATCATGATCCTTCGCTAAAACCTTTTAGTTGTTGCTCTTTATATATTTGATGTGATCTAAGATTCTAAGTCCCTAATTTTTCTTTGCTTGATTTTTGTGAGCATGAAAGTTTCTCTCCTCTTTTACCCAACTTATATCTTCGTGAAAATTTCTTTCCTCGTTTACCCAACTTATATCTTCATGAAAATCTCTTTTCTCTTTTACCCGACTTGTATCTTCATGAAGATACTAATATATCAATTTGCTTGTGCACCTTTTTTTGTGAGTTTACCATCTGAGAAGTAGTGGAAACCATGCAAAGTTTGTGTGGATTTGTGGGTCCCTTTACATTGCTTCTTCTTGTTGCAGAACGCCTATCTCTAATTAGGCAACAAAGGGCTGACGCTGCTAAGAAACGAGAAGAAGAGAAGGCTGGTATGCCCTTATATCGCACCTTAGTTTCTTCACATTAGTTCCTGTTGTGTACTTCGACTTGTGACATATTTCAATCCTCACAGCCAAAGAACAGAAGAAGGCTGAAGGTCGCAAATGAGACAAAT
This sequence comes from Camphora micrantha, assembly GCA_003546025.1. NCBI lineage: Eukaryota > Viridiplantae > Streptophyta > Magnoliopsida > Laurales > Lauraceae > Camphora > Camphora micrantha. The sequence goes on along the minus strand of QPKB01000006.1, from coordinate 16,124,392 downwards.
GGAAATCGAAGAAAATCCATCCTTCATTTGGTGGTGGGAAAAAAAAAAAAAAAAAAACCCTTGCAGACTTAAAATTGTTTGACTATGAAATTGTTATTCATGTCAAACGCGCTATCTTGACTCTTTCTAGAAGTGTTTATTGTTTATTTATGTTCTGTATCATGTTTTTTTTTTTCCTTTTTCTTTCCTAGCCTCTTGGGAAGGGAATGAAAAGCTTCACCTGAATAACACATTCCCTTTCACTCTATGAATCTAGTCTTCAACATCGCTAGATTTAAGGGGCAACTGTAAACCCCAAGTTTTATTTTGGAACAGGCACTCAAAAAGCGCAATTTAAGTAAAATCGATGCAGTAACTCAGTTTATTTCCTGCAAGAGGGTCTTGTGTGCTTGCATATATAAAATGTAGTCAGCATTGTGTTGCAGTCAAATTCGTTCTTCAGTAGAGACGGGGAGAAGGGATTGTTAGATTGGACATTTCATGCTTAATGGTGGCAAGGTAGACGTCGCGCGTGGGGATTAGCCAGAATAGGGATCCCCTGTTTGCAGTGACATGTCTTTTCAAATCACCACATGCCACCTCGTTTCTCGTGACATGTCTGTTCACACCATTTACACATTTGATTTACACATCTTTTGTACTGACAGACTTGATGCGTAAATAATACGCATATTCTCCATTTTACAGATGTAAATTAGTATAAACAAATGACCCCTAAAGATTTAAGACAGATTTCGCATCACAAGGCAGTACTTAATTACCCTGGTGACTTTCTTAGCAGTTTCTCTTTCCAATTCTACTTGGCCTTCAATGCACTTGTTGCATTGGATTGATATGTATTTTTTTTTCTTTTTTAAATTATCGATCTAATAATGTGCATGTGTAAGAGAAATAAAATTAGGAAGGAGTGATTTAAGATCACGAAAATTTTGAGTATAGAGAAAATCTTAATGCCTACCTTTTAAATTTTGAGCGGTCAATGATGTGAATCAACATCTCAAAAGACATTGCTAACTTCATCGATGTCAAATGATTCAAAATGTAATTAATTTAATTAGAGGTTGTTAGAATTTGGCCCATTTAAAAATAAAAAAAAAATGGGTTCTAACTTCTAATAATAAAATAGGCCCTACTTAGAGTAGTTACATTCGCTTTAAATAAATCCCTAAGTATATTTATTTCAATAGATGAGGACAAAATTAGATAAACTTAGTCCAAAATAAATCTTATATTTTGGTTGAATTAGGCATAAATTAAATGCAATATAATAAGATAATCATGGAAGTATAAAAAATCTTAATCAAAATCAAACCGACACTAATCTTGAAAAAGGGCCAAATTGGGCCATTCACCATAATCTATCACATTTAAGAACATCTTAACAGATCATAAACAGATTTGACATCGGAAATACCTCACACTAGTCAAAATTTTGATATTCATCAATCATCCACAACCTTTATAAATTCATTAGCGGGGTCTACCTTTTTGTCGTACGGTCCTTGCCCCCGAGTAATTTTACAATTGACCCTCATCTCTAACCGGGTTGAAATTGTTAATTTTGAGCGGTTTAGATTTTAAAGGTAAACCACATTACGCACTGTTTGGATATATAGGTTTTGGCTAATAAAATCTTCCAAAGTTTACCATCCATTTGACTGTTATTTGAAGCCTTATTTTTCTTGGCCACTAGACCTAAAATATTGATCTACATTATTGACCACTCAAAATGTAAAGGTAGGCTTTAAGATTTAAATGAGCTTACATCTGGAAATTTAAATGAGCTCTGCACCAATAAGTTAATGCATTAAGTACTAAAACTTTACACTTCCTGCCCTGGTGGCCTCTCTTTTGAGTTGCCTTTATAATTAAATGGCGTCTCTATTATATCCATGCCATATCTGAGCACCATAGGTTAGCATTACCCTAAAGAGAATAACAAGTGCATGTTTCTTAGTATTGAATTTCTAGGAATTCATAGCAAGGCAGGTTTTGCCAAAAGGAGAACTAAAGGCGACAAGGAGTGAAGGGTCTAAAGGAGAGATATAGATGGGTCCCCAGTCCCCACCCTCGGATTAAATATACCAAGGTGATGTGTGTGTATTAATTTTCTATCGAAATGAGAGATTATTTAATGGGCTCTTGTAGATCTTTACCTTTAATTCTTGCATTTGATGAAACTGCCAACCTTTTCTTACCAATAGGTGGTGTAATCACTAAGTCAAGTCCATGAGGAAAGATCAGAATACAATGACATAACCCAAAAAAAGAGAAAAAAGACAGAACCATTGCTGCTGAAAGAAATATTAGAAGTAATACATTGACAAAAAAGAATTGAAACAAAAACTAATGCGAAAGAAGTCTGCATCAAATACAAAAGGCACTTGATCATGAATTCTACTGCATTTTAGACCCTAATCTTTGATTTATTTTTTTTTTCTTCTCTTTTTGGTGGAGAAATGAGACCCTAATCCATGATTTTGTCATGGGCAGGTTAAAATCTAACTGCTCGACAGAGCAGTTGATGTGTGAGATAAGCATTCCATGCGTCTGATCTCTAGATCTCTAGATCAAGTCAAACAGGCAAACAACACAGAAAGAGGAAGAATCCCACTGAAGAAAATAAACATTGTATGATCACCTCAGTTGGTCGGTTCGATTTCTAAGAAGAGCAACATCCTCCCTTTTTCATGGCTGAAACATCATCCTTGCCTCCCACGTTTATTGTCTGTCCCCTGGGCAAGGCAGAAGGATCATCCCCAACATCAAGCGCTTTCTTGCTGACAACATGGTAGATTTGAGCGAGGACTTCAGTGAAGGCATTCTCCACATTCAAAGATTCCAAGGCAGAAGTCTCCATGAAGAAGGTATTTTCTCTTTCTGCAAAGGCCTTAGAATCATCAGTGGAAACTGCTCTTAGGTGGCGCAAGTCTGCTTTGTTTCCCACCAGCATCACCACAATGTTTGAGTCTGTGTGATCTCTAAGCTCTTTCAACCATCTCTCAACATTCTCAAATGTGACATGGCGCGTTACATCATAGACAACCAATGCACCCACAGCTCCTCGATAGTATGCACTTGTAATTGCACGGTACCTTTGTAGGAGAAAGAAAAATGGAAAAAAAAAGTAGGAATTATATTAATCAGTAATCTGTTTGAACAACAACAACATCTCAACATTCCCATATACCTTTACGTCCAAAATTTCATTTTGACAACGAACATATTTGCTTAGCTAAAATTCAGAGATCTGAAGGACTTAAAAAGAAAAAATGCTAACTGCTCATAGAGGCCAATTTTTTTTTTTTTTTTTTTCAATCCAAACCATTTATACAATCGGCCATATTGTGTAAAGGAATTTGTGAGTTGTGAACCAAACCAAATCATACAGAGGCCATAATTTCATGAATCAAACCATTCACACAGGGCTGACTCCTCCATGATCCAAACCATTCATAAGATCAAGCCCTTCTGTGAATGGGATATAATCCTGGAAATCAATCCAAGTCGTCGTAACTGTCTTATTTCACACTGCTAATTGCAGACAATCTGCAGTTGACCTTGGAGTATCCTTTTCTAGGAAAGAAAATGGACACCCCTCGTTAAGCATGGTATAGAACTTCATCTCCGACAGTGGGGAACAGAATCCATAGTTTCTTTTCTGAAAGATGAACTTTTAGTTTGTGTGTGTTTACTAATAGCATTTAATAACAGAAGCCGTCATATAATACAAAAATAAAATAAGACAAAGCACATTACTTCTATCATGCTTGCACTTTAATAGAAAATCATATAGAATGCCCGTGGTTCATGAAAAGCACACCACACATTCTTTCTACATTTGGAATTGGAATGAGCCAGAAAGTGCACAATTACAATGCCAAAAAACAGAGCCACGGTTGTATCTGTCAGAGAACTGCATGCATCAGTTTCCTTGTGAAAAGTTTTCATAATTTACAAACAATGCAACCTAATCCAAATCTATTACAACTTAAATAACGAGCTCAATAGGTTTTCTTTTTTCTTTCTTTCTTTCTTTTTTTTTTTTTTTTTTTTTTTTTTTTTTTTTTTTTTATCGTAACATGACTTGAACCCAAATGGTCTGTCATAGGCTCTTGTCTGAGTTGATTGACTCGAAAATAGCATTTGCTATCACTATGTATATAATATCTGAACACTAATGGTCTGTTTGGATCCATGGAACTCAAACGAGGAAAGAGAGATGTCCAAGAATGAGAGTCCAAGGTAGTTTCTCTTTTTGGATAGGTACATGGAACTCCGCCATGCATCCATCCAAAATACAGAAATTCTGCTGGAAATCTGTCTGATTCTTGCAAAAGGAGACATTTCACTCATTCCTGGGAAGCTGAATTGTTACAGGGATTTACGAAGGAGTTATACGAACCCTACACTACTGACAAAACATCGGAGCATGCATGGTAGGAACTCCTCCATACCAGGATTCTGAGTTCTCCAGTGTTGTATGGAATGGAGAAGTTCCTCATTTCAGAACATCAATCCAAACAGACTATAAAGAATGCCTAGATGGAAAGAATTATAGGATCTGCACTTTCTCTAAAAGCTATTCCAGTCTTCATTGGTGTTCTACTTGTTGGTCGTTAATGTTGATACTGGTTGGCTTTTAATAAAATTGCATCACCATTCCAAAAATAAATAAATTGTTGATACGGGTCACTGGTCAAGAGAGACACAAATCTACATTTTAACATGTGCATATAAAATGAATGCTAATCCCTCAACAGAAAGAATCACGGATGGTTAAGTTTTATTCAAAATAAGAATTACAAATAGGATACCATTTGAGATTATATCATGATGCAATTTTATAGGAGGTAACTACGTAGGATGTAACAAGAAGCAGAGACTCGTAGAAAATCTTTATATCTGACATGTAGATGAGATAAAGATGGAAAAATGCAAAAGAATGTAAAAATGTGGGTAATCATCACAATCTTGCAAACAATGCACTGTTGCAAAAGGACCAAACAACTAAAGGAACATTTGCCTCTTGGGTAATCATTAATCATCATTTCAAAGGATACTCTTTGGATCAAATAATGCGAAATTGGAATGAAGTGGCTCTCTCTCATGCTGTGCCTTAGCTCGTTGTTGGTTCCTTTTGTTTCTTGTTTTCTTTGGTGTGGTTTTTGTTTGGTGTTTTACGGTTTTGCATCTCTCATGTTGTAAGTATAGTCCTCTTGTGCTGCTAGATTTTAATGAAAAGTCACCAATAAAAAATAAAGATTTTGGTGAGAGAACACTCTCTCTCTCTTTAAAAAGAAAAAAGAACAAAAGAAAAAGAAAAAAGAAAAGAAAAGAAAAAGATGCAGGTTGATGGTTTTACATATCATCAAAAGTGATATATATATATTGCACAATTGTTGCATGAAACACCAAACAAACATATCAAATTGTATCTTTATACCGTGCAGAAATGAATGAAAAGTGTACAACAGATGCAGGTTGATGGTCATACATATCATCTGAATAAAGATCTAAGAAGACAAAAGTGTTGCAGGAGAAATGGTACTAATCCATTATAATCAATCAGATCTGAGCTTTATCATACCTGATGGTACTTAGAAACAATAAATAAATAAATAACAGAAACAAAAAATAATTAATTACTTAATTAAACACATGCATTAAGAGAAATCATATATATTTATATTTATATACGAGGAGATAATCTGTGACTTGGCAAAAGGTGACATACACAAGGTACTTAGGAAAAAAGACACACCAAACACTTTCTTTTTAATCAGTACAATCACGCCAAACATATTGGTAGTACAGATATAAAGGAAATAATATCTATATATATATATATATATATTATTGCATAGGTTTTAGTTTACAAATGCGTGCAACAAAGAAAATCTTGTTCACAAAAAGAAATGTGTTGAACTCTAAGTCTATAATACTATTACATAAATGCAGTTAAACACACACCGATAAAGATAAACTATGTTCGCCCTTAATAGAATTTTAAGACATTTTTAACACGTTTTGGAAAGGGTAGTGTCTTTATTTATTTATTTTGTCTGAAAAAGTTGTAGTGTCCTTGTTGAATCAATTGAGTGCTTTCTATAAGAATGTACTTCACCAAAGGTCGATTCCTAAGCATTCAACATATCAATTTTGTAGTGTTCAACTGTATTTTAGGAGAATTCCGTTTGCTATCCATTTGGTTATTGTTATTTGTTCATTGGCAGTTTTACAAAGAAATAGCCATCACATAAGCAATATATATAAAAGAAAGAACTCTGATTTTTATTGTAAATGCACTCCACAACAATTAAAACACAAGAGTGTTTTGTTTCATCCCAAAGATGAGAATTCCTTTCCAGAAGAGTTTGTCACATGTGTAAACAGGTACCATGTGATCAAGACTACCAAGCTCCCAAGGCAGCCCTCTCTCTTGGATTATGTATAGGTTATCCATTGGATCATCATCCCTTTCATAGAGACCTAAGTTTGACATGACCTTCAATCCACCAATGATTCTCCCACATATTGATGGGACTAGACCTTAAATCCTCTGATGATTCTCCCACATATTGATGTGACTACCAAATCATGCTTAAATTATGATAAACATAACCACAGTGTTCTTATGTAATAACAACTCCAATTCCAAGGGTCTATTTCAATGTGGAGAAAAGGCGGAAAAAAAAAACAATGGTGGAGAAACATCCAAACAGGCCATTAACAATAATCATGCAAAAACGAAAGGACATTATCGTGCCATAATTTAAATTTAAACACGAGATTACATTGACAATAAGCCTTAAATCCATCATTGAAGCTCATTTAGAGAAGATAAAGCAAATCAAACAGCTTAGTTTCGATCTAGCTCAAACATAGGTATTTCCGATACCGTTTGAGGCTTTTAGATTACTTCTTCTTTCACATACATTTGATTCATTTAACAGATGAAAAGACAACAACATCCAGACCGATAACAACGAAAGCGGATCCATTCCAACTTTCAAAGATGAAATGCGAAATGCGATCAAATGTATATATCTTTTGACAACAAAACCGAACGAGCAATTCAAAATTGTAGATCTCCAAGCAAAAAGGCTCAAAATCCGTGATTTCTGAGGAAATAGAAATGCAGATCGGAGAGATTTTCAAAATTCAAGATCGAAACGGAAAAAAAGGACAATATCACGAAGGAAATGATGAGAATCATGAGATTGGAAGCAGATCGGACCTTTCTTGGCCGGCGGTATCCCAGATCTGAGCCTTGACGACCTTGTCATCGACGTGGATGCTGCGAGTGGCGAATTCAACACCGATCGTGGATTTTGATTCGAGGCTGAACTCATTTCTGGTGAATCTGGAGAGGAGATTGGATTTTCCGACGCCGGAGTCACCGATCAAGACGACCTTGAAGAGGTAATCGTAATCGTCTTCAGCTCTGTACGCCATTCCTCTCTGCAGTTGCTTCGATTCTTCCTTTCGACGAAGATCAAGATCGAAATGAAGATCGAAATCGAGATCGAGATCGAGAGAGGGAAATGTGCGGATTCTGTTTTCGCTTTCTCTAACTATCGATTTCTCTTCGACGCTGCAGATGTCGACATTTCGATCCGTGCGAGAGAGAGAGAGAGAGAGAGAGAGAGCGCGAGGAAGATGGGGTTCTCGTTAAGTAGATTTCCGTTGGAGATGGTTTTCGACTCCGGAAATCTCTCTCGCTCTATATATACTATATTGTGGGGCCAACTTTTAAAATTTATGCCGCTTATGATTCTAAGAATACATTTGAATGAAAGTGACATTAAAATCAAATATAAGATCTCTAATTTATATATTTTAGATGTGATCAATCAAGGGTATAAATAAATTCTTTTGATTAATAGAAAAAGATGGCGCGTTGATCTTGATCAGTTTTGATTTCAAATGTGGGCAATAATAGATCTAAGAGGAAACTAAAAAAAAAAAAAAGGATCATAGGTAGCCACTAATTGAAAAAGAGGCTACTACTCAATATTGTACGGAAGTGGTTCTACTTCCGTTTTTCTATTTATTAAAGGTTTAAACGTGTGACATCGTCTCTTAATCGCCGCCTGAACCCCATTTTCTCCTTCATCATTTTCCCCCTTTCTTTGGCGGTTGCCTCTCCCCCTATCTCTGGGTTAGGAATCTCAAGAACCACAGACGAGCCAATTGATGGAACGGCTCGACCAACAGCCTCACTCATCTGTGGTCTTCCTATGCTTTGAAAGCATGGGTTCCTTCTCAACTGGACAACTCAAAGAAATAGCATTGGGCCTTTAACGCAGCAGTCTCCATTTTCTATGGTCCTTGCGATGTTGCTCATCAACCAACACAGATCTCAACAAGATCCTACCAGATGGGTTTCTAGACCGAACCAAAGGTCGTGGATTGGTGCTGTAGTCCTAAGTCCCACGGGTTGCCATCCTTGGACACGTTGCTGTAGGGGGATTCGTTTCGCATTGTGGATGGAATTCGATGTGGATTATGAGAAAGATGGGTGGGTTAGTGCTGAGGAATTGGAGAAGGGAGTGAGGGTGCTTGATGGGAGAGTGTAAGGAGAGGCAAAAGGAAACCGCCAGAAAAAGGGGGAAAACGATCGAAGAAAGAAGAGGAAAATGGGGGAAATGGGGTTTCAAGCAGTTAAACATCGTCATACATTTAAATGAGATATTAAGCGATGACGTCGTCACACGTTTAAATCTTTAATAAAAAAATGAAAGCGGTCACAGGGAACCACTTCCGTGAAATATTGACTAGTGGCATCTTTTTCAATTAGTGGCCATTTATGATCCTTTTTTTTCTATTTTTTTTATAGTTTCCACTAGATCTAATTAACAAGTCAAAAGTCAAATCGAAGTGAAGAGTCTTGGTCTATGTTTCATGTTTGTGTAACATGGATTTTAACGAAACAGATTTGCATTTTAAGTTCCTCAATTTGACACTAGTCTAACTATTTTGGACCGTGGATTAAAAAATAAAAGAATTTGTTGCATTTTAAAACCATTAGTTTTGAGGGCTATAAGTCGAAAGGTTAGAATGTTTTGACAAGGTTGATATTCTGCACACCCGTTTCTCTGGTTAAGATTTTATTATCATCCAACTCCTTTATGAGCCGAATATTCTCATGCAAACCTCTTGATTGATGGTCAATGAGGTATTTCCCCACTCTATGGTTGGCATGGACCCAATTAAGTGGAGCACACAAATGAGTTCACAGGGTGATCATGCATAATCATCAGTTCAAATTTTGATTGTATGTCTATTATATTTGTGGGTGAAGTAATAAATTAACTATGTTTCCAACCAAAGAAAAACTACATAGACCAAAACTATCCAACCTAGTTGACCTAAACCCAAAATTAAATGAGTCCAAAATAAGTATCAAAATTAGGGATGTAAATGGGTCATCGATTCTTGATTGCCTGAAGGTTTCGACCCGTTAAAAATCGGGTCTGAGTCCTTATTTAAGCCCCAATAAGTAAATGGATTCGAGTCAGTTTCCACCTTGCCTCGGACCCGTGGACCTAACATATTACCCAAAGTTTCGAAAATCTCTCTTAAATTTTATTTTATTTTTAAATATCATTCTCTATCTAGATCCGGACCCGGATCTAGACCATCGCATATATTGTTCTGGTTTTTGTTCCAGAGCCAAGAAACCGGTTCCAAAACGATTCTGGGTCCGGATACGGTTCCACCTTTTTCTTAATGGTTCTAGTTCTGTGTCCACCACGAACCTGGACCGAAACTGACCCGTATACAACCCTAATCAAAACCCCATATTCACGGCCAAGGTACAAGTAAATGGTAACCGTTGCCACCCTGATTTCTTGAAAGGTGGTTATCCAAACAGCCCTACGATGATGTAGCTAGCAGGGGTAGGTTGGGTTGGGTGGTTCAGGTCGCATTGAGCAATTGGCAATTGGAGTCTGTCGGCTTCATATATTATTTTAACAGGCTCAACAAACCTGACCCATTTAGTAATAGCGTTGACAATGTCAGCCAGAATCCTTAATTAACATATTATAGTTCAATTAGTTAGGTCAGGTTGGCTTAGTGGGTCTAAAATAAGAACGAGATCAACCTGGATCCAAACCATTTATTAATTGATAAAATAAAAATGTGGACCCGAAGTCTGAATTACCGGTTTGGGTTGGGCCAGGTTTGCGTGCCAGGTCAAATGATTAATCACAACTCAAGATGTAGCTAGTGGGACTCGCATGCAACAAACTCTACGGATCTAAAATAACCACCAATCCCTAATTCACATCATACCCTTCTCAACCCTTCACCCCTAATTTGATCGAATACGTCTAAATGGGCATTGCATAAATATCCGGAGGTTTTTAATTAGGTTGTTTCTAGGCTTCGAACAGTCTGGCTTAGGATCACTCTTGAATTGGCATCGACCTTAATCCCTTCATTAAGTATGATGGCATTCATTCCATCTTTTTAATTTTTTGTAACCCAAGTAAGGGAGCTCGGACCATAGTTATTAATTTCGTTTCGTTTAGGCTGAAATGGAAGAAAATTTTCGTTTCGGTTAAGTCATTTCGGCCAAAACTTTTCAGTTTGAATTTCGGTCAATCTCGATAGAACTTCAGGATTTCGGCCGATTTCGGCCGAAATGAAATTTTACATAATTTTTTTTTTTTTTACTTTTTTACACACACACACACATATATATATATATATATATATTTTTGTATTTCTTATATTTAAAAAAAAAAATTCCAAAAAAATTACTATAATGGATTAAATCTATATTTATTACTTTTTTTTTTTTACTTATATATGTATATATATTATGTTATATTTTTTCCAAAATGTAATTCCAAAAAGTTTCGCCGAAATCCCGAATCGGCCAAAACTTTTCATTTTTGTAGGCTAGAGCGAAATGTGAGGTCCGAAATGACATTAACAACTATGGCTCGGACCCATGAGACCTAGCCATAGGAGAGAACCCTTTTCATGCATGAAGAGAAGCCCCAAACAGGGGTCAGAAGCATGCTTCCACATAAAGAGGATACGAATGATTAAAACCTAAGTGGTTAAGTGAGAAGAAAGTAACATTTGTGTTTATTTATTTATCGTCTAATCTTTAATATTTAATTGTTGTATCCTCTGTCTCTTCTTTCTCTTTATGGACCAAAGGGTACTTTGGATAAAGTCGAGGGTTTATTATTCTTTAATTAAAATGGGGATGTCAATGGGTAGTTTGGTAGCGGGTTGGTCATTTTAAGGGTGTGTATGGGTTTTCAGATTTTGACCCAAACGGATTTCAGGGCAAATTTTTGTTTGACTTTGACCTGCCCTGCCCTGTTAGTGATTAGTTTACAAATAACTAATTAATAACACTTAATACACAAGACTTTTGTAGCACAAATGATAATCTGCATCTCTTGTGGAACCCAAGAGTGTTGGGTTGCAGGCTCCATCACTCAAGTAACGAAGGAATGTTCATAAATATATATTTTCTTATATTTAAAATATAAAAATAAAAATCTTATCAAGCCGTGACCCGGCCTTTTTCTTACCCGAGCCAAGGGGAGGCACACACATAAAGACAGCCCACTCACGTGGGAAAAGAGCCCGCAAGGAAAAAAAGCCACAGACGTAGGAAGAGTACCTAGGCTTCGAACCCTGGAGAGAATTAATGCTCCTTACCACTTAGTTAAGGAGCCTTGAAGGGAATTAAGATAGCTTGACACGACTTGCACCCACCAAGGTGGACGGTTTTGCTATTATCACACAATAAATCCGTCATGGGTAGGATTAGTGCAAGGCAGGGCATGACGGATTCGGGCTTAGGCTGATCATGGTTGGAAAACTCTCCATGTTGACTCTTAACTCTCTCGAGTCATCTCGTTTTGGTGAAGGACCGAGTCAAAAACAGGAGAGACTCGGCCAAGTCATCTCATTTTAATAAATTGTTTGGATTCCAAACCATTTAGTAGGTAAATATAATTTTAAAGCAACGAAAGTTTATTTATAAGTAATTATGCATGAGCTTTTGAGTTAGTAATTTAAAAATGATGATTGAAATGTAATTTGAGACCTATATTTGATATTTGGACTAATATATTATATAATATGTAATATTTTTTATTTTCCTTATTATAGTACTTTTCTTGCATATATAAATTTGTTAATTTGAATTGATTATTATGAATAATATAAATAAATGTATTCTTTTAAGATTTTATAAGTAATGGATTCATTTTTAAATATTTTTGAAATTATTTTTAAAAAAGCATGACTCTCCCGAGTCTCCGTGTTGACACTTTCCGAGTCTTTTTTTCTCTTTTTTTTTTTTTTGGCATTTGACGAGTCGAGTTTGAGTTACGAGTTTTTGGAGTGACGACAAACCCTGTCTATTTCCATTGCCATCCCTACTTCAAAAGAATGCTCAATTTCTATGGTGCCCACCTGGATGTTTATCAACCCTCAAAGGGAATAAAAGGGTATGATGTCGACTAGAAGTTGCCAAATATATTTTTAATCAGTCCATACTTCCTCTTGGTTTTAAGACCTCAAAATTTAATGAATAATGATTCAATGAGCGCATATTTTGTTGTGATCAATCCAATAGTAGAAGCGAACTTGAGGTTGCTTGGTTGATTGGCAACCTCGATCGATCTCTAGGTATGCTACTTCCTTTTCATGTGTGTGGGCGTTCTTCCCATTTGCGTGGTCTTCTTTCTCACATATGTAGCCTATTTTTCTGCGTGTGTGTGGGGGCTCTTTTTTCACGTGCGTTGGCTCTCCCATGGTCCCAAACCCCTTAGCTGGGTTAGCCAGAAAAGAAAATAAAAATAAAAAATCCAATGGTAGAACAGTTGAAGCATTATCAAATTGACATGAGTGCCGGCCATCAAAGGTAGGTGTGTCAGGAGGTTTAAATTGATCATGAGAGGTTGCATGAGAGAGAGAGAGAGAGAGAGGGCATGTTAGTGACCAATGTGCCTATAGACCAATATTGCAATGAAGAAGAACAGATTGTATCAATTATACAATGATTGGGAATATGTGAGGAAAAAGGGAATATAGAAAAGTAAACTCATGTAAAATTGAATATGTAACGTAGATGAGTAAACTCATGTAAACTTGAATATGTAACAATCTTCAGGTAACAGACACAAAATTTCTAGCCATCAGAGGATATCACAAGTCCTTTGCTTGCGTGCCTTTTTCTTCTGTTTGGGAGGTCTGATAACAACCTTAATTGCTGCATCGAACACAGCCTTTACATTCTATAAAAATAGAAAACAGAACATCAAAATGTAAGAAAAAGTCATCAGAGATTTGAAGAAAGAAGGAAACAGAGAGAGAGAGAGAGGCGCCAAAATGGGTTTCCAAGATGTTATTGAATGGACCATATGGTTCTTCACAGGATTATATTGTTCAAAGGTCCTTTGGCGAATCTGTACCTGTTGAGTTTTGGAGCTGCACTCCACATAAGCTCCTGCACCTATCAGCTTCTTCAATTCCTCCCCCTGCTCCCCAACAGAAGAGAAGTAAATCTCATAGAAAATCTCAACAGAAAAACAGATGAGTGAGACATTTCAGAACCATCTCATCTTTGATGGAATAGTGCTGAGTGGTGACTGGTGACATACATCTCATGTTTTGGGTCAAATGTGATGGTCCATAAGCCCAGCCTAATGAGTATGTCTTGGGGATACGATAAATTGTTTAGATGGAATGATCTCTCACAGGGATACCACCTTTTAATTGCTAGGGTAAATATTCCGGCACCTACACACGTATACTTCCCACGTCCCTATCCAAAAAGGTTGCAAGCACTATGGCAAGTGACATGCTTACCACTGAACCATTAGTGGGTTGGCACCACTTTTGGTTTTGGAATCCTCCAAGCATTCAGAAGTCATATTGGAGGCTGCATTTAAAGATTTTGTATACCCTTCTCGTGGGGCCATTTATTTGCATATGTAAATTATTCACATGTGTAAATGATATACATGTAAGTTTGTTATATATGCAAATGATATACATGCGAAACACATTCCAATGTTTGTTGAGATCACCATGTTCAAGAGTAAATAATAGGTACATCCAACAATTCTACGTGTATTTGGATTTTATGAACATTTTTTCACAAATTTCTCAAAATCAATGAAGAACTGACTTAACAAATTTCACCTCTCAGCCCTTTTTAGCATATAAAGAAGATGCATAGTTTTGATCATTAATTGGTATATCCCACAAAAGTTTAGGAAATTAGATCTAAGGTTTAGGCTTTTTCGCAAAATTCTAAAAATCCATGAATAATTAAGACAAGAAGTTTCGCATCTTAGCAGTTTTTAGTTATATAAAGAAGATGAACGGTTTCAATTATGAATTGGATGCCCACAAAAATAAAAAAAATAATGGTTTTTAATGCCCACCTCGAGTCTGAAAATCTTCCGTTCCTTTTTATTGTACCAATAGCTTTGTGAATGAGGCTGTGAAAATGGTTTACTGTGGGAGCTGTGAAAATTGAGGGTTAAAAATGGGCTTATTTATGCACCATTTTCACATCGGGTTGATGCATGCGAATCATTTGTGCATGCAAACAAACATGATGATGCCTAAATATATATTACATATGAGACATTTACGCTTGCAAACGGCCCTTTAATTTATTTAGGGCTTGGTAATATCTATTTTAAAATTTCAAAACACCAACAAATGTATGTCAAGTGATTGAAATCTAACCGGTAATACACAATAATAATGATAATAATGATAATAATCAATAAATAAATAAATGAAAAAGAATAATATTCTGCTTTATACTCATTTGCCACTTGCCTGAGAGGTTGTGATTGGGATTGCACCAGGGTGATCAGCTAGGAACTGTCTGTCTTCACGCAAATCTAGATTAAAAGTACAAGTTTGGATGAAAAGAAAATTAAATAAATGTTAGTAGTCAATTAAGGTCTCCTCGTTATTGGATCATAGTATTATAATTGGACAATTCTAACCATCTGATTGTCGAAATCAAGATGAACCGAAAAACTTACCCATTTTGGTTCCCACTAGTACAATTGGGACAGTAGGAGCATAGTGTCTTAGTTCAGGGATCCACTGAGGAGCAGAAAAAGGTTACCTGAGTCAAATTGGAATCAACCCAAAAAAAAAAAGGAAGGGGGAATATAATGATAAGAGGTGGTGTGACAAAACCTTCTTATAGATGTTCTCATAGCTGGCCTTGCTGATGAGAGAAAAGGCCAACAAGAACACATCAGCACCTCTGTAACTTAGGGGCCTTAGCCTGTTGTAGTCTTCCTGCCCTGCACCAACAGAATAGAGAAAGATGGGGTGAAAGGCTGTCTTTTAGAACTACAATTTAGAGAGGGGTGAGTTGAGCCATAGTTTTAAAACTCAACACTCACCCAAGTGACTAGGAAGGGCATCTAGTCAAGTAACTTGGGTGAGTTAGACCCATTTTTTGAGTCAACTTGGTTGAGTTGGGGTGAGTTGATTCTAGTTTTAATTTGAGCTGTTCATCAGGTGGGCCTTGGATGGAAATGGGTGAGGCCAGAGAATAGTATAGATATTGAACAGGTTGTCATGCGGACAACTTTTTATTTATTTATTTTTCATTTGGACATTCTTTCCTGTTTCTTTCAAGTCTATTACATTGGTTTAATACAACGCAGACAGGGACTTTAAACATAAAAATGAAGTATTAGAATATGATATGATGTGATATATATGAACACTTCAGCCTATTTTTAAGGGGCCTTCTTCCTGTGCGATGTGGCCGTGTGAGGTTGCTTGATGGGCCCACCTGGGGCTCCACAGATCATGAGAGTCGGGGGATGGAAAAATCCATGTGTGTAGGACCTCCGTGTCAAATTTTAGGTCAATCCCATGCCCCTAACCCATTGTTCCTTGGCCCACATGTTCAATGACTTTTTATCAATAAAAATATTGACCCTCGATGCAAAGGTCTAATCCATTTGGATTGTTACAAACCCAAGGGATCCAGTGACTTATAGGGGATAGAGTTTTGGATGGTCCATTCATATCAGTAGGCAGTAACCAAGTGGGCCTCACATGCCACCTTGCAAGGTGAATGCCCCCGAGAATCGGCCACTTAAATAGGTGTGTGTGTGTGTGCGCACGTGTGTATATATATATATATATATATATATATATATATATATATATGCGCACGTGCGCGGGGAGCGATTCTAAAAGATGCCCTATTTTTAATTATGGAGCTCACGTTGCATTAATTTAGTCTTTTCACACACTACCCGCCCAAATGACTAGTCACAAGTCCGGATTTGAGACTCATCCAACTTTTCCTCACCATTGAATTGAAATCATAATAAAATGATGCCTCTAAACCATTAAGTTGGAGAGTCATGGATCAAAAGGTTAGGATGATCTATGAATTCAAAATTTTGCATATAGGCAGGCCTCATATGGATCTTTCCGTCTAATGGGCTTTCATGATCATCATGCATTCCCATCGGCCAAATTACGATGGGCATTTTCTCCTAAAAGAGGGCTCAGAACATTTCCATATATATATATATATATATATATCATTTTCTTCTTGCCATATTGCCAGCTCTGCTGGTTGAAAACATCAAATTCCTCGAGGGAAAAGGCAGGGTAGTTGGATCGAACCCTGTTTGGAATGGGAAGGTAGGGTCAAGTAATCTCATAAGAAGAAATGTGTTAGATAGCGTAGCTTTAAAGAGTAGACTAGGTAGGGTTACCTAATAAAGAAACATGATGAATTTACCCATTAACTACATAGAATGTTAGCTACAGGTGTAGATTCAATCCTCGACCTGTCAAGTTCCTTTGTAAGAGGACCACATTAAGATTTACTCTACAAAATGGAGAGGCCACTAAAAATTTCATCAACTTTTTACTACTTGTTTCCCACTTCATGTTAGAGTTCATCATTTTTTCTTAGCTTTTAAGTGTTATTGTAGTGGTCTTAAATTTCAATCTGGGACAATTGACTAGGTTCAATTATTATTATCCTAGACTGTTACCTTTTTTACTTAAGTGCTTGATTTTGGAATAATGAATTACAGGAGAATATTTATGGAAGTAGCAAATTTATTTTTTTTTAATAGCGGAGGGTGTCCCTGTCCTTTGAGCTAGACTAATTACTATGGGGCCCAAGGAAAACCGGGTAAATCCCCTGTGGCTCCAGTGTAGTAGCACGGTTTCGAACCTTCAACCTTCGGGTGCAAACCGTGGTAAAAGTAGCAAAAATTGAAACCTCATTATTTGAATTTTGAAAGTTTATTGCACCTTTAGATCTAATCTCTTCTAAGTTTTGTTCTTTTCTCAATTTCTTCAAAATCCAATGCTGGTCTACCAAACTCCATATATACAAGGAAAAAAAAAAACCTGACTGTCAGTCTGGAATAATATGGTGTCCCTCCTTGTCTTTCAAGTAGAACACATTAAGCTAATTATCCTAAATAAATTGGATAATGCTAAAATGATGATGGTGAGCTTCAGACTTTGGGCGCCTTCAACATGGTTTAGCCCCTTGTGCTTTGTATAACATCATTCTTTGGACTGCCTCAATTAATTAATATGGTCTAAAATCCAATCTAGGAAAACCAATGTTTCAGAGAGAGAGAGAGAGAGAGAGAGAGAGAGAGAGAGAGAGAGGAAAAACCAACTCATCCTACCAGCAGTATCCCAGAGTCCCAGATTCACAGTACTCCCATCCACCACTACATTGGCACTGAAGTTGTCGAATACTGTTGGAACATAATCCTATCACATGAAACAAACCCCATCATCATTCAAAAAAAAAAAAACCCTCCATAATTCTTCTCTGAATAGCATGTCTTGGCAAGTAACCATCCTAATCCCAGTTCAGATGAGGAGAGATTTGTGTGAGCCAAGACATTTTTTCTACTGTTTTACATAGTGGAACTCTTCTAGACCACCCAAATAAAGGTATATAGATAAGGGTCGGATGAAAATGTTATTGGTATCAGAGAAGCTGTCTTAATCATAATCAAAACCAGTGTGTCTACTTTCATATATATGGAATCCTCATCAGCATCATCATAAGAGATCACGAGTCACATACCGTTGGGAAGGCATTGCTAGTGTAAGAGATGAGCATGCATGTCTTTCCCACAGCTCCGTCACCGACAGTCACACACTTGATGAATCTTGCAGTACTCATCCTTTCTATTCTCTTCCTACAACAGAGCCCCCCTTAGACCAAAAAGCTCCTCAGTTTTGCGAAGCAAAGATTCCAGTCTCCTTCATTCAATTTCAGTATCCCTCCTGTTTAGCTCTGTACATGGCACATATAAAAGATGGAGGTGAGAGGGGAAAAGAGAGTGTTTTGGAAAGTGGGGTGTTTGAATTTTGAAAAGGAATGGTGGAAAGAATCTGGATTTTAATGGGGTAGACTTGCCTCCTTTCCTTACCCACTTTGGCTGTATTTAGTTCCCTCAACAATGATTGTGGTGAGGCTTTTCCATTTCTTTGAGTGCAAGGCCAGAGCTAAAGGCAGCCAATCTGTATCTTCCTTTGGTGGTGTTAGTTGGTTAAGTGCTGGACAAGGGAGAAATGAATGATGGAAAGTAGTTGCTTAATCTACTAAATACTATGATGGAATTAAGAAAAAAAAGATAAAAAGAGGAAGAAAAATGAGCTTTTGTGTGTGTTGTGAATGAACAGGAGAGATGCTTATTTTATTTGAAAGAATACCTTGTAAGTCACCTTCTTTTTTTTTTTTTCTTCTTTCTGGACAGTGGGAGTCTGTTTTGTTATGGGATCCAGACAGACCCAGAGATGGATTGTACCTAAAAAGGCCTCTAGTCACTTTGGTTATAGGAATTTTGGAGTTTGGATCATTTGGTCACCCCTGAACAGCAAAGCACTTGGTTGGCGCCTGTTTGATTTCATGATGATGGAGCTCCCTCTTTCTTGAATCTAAGTTGTTCAATCAACCCTTGTATCCATGAATTGACAGGGTGTAAATAGTTTCTGATTGGATGGATTTGGGAGATCAATCATATGCATTATCTTTGAACATTTACTTCTGATATCCGGGTAAGGCAACAGTTAGGGCATGTTTGTGCATGTAAACCCAAGGATTCCTTGACATTGCAGAGAGTTTTCCATGGGCATAGATTTTACACTACATCTAGCTTGGGCACTTTTCCACATGAAGGAAAGGAAAAACTTGGATCATTTTTGATGTGGGGGTAGTGGGGGTGGAAACAAATTTATGTGTAGTGTTATACAGACATGCCCTTGGGGAATTCTATGTGGGTAAATAATATATCAAATTGTGGAACTCACCTCTTAAATCTTAGAGCATTGGTTTTAGGGATTTTGACTATGCAATTGTTGATAGCCCTGAAAAATCCGGGGAGGTGTTGATTTTTAAAATTTTACAAGAGAGATGTTCTAACCTAATTTTGGATGGTATTGCTATTTTATGTGCAATATGTATGTATAGACTCGCAATAATTAAAAAAAAAAAAAATGAAGCCCTAATTTTTATGTTAAAAACCCCTTTTTTACTATTAATTTCTTCTTCCCTTGACCAATTTGCAAACTCCACCATTTTGTTGTATAAAAGAGCATATATATTACTTTTGATTCTCCACCTTTTTCTTAGTGATGGAGGTTGTCTTCTTCTTCATCTTCAAAGGGAGAAGCAAAAGGGATCACATACCTCTTTTGGTGAGGTTTGCATATGTGCTTTTAGAGAAATAACAGGAAATATGGAATGAAAAGGTTGAGGTTGCATAGTACTTAGAAGACGAAGAAATAAGTAATGAAAAAAGGTTTTTCTGTTGTCTTGTTATTGTGAATTTGAGCGTTATGGCCCGAAAAAAGGGGCAAACTCACCTTAAGATTGGACATAGCACCTAAGTAAGATTTTAAAAATTAGAATATGCACAGTTATATCACGGTCTAAGGACACCTGCCCTACACTATCAAAATCCCTTATTTTTATTTATTTAGATGCCGTTTGATAAGTCTATTTTTTGTATCTATTTGAATTTAATGATTGAAATAGATATTTAAGTGCTTTGAATATTAGACGAAGTTCTTGTAGATGTTTGGTTCAATCAATTTTTAAGTTATAGTAGATAAATATGGTAACATTTTTAAATAGACATGATTATCTAAACCAATCAAACACTTGTTTCCTTCTTATAAATATAGATTTGCCGGTATAACTTCATGTTATGGTTCAATCAATAAGTTTGCCTCTACTACTTTTTGTTATCCTTAAACATGGGAACCGTCTTTATCATGATTTAGGATGTATATCTTTGAAATGTCTTTAACATCACACTCCTCATCCTAGTTTTTATCACTCATAATTAGATTTCTTAACAGCAGATTAGGGTCAAAGATGACTTATATATGGGTTTCATAAGACATTTATCACATGTGATATAGTTGCATTCTCAAGCCAAAATTTTATCCTCATTACCCATGATCTTTTAAACTTGTGAATTACTAAATTCTAGTGCTTCCATGAATCTCTTCTAAAGCCATGAGTTTATTTTTATTTATTTTTATTTCCTACAGAGGTTTATTTGGGGTTATTTCTAGGAATCCATATGACTGTTAGACTGAGAAGTCCAAAGAGGCTTTCTTGATTTGTGCTGCCTTAATTGTCTCCTAAATTTATACAAGCATTCACTTTTTTATTTTCTACATTCATGCAAAGCTGCAAGCATTAACTTCTCTAATAGATAAGAGAAGAAAGGGGATCAAGAGAATTGCCTTATTTTTGGATGGAAATGGGAAGGAAAGGGAGGAAAATGTATTTACGGATCAGCCCGCGAGCCATGGCTCCCTAGCCCGGCATGGCCCGTGCCTGAGATGGGCTAGGACATGCCGAGCCGGAGGCCCGACCCATTTTACATCTCTAGTTTCATCTAGATCTCAACTTTATATCATTCAATCCTCTCTACTTTAATACTCCTTTGTGGGAAGACCTACAAAGGATTTTTTAAGAATTCAAATCAAGAGTATGCAAACATGCCTTGAAAGCTCTTTGTGGCAGTTTTCCAAGATGTAAATTGCATGTTTGTAGGACCACGTGCCCCATTAGATGTATAGAAGAAAATTAGATGGATAGTACTTTATCAACCATTTGATCTAGATGGAGAGAGAATTCAATTTTGACTTTTCAATTAAATCTGAGCTTTGTTAGCTTATTAATTAGTTTATGAATCTGGTTGGTTATTGGGCCCTCCTACTACAATAAAACTGCTTTTGACTGCCATCTTACTACAAAATAGAGACGTTTTCTAGCATAAGTTGTCTCCACCTTTGCTCAAGTTAAGCTTATTGAGGATTTTCTTATGTATATTGCACATGTATATACTGCATTTTGTGCAATGTGTATGAAATGCATTGCTTACTTTCCTGTCACTTTTGTATGTATGAAGTGGCCCACCTACACATTGAGGAGAATCCATGTTGGGGCCCATTTCAACCCCAACACGGGACTTTTCCTATAATTAAGACATCTAAGTGGGGAGGTGTGTCAATAGTACAATTTCTTTACTTTCTTCCCTTTTTCTTCCTTCTTTTTGTGTTTGTGTAAAGCCGTAGAAGAGGAAACCCGCATTCCATATGGGTGGTTAGGAATCATGTTTATGAGTGTTTTGAAGAAAACCTATTTAAAAAAACCATTTATTGCGGACGTTTGAATTGTACCAAACAACTAGTTACTGGATATGGATAAAACGAACATTCCATGGAAAAATTGTTGTACAAACATGTTTAATTTTTCCGTGCTTATACGGGTCCCTCGTGCAAAATGAGAGGATTCCGCAATAGGAGAAAATAATTTTGGTTTCTGTGTTGCTCATTATTTCGTTGTTTGATGTGACATAGCTTTTTAGAAATTTTGAGAAGACATATTAGTTTTTCTTGATAGAGGGGATTTCAATTTTCTAAGAGAGAGGTCCCTCCTTTCATGCATATATGATTGTAAGGGGCCCTAAGTTATTTTGATCAACAATTATCGACACCAAAGAAAAGCAATGCCCCTTTTTCTTTTTTCTTTTTTCTTTTTGTACATTTGAACTTGGATCATTACTTCAGCATTGCCCACCCCCAATAGATGGGATAAAACTTGGATGATGATCCAGATATAATTAATTTCCAATTCTGTCACAATCTCTAGAGAATCTATACGAGTTCAAGGGGTATAACTGTTTACAAAGTATCTCTCAGTTCTGTGGTATTAACTGTTTACATGCACATAAATTTTAAGGGGTTTAACGACAGCAATTAAAAACAGAGAGATCTCTAATCACAATTAATCAACTTAACTATACTTCCGAGCATTTAATCAAAGAATTTAACAAGGTTCTGCTTTGTGACTCTCCTTCAAGTATATGGAATTTCAGATTAGTGTGCCCAAGACAGTCTGCAGCATAGAAGCTCCAAGGTGGGGCTTTGTTGCATGAAGCTATTATATTTTGGATTTCAACACAGAAGGAGCCAAATAATTGATTTATCCAAGACTTTTTTTTCAACGTACCATTAGATGTCATAGACATGGGTACTATTAGATGTCACAGACATGGGCCTGGGCCCATGGGGGCACCATCAGTTTCATTATTTCTCTTTGGATTTCAACTTTGTACTTACCATACCATAACTCTTTATCTCTATTCCAACCGTTTCCAGTGGAAATGTTATATTCTCTGGGCCATCCGCGTTATGGGCCCCAACTTCGATTAGGGCTGTCTATGGGCCAGTCCTAAAATCCTTCCTGCACTGCTTTTGAACTGATCAAGCCAAAAGCCTATTCAAAGTGTGGGTTCACCCATGCCTGGCCCGTCTTGATGACAAGACTTACATGGACAGAGCATTGATATAAGAAACGTTCAAAAATGAGAATCATCAAGTCAATCTTGGTAGGGAACCTATCTCTCACCAAAAGCCAATATAAGGAATCCTGGTTACTGCTCAATAATATTTAGCATATAGTTTTGTGTGGTATACAAATATGTAACTGAGCAATCAAGAATTCCAATGGCACAATAACCCTATGGGTTCTACAGGTGGAGCAAGATCCAGAAAGTGCATTCAATTGGAAACAAGGATTTAAATGTATGAACAATAGTTCCAAGAGACCATGAAAGACCCATCAAATATATTCAAACTGGAACAAGCATCCAAACCCATGAACAAAACTCTCAGAGAAGATAAAACTCCATTGAAACAAAATAAAGAAAGAAGTTAAAATATACCAAATTGTTTGCTAGGTCCACAGCTCAAACACTTAGCCCACTCTTTTGATCATAAGCATTTTGCATGTCTATCAGCCATTTTCTTTTGATCATAAGCATTTTGTACGTCCATTGGCCATTTTCACTATATGCATTGCCTGCTTCAGTCCACCCAACAATCCAAGATCAACATACTATCAGTGGCTCCTCAAAAATAAGCATTTTGCTAATCTTGGCATATCCACTGCTGTTCTGGGAAGCCATAAAAAAAACAGCAGGTTTCTTTCAAAAGCCTACACAAGTCAAGAAATATTCCCTTCACAAAGTCAAGACTGTTGTTCAATCGTTTGCATCAGCATCTCCAGCTTTGAGCATTACGACCTAACTGCAAATTGTTCAATGGCTACCTGCCCATGAACTTCAGAGGGGAAAAAAGTGCAAAAGAAATCGAGTAGAACTAATATCCCTCACCTCACCTTGTCTGTTGAAAACTTGAGCTCATACGTTTCAACAACTTCAAAGAGAAGTGGACAATCCTTCTCCCCTCAAGATGTGATATAGAGTGCAAAATAAAGAAATAAAAATGGTGAACCATTTTTTTCATTGAGGTCATCTACTCACTTGCATTGAATACCGTTCACAGATAAGAGTCCGCTACCAGAGCAAAAGAACAGTGTATATCCATCATTTCACAAACATGAGGATGAGTATATACTGCTCGCAGGTTTCACAAAATACTTGGGTAATACAAACTTTTCATGCCATGCCATGCCTATTGACGTAATATAATGACCTTACAAACACAAACGTGAAATTAGCTAAAAAGAACGACGGGCTAATGGAACTATCGCTGGATACAGTAAACAACCGAAGTTAACAGTTAAAGATTGGCTACAGCTATAACAATAAATTGAAAACACTAGAATCCTCAAATAAATGGATGAACTTTGACACGAAAGTAATTTCGTCCCAAGTAACCGTTTCCAAGTCATATTCGTCAAAGGACAGACAGATATTAGATGGGATTCTTTAAGGAAGGTCATCATATTTAAGGTTGACTTGGAGTTTATAATCAGTGGAATGCAAATTCGTCATTTATATGATGAAAGAAGGGTTTTGGAGATAAGAGAGAATAGGTGGATTTGGAAATGCAGTTCTTTCACTTCCTTTTCAGTCTTGGTCAACGATTCTCCAACACGGTTATTCAAGGCTTCGAGCTTTAGACAAAGTGATCCTCTTTTGCCATTCCCATTCACCACATCGCTGAAGGTATAAGTTACCTTCTTTTACAGGTTTGAGTCAAAATACCCTAGCGAGGAAATAAAATATTAAAATAAAGGCTATGTAGGAAAGTCAGAATGAACCAACCAAATGCACTTCCAATTTGTAGGCTCACCCATGGTCAATGTCGCCCTCAGTCACCTGCCTACAAATGCCCTAGGACATCATACTTCACACAAATTTTGTAAGAGGAAGAAGGCCAAGAAGACACGCACACATGTCTCCTTGTGATTGGATGATTACTGTCAGGCGTTAATTAGTGATTCTGACAAACATCCACCTTTGGATCTTAACTCTAGAAAGGATCCACCGTTGGATCTTAATTCTGGCAAATTCAGCAAGGATCGCCATTGGATCTTAATTCTCATAAGGATCAAAGGTCGGCTCTAGCCCGATTTGAACTTGATTGATGAGATGAAGACCACGTGTGGCAAAAGCTGGAAGAACCCACCTTGGGATGTGCCACATGGGAGGGACCAGCAAAGAATCAAGAATTGAAGATCAAGTGGGGTCCATCCATGGTATCCATCCAAGTGATCGTATGGTCACACGGACAATACATGCCCATCTTAGTGTGTTTTTTTTTTTTTTTTTTTTAATTATGGTTACTTTCATTGAAAAAGAGCCGCAGTACAAGAGAATAGTACTGATAGCAAAAGAAAAGAAACACGAAAACACAAGAGAGCTAACAACAAAAACAACAAACTAAGGCCACATGCCCATCTTAGTTCAATTAATTTTATTAGCTTGTTTTATTTATTTTATTTCAATGGAATTGTAAGTAAGGTCCATTAGTTTTATTATTAATGTTTTAGTCTCAGCCTTTAATATATTTTAATGGGTTTTTTTTTTTTTTTTGTAAAGGATATATTTTTTTTAATGGTTGAGATTTAATTTAGGGTTAGATTTTCTTTATAAAAGAATTGGAAGGACCTCTCTCTCAGTTGATGAAACATCTTTCTAAGTTAATGAATGAATGATAATAAATGAATGCTTTTGGCTACTTCTCCTACGAAGCGTGAGACCATCGGGCGCAAGGCCTTGCGGTGTGAGATCGAGAATCAGGTATGTCTCCTTCCTCCCCTTTCTGTATTTCAAGTTTTTGGTTTCTTTTGACACCATATTGATGCAACCTGAAATAAGACTAGGACCCGCAGGTCCTGATGGACCATCTGATGGGGTCCACATGATCTTTGATTTGGCACAGATCCCTATCCTTATCTAAATTAGTAATATTACTTAGTTGCTTAATAGGATTGCTTCCTAAATTCTATTTAAATTAGGATTTGGTAATTTCCAGTTGTCAGTATTTTGATTAGTTTAGAAACAAGGTGCTCTATATATACAGAAGAGATTTATTGTTATTGATCATGCTTATTCAATCAATAAAATCATCGTGAGTTATTCTTCTTGAGTGTTATGGTTTGTCTTGTGCCCTAGGGCTGGAATCCTTTGGATTCGGTCAATCTCATCCTTGAGATTGGTCAACATTACAATCAAGGTTACGGGCCTGCGCCTCATATTTTCCATCAAACTAGTCCCAAACACTAGAACCATTGGTCATACAACCCCCTTCACCGGCCGCAAGCCCAAATCCGAAGTTCTCATAGTCAACACCTTCATCTCCCACTCCACACCAGCCACCAGCAATAAGCCACAAGACCCTTGGCCAACTGTTACTCAGCCCCCAAACAACCAGCCAAACTACCCCCTTGACCCAACTACCACTTGCAAACCATTCTCACACAATCTGAACTACATACCCCAACACCACAAGTGACCAAGTCCTAATCCCCAAACAACCAGCCGAACTACCCTGTTGACCCAACTACCACATCCAAACCATTCTCACGCCATCCGACCTACATACCCCAACACCCCAAGTGACCAAGTCATTATCCCATCAAGCACCACAATTGGCCAACACTTCTCCCACCTATACTCCATTCAAATCATTGAACCAGGTCACCTCTCCATTCAAATAATTCGGCCAACACCTCTCCCACATATACTCATTGTGGGATTGTAACAAGGCCTAGAGTCACCTCTAATTCCCAAACTGAGCTTTTATATAAGAGGTGGAATCTGAACTTTCAGTTTCATAATTTATTTGTGATTGTTAATTGCTTTCTTGATCTCACAATATCATCGAGCTAACCCTTCCTCCTCCCTCGAATCTCTTCAATTTTCTGAAAAGCCAAAAAGGGAAATGCCCTTGTCAATCTTACAGCTAGCAAGCACGGCTTGACCATAAGGCAATAAAAGCCCTTGCTTTAGGCCCCCCAAAAAAGGCCCCATAGTATTACATCCTATTAAAGTCATCTTTTCACATTCTAGAAAAGCATCAAAGCGACTGCAATCCCTTTTTTTTTTCTACCGGAAAAAAAGGCCCCATAATAGTAATTAGCATCACATCCCCCTAAAGCCATCTTTTCATATTCCAAAAGCATTAAAGCAACCGTCATTCTTTTTCTCTGCACAGTGTTGTTTCAAATCTCAACTCCCTGCCACCTCACCAGTGAGGTTTATAAAATGAACGTTTCTCTTCTAGATTAATGAGCCACATTTAATTCAATTGTTTCTCACATAAGCATCTAACCGTTTCTCTTGCCATATTAAAACGTCTCTACCAAAAGTTCAATCTCCACCAATGCTTTTCCATCTAAGGTAATCTTAACTCTCTCACCCTCTCTGTCTCTTGCCTTTCTTCGTAACTACTTTTTTTTTTTTTTTTTCCAAAGCAATCTTCTTTAAGGATTTATTGATCTAGTTTTGTCTTCATTTTGTTTAAATAATATATCTGGGTATGTTTTATTAATATATGTGGGTATATTTCTATAATATATTTTTTATACTATATGTTAATCATAACTCACTAACTCAAATATAATCTTTTTTTTTTTTTTTTTTTTCATATTGAAGAAGCTGCATCAAATTTGAAACTCATCCACATCTACAATATTTGTGGCCAACAATGATAAATCACTAAATCAAGTTCTATTGTTCTATGCTTTTAGAAATTTTTTTAATCCCAAGCTCGTATTGTATGTTTATTATAGTTAGTGTTCATTTTATTTGTAAATATTAATAGTTATAATTCATTAATAATAAATGTCTACTACAAAATACGAATCAGTACTCAAAACTTAAAATAAATAAATAAATAAACAAAGATAAGAATAGATAATCTGAGGCCTCATTTAGGCTTGTCGCTTTAGGCCTCAAATTGTCTCGAGAAGGCCTTGCAGCTTATTCTCTGGAAACTTTTGGCAAGGTCAAAAGAAAATCACCTTTGCCATTATGCCCTTATATTTTCTTTATCTTTTCAAAAAGACTCATTTGTCTTTTATGTTTCTCTTTTACATATTTTTAAGGGCTCATGATATTGGTATGCTAATAATGTAGGGCTCTGTGTGGGTGTAATAAGAACTTCGCCAAATTTAAATATAATGCTAAAAATTTAGCACTTATTTTATTTTTATTTTTATTTTGCATATTATATATTTTTATATTTTTCCAAAAACTTACTTTGAAAATTTCCCCCGAATTTCTGAAAAACCGAAATATTTTGTTTTGGAGGCCAGACCAAAATGGGGACTAAAACAAAATTGACAGCTATAGTTGTATGCCCATCTTTATGATCTCTTCTTCGTAGGTTTCATGCCCTTAACCACGTATTGTAATGAACAATGAGCCTTAAACTTCAGAATCCTAGTGTGAGAGACAAGGAAGGCGTGAGATGAAAAAAGGTTGACCTCGGAATGCATGAGGGGTGAGGCCCCCTCATCCCATTGTAGAACGCAGCTGTCATCATCTATCGCTTCATCAGCGAAGGAGTGGCTGAAGAACCAACTCCAGTCTAAGTGAGGAAGGGTACTAAGACCACTCAAGGTTAAGGATTGTCAATACAGAGAGAGGAAGACTAAATGGAAGAACATCAGAGATCCTCAAGTGGTTCATCATCAAGTACAAACAAAATGAGGATGAGCTCTGGTTCTAGTTAAGGTGCAAATGATCAACCCTCACAGAGTGGAGTATGTGGAGGTCGACAAAACATTGACACTGTTCAAGTCTAAGATCCTTTACATGGTGTAGTCAAGTGGAGCCCACTGATGGTGGTTAGTGATTACAAGGGAATGAGCCATTTGATGAGTATCAATGTGGAGCACAACTTCAGGTGTCATGGTCGAAGCCTACAAATTCCAATGAGTAATATGGATTTAACTAAGAGAGTAGAAAGTACTGTAATATTCCGTTCCCCACCTAAACTACAGTTCTGGCAACCAAGTCCCATTCAAAAAGAAGAAAAGGCTAGAACCAAGTTACAATAGGATCATGTCAGTGATCATTCCCATTGTTATCAGAATCCTACGATTCGTATCCCGAATCCCGATTCGTATCCTGAATCTTAAGGAAAACGATTCATGTTTATGTAATGAATCTTATTTACAAATAAATCTTAGGATTCAGCTGTGAATCCTACGATTCGATACTCGTTTCATTGAATCTTACGATTCAAGTAATTTGACTAGGCGAGAATGGCTATAGCCAATACGCTAATATTAATAATCTTTTACCTTTTCACTTTCTTTATTCTCTCTTTCTTTTATCACTTGTATTTTTTAAAGGTTATTTAGTAGTTAATGAAACCTTGTAAGAATTTTTTACCGCTTTGATAAGGTTTTAAAGATGAATAAAGAACATGCATTTAACTAAAGTGTTTGATTGTACGTATGGTGCTTGTTTATCTCTTCTTCTTTTTTTAATCTATTTTGGATTTTTTTTCTTTATGAACACTTTCTTAACTTTAAGAGATATCTTACCGTGCAAGATAAATGGTTTGGATTTTATTATATTTTATATTTTGATTTAAAGATTAAAAAAATATATATTAATACTTTAAACTTATTTAATTGTTTACACAGCATTTATTTCATATATATATAATAATAATAATATATGTCATGATGTTCTTGATATGACTGTATGATAGACTTACTTGTTATAATATTTATACTACTATAAATGGAAAAGTGGATGGTTATGAATAATTACTTTTTTCTTTTTCCTTTTCTTTTAATTTTTAATTATTTTCATTTTTATTAGAAAAATAAAAAATCCTACGATTCACGATACGATTCGCGATTCGATTCGATTCAGAGGTATGAACGATTTGCAATACGATTCCGATTTTGAAAACTATGATCCTTCCTAGCATAGAAGTAGGTCTAAAATCAAAACTACCAAGAACCACCTTCATGGTTGTGATAGTTGATGCAAATTAAGTTTCACCCATGATGGTTCAAATCATGGTATTAGTTGTCATCGTGGTTGACCCTGAAATCCAAAATTTATGAACCAAAGAACATGGAAATCAACATATATGAAGCATACATTGAATATAGAACCTTGAACAATTTCAAAATTACTGGTTAGACATGATTATGCTAAAGTGGAAGGAAATTGCTTTTGGCCATGAAGGATTGTAAATTCTTTTGGGTGTCCTCCGCCTTTTGCTCTCCTTTTGTTTTGTTTGGGAGAGGATCTGTTGTTATTTCCTTTTTCCTTTTGGATGGCTCTATCATGTCAGTATAGTTCTCCTATACTGCTTCTTTTTGTTAATGATAATCACATTCTTTATGATTTCTTTTTAAAAAACTCAGAACCACTACATCTAGACTCTAAATCACTAGATCTATGGCAAGCTAAGAACCTACAAGAAAATCTAAAGCATTTTCAAAAAATTAAGCGGCAAAATTTCAAAATTAAAATTTTTAAATCTATGATCAAAATCAACATATTTAAGCAAAGTACGAACCTATAACCAAATCTAACTCAATGCAAGGCCTTGGTTGAGTTTTTTAAGTTTTAATTTGAAATAATAATAATAATAATAAATCAGGTAAAAATCATGAAAAATCCAAAAATAGAAAAATTGCTCAAAATTATGAAGATTTTCTTCTAGAATCTACATCAAACATGAATAGGAAGCAATTTGAAGGAAAAAAACATCAAAAACAATTGGGAAGAGAACACAAAATACATACCACCAACCAATCTCCTGCAAGAGTTGTAGCCCACATGGTGCAATGAAATCTCTTTGAATCTATAATTTTCTTTAGAGAAAAAGTGAAGGAAGATGGTTGCAATGGAAGAAGATGTCAGCCGATATTTTCAAAACATTGATTGATATATCGGTCGCTGCCGATATTTTGAAAATATTAGCAGAAATGGCTAATAAATCAACAATGCGAGACCGAGCCCAATTAATATACAGTTATCGGTTCTGTCCCAGCAAATACCGGTATGTATTGGCCAATCCGTACCCCTGTTAACCAATGTTTCAAACCATGAGACCATCTCCCCAAATGGCAAAATAAATTGCTCCAAAGCCATTTGTTTACCATGCTATTCGTAATGGTCGTGTTTTGAAAGCCTTAGCAGAAAATGCCAACCACAATCCAAGAATTCTAGTGGCAGAGTGCACCACATTTAGAAGTCACAACATGCGCTTCCTCTATAGCCCCATGTTCCTTAATCTCTAGATAACCACAACAATTGCCATTTTCCACAGAAGATTCCCAACACAAGGAGGTCCCACATACAACTCTCAAATGAGAGGATCACCACATTACTATTATAACCATGTCCATTTTGAGGAGTGCAAATATCCCTCAAAAATAATGTCAGAAAAAGTAGAAACTATCAACAGCATATACCACCATCAAGCATGTTTACAAAAACATAATAATACTAAGAGTCTGACACCATAGTATGAAGAAAACTTCTTCTAGAACATGTGAAAGCAATTCATAACTGAGAACAGACAACATCACCAATTAATTAGTGTGACAACATGAATAAACCCATAATTCAACAAACAGGATAAATGAGATTTCTTCTAATAATACTATACCTAATGTCACAGATAATATTAGAACAACATCACAGCAGAAGAGATATAATGCACATGTTTATAGCACTTCATTTAGATATCATGACTAGCACAAAGTCCTCAACAGAGATACCTAGATTTTTGAAAGACGAAATAAAGGTTGTATGCAGAGATCTGATTCTAACATATTTAGATTACTCACTTCCGGTTGTCACATGCTTTGTCTTGCTATTTTCTTTGAGAATTCCAACTTCCTCTGCAATTTTTAGGAACCTCTTATTTAACAAATCAACCTGGTCAGCATATGAATCAAGTTTAACAAGCCAGTCCTGTTCAAAAGCCTTGAGCTTCTCTTCAATTGCAAAACACATTTTCCTCTCCTCTTCTTCCTTCTTCAACCGCTGCTTTTCCAGTTCCATGATGCTCAGAACAAGACCACCATTTCCACCAACATCCTTGTAAATAGGCTCATCGGGCTGCTGAAATCGTTCTCTGTACTCTGCGAATTGAGCGCGAGTCTCATTCAAAGCCTTCTTATAACCATGTATTAGCTGGGTCATGACGCAAAGCTCGCGTTCCAGCCGATAAACCTCCACTTGCTTTTTACTCCTTTCCTCCAACATACTCTTCTCCATGGAATGTATAATGTTATCCCTCTGCTGGAGCTGAGCAGCCAGGTACTCCACATTCATGTGGGCACGCGTATGCGCCTCTTGTTTCTCTTCGTGCATCGCTACAGCTCTGTTCAGCCAGCTCTGCGCTTGTTCTATACACATGGAGAATCCCTCTTGCGCATGGTCCCAAGGGCCATTTGTCTTCCCTTTCCTATCATGATCAAAGTGAGAGAGATGGCGGGTCTCTTCCTCATCATCCATCTCCCTCTTGCAAGAATTTCCAAACATAGGCAACCCACCTGCACTTAACAACATGCTCTTGTGCATGTCGGCCCTTGGCGTCAAAAAATCACTAGAAGAAGGATCAATAGCATTGACAGATAGGCCATAAGTAACATTAGCTGGCTCCATGTCTTGATCAAGTTCAACAGATTCTAACCTTTCTAGTTTAGGGAATTTCATGGTATGTTCATACCTTTCCTCTTCGACCTCTTCTTTATCCACCTGCTCGCACGCCGAATTGCCAAGTACATTTAAATTACAATGCCGCAGCGAATGCTCAACCCCAATGTTCCTATCATTCAAAAACCACTGCCCTTCTACTACTTCTTTAGACTCTTGAAACTGCATCAAATTCTCCTCACCAGTGTGCTCCCTTTCGCCATTCTCCTGCCCTAAACTCAACTCAACACGCTGAGTCTCCAAACAATCTCCCCCAAAATCATCCACACTCTCGATTTTCGCCACGCCCGCATCCTCATCTTCATCCATTGAGACTTCCTCCACATCATCTTCCTTAAAAATAAAAATATCCGGCTTCTGGGACCTGATCAATCGCTGCAAATGGGCGGCGTAGTAGCAAGACCCCGATTCGGGGGCATCCATGAGCTCCCTCTCCACCATGAACCACATCAACCCAGCCCAATCCACCTTCTCAAACCGCCCCTCTCTCAGCAACCGCTCAGACACCATCACCTCCTCCGGCATCATCCACGCATCGTCCTCATGCAAAAGCATGTAATTTGACACGAATTCAGAGACAACAGGGATGGATTCTTCAGAGGTGATAGCTCCATCAAGACCAGGATCTGCCTTGTCCTTCTTTAAGGGGAGGTGGAGGGCGCGGCCGAGTGAGGCGCGGCTGACGTTGATGCGGTGGTCGTGGACGTAGGAGCAGCGGCCGGCGGGGTCATAGTTGGCGATGAGGAGGGCGAGTAGATCGGGGCGGAGGGCTTCGCAGTCGAGATCTAGGGAGGCAAACTCCCAGAGGCCTAGGGTTTTGAAGAGGTTTTCGTGCTTGGGGAGATCTAGGGTTTTGGCGGGGATGAAGGGGGTGGGGCAGAGGTGGTGGCGGAGGAGGCGGAGCTTCTTCTCCACGTTGGCTTTCTGCTTGCGAGAGGGCTTCTTACGCTTGCCTCCGACTTTGCGAGGAGGGGGAGGAGGGTCGTTGCTGCTATCGTGCGCAGGGGGGTCGCCGCTGTCGTGCGCAGGGGGCTCGCCGCTGTCGTGCGCAGGGGGGTCGCCGCAATCGGGCGCAGGGGGTCGCTGCTATCTGGCGCAGGGGGGTCGCCGCTATCGGGCGCAGGGGGGAGAGGCTGGGGCTCGGATTCGGCTTCTTCCTGTTCGTCTTCAGGTTTTTCGCCTTGATCGTCTTCTAGGGTTTGTGGGATTTGGGAGGGATCGGAGTCCTCCGAGGGGGATTGGGAAGGCATTGTGTTAGGGTTAGGGTTAGGGTTAGGGTTTTTGGGGTGGGAGAGGGGAAAGGGAGAGGCTTTTACTTCTTCTTTTTCTCCTCCTCCTGGTTTTTCTTCTGGGCATGGAGGGAGTGGGGAGGAATTAGGGTTTTATGGATTTTGGGTTGGGGGTATATGAAGAGGAGAGATTTCACATTGATTTTGAGAGAGAGAGAGGGGGCAGAAATTAGGAATTGGAGTAAGTATTTTTAAATGAATGGGGGTTTTTATAGAACACTCATTAAGAACATGCTATTTATAGGACAGTACCTGATTATGTTAAATTAGATTAATGCTGGATAATTTTCTCTCAAAAGCAGTTGGGCCCACCCTTTGATAATTGCAGCTTCTTTCACACCCCTGTTCCATCATCTTAAGCATTATGCCCAATTTTATAAATATCAAGAAAATTTATGATTAAAAGAATTTAAATTTTAGGGTTGTTAAATTAAGAGCTTGGGTAATATGATGGTGGCTAATCTTTTTCAGATGACACATATCTGTGAAGAGACTTATGTTTTGTTTGGCAAGTTTATTTGGTGCCTCTACTTCACTTAAAACCTTTTTTAAATGCTAATAGCCTGTTTGGTAATGTATTTAACAGTAACCCTTTTTTTTAATTCTAACAGTAACCATTTCAATCTGTTTGGTAATGTATTTAACAGTAACCCTTTTTTTTTATTCTAACAGTAACCATTTCAATCAGCATTAATATGAGTTACATCTGTTTCAAAAATGGCTAAAAGGGGAGAGAATTTAAAAGGACGGAATGGCATGAAGTGGAAAGACAACCATGTGAATTTTTTGGAGGAAAATTCTAAACACACCCACCCCATTTGACGAGCCAACCTACAAGCAGAGGCTCACTTACATATAAAACATAACTCCCATTTTTTGCTGAGTCCACCCACGGAAAATTACCAACGTATCCCTTTTTCTTCTCCTTCTCCTTCTTCCCTTCTTGCTCATTTATGTTTGTTCATTGAGAAAACGTGCGATGTCATTTCCGTTCGTTCGAGCATCTCCTCCGAGCTTCGTCATCAACTCATCTTCTTCTCTTCTTCGTCGTCGGCTCTTCTTCGGCATATAAATCGAAGTTCGTCATCTCTCCGTACCTCTTCATCTTCAACTTCTTTCATTTTGCTTTCCTCTTTGTCAATTTTTTTTCCAACTAAATAAACATGTAATCTATACAAATGGAATAAAGTATGAGTTGCAATTGGGAGGGAAAGATAGTTGAATGGAAGGGATGAGAGAGAGGAGAAGGCTCACGAATTGCAACAAAAAAAAAAAAAAAAAAACACGGTTCACGTTATGCACGGATATGTGCATCCATGCATGATTTTTTTGCTCGGCATATGAAAATCATGCACGTCTAATATACACGGATTTGCATATCTATGCATAAATGAAGTCAAGGGTACAGTCGGAATTTCACATATGGGTATTTTGGTAATTTTTTTTTTAAATGTGGGTGTGCTCAGCAAATGACGTGGGTGCGTTTAGAATTTCCCTTTTTTGGACAAGTTTGCCCTCTTTATATTTTCTAAATGACAGATTTGCCCTCTTTATATTATCTCTAACTCTCGATCTTCCTTACCAAAAGAAAAAAAGGATTTTACCTGAAAAATCCCTTATGATTTGTCAAAAGCCAAAAACATCATCAACATCTTATAAAAACCACAGTAGTCCCAAAGGTCCTGTTTGGTTTTTTTTTTTTTTTTAATTTTTTCTCTAAGTAGGGATATCCCTACTCCTTTTACCTTAAATAGACCCCAAAACCCTTTTCCCCTGCCAGCCCTCCCTTAGGGCCTATTTGGGGGCTCTACTAGTAGAGTCAAGTACAGTAAAGCTCCAATTTCTATAAAACAAATTCCCACTAAAACACTTTAATTCAAATTTCCCACCATATTTTTTTCCAAAAAAAAAAAATCAAAAAGTAACATCATTTCTCAACTAAGTCCATGTTTGGCATCTCTATTTCAAGCCTCTATTTCTCTAAATGTATAAATCTGACAAAGGTTTGAACAATTAGAGCGTTTGGCACAAAATTCTAAACTCTGTTCAGTTTAGACATTTAGAGGCAAATCCTCTAAAATCCAAATGCTCCAAAAGTGGGCAGATGAGAAATAGAGCTTTTGAGTCTTAAAATATAGAGGCGAGGTATTTAAAATAGATTCATGCGTTACCAAACACGTTTTTTTTTATTCTAGCCTCTTTTTTTTGTTGCTCTTTTTTTAATGGTTCTATTTTAGATGAATCTATAAAAAAAAGAGTAGAGATACCAAACAAGCCCTAAAAGACAAAAAAATCCACTTTTCAATAAAAAAAAAAGTCAAAAAGATTCCATCACAAACAACTAAAAACAAAATACATCATAACTCACTTATATTTTATTATTTTTTTAAAATAATATTTACTTTACTCAACTCTACAAGTAAAGCCCCCAAACAGGCCCTTAGCTTATAAAGCATGGGGGGACTACGGCCCCTGCCAGCCCTCCCCTAAGTCCGCCCCTACCCACAAGCATTTGAGATATAACTACATAGCCTAATATAGGTGCAGAGATAAATAACCCAAGCTCTTTTGATGATATTAAGTTGTTTAACCCAAGGGATAGCTCAGTTGGCCTAGGACTGCGGTTTGCAATCGGAGGTTGTAGGTTTGAAACTGCACTACCACACTGGGACTACATGGGAGTTTACATGGCTTCCCTCTGTGTCTGGAAGTATTAGTTCAGCCCAAAAGATTGGAAATCCTCCGATATATATATATATATATATATATATAAAGGTTGTTAAACAAGACCCATGCATTGGATTTCTCCCCGATGCTCAAATACTCGAACTTGTGTTTATAAAGTGTTGTCTTCTTGGGTCATGTAGGTTTTATTTGAATGCATTGGGTTGTTATAAATTATTTGATTATTATAAATTTTTTTAGTGACCTATAAGAAAGACTATGAACCCATCTGAAGACACCTAAAAGCCTAGGTAACCTTTAGGTGCTCTATTTGATTATTATAAGTTAAAAGTTACTTTTTGTATGTCAAACAAAACGATCTCACATGTTTTTGCTTTTATAAAGACCAAATGACATTTTTCTCTAAAAAATTACTTTAAAAAGGTCAATTTTGGAAGCTACTTTTAAAAAAGTATTTTTGAATTTTAACAAGCCGAGCCAAACACGCCTAGCATATTTGGTAACAAGCGAGGAATTCATAGATCTAATGATTCTACACTACCATTGAAATAAGGATTCCTCGCTGAAGATTTCTATAGTTGAGGATTTCACATTGATATTGATGTGTATCGATGTATATATCTAAGAAAAATAAGGTTCAGTATGCAAATCCACTTGAGTGAGGATTCTCAAATTTTATGGGGGGTGGTCGGATCTAAAAATCCTAACAAATGAAGATTTTCATTTGTTCAAATCCTCAGGAATTTATAATTACCAAACATGGATTTACCACAATTTTAGGAAAACCGAAAACCTTTCTCCTAAAAATTTGATTGCCAAACGTGACCTAAGTGATTGTTATAAAGGTATTTTAGTATATATTTACATGTATAAATATATATTATATAAAATTAATAAAAGTAGGAGGGGTTAAGGCCAGGGCCAAGGCTCAGCCGGGCTTTTACTGTCTAAGTCCCACCCTCAAATTTCAGGGTCTGAAAAAAATTATACAAGCTCGGCCTCACTACAAGAAAGTTGGCTTTTAGTGGCGACTTTTTTAACAGTGGATTAATTTTCGCCACTAAAAACCCACCTTTAGTGGCAAAAATTTGATGTTGCCACTGAAGGTATTATAATGCCCACATTTAGTGGCAACTTATATGTTGCAACTAAATTTCGCCACTAATTCCTTGGTGAGAATTTTTGGCGCCATGGGATTTTGGAGGGAAAGAGATTTAGTGGCAAGTTTTAATTTATCGCCACTAATGGTGTACGGTTTTAGTGATAACTATTTATGATTGCCACTAATTTCTTAGATTCTTACATTTAGCCGCGGTATATTTTTTGTCGCTGTTTGTTATATTTTATGTGGCTATTTTACATTGCCACTAAAGATATATCACAAGAAAGTCGACTTTTAATGGCAACATTTTTTGCCATAATTTAATTTTTGCCACTAAAAACTCACATTTAGTGGCGAAGCTTGACGCTGACACTAATGATATAATGTGATTACATTTAATGACAACTTATATGTTGTAGCTAAAGGTCATTTTGGAGGGGAAGGAGATTTAGTGGTGAGTTTTCTTTTTTTGCCACTAATGGTCTAGGAGTTTAGTGGCAACTTTTTATTTTCGTGGCTAATTGCTTAACTGTTTTATTTTCGCCGCCTTTTGCAGTGACTTTCTATTGCCACTAAAAATATATTATATGAAAGCTGACTTTTAGTGGCGACACTTTTAGCCACAGTTGTATCTTTACCACAAAAGACTCACTTTAGTGAAGTTATTATAGTGATAACATTTAGTGGCAACTTATATGCCGTGGCTAAAGGTCATTTTGGAGGGGAAAGATAATTAATGGCAAGTTTTAATCTTTCACCACTAATGTGGTTTAGGAGTCTAGGAGTTTAGTGGCATCGTCAAATTTTAGTTTGAATGGGGTGAGTCCCATTGCGCGACTGATCATACACTATCAAAGATGCCGACAAAGTCTTCTACAAAATCAATAAGTCTTAAAATCAAGTTGAGTTGAGATTTGAGCAAAAAAATGTACTTATGAGCGAAATTGATGGCGTCAGTAGACTACGTGTGTAACTGAACATGCGGAGCTCTATGTATGAATCAACCATCTTTCTAATATTAAGGCAATAATGAGAATCACGGTAATGGTCGATCCCAATAAATTATACCATTAAGGTATCGACCACGTAAGGTTCTTTATCTGTCGCAATCGTTGTGGTGAAAAATGTTTTTACCCCAAAAAATTTTGAGAAAATGTTCAAATAATGTGTCGAGTGGTTTCAAGAAAAAGAATGTGTCACGCGCTGCACGCACATCCACTTGTCATCATTGTGGATTACAAGGACACATTCATCCTCATTGCAAGAAGCTACAAAGTCTACCTAAGATCAAGCAATGGTAGAAGAATTTTTCTCCACCCAAGATGGCTCAAATTTGGGTTAGAAAATCTGATTTGCCTAAAGAGTTTGCTCACACTCTACTAAAAGATCAAACTACACAAGTGTGGGTGGCTACATGTAACAAGCCCTGATCAAAGATGTCAAGCTCCCACCCCAGCACTGCTACGAAAATACATTCAGGGGAGTTGCTTTCGAGCGGGAGCTATTGATCCTGCTTGACAAAAAGTTGCATTTTCTTATTTTTAGCTTTGTCAAATTATGGACAAAAAGGGGTAGAAAGCTGACAGATCAAGAGGGAGAACAAGAAGTTCAGAGTAAGTCAGAGACAATGCAGATCTACATTTGTTGATTGCCTATTTTTTATTTGCCGATTGCCAATTTCATTCTTTTTTAAAATTCAATGTATTTTGGGTTTCATTTTGGGTAGATCAAATTGTATTGTCTTACGGAGTTTTGTTCATGAATTGTCAAAGGAGGAGATTGTTAGAATTTTAGTGTTGGCTAAATTCATGGGTCGGACAAAACTCTGAGTCTTTTGAGTTGTAATTTTGTTTTAGAAAAAGACTTTGAAGATAGAAGATTGGAAAGACTCGGAAGAAGAAAGTCTGAAAGAATTAGAAGAAGAAAGCTGGAGAAAAAGAACTAAATTTCCGGATCAACCAGAATGGGGTCCACTCGAGTGACCACCTCATCCGCTCGAGCGAACAGAGTCAGAATAGCCAGTGCTGAAACAGAACCTCATCCGCTCGAGCGGACAATGCGAAGAAAGAGCCGTACGAAATTTGGGAAACTTGTTATTTTGCCCAAACTGATTGTTTTAATCCTAATCAATTTAGGCAGCCTTAAGCACGACCTAAGGGCTATTTAAAGGACTCAAGGGCTATTCCAAATATATACCTCATACCTCACACCTCACCTCTCAAAGTTTTGAGTTAGTGATTATTATTGAGAGAATTCTTCTCTAGAGATTTTTATGAAGTTGTGCTGCCAAGTTCTCTAGAGCCAGTTATTCTGCATCCTTGTAGAAAATTATCTTCTTTCGAGAAGACTTGAGGACTCAAGCACTTGACTGAATCTGTTGCAATCAACAGTGTTAAGTCGTTGAAGCGTGAAGTTAGACAAGGTAACTTCAGTCATTGGGTAGGGGATATCTGAGGAAGAGATCTGAGTTTCTTGCAATTGCGAGATTCATAGTGTTTGATTTGATCCAATTCAGATCGGTGGTTTTTCACCCAGTTAGGGTTTTCCACCTTAAATTTGGTGTCCTTGTGGTGTGTGCTTGTTGATTTTATTTCCGCTGCATATTGTTAATTTTTGCACACTTTTGGGTTGATTGTTTAAGTAAACCAATCTAGAAATTGCAAACCCTAAAAATATTTTTAGAATTACATTTGTTTCAAAAATGGATAAAAGGGGAGAGAATTGAAAAGGACAGAATGGTATGAAGCGGCAAGACAACCATGTGAATTTTTTGGAGGGAAATTTTAAACACACCCATCCCATTTGATGAGCTAACCCACATTCTGAGCTCACCTACAGATAAAACATAAACTCCTCTTTTTTGCTGAGTCGACCCACGAAAAATTACCAACGTGTCCCTTCTTTTTCTCCTTCTCCTTCTTCCCTTCTTCCTCATTTCCATTCGTTCATTGAGAAAATGTGCGACGTCATTTCTGTTCGTCCGAGCATCTCCTCCGAGCTTCGTTGTCAACTCATCTTCTTCTCTTCTTCGTCGTCGGCTCTTCTTCGGCATATAAATCGAAGTTCGTCATCTCCCCGTACCTTTTCATCTTCAACTTCTTCCATTTTGCTTTCCTCTTTGTTATTTTTTTTTTTCCAAATAAATAAACATGTAATTTATGCAAATGGAATGGAGTGTGGGTTGCAATTGGGAGGGAAACATAGTTGAATGGAAGGGATGGGAGAGAAAAGAGGGCTTCCGGATTGCAACAAAAAAAAAAAAAAAAAAAACATGGTTCGCATTATGCACGGATACGTGTATCCGTGCATGATTTTTTTGCTTGGCATATAAAAATTGTGCACGTCTAATATGCACGGATCTGCATATCCGTGCATAAATGAAGTCAAGGGTACAGTCGGAATTTCACATATGGGTATTTTGATAATATTTTTAAAATGTGGGTGTGCTCAGCAAATGACGTGGGTGCGTTTGGATTTCCCTTTTCTGGACAAGTTTGCCCTCTTTATATTTTCTAAATGACAGATTTGCTCTCTTTATATTATCTCCAACTCTCGATATTCCTTACCAAAAGAAAAAAAAGGATTTTACCCGAAAAATCCCTTATGACTTGTCAAAAGCCAAAAACACAATTAACATCTTATAAAGACCATAGTAGTCCCAAAGGTCTTGTTTGGTATTTTTTTAAAATTTTTTCTCTAAGCCAGGGATATCCCTGCTCTTTTCACCCCAAATAGACCCCAAAACCCTTTTCCCCTGCCAGCCCTGCCAGCCCTCCCTTAGCTTACGAAGAAGCATGGGGGGACCATGACCCTTGCCAGCCCTCCCCTAGGTCCGCCCTTGCCCACAAGCATTTGAGATATAACTACATGGCCTAATATAGATGCAAAGATAATTAACCCATGCTCTTTTCCTGATATTAAGTTGTTTAACTCAAGGGGTAGTTCAGTTAGCTTAGGACCACGATTTGCACCTGGAGGTTGTAGGTTTGAAACTGCACTACCACATTGGGGCTACAGGGGAGTTTACCTGACTTCCCTCTAGACCCGGAAGGATTAGTCCAGCCCAAAAGATTGAAAATCCTCTGATAGCAAAAAAAAAAAAAAAAAAAAAAATTTGTTAAACAAGACCCATGCATTGGATTTCTCGCCGATGCTCAAATGCTTGAACTTGTGTTTATAAAGTGTTGTCTTCTTGGGTCATGTGAGTTTTATTTGAATCCATTGGGTTGTTATAAATTATTTAATTATTATAAGTTTTTTTTTAAGTGATCTAGAGGAGAGACTATGAACTCATCTGAAGACACCCTAAGGCCTAGGTAACCTTTAGGTGCTCAATTTAATTATTGTAAGTTAAAAGTTGCTTTTTGTATGTCAAACCAAACAATCTCAGAAGTTTTTGCTTTTAAAAAGACCAAATGACATTTTTCTCTAAAAAATTACTTTAGAAAGGAAAATTTTGGAAGCTACTTTTAAAAGGGTTTTTTTGAATTTTAATAGGCCGAACCAAACACGCCTAGCATGTTTGATAACAAGTGAGGAATTTATAGATCTGATAATTCTTCACTACCACTTAAATAAGGATTCATCGCTGGAGATTTATATAGTTGAGG
Source organism: Camphora micrantha (assembly GCA_003546025.1). Classification (NCBI taxonomy): domain Eukaryota; kingdom Viridiplantae; phylum Streptophyta; class Magnoliopsida; order Laurales; family Lauraceae; genus Camphora; species Camphora micrantha. Next base: position 16,082,196 of record QPKB01000006.1, on the reverse strand, counting down.
ATTTCACATTGATATTGGTGTGTATCGATGTATATATCTAAGAAAAATAAGGTTCAGTGTGCAAATCCACTTGAGTGAGGATTCTCAAATCTTTTGAGGGGTGGTCAGATCTAAAAGTCCCAACAAATGAAGATTTTCATTCGTCCAAATCACTATAAATTTATAATTACCAAACATGGATTTACCACAATTTTACAAAAACCGAAAATCTTTCTCCTATTTGATTGCCAAATGTAACCTAAGTGATTGTTATAAAGGTATTTTAATATATATTTACATGTATAAATATATATTATATAAAATCAGTAAAAGTAGGAGGGGTCAAAGCCAGGGCCAAGGCCGAGCCGGGCTTTTATTCTCCAAGCCCTGCCCTCAAATTTCAAAACCTAAAAAAGAAAAATTATCCAAGCTCTGCCTTAGGACCTAAAAAAATTAAAAAAAAAAAAACAAAAGCCCTCATTTTAAGGGCATTTTGAAGGCCAAGCCACCTTATCTCGGGCGGGATTGACAGGCCTACCCATACTTGGCCCGCTCTTAATCTACTCTAAAATCTATTTGATTGGACTGATACTTGGCCCACTCTTAATCTACTTTAAATCTATTCATCTCTCTATTTCCTTTGATTAAAAAGCATCCAGATGGCCCCACCTGAGGGAGTTTGGCATATTGTTGTTAGTCTCTTACAATTAGTCGATTAATCATATACCCTTGACCTGGCTCCACAAAAGTAATCGTAGCCATTTTTCAGGGTGCTCATGGGCCACGCCAGCTCAATCCTGACCTTAGTGTCTAGACAGCATTGGCTAGATTTGGGCTCCATTTTTAGGCACCTAGGCCTAGTTTTCTATGCTAATTATTAAATGGCCTCGGCCCTCGGGCAACATGTTTGATAGAAAGGGGGCTGTTGAACTTGGGCTGGGTCTAAGGCTCTAACCCATGGGCTGGACGAGGCCTAAATTCAGACCTAAAAACTAAATGGACTGGGATTGAACAAGCATCAACCCTGCCTACAAACACCATTAGCCATTTTCACAAATCGAATTCTCTTTGGGGATTTAATCCTCATTATCTACAAAAAATAATTTTGTTTAACGGTAATGAAAGATTTTCATTCAAAGAAAAGAAAGTACAAAGTAGAAAAAACCAAAAAAAAAAAAAAAAAGAAAACAGAGAGGAAAGGGATGTGCAGGAGAAATGCACTACCTCTAATCCTACTAACAAAATCACATCCACACAAAGATACAACCTATCAACCACTTACATAATCATACTCCCCTAAGGAAGCAACCTATGAACCCTTTGCTTGGCTAACACATCTGCCTTGGAGTTAGCCGATCTAACCTCATGACGGAAGGAAATATTGATTCCAATAGAAAACTCTTTAATTTCATTGAGGTGGAAATGAAGCTTCCAAGGATTAGTCTTCCACTTAGACACTCATGCGATCACATTAGAGGAATCACATTCCATAATTAATAAGCGTATTGCCATATCTACTAGAAAACAAACGAAGACCTTCAAGAATGGCTAGTACCTCCGCTTCATTGGAATCGCACACACCCAAATACTTGGAAAACATCATTAACACCTCCCCCTTAGCATCCCTCCAATCCCACCCAAACCTGGCTTATTCCTCAAAGCACCATCCACATCAAACTTAAAGACCCCTAAAGGAGGAGGATACCAAATGATTGTTCTCCTCTCTTTAAAAAAACCACACTCCATGCAAGCTCCCCAGTCAGAAATAATATCGTTAAAGGTAAAATTAGAGAATTCCTTTCTAACCAAAGCCCATTTTTGCAATCCTAAAGGTGATTTTTGATATCAAATTTGTTGTTGATGATGAGGAGACCCTATGAATTAAAGGCATCCATCGAAAACTTCCACACAACTTTCCACATGGGAAATCATCTCTAATTCGTCGAGAGAGAGAGAGCTTTGTTTGGTTTTTCATGTTGCCCACTTTTTGAGGTTTGGTGCTAACCTTTTTTTTTTTTCCATAAGGAAAAGCAAAAAAAAGTAAATTGATTTTTAGGAGTAGAAAGGGATTTGATTTTCAGAGGGGAGGTTGAAATGGGTGATTACTTTCTTAATTAGCGAGAAAAGAGATTAATTTGTTGAGCAAGGAGTCATCTTATTGTCACGTCCCCCGAACCCGATTAGAGAATAAACCGGATCCGGGGAGTGAAATTTAGGGCTAATTAAAATTTTTGCCCTTTAGGCCCAAGGATCGTAAGTCCGCTGTGAGGATATTGTATTTCAAACCTCAAGTAATATAAAATTGCGGAATTCATACAATTCGAGGCATATCTAAATACCAAAAAATGGATAATAAATCTCAATTGATATTTAAAGTTGCAACAGGAATAAATAAAGCTAACCAAGAAATTAATGTATTAACAATGACCATCCCAATGACCAAGGCCATTAACCAACATCAAGTCAATGAAATGAAAGTTCCAACGAGGAATAATAAATGAATAAATGAAAGTCTAATGAAGTGCCCCTGTGAGTCTCTCATGTGCCTGGTAATGATGACGCTACTCTACGTCATCGGAACTCCACTCCCGTGCCTCCTCTGCTGGTTGGAGATCCTCTGGGATCTCCTCACCGACCTGCTCCTCATAGTAATACTCACCTGAGGAGTCTGCACACCAAGGAACAGAGTCAACGACATGTTGAGCAATAGATAAGCAAGATATAATAAAAACATAACATGCATCAAATATAAGAGTAATGACAAGTACAAGGTCGTAGGAATACAAGGAACAATACTAGGCATGTAGCATGAGTAAATCACCATCAGAATCATAAATAGAAATCCTAGCAATACTAACAATCACCACTACCAATGTAATGCAATGCACAAGAGGGAGACTCCATGGATGTCCAACCTACCTCACGGGGTACCAGTAACAATCCTATCCGGACTACTGATACCAAAGTTCGGCTCCAGGGGGATCCAAGCTTTCGGTCTTGGGAATAGTAGCACGGTCCAAGCCCGCTCCCAACTATTCAACACCATGGACGCCGTCCAAAGCCGACTGCCCACCCCGATGTCCGAGTAACCGGCCCATCAATAAAACCCCAAACTGCAGCTGGCTATGATATACAATAATAATAATAATAATAATAATAAAGTGGTGTTGACACAAGGAAAATCAAGACAAGCAAATCTTGCTAGTTCAACAAACAAGACATGTTCATAGGGATTATCTCATTCAAACCAATACAAGACAAGTCCAAACCCATGATAATCCCTTCAGTCTAGCCAGTCATGTTTATCAATTACATGACACAGGGTCCTATGGTACACTCTAAGTCAGGTCCTTGTTCTAATTCTACAAGAGTTTATGTTTCATAATTAATTAGGTGTTTTATGCCAAGAGAGTGTACAAGGATACAAAATCAACGGATACGATTAACAAATCAAGGAGAGATTACAATCCAATCCTAAGCAAGTGTTGTCATCCATATACCATATGTGGTGTAACGGAGTGCATGGGGAATTTGAATCATCAATGCTTATAAAGAATTTCCTTGGTGTACAATCATGTTGTGCATCGATTGATTCAATTCCATACGCATTCGGTTAAACCATATGCAATACACGAATACCTAGACAACCCATCGAAGCACACCAAGCCACGTGCTACGATTTCAAAACCCCATTAATGGTCATGTGAGAGTAGGATCATATTTGCCAATATCTAAGGTCCAAACCTAAGTTAACAAGTCTCATTTCCAATAAAACGTGGATTGAATCATTAATCTGAGTAATTTTCCCACTTCCCGATCTCTGATCGTTGTAAAACTAGAACCATTGGATTCTACATCTCAAGAGCTTTCCAACGGTATATTATACGTAAATTGCCGATGAACAGATTAAAAGTTATGGCTTATAGAAATTTGCCCTTATATATATATAAAAGCGCGACGGACCGACATGTGTCCGATTCATCGGATGTATGATGCAACAGCAGCCATATTCATGGCAGCAGCAGTGGCCATCAACGTTCTTTTTTTTTTTTTTGTTGCAGTCTTTCACCCAATACATTCCAAAAATTCACCTGCACAAAACTGAGCCACCGTGCTCCCCCAATAATCCATTCCATCCATCATCATTTCCACTTACATCAATTAACACTAAAATTAACAATTAAATTAAATAAACCCAGATTAATAACAGAACAGGCTTGGGAATTAGGGAAACCTAACAAGAAAACACATCCAATCAATAGAAGACATACACACATGCTTAATTATAAAATGCAGATCTACTTGCCTCAACCAAAAAGAAGATTGGAATTGGGGAAATCTGAGGAGAAACCCTACTACTGCGGAAACCTCGATCTACCTCGACCAAACGCAACCTAACACGCAAAGGAGAAGAAAAGAGAGGAAAAGATTGAGATCTAACCTAAATCTAAACCAAAGATAAATGATTGAAAAGATGAAAGTGAGGGAAACCTTACCAAACTGATGTCAATGGAAAGAGGAGATCGCGAGGAAGAAGATGAGCGGCTCGGATCTTCGAGATGGTCTTTCTGGGAAAGAGTTCTAGAGCCTTGGGAGATGAGGAAGAAGAAGAGGGTTGCTGGAGTTCTCATTCGTTGCAGAGAAAGAAAAGAGATTAGGGTTAATCTCTTGTTTAAGAAGAAGGGAGAAGGAAAAGACTAAGTTGTCCATAAGTGGGTCCGGAGAAGAAATGAATTCTTAGAAGGGTTTCTGGTAGTTGGATCGCAACGAGCCAGAAGACAAAATTGATCAACACGACGAGACCTTTCCAACGAAACCAAAATCACGGCGACAGGAATTTTTCCGGAAAACACTCAATTTTTCCCTAATTTGCAAACTACCCCCTACTAGGGTCAAACAAACTCGGAATCGCACGAAACTTCGCAGGCACTATTTTAATGTTAAAAGAAACTCGCTCACCATCTAAACCCACTTAAATATCTAATAAAAAAAATATAATAATATCAAAATAAATGGGTCAACGGGCCGGTAATTGGGCCCAACTGACCCAGTAAGGTTGCAGACCTTACACTTATTGCACAAACGGCCCATTAGAAAATGTAGATGTTTCTATGATATAGTGGGAAAAATCTTATAAAATCAATCTAAGAGAAAAACATGGAAAATTGATTATTTTAGAAAAAATAACAGACATTACTTAAAATTGATATACTCAAAAGAATGCCTCTCCTGTTGAGCAGTAGTGCTCATGATAAGGCGAGCGCCATTTCGACCCAAACCACCACCACCCCCCCCCCCCCCCCCCCCCGAAACTCTATCCATATGGTGACAGAGGCTCAAATCATCATTCTAGCCATTTGATCAATGGCCTTCAAGTTTTCACATTCCAAAACGAGTATGCCGTCAATCCAACGATTCAATCCATTTGAATGGGTGTCAAACCCAGATCGGTGATCTGGGAAGTCCCCATTTTATGGTCTACTAAGATGGATCATAATATGTGCCCATTAGATATTTAGGCACGTGGTGCTTAAAGATATATATATATATATATATATATATATATATATATATATATGGAGACCACGGTTCATCCCTCTTCCGGAGCTATAGGTCTTTGGTATTGACCATCGGTTCCCCTCTCTTCAGGAACCGAAGGTTGAGTCCACTTGTGCTACCACCCTAGGGGCCACAGGGGTTTTACCCAGCTTCTCTCTAAGCCCGGAGGGAATAATCCAGCATAGAGGGTTAGGAACCCTCCGTTAGCAATATATATATATATATATATATGGGGGGTGTTCAAGTGCATCTATCCCTCACCATGTGTGGTGAGGGACACCCCTTTTTGGGAAGTTTCAAGTACATATCCCTTTTGTACTTAAAACTTTCCCAAAATGGAGTGTCCCTCACCACACATGGTGAGGGATAGATGCACTTGAATATTTTCCCTATATATATATATATATATATATATGGAGACATAACTCTAGTTAAGTGGTAGGGCGTCTCACTCTCACCCGTGTGTAGTTGCCCGAAAATTGATCCATAGAGGTGTAGGTTGGTCCCACACTCCTATACCATCAGTTCAAATGTAATAAAATAAAGTAAGAAAGAAGAAAAAATAAAATAGATAAATAGATGGTAGTATCAAATTTTCTAAACATCACAACAATATTTTTGAGATTATCACCTATTTCTAGAATATCTTGATATTTTATATATTTTTTGTGACATTTACCTTTTTAGTTTTCATTTTTTTTTTTAGATTTTCTTACTTCTCGTGTTTTTAATTATTTTAGTATTAGCAAGATTTTCCTGATACCATCTAAAAGAAAACCCAAAATGCTAAAAATCTACTTATATTACTCTGATGCAATGTAATGGCTAGAACAATATTTATGAACATGACAAAACTGATTAAAAAATGAATGAGTTCCTCATATTTTGTGATTTTATGAAAACCTCACTGCATTTATCTTCTTCTACAACTTTTAGAAGAAAATTGTCACAAGATTTATTAGAAGTTCTGACAAAATATATATATATATATATTTATATATATATTTATATATATATATGTGGTAATGGAGAAGAGGAAAGGATGTCCTGGTATTCCTACTGACTACTTCCTGGATTGGGCCCAATGTGCTTAAATTCATTAGGCCACTACAAAGCCGGGCCTAAACAAAATTTTGGGTATCACTCAGTGCTCTTGATGGGCCTAGCCTGTATCCTGAGACTTGGTCCTAAGGTTAACACATCAGTGGGGTTGCCATGGACTTTCTTGCGTTTTAGCCCATATTGAAAAAAGTATGTGTTTTTAGGGTTGTTGGCTGGGTTTGGGTTTATGCATAGCCAAACAGACGTGTGTATAGGCCTGCGGTTATGCATGCAGAAAGGCCTGAACTATAGGCCAAGGCCCAAGCCCATTATAATTTTAGATGAGGGTATTGCCATGGGAGAAGCCGGCCCAAAGCTTGTCCAAGCATATTGAGTTTATAAATCATAGTATTCATTTCTAGCCCAGCTCCCAACTCATAAGCCTGGAAATTTTGTAAAGCGTTTGGCTTTAAGAACAGACTCCTTACTTAAGTGGTAAGGAGCGTCAGTTCTTACTTCGCTGCACAGGGTTTGAATCCCTGGGTACGTCACATCTTTCCGCTTGTGCGGGTTCATTTTTCACTCGTACGGGCTTCCTTCCCGATTGAGTGAGCTGCTTTTCCCATGTGTATCTTGGGTCCCAGCTCCCCGGGCTAGGGTAAAAAAAAAAAGGCGTTTGGCATCACATCATTAATCTAGTATTCAATCTTTTGGACGCATTTGGGATCTCATCCAAACACTTCATCAATCCTGCTTTTAACATATACCCTTCTAAATGAGTCTGGATCCCCAGTAGTCTCTTTATAGTGAGGGTGGTGATGTGTCTGGTTTAAATGGGGACTAAACCTGACCCGCTCCTATTAGGATTGGTAGAGGGTTTTTTGGGGTGGGTATCGGGGAGGTTCGGATTTCATCTCGTTGATCCAACGGGTCAATATGCCCGTTAATATCACAGCTCACCGCCCATTAGTTATTGAGGTAATTTGGTTGTGATTGAGTAAAAATTTGAGATGAATTAAATATATTAGGTGGTTGATTGAGTTGGATTTTATGGTCAATGTATTGTCTTAGGGTTTTTTTTTTTTTTTAAACTTATATTTTGACTTGAGATAAATCCAAAAACCTACATGGTTGATAGAATTAAAATTTAAGTTGAATTGGAAATTCTTCATGATTAATTGAGTTGGAATTTAAGTTGAATTGAAAGTTTTGTGACAATTGAGTTGGACACGATGACTTATAATATTTTGATTCTTCACAATTTTAGTTGGTATATTATTACTCTTTTGAACACTTTCAATACTTTTAGAATTAGTGTTTTTTATATTTTATCTTTTTATTATGACATTGCATGCTATGAATATACCACCAAAAGTCCGTCTATTCATATATGGGGCGGATTTAAAATTAATGACATGAAACCCGTCACGTAGTAGGTTTGAAATAGGTCATATGTCAAGTAGAGTGGGTAAAGATCTAATATGACTCAAACCCGAGGATGTTTAGAACTCCACTTAGGCCCTACATAATGATAATCTTGACTATTCAAGGTGAATGTCATCCCCTCTAATGAAAATACCCTCAATCTCACTTCAACTAGCATCAAATCCCGTATCATGCGTGGGTTAAATCTTTGCTAGTCCATCGAAGATCCAAATCAGAACCATTCACTGTTTGCAACATCATCAGCTTGTTATATGCAGGAAAGAAAGTACCAAACACATATCAATAAGTTATATTGTGTCTCAACATCATTCTAAATTCTTCTATGATTGCCAAAAAACTAGCCTTTCTTTCCCCTATATATATAATTGAAGTTCTAAATAAGGCTTCAAGATTTACAAATGTCATGGTGTTCCATGGTTCAGGATATGGCTCTTTGATGTATTCAGAGATATTCTGCTCCAATAGATATTGGCTCCAGATATGGTTTCCATAAACATATTTTGGAATAATAGTTAATAAAAACTCAAAAACATAACGACGCAGCTTGATGGACGAGGGAAAGATGAGAAAACGAGTCGATGCGAGGAAGTTGTTTCATGAAGGGCCATTTGAGAAAGGGCACCTTTGAAGGGATTAGGAGTTTTACGGATGGAGAGTCGCAGTGGATGACAAAAAAGGGATACCCATACGAGTCCTTTGTTTTTTAAACGAGTTACAGTAAAGAGGTGAGACCCATATGTTGACGTGGATCAAGGGAAGAAAGGTTTGGCCTCATTTTCTTTCCAACCATTTCTCGATTTTAAGAAAGAGAATGGGAGTTGGTCCTACCATACGATTGAGCACATGACTGGTGTATAATGTGATTCGCGTGATCTTATATATTGTTAAGCATGTCTTAATCCCATCCTCAGTCATGTGCTAATTAATCTAATGGTAAGATTAACTCATATTAAAGTGAAATTTGAGTATTTGTCCTTGAGAAGGAGGATGACATTCATCTTGAGCAGTTTGGGTTATCGTTATGGGATGCTTCAGGGCGTGTTACAAGGTAATCAACCCAGAATTAATAAATTGAATTCTGATAGGACAAGTTTACTTTGGATAATGAAGTCCATTTAAGAGACTAGGTCAACCCGGATCACACTCAATAAACTACAAAATAAATGCCTTCACGGCTCCACATCGTGGCTTAATGCCTAAAGCCCAAGCCGGCTGGTTAAGTTTCAAGTCTACTAGATATGGATAGTCAATGAATCTCTTATAAAGCAAGTTCCCAAACAAGAAATGGGATATCAAAAGGGTTGTTTTTCATGGGATTTTCGGGATAAATGCATCATTATAAGAATGGAAATCCATATATTGGATTTCATGTATTTGAGATTTTCCAACATTGGGAATAACTAACATTATTTTTACCACTCAGTCAATATATGTAGAATAATATATCAAAACTATACCCTTCCCATTTTTATTTTTTCGGGCCCTTTATATTCTTTTTAATCTCAATATTAAAATCATTACTTTAAACGGATTTTGCTATATTTTGACTTTTTATTTCAACAATACCTTCATCATAATATTTTAGTCAAAACACAAAATCTAAAGTTATTCCAATTTTATCTCCATTATCTGATTTATTCAATAATGATATTTATAACATTGTTGGCAATTCTTGGGGAGTAGTGGGTGTAAAGAGGCTAGATTACTCATCATGCTATTTCTTATTTGGAGATGGACAAGCGGTCTTTCAAAAAAAATATTTATGCAACACTGAGAATTTCTTGGCAGAAACAAAACAAAAAAAAAAAAAAGGTTGCCATCAAATAAAACGAAGTAGAAATATATATATATATATATATATTTCCATCTGAACTCTGAAAAATATACATTTCCTATGGGTTGGAATCACATTCAAGGAAATCAACATCACATCCTAAAAACTTCTCCATTATTCACTGTTCACTTTCCAAAGGGCCTTGTGCTTGACCTCTCCTTTGTTTTGAGAGTGTAGCTGAGGGCAAGAACGTGCATCCATCATGTTTGAAGTGTCTTATAATCTAGATGATGTTGGAGAGAGAGAGAGAGAGAGAGAGAGAGAGAGAGAGAGAAGCTGAGGGCAAGAACGTGCATCCATCATGTTTGAAGTCAGAGGCGGACTCAGGATTTTCGTTTGAGGGGTGCGAAACGATGGCAATTGAAAATGTCCAAAAATATTACTTTTCTGATACTTTCTTCACATTAATAATAACAAAAGAGAAAATGTATTATATTTAAATAATTACAAAATATTCAAGTGTATCAACTACATTTTCTCATCAAAAGTCATATATCAACTATACAACAATGCTTTTACAATTGCCCTCGACGGTTCTTTATGTTTTGAAAGCGTTGCATGGGTTTTCAATCTATGGGTTTTGGGGTGCGATGTGGAGAAGGAGAAGGGTTGGAGAGATGAGAGATTGCAGATACAAGGGTTTTGAATTGGGTTTTGGGGGAACTGAGCATTTGTCGATTTGATGTGGGTGGGTCATTGGTGCATTTGATCTATGGGCTTTAAATGGGGGTGCAAGACCCCTTTTTAAATGGGACAGGGGTGTATGGCCCATCTCTATGTAATAGGATTTTTAAAATTCACCGGGTGCAAGTGCACCCAGGTGATTACATATCAGTCTGCCATTGTTTGAAGTGTCTTATAATCTTAGATGATTTTGGAGAGAGAGAGAGAGAGAGAGAGAGAGAGAGAGAGAGAGGTTGAGGGCAAGAACGTGCATCCACCATGTTTGAAGTGTCTTATAATCTAGATGTTGGCTGACCCATGATCAGTGGAATCAATTCTCCGCCACCATTGTTGAACAAATAAAGTGACATTTACTGAGTACATACGTTTTGTCAAGCCATGTGGTTATTTCAGCCCCATCAGTATGGAAACATAGAAAACAAAGTTTACAAATCAAGGGCTTTTTACTATTTAGTTGACGTTGAAAACTTATTTTTCTCAAGCCATGTAGTTAGTTTGGACTTTGGATCCTTAAATATTTCAAAACTCAATTTATCATTTTTTCTAGATCCATGACATTCATAATCTAATGTTTCCTCCGCGTAGAGGTAAATTTTATCCAAATGACAGCAAATTTAATTGTTAGATTAATCACATATAAAATATTTTATTTATTTATTTATTTGCTATTGGAGGATTCCAAATCCTTTGGGCTGAACTAATCCCTCCGGGTCTAGAGGAAAGTCGGATAAACTCCCATATAGCCCCAGTGTAGTAGTGTAATTTCGAACCTACAACCTCCGGGTGCAAACTGTGGTCGTCCTAAGCCAACTGAGCTACCCTTTCGCGTTTTATTTATTTATTTATTTATTTATACAATAAATTAAAAGAAACTTTTATATGTCTATGTTTCAAATAATCATACCTGATGCTGGAGCTGGAACCACCAGGTCAGAATGGAATTTGTCCCACTGATTGTCAAAAGGAGAGAATCACCATGAGCACGACTCATGGGGAGCGTTGGATCCCATGGGCGCTGGGATGGCTATGGAATAATGGAAAGAAAGTTTGTGGCCAGACTTTGACTTGACCAGTCAATAAAACCACTGACCTGAGTACCTGAGTCTCTGGACGGACCTGGAAGTGGCGCACGACAGGGAAAAAAAGTGTCAGTAGGCGGGGTTGGAGAGTCTGACCCATTTAATGATCTGGTCAGATTTGAGCTCTACCCTTCTAGGTGTGGACCAATTTGGTCAGATTTGATGAGCTCTAGCCTTCTAGGTGTGGACCAACTGAACCATGCAACCCCACCCCCGGACACCCCATGAACTGAAAAAGGGGAAATCTACTTAATTATTTTAGACTTTTGGTCTAATCATTTAAAGCCCCCTGCTGTTTTGGGAATTATGTTTTGGCCCTTAACTTTACTACTTGATCGATCAACCCAATTAATTGTACTATGACCCGTCCAAGCCAACTCAATTTGCTCATCAAGTGTTCAGCTTGACCCTTGTAACATTAGAATTGGATTCATGTTGATATCGTCCTTAAACCTACACCTTTGTGAGGCCCAACTTTTGAGCCCCCTTGTTGGGCAACCCCACTACCTAGTTCCCCCACCCTTTAAATGAAAGACTTCCTCTGAACTTTTTCTTTTTGGGAGAACCCATTTTTGAGCCCAGTCCAGACCAGCTTCACCATTGGATATGACATATGAGATGAAGGAGAGATCATTGATTCAGCTTGGTCATGTCACATGTGTTAAATAATGGCAAGAATCATTAAACCTAAAAACCAGTCTGTCCAACCCCATTTAATCCCACACTACTTCACTAACCCCTAAGTGGTTCCACAGGGTTCTTATGCGTCTTATCCATTAGCAAATACCATATAATATTTAAAAAAAAAAAAAAAAAAAAAGAGAAAAAAGATGACACACTCACTCACTCACTCTCTCTCTCTCTCTCTCTCTCTCTCTCTCTCTCTCTCTCTCTCTCTCTCCTTGTCTGCTATGCACTCTATCTAGGGCTGTCAAAGAGCTAGATTAGGGTTGTGCTCAGGGCCTCAAAATTATTAAGTTTTTTTTACACTATTATTAAGTATTGAGTGTTCGTTATCTTGTCTAACCTCCATTGCGAAGGGACTACTAAGAAAACACTTAGGAGAATAGATGTTGTTTCCAAAAACTTTCTTTTATTGGATAAAGTTATACGAAGTCATTTCCACATACGAAATCATTTCAGGGGACTCTTGTCTTTTGAGACTTGAACCATTTATATTTACCTACCTCTTGTAAATTGATATTATTTTCAATTTAACAACGATTTGACTGTTAAGCCATGTTGGATTTTAGTCACAAAATAATTCTGCTTAAAAACCACTATTAGTTTGGAATTTTAAGAATTGAAAGTTATAATTATCTAACTAAAAGGATATTTGGATCACCTAATATTCTTGAAACTCCATGCTCATACAAATTATCCTTATGAATTGGTTGACATCCTAAGTTATTCTATGAAGGAAAAGTATTTTTTAATAGTAGATATATATAAAAAGAATATTAAAAACTCAAATAAGAAATAATAAAACTAGAAGAAAGGGATTGAAAACAAACAACCGTGCAACACTTATTGCTTATGCATTTAAGTATAATGCAAAATGAAAATAATTAAAGAGAGATAAGATGAACCAAGTATGAAGGGATTAGTCCAGCCCAAAGGGCTGCAACACCCTCCATTATAAATAAAATAAAACGAACCAAGTATGTGTGCGTAAAGGTTTTATAATGATTATGGGGGATATGAATTTGCCTTCATATCTTCATTTTATTACTGCTAAATGATTGTTATAAGAGCATTTTAGTATATACTTTTATATAAAAATATAGATTATATAAAATAAAATAAAAATAGGAGGGTTCAAGCCCAGGGCTCGGATAGTACTATGCAAGATCGGCCCTCAAGTTTTTAGGCTTGTAAAACATTCTCCAAGCCCGACTCTATATTTTTTATTAGAAACAAAAGCCATCATTTAAAGGACTTTTTGAGGTCCCGGCCGGCCCCTTGTCTCATGGCCAGATTGAAGGGCGGTTAATTGTATCTTTCCAAATTATGGCACCGTGACACTTTGAAATTACCATGAAATATATTCATAGTCACAAGTTCCAACTTCCAACTCTCAACAAATTGACTTTAAATATATTCAAAGGAGTTGGGCTACTTGTCCCGGGTTTTGTCCCGGGACTTGGCCTGGCTCCCATGGGAGCCGTTGGGGAGCCGGGCCATGTCCCGGGACAAAAGTCCCGGGACAAGTAGCATTTCTGTATTCAAAGTGATTATTCAAAGGGGTTTTCTTCTTTCAGATTTTAGAGCTTCTAATACCTTTACACTCCTAGAATGGAAGCTTCCATTCTAAAATGTCAAATCCATACAACAAGCAATACTTAAAGAGAAATCATGACTGGCTGTTAAGATTACATAGTATAGTTCAGAAGAATGTTTTGGAAACTACAAACCTTGGCGATGGGCCCACCTGTATATGCATGCCAGACAATCGATTTGGGGGCGATTGGTATTTCACACCATGGTTACAGGTGGGGCCAGTTTAATAGCTTTCAAATGCCACAAAAATAGAGGGATTTTTAGTTTACTCATAAAATCTAATTCTTTGACTCCAGAGAGATTGAAAAGAAGAAACAAAATTAATGTAATTCATCCAATAGCGCCAGGCGAGGTAATAATGATATTGACAGCCTTCAATAATTAGGTTTCTCAAAATTTGAGTATGGTTAACGGTGATGATGACAATGATGAGAATGATGATGATATCGATAACCTTAAATATTAAGGTCATGATTCATCTGGGCCTCACCCTTAATCTGTATTGAGACCTTTCAATTGTCTAATTACGTGGTTGCATGCATGTATCCAAGTTGTCCACATGGTAAACATCCTTAAATTATCATTTAGCTGTTGGCAACAAGTTTAACAATCCTCTCTGGTCTAATCCATCTTGTGAGGTTGCAGGTTTTTTTTTTTTTTTCCTTCCTATTATTGTTATGGTCCTCTCCTGAAGTGGATACTCCAAGATTAAATGGAAAATGGGGTTCAATGTGAATTCATATGAGCTGTAAGAAGGTTTAATGGATACATACATTTTTTTTTAAGGCAAAAGGGAAATTTATTAAAGAGAGACCAGAAAGATCTGGCCATTTGGAAAGTCGAGTCTAACTATAACAGCTAATTAGATCAAAGTTTAAAATAAATGCTCTATTTCTAAGATTTGGTAAGTGAAAAAAAAAAAAAAAAAAAGGTACTTCTATTTTACAAGGTAATTGGGGATCACCTTTAGAAATTGTAATAATTAGCGCCCACCTTTTAAAATTAAAAGGTAGAACTCACTATTTGTGTCATTTTAAGTATTTATAAGGTTGTTTTCGTCCATAACTTCTGAAGTTTGCATTATCCATCTCCATCAACTTTAGTTAAAAAGCTCTAAAAAAAAGCAACCGACTTAGCGTATTTTTCAAGAGGCAAAAGCTTTAAACAAGCTCTAAAATAGATCGAAAATACAATTAAAGATTTACTTAACACTCTAATATGTAAATAAGCTCTAAATCATAAAATAATAGCTTATTTTTAAAGTTTTCATAGTTTCATAGAAATTTGGCTTTGCACAGTTGTGATAGATAATGGAGAAAGAGATTATTATATCTACTCTTATTGCGATAGAGCCCTCCAAAATTGAGCCATAAAAAAAGGGGGGCTAAAGCTCTTATTTTCACAAGCCCGTAAACGAGCCCTTCAATTTTAAGATGATTTACTTCTACTTTTCTAAAGCTGTTAGAGAGCCGAACTGTGTACCAAATGCTCTTATTTTCGAACTTATGCTCACTTTGGACATTTCCACAAATAGAGGTTGCAAATAGAGATGATAAACATGGGCTAAATCTTGATGGCTATGGTGCCCTCTTGTATAGACTATTGGGTAAATTTCCTACCATCATCATATTACATCATCATACAGCCCGAGGGTGGCTCAAGTGGTTTTGGGACGTACCGTCAACCCAGAGGTCCTAAGTTCGAGCCATATCCCCCCGCTTACCCTCTCCTGATAATTTACAGGCTATTTTCAGGAGCCGTAGGGACTATTATGACCGTAATACCAATATATCCTACGACATAAAAATAAAATAAAAAATTACATATTAAAAGACGTTCAACTGTCGGCTCAGGTCTTATATAGGATAAGGGCCCACACTAAAGATGGGGGCATTTATTTGCCCTATGCTCTTAAAGATACAGTGGTTTTGATTGGTGAAAGTAGGTCTACTCTTTTATTTCTTTCATTCATTTGTCTTTCCTGTTTTGGTCCTCAGAAATCAGCCCCTAGAGATATGGATAGATGGGTCAGTCGATTGCCTCCCTCCGTTGAATGAGACAGCCGGCTCACAATAACCAATTCCATCACTTTGCAGTAGTAATCAACCAATGACTCTTTCTGAAAAAACGGTAAACAAGACATGTTGCTGTGATTCTAATGATATGCTGATCCTTCCTTCTTTGCCTTTCCCAGTAACAGTATCCTTTGTTAGGCCCTTATCTTGGGATTCTCTAGGCTAGGGCATGCCTTGTATAATGTTCAGAGTCCATCTCACAAATGTGTCATCAGGCCCACACCTAGGATATGGGAGAATTTTATGTTAGAATTATTGGGCTCCAGTGTAGCCCAATGACCACACGCCCATGTAGGTCCCTCACTTTAGAAGATCAACTCATATAAAGACTCCTATATTGATAAGTTTCCTTAATAGAGACGTCTTTGGTGTTTATATAAAGTTGCTAATCTAATAGAGTTTTCTATACTATGAAGAATCTAAATCCTAATTAGATTTGGACTCCATAATTGATCCTACAATCATACAAGCATACTGTACAAGTTCAGCTCTACATGTTCATCCTGATTAGTAGGGCTCTCTTCACACTCCTATATTAATCTAACAAGGTGTGTGGGATTTCTGAGCATTTCATTCTGATGGTGCCAATGTTACATAGGAACATTATGAACGGGTGGAGCCCATATGTTTTAAGTTTTGTGGATTTTTTTAGTAGGTGGGCATCACTATGGAATTTTTCTCTTCTTTTCATTGTGAGCGAGAGTGAGGAACCAATAGTATTGGACTAATAGAAGAAAGAAGATGAAGATTTCTCCGTAATCCTATTGGGGGTATAAGTTGGACCTAAAGATCTTCAATAATAAGGATTTCCACTAGTCCAATTCCTTGGAAATTTATCAGATTTTTTTAGAAAACCTAAATGAGCAATACCCAAACATTTGATTGTCAAACAGGACCTAAGTAGTTAAAAGTTAAGAATCAAAAGTGAATAGTGAAAAACAAATATCAAATAAACTATCCTTTTGATAGAAATTGAATCACAAGAAGAAAAAAAAAGAAGAATATCCATCCATCACCCTAATTATAATTCAAATCCTATTAAAATCAACGCCCCATCCACATCTATACCTTGTATCCATCACCCTTTATCCTTCACCACTATAATAGTTCTTTGGTGGAGATCATTTTTAATTCATATACATTCAATTTCTATATATTATATGTAAATAAGCCGGCCCTAAACAGGGGGCCTCGTTCTTAGCTCCAAGATGCTTGTAATCGAATGTTTCCTCTTGTATAGTTTCAACTTTAAATACAATAAAATAAGGGTCTACTATTAGACTAGTCCCATATAAAACATTTTATTAATATAATATATCAAAAAGACTGAACCATATGTAAATTCCCATGTCTTTTCAAATACAATCTGATGGTGGACCCATGGATGAGAGTGGAATTTAAGATTTTGAGCCATGTACATACCAGCTGCTCCACCATTGGATCTAAGACTTAGGACAGATCGATGATCTAGCATGGTCCATATTTAAATAATGATATATCAATCCCAAAGGATAGTTGAGTTGGCCTAGGACCATGATTTGCATCGGAGGTTGTAGGTTCGAAACAGCACTACCACACGGGGCTACAGAGGAGTTTATCAGGCTTCTCTTTGGGCCCGGAGGGATTAGCCCAGCCTAAAGGGTGGGAACTCTCCAATATCAAAAATAAAAAATAAAAAAAAATAATATATCCATTGGATCTGAAAAAGGTCGTGGGCCCACTCTTCTCTCATCCATGATCATCAATGAGCATTACGGCACTATATGCATTGTATCTTTGCCATTACGGCACTGTTCCACTTAGAAATTACTTTGAAATATATTCGAAGTCACAAGTCCCAAAAGTCAACAAATTGACTCTGATTTTTGAAGAGAAAGTTGATTAGAATTTAGAGCTGACGTTCAAACATTCTAGATTTCAGAACTTTTAAAACCTTCATACTAGTAGATAGAATGGAAAGTAATAAATTAAGAGAAATCATGACTAGCTATGAAGAGGATAAGCCTACGGTGCATCACCGGTTAATTATATTACAGTGTAACTAGGATTGCAAATGGTATTCGATTCTCTGATTATTCAGAAGTTCCAACTGTAAGGTTTTGGAGAGTTGGCTAATTCATTAGTAATGGACAAAACCGGGTATCTTAAAATTGTAATTTTTTTTTAGAATGGATTGCCCAAGTTTGTCAGCAAAGAAGAACGGTTGTTTTGGAAACTGACTGTGTTCGCTCAAGCGAAGTCCTATTCGCTAGAGCGAACCCATCACAGAGGCTTCATCGCTCGACCCATCTTTTCTCTTCGCTCTAGCCATCTTACTTCTGAACTGATCGTCTGAAACATAGACGCGTTCGCTTGAGCGAACTCCCTATCCACTCGAGCGAACCTGGGTGAATTACAGTTTCATCCGGAAACTCCTTCCTATTTTCTCTCAAGAGGCCAAGTTCTATACCAATCACATCAGAACTCTCGAGGCACGATTCTAGGCTTATATATAGCCATTCTCTCTCTATTTCAAAGCACTTTTCATTAAGATTAAACCCTAGAGAATATTTTGAGAGATCCATCTTTCCCCCAAGGCTTTTAGTTCCTATGCTGAAGATCAAGCTTTGGTTCTGATTCCATTCTACTCTCCTGAAGTAGAGACATCTTGAAGGCGGATTCAAGGTGGTTTGTTCAAGCAAGGTGAAGGTGTACGGCGAGCAGTCGACAAGATCATAGCAATCCTTAGGTTGAGTTAGCAACTAGAAAAGGGTTGTAAGTTTTCTTGTAACTTTCGTTCTAATAGTGCTTGGTTGTCTGTTGGCCTAGACGATAAGGCCAGTGGTTTTTTCCCGAGTAGGGTTTTTCACGTATACATCGTGTGTCCTTCTTCTTGTGTGGTATGATTGCTTTTAATCTAATTTAGGATTAATTATTAGTTTAATCATGTGTTGATTGATATTTAATAGAGATCTGGTTATTGGGACTTCAGCTTGTGTTAAGGCAGGATTTTCACCAACCCTCAAAAAAACCGAGGTCTGGAACCTAATTCAGTTTCCGATTAATAAACGGGTCCAGTTCCGGGTCCATATAGGTTCCGTCCCGTGGGCCTGGGACCCGGCATATGAGTCTTTCATATTGGAATTTGTACTTTAAAACAAACTCTTTTTGTGCATTCTTATGTATAATAGTGGATGTTGTAGGCTTGATGTACGTTATAAGTTGAATGATATGCTTATTTTAAAAAAAAATGAAGAATAAAGAGAAAATAAAATCGATTTTGAAATTAGATTCGCGTCCTCTAGGTTGACCCGGTTCCAGAATCGGATCCGGGTTTTATTATCGAAACCTAATTCGAAACCAACAACACAAGTTCTGATTCAAAACTGGATCCAGAACTGGAACCGTTATTCAAAAACGAGTCTGGATCCACTATAGTTCTAATTCAGATTTGTTTCATTTGCAACCCTAGGTGCAACGCCCTTTTTCATTTCAAAATCCAAACCACTCATCAGCTCTAATGCCCGTCGTATTGGTTGTCTATAGATTTTCAAAGTAAAATATCCGTGGGCTGATCATTAGATTGATCACACATGAGGGACTGCCTCTATTTTTCTCCCAATTACCAGAGAAGCTAAACCAAGTTCATCATGTATTTCAAAGAAAGGTAAATCCAATGGTGGCCATCTTACGTATTTGAGAAATAATTAATTTACGCATTGATCACCACCTAAGTGTTATGCTTGATGAATGACCCATATTTTTTAAAAAAGTGGACCCCACCATGCATTAAAGAAGGCCGCTGCACCATATTATAATGCAGCAGTGCTGCATGTACTTCTGCCCACGTTAAGATTAGAGGAATGTTCAGAAACTACAAACCTTGACTATTTTGATCAGGACTTCAATTAAATGATATCAGGTCGTGCTTCATGATCCATGATGCAAGGTTTCAAACCTAAATTATCATCTGGCTGCCGGCTCCTAGTTGAATACTCCTCTTCAATCTAATTCTTGTTGTGGGGGGCCACTTTAGCTATCAGTACTGATTGATAACAAGTGTATGGTATGGAATTGGGTGACACACATCTGATATCTGTAAACATTACTCAATGGGCTCACCTGCCTATCAATTATAGGGATAAGGAGACAAAAAGGATGAGGTGTGAGCATAGGGACTGGCCAGGTATCACAGACCATCCTAGCCCTTAAGCCACAGAGTGGGATGATTCTTTAAAGTGCAATTTTCTCTTTTCTAAACTCACTATCATATTGGGGCTACAAGAAAGTTTACCCGGCTTTCATTTGGGCCCATAGGGATTAGTCTAGCCCAAAGGGTTGGGAATCCTCCGATAGCAAAAAAAAAAAAAGGGTCTTGTCCAAGTGGGAAATTGAGTTTGATGCGAAAGCATAGGAGATGTAAGAAGGTTTAAATTGATCATAGACTCCAATGGGGTTTGCAAAGAAAATTTTCCCTTGATGATGGTCATAACAATTCGGTCCAATTGTTTTGAATGAATAATCAGTGATCATGGAATCCAATAGGTACCTGCAATAAGCCTTACAAGGTAGGTTGATGGTTGAATGCTTGATTTTAGGAAAATCTCTCACCTTGTATAAAATATTCTGTAAGAAATAACCAGCATTCAAAATTATGGTTTCTTCTCATACCTGAATCTAAAACCTCTTAAGGGCAGGGTTCATTGCTTTAAATCTATCAGATGGTCTCACATTCAAAATCCAAATGGTTCAAAATCACTGTCCCAATATGTATGTACTACATATTCAATATCAAATTTATGTTCGTTGTCTTATTTATCACATGTAAAACATGTGATTTATCCCAAATTTATTTTTAATCTAAATGCAAAGTTTGGACATGACTAATTTAAAGACAAGTTTGTCAATGTAAACAAGGTGGAACATTGATTTCAAACTATTAGGAACTTTATGGATAAGCCCATCGGTAGACTTGCGAGCCGCATAGAGGATTTTCTAAGCCCCACCCTTAGAGGAGACGCCGACAATAAAAAAAGGTACAAGAATAAGAGCATTGGTTATTAAGTACTCCTCCAACACCTAAAAATTGACTTCTGGCAATCACTCATTTTCTAAATCTAAATTGGTGGGTAGTATTTGTTTGGAGTAAATTCTCTTTTTGGTTTTATAGGAACTTTGATATTTTCTCAATTACTTTTTCTTCTGTTGATATGTTTTTTTTATGATCTCTTCTTATTTTGGGGCTGCTTGTTTGCTTTACTATAAATTCATGATAAAATGAGTTGCACCAAAGATTATCAAGGAGTCAAGAAATGAAAGAGATAAGGTGGGGATGTAAAATGGACTTTTTCTCTTGCTAATTAATCCTTTCCTCTTTTCCTTGTCTTTGGGAATGTTGGTGACCTATATTTCTGACTTCTGATAGAGAAGGCCCAACAAATTAAGAATTTCTCTTAATTTTAAAACAAGAATCTCAAATCACATGAGATCGCAGGGACATGAGACCACATTTACTGACAACATGACCTGGTGCTTAGTGTTGAGGTAGCTGTTGAATGAAAAGATCTCTTCTAATGTGGAAGTTGGAGGACACAATAAATAAAGGGTTGCTAAGTTGGTTGACAAGTCGATGTCCTTGGGCAGCCCGCAGATTGAATCTGAGATATCTCACTCTTTCCATAGTGTGTGGCCTTTTCTTTCCACGGTTTATGGGCTATTCGTACCACGTCGTGGCTTTCTGCCTTCCTCTTTCCACTTGTGTGGGCTCTCCCAGCCCCGTAAACCCAAAAAAAAAAAAACTCACAAGTGCAAAAAGAAAAAAAGAAAATCATTAATAAGTCTATATAGCTAAGAAAAAACATCTTTTTTATTACTCAAATTTTACTCTAATATAAGATAAACCATCATCAGATGAATCACATATAAAATATGTTTTTTTTTACATTGGACATTGTGCACAACTTTTATAAAAGCAAAACTCGACAAATCTAAAACAATATAAGACATTTATTCCAAACGTTAACTAGTGAAACCCACTCACAAATTTACCAATTTCCATTGAATGCTAAGGATCCAAACTCTTGAACAAAAACTTGAGTACAATTGCGCAAGAGTCGGATTGAAATCCTGAGTTAAAAAAAAAAAATGCAGAACTTAACAATGGTGTAAGAGGCAGACCCAAATATATGGATTTGGGCTGAAGCCTCCACTCATATATGAAGATAGGCTTAAGATTTTGAAGAAACCTCTTACAAATTGTGAAAATTTATATATATATTTTTATATTCGCCTATTTCCCTAATATCTCTTTTACATGGAGCCCCCGTTCAATTTCCTGGATTCGCCACTAAATGGGGCCGCCTTTAAAACTCTTGAATCATTAAAAATAATTAAACACCCTCCATCATATATTACATTCTCAAATTTTACATTAACCAGAGTTTTATTAAACAATCCAATTGCACATTTGACGAACAACACTACAATGAAGATACATAAGATTTTGTTTAGCCACGTTTACTCGTGGTAGTTTGATATCATTTATTTTGAGCAGATCCATCGAATTTTAAAAAGTGGGCCCATTGCTGAGATCCATCGGATTCATTGCAGAAGGTACATTCTTGTGATTTGAATGCAAAAAGGATCGTTTAAACCGACAGCTGCCGACGGACGTCCAACGGCGTCGCTTTGGCGGGATCCTCCTTTCCAAGCCGTTATCCGCGTATGACTGTCTGTCCGGGCCGCGTCCCTAGACATTTCCCTCATTCCATCATTCCTAGAATCCATCACCATAAAAGGACAAGGCCTAGCATCTAAATCACTTGCATCATCCGCCCCATATTGTATTAGGCCAAAAATAACTCTCTCTTCGCAATTAGGTCACTATCATATCGTGGGAGAATATACATCTTATATTCATCTCTCATCACATAGTAAAAGATATTTACGTAATTAAAAATATTTATATGTAAAAGAGAAAAAGCCATATATAATCATATGCAGAAAAAAAAATATTTATATGTAAAGAGAGAAAGCCATATAAGTGAAGGGATGAATGCACATGAATCTCCCGCCACCGCCATATTGTGATATTTATATATATATATATATATATATATAGAAGGTAAGAGTCAACTCTAAGCGATAGTTAAGTTGGCCAAAAATAACACTCTCTTCACAATTAGGTCACTATCATATTGTGGGAGAATCTACATCTGACATTCATCTCTCATCATACGGTAAAGGATATTTACGTAATTAGAAATATTTACGTGTAAAAAAGAAAAAGTCATATATAATCATATGCAGAAAAAAAATATTTATGTATAAAGATGGAAAGCCATATAAGTGTCCCTCACCCTATGGTGAGGGATGGATGCACATAAATGTCCCGCCATATCGTAATATATATATATATATATATAAGATAAGAATCAACTTCATGGGATAATTCAGTTGGCTTAGGACCACAGTTTGCACTCGGAGATTGTAGGTTTGAAATACTACCACACTAAGTCCACAAGGGAGTTTACATGGCTTCCCTCTGGACTCGGAAGAATTAGTCCAGATAGCAAAAAATAAAAAATAAAAAATAAAAAATAAGTAAATAAATAAATTTAAGAGTCCAAAACCTCTAATGCTCCCACTTTCCTCAAAAGGGTTAAGGCTAGTCCGTGGGCTCATTTAAAATTATTTATTTTGAACAATATAGATTTTTATTAAATAGGTTCCACTAAAGAGAATTTCTCATGAGTGGGAGCTTATTGAAAAATAAGTAGATGCGAGGACCCACAATTTTTTTTTTTTTTTAAGGCAAAGTACTCATCTCCTCCATGGGGTATCATCAAATCTTACTTTGATATAATTTGGTGCCACGATAAACCTTAAAACACAATATCCATAGTGTACTTAATGAGGACAATATTATGTATTATTAGTTTTATGCATTAATCACGTCATCAATCATGTGTTCATCCCCTCTCTCTCTAACAAGCCTATGTTGTCATGGCCCCATGGATTCATTCATTCACAGTAACAGGTCGTACATTCCGTGTGAAGCCCGTGTAGCAGACGTTTTGACGTTACCGTGAGAGAGAGAGAGAGTTTCTCATATAAAATCAACCAAGACGAGGTGTTGATATCAATTGAACACAAGTTCTAACATATTTCTCTCTCTCTCTCTCTTAGTCTTCGTCAAAGAAGAAAAGAAGCAAATGACGAAAGCTTTTCTCTCTCTCCTGCTCCTCCTCTTACTGCTTTCTCTCCAAGGCCAGGGCCGTTACATAACAGATTCAGATTCATATTCCGATTCCGATACCTCTTCTTCTTCTTTTAATGATCTTGTGTCGGATGGAATCGGCCATGGCAGTCAACCTTCTCTTCTCCTCCTCAAACGTTCGTCGTCGTCTTCTTCGTCTTCTTTGGAGACGTGCGAGGAGACGTATGGATTCCTTCCCTGCACGACCACGGTTTTGGGTAACCTCTTTATGGTGCTGGTGTACGGAAGCTTCATGTTCATGGGGGCCAAGTATCTGTCGACGGGAAGCGAGCTCCTCCTCGAGATTCTCGGCCCCGGCGTCGTCGGCGGCCTCTTCCTCCCCATTCTCGGCGCTCTTCCAGACGCCTTGCTCATTCTTGGTACGCTTCGTGTCTGAGTTAACTCAGTGGGTCCATTGCTACTAGACTAAGTATATATCGATTGAAATAGCGGCCGATATGTGTGTTTGTTTTTCCGGCAAACAGATATCGGCCAGTGAAAACCGGTACGGAATGGTACGGATTGTGTCATTGTGGATTTGGGAAAGCTCTAAAATGTTGGAGAATCCCGTGTCTGCTTTTTCGGGAGAGCGTGATGGATGGTTACCATCTGACGAAACGGGCAGTGGGGACCACCTCCGGTGATGCGAACCTACCAAACTTGATTCCCACCCTACTTGGTTGGATTGGGTCTCATCAAGGGAAAAGGCAGCAGTTCAGATGCCAAAAGTGGTTTACTTTGGAGAGGCGTGGAATTCTCCGTGGCCGCGTACTGTTCATATGAACTTGCTATCTATTTTAGTAGCATATTCTCAAATTTTACTCTCGGTAAGATTTGATGTTGAAAAGTAATTATTATTGGGAATTTAAATTCCAAGAGAAACGATAGAAAGTGCTGTTGCCAAAACCATCTAAGATTCCACCTGTGTTGATAGGATTTTTTTTTTGTTTTCGAGGGGGGGGGGGGTGGGGGTGTGCTCGGACTTGAGCATCTAGAAAATGCACCAAAATGCAAAGAGAATTTCAAAATTTTCAAGAGTCATTTGAGACATTTTAAGTGATTTGAATTTTGAAAGAGAGCTGCCAACGTCGTAACTTAAGGTTCTCTTTCCACATCCATTCTCTCTACACACCACACCCCATTTAAGTTAAAAAAATCTCTCAAAATCTCTCTACACACCCCATTTTTTCCAAAATACCCAAACCTCTTCCCTCCCCTCCCTCTCCGCCTCTCCTCCTCCCTATCTCTCTCCCTTTCCCCTTTTATCCCTCCCTCTCCCTATCGCTCCCTATTGACCCCCCGCCGACCGCCTTGCTTGCCTCCGTCTCCCTCTCCTTCTCCGTCTCTCCCTCTCCATGTCCCTCTCCCCCTCTAGCGGTGCTGTCGAAGGGGAGGGTACGGTGGTGGTTGGTGTGGAGATAGGTGAGTGTAGAAAGAAGTCGTCTCCCTCTCCATGTCCCTCTCCCCCTCCGGCGATGCTGTTGAAGGGGAGGGTACGGTGGTGGTTGGTGTGGGGATAGGTGAGTGTAGAAAGAAGTAGTGAAGGGAGAGACTTTTAATAGATGTACTTTTAGGTAATTTTACACAGGAATATATTAGTCCTAAAAAAAAGGGGATGTGGAAAGAGAAGCTTGGATTGTGGTATTAACAGCTCTCTTTTGAAATGCTTAGCAAGAAACAAAGTATTTGCAAATGGCAAGGGACACAATGTCATATCATGTCCAAAGAACTTTAAATCTTAAATTTCAATCAGAAATTCTAGTAAAGAAAAATGCCCTAGAGTGAGAAGTAAAATGTAAGAGGGGTATTTTGTATTCAATTTTAACAATTTTGGTAATCAATAGGTTGGCCATGGTGAGTTCCACAAGTCCCACCAACTCACGCGGTGGGGGAGCATGAAAGCAACCCACCCGGGATCTAGACTTGCAAAAGAAACAAGGGAGTTAGTTACATAACTATTTTACTTTTGAGGATTTCAAACTAAGTGATGATGGTATGATTGAAGTGATATTAAGTAGATCCTAATTCACACTATCATCTGGCTTTTTGTATCATCTGTGCTTCACATGCATACAAGTAAACTTCACTCAATCTATGTCTCTGTCAACTTGTGAACTTCACTCAATCTATGTCTCTGTCTCTTTCTATTATATGTGATTCACATGCATACAAGTGATCTTCACTCAATCTTTGTCATGCTTTTCTAGCATACGTAATTTTGATGAGTACTTTAGGACATATTCGTGCTGCTACTTTTCCGTAGAAAAAGTTTAGAAAGTAAAAATATTTTTCTAGAGTGTTTGAAATTTCAAATTTGGTGTAACCACTTTTTCTTGAAGAAAACTGAAAAAATAAATCAACTATTTTCATAATTCCGCAGAAAATCATTTCCGATTGGGGAAGGTCGGAAAAAATTTTCCCTGGAAAATGGAAAAACTTTACCATATAACTGGTTTTCCGCATTGCCACACAAACATGCGCTAATTAAGCATTTTCTTCTTCGGTTCAAAATGAAGAAATTCTTGTTACGAAAAATAGACTCTGTTTGTTCCTATGGAATTTCATAAGTTCTATGACAAGATGAGTTTTACTTGGAAAACTACTATACAAGGTGAGAAGTGATTGATATAATTAAGGAAAAAAATGTAGATGAGTGTTAAATTTTCATTAACTAGGGGGTAATGGGTCGATAGTCATTTGTTTTCAATTCTAGTTGCTTTGAAAGAAATACATCTCTTAACATTTCACCCAATTTCAATTCCTTAGATCACTGATATTGTGCTTATAGGGGACCGATACTTATTTTTGGACTTACTTTTCCCAATTAGAAAGATCTCTGTCCCTCCCTGGGTTGTTCGTCTTTTATGGCTGTGATTTGAAAATAAGATTTAAATAAAATTTCTGGATATTAATTTATATTTGTAAAATAACACATGTAAAATACGTTATCATATTTGTGGGTAAACATTGAACCACTCGAATTAGATATAAAAATGGGGTATTGTCCGTAGAGTTGTTCTTAGACTTGAGATTCGCCCCTGAGAGGTCAAAATTTAAGTATTTCCCTCATGCGATATCCTAGGGCCGTACGATATCCTAAGGCCGTGCGATATCCCAGGGCCGTAGGATATCGCACACAACATTATGTGCGGTATCCTAGGGCCCTGCAATATTGCATACATCATAGCGAGCGATATTCTAGGGCCGTGCAACATCGCACACAACTGGCAGATTTTGAAACCAAAATTTATCAAATACATCGATTATACTGGTAATATTTTAGTTAGAGAGATATTTTATGTGTTCACTGTTCTTTGAGCTAATTTGGCACTTTACTAGCATAGTAAGAGTCAAGTAAAGCCTTCATTTTTCAAACAAAATGTCACATCAAAAGCACTTTAATTCAAACTCTCTTCATCTTCTTAAAAAAAAAAAAAAAAAGTAAAAAAGCAACCACCTTTATCTACTAAAATACAAAAAGCTCAACTTTCTCATACAAAAAGTAAAAAAGATACCATAACATACAACTAAAAATAAAATACAATAATAACATATTCATATTTTATTCTTTCTCCAAAATCAACTTTACTTCACCTGACTCTATTAGTAGAGTTGCCAAATTGGGTACATAAAATCTCATTCGAAAATGACATCATTTACACACTAGTTTCGCTCCTTATCTACTCATACTAGCAAACATAAATGTGGCCATGCTTAAATGTAAAAAATGTGCATTATCTATACATACAAATGGGTGCAAACAAAGGACCCCTTTTAATGTTTGATGGAAAGTCAACTTGTTTTTAACTCATTAGGATTAGATACGGTGCAATTTCTGTTGATAGCACAAATTCCTATGAGGAATGCATGGACTGCAGAAAGAGAGATTTTACAGTGATCTAGTTTTTGTGATGTAGATTAGGAATTAATTTTAGTACCCTGGCCTTTTGAGTAGTTTGAATATGTAGCCCCATATCACATCTTTCTGAATATTTGAAAGAGGCATTTTATTCCTTTGATAGATCTAACATTTGGTGTCATTCAGCATCTGTGGATCTGAATTCTTACTTCTTACAGTACATTAGGACTTGCTTGTAATTTTTGGAACATAAAAAGATCAGTTTGTGATGATTCTGTGGATTTTTTTTTCTTACCCCTCGCGCCATATGAAACCCTTTTATGTGAAATTACAAAAAGTAAATTTTTTTTTTTTATGATTTTCTTCCTAACAAAGCATTTGCACCAAACAATAGCGAAGGGAGTCCGCAGATAACCTCCTTCTTTTCCACACTTTTTCCGCAAAAACATGGCTTTTCAAAAGCGTCCTCAGAGTCTGAATTAATTGCAGAATCTTACTGATCTATGCTGGGATTTTATTGCATTATTATCAAAGTAGCTTGTTTACTTGTAGCACATTAATGGGCTCCATACCAAGAAGGTCCCCAAGGGTTGAATCAAACTTGTTTACTTGGAGGCTTTCAGCTATTGTAATAATTTGATCTGTCATCGATTCTTAATCAAACTATTAAATGAATTTCCTATGTCTAATCCGGGCTATCTACATAACCCCAAGGGGTAGCTCAGTTGGCCTAGGACCACGGTTTACACCTGGAGATTGTGGATTCGCACTGCACTTCCACACTGGGGGCTACAGGGGAGCTTACCCGGCTTCCCTCTGAGCCCGGAGGGATTAGTCCAGCCCAAAGGGTTGGGAACCTCCGATAGCCAAAAAAAAATAAAATCCGGGCTATCTACATGGATGTGGGTTATTGGAAGAAGCCCATCAAAGAGCAAAAAACGAATTCCCTTTGATTAAGCTCCAAATGTACCCAGCTTTTTAAGCTCCCTACAACGTACCCTTTGATAATGTGATAATCTCAGCTTCATTTGAAGATGCATCTCCAAAAGGCCTAAACTACATTAAAACATCAATAACTTTGTTAAAACATTAGCAGGGGTGATTATTTCTTCTAATACACTATGTGAAAATATCAAATTGTGTAGCAACATGTTTTAGGGTATGAAATGTCAAGGAACAGATTGCTCTCAGATTGTTGGGGGCATCTTGCAGAAATGGCTTCTTCATGCAGCCTTGCTCTTCTTTCTTTGCTTTACTGTTACTTTTTTAAATGGATATCCAAACAATGCATTGGTGACTATTGAAATATTTATTATCTTTAAAACAACCATCACCTCCTTGCTATCTAATCCTCTTATTCTAGAATAACTTTTTAGGTGGAGACTTGCTCTGCAGTGCTTTGTGTTGGGTCCATACTAATATGATTAGAGTGAAAATTTTACGAGGCAGCGATTAGACCATCAATGACCTATGGAGCAGAATATTGGCCAACAAAGAATGACACATGAAAAAAACGAGTGCCTCAAAAATGAGGTGGTTGTGATGCAAGTATAGTAAAAGTGTAAAACTTTGAAAGATAGAATTAAAAATGGGCGCATTTGGGGATAATTTAGGGAGTAGCAGGATAGGTGATAAATTAAGAGACATTTGTTTGAGATGGTTTAAACATGTCTAGTGCAGACCAACAACGAGGCTAGTGAGTAGAAGATTCTCTATATAGGTTGATGGCCCCAAAGGAAAAGGGATAGATTGAAGATAGCTTGGATGTAAGTAGTAATGATAGATCTAAGGAAGTGCAACCTATATGAGGACTTGGGATAGGATATGCTTGAATGGCTAAATAGAGTTCATGTAGCTTACTCTAACATAGTTGGGATAAGCCTTGATGCTTCCAGATTCTATTTCATGGTTGCGACATTGAATAAACTTCTGCTTTTGTAAACTCATTATCTTGGGCTTCTTCGTTTTGGTCAACTCTGTTCATTGGTTAGGCTATGAAGGGTCAGATCGTATCTTAGGAACTAATGAAGGATGTTATTCCGGTATCCATGTTTCTCCAAACAGTTGTTGATTGGCTTACCAATCCTGAATTTGGTACATCCAGTGGGGATTAGCCTGTATAATATTTTAGTTTGTTCAAATGGGCTATGAATTATTTGGAATTGAAGTGTCAATGGTAGGACATGACCATTGGAACCTTAATACAAATGGTAGACTGGCAGTGCCCTTTGGAACTGGGTCTCTTGGATAACAGTGGCACCATGACCTCACAGTGCTACTGTGCTAGTTCCTCCTACCATTGCATACTTTCCTATTGAATTCCTCTACAGATTCAATGTAAATGAGATTCCGTGGAAGGAGGATCAGAATGGGTCTAAGGTGGAGACTTAGACGGAACCATCACTTTTCTAGGACTTAATATTCTTGATGATTGATGGATGACCATTTCCTATCAGAAGTGAGGTTATGATCTCCACTTTTAATTCATCACTATTAGCCCCTTTGGTTAAATTTACAAGTCCTGTATGTTTATGTATTGTATTTGACTTCAATTCAGGTAGGTAGGTTGACAGCTGGCATAAAACTTTCGTTACAATTTAAACGTGATTTCTGAGAAAATAACATCTGGAATGGAGAAATAGAATTCATGTAGCTGACCCAACATAGTTGGGACAAGGATTTGATGACAACAATGATGAAGAAGAGATTGTTCTTGATCTGTTGCATGCAATTTCTTTTTGCAGTGTCTGGACTTTCTGGAAGTAAAGAGACTGCTCAACAACAAGTTTTAATCGGAATGGGATTGCTTGCTGGGTCAACTGTCATGCTTCTAACATTGTTATGGGGTTCTTGTGTGGTGGTCGGCAAGTGTGATCTCTTGGAGAATTCAACTTCAGTAGACTCGGAAGATACAAAAGGGTGCATCCTAACAGGTTTACTCTTTTTCCAATCTATGTTTTCTTTTCTACTTTCATTGGTGAAATAACTATGAGATTTACTTCTTTTAATGCCTGAAAATAATTATGGCTTGCAGTATCTATGAAATGATGCTTAAAGTTACTATTTACTCTAGTAATCCTACTTACTTTATGCTTTTTATTTAAAAGAAAAAATTATTTCTTGTTTCCTTATCTTTTTGGTCATCTGCTCATGTGGTTAGAAGAATTATTTAAGACTATTAGCTTTGTGCATACAAAAACTGGGATGATGTTAAAATGGGTTTTTATTGTTTGTTTACAGCTTTTGTATTAACCCAGAGATTGTCCATCTTTCCAGGGTCTGGTGTTACTACAGATGTGCCGACCAGTCATGCTGCGAAGATCATGACTATATCTGTGATTCCATTTATCATCGTGCAACTACCAAGAATCTTCCATACATCATCTGGAAACCGTATCGCAATCCTGGTTTCTTTGATTGTTGCTATTGCATTCTTGATTTCTTACTGCCTCTATCAGGTAGGGTCCATTTCTTGTGTTATGGAACATTTATCATTCATTGGCCACAGAGTCTTCCCAACACCAGCATTGCCATTGTAGAGATGTATTTTATTAATAGCTTGTCTGTTTGCATAGATTATTAGAATTGAATGCATAAGAATTCATGGTCAAATGAGCTCCATCAAAGGATTTTTAAAGAGGTGAGGAATGAATGATATGATGTGAGGGGTGACGGATATAAGGTAGCCATGTAGATGAGGTCTTTGACTTTTCTAGGATTTGAATTACTAGGGTGATGGTTGGGAATTCATTTCCCATCTTCCCTTGATTCATTTTCCATTAAAGGGGAGGTTATTTGATGGTCATTTTTTGTATATTCACTTATGAAATTCCTTTTGAACTACTTATGGCATGAATTCATATTTATTCTATGCTAAGAAACAGGCCCTTAGCAAAAATACATAGATAGTCATAACAATTTACCTTGAAATATAGCTCCAAATTAGTCCATGTTTAAGAGCCCCTCATGGCATGTTTGGTATTGGATTGGTAAACATTTAAGCTAAATTCGGCCAGCATTTAAGTTAAACACATTCCAAGGTTTTATGCTATCGTCATTGCAACAATGGGAATCGTAATACTTGGTCCCTGCACTCTGTTTACCTGTAAATCTAATTGCGTCTAATTCTGTTTGCCTGTAAGTGGTTATGGCAAAGAACAAAAATAACTCTCACTTACTGGCACCTCAGGTGATCCAAGTGCATGAATCCTCATTTACGCATAAGCAGAGATATCTGCGCTTAGTTTATGAGATTAAAATGGGCCCCAAGGGTAAAAGATACAAGAAATAACAGAATGTAAGACTGGCATATATTTTGTTGATTTGGATTACAACTTCAGCGAGTTTTCTCGTAAGATTTCAGTTTGGATTTTCTTTGCAGCACATCTAAATCCTTGCATTTGTCGTGTTTTGTCTTTGTTTTATATTATTGGCACAGGTCCTTCAGCCTTGGATCCAGAGAAGAAGACTGGCATTTGTGAAACATAAGCATGTAATATCAGGAATTTTAAGTCATGTGCATAAGAGTGCATTAGGGAAGCTCCTTAAAGAAGATGGACAACCTAATATAGATGTTCTAGAGAAGTTAGTTTTTTTTTTTTTTTTTTTTTTTTCACTTGTGGACATTTTCTAACTATTATGTTCTATTTGACTACTGTTTACCTGTTTAATTATAATTGGTCATTTTCTTTTATTTTTAATCGCAGATTATTTCATAGACTTGATGTGGATGGTGATGGGTGTGTCTCGAATCAGGAGTTGGCATCACTGATCATAGGAATCGAGTTTGAAGAGATAGATTTGGATCATGATGATGCTGTAAAGAAGATAATGGATGACTTTGACACATCTGGTGATAAGAAAATTGACAAGACCGAGTTTATTAGAGGGATCTCAAGATGGCTTGAAGAGGCTAAACGTTCTGTTTCTCAAGACGGTTCTTACTCAAAAAAGTTTGTAGACGACTTTCACATGGTAATTTACCTCATTTCTTGTTTCCTCTAAGTCACAAGCATGATTATGATGTTGACATCTTCAAAATTCATGTACAGAAAACGCGGGAAGAATATGGCACAATTGACATGAGTGATGAAGTGGTTGAGAGTGTTGAAAACCCTTCTTGGATAAGCTTTAAGGCCGCGTTGATGTTGCTGGTGGGAACCATAATTGCAGCTGCATTTGCAGATCCACTAGTAGATTCAGTGACCAATTTCTCTAATGCTACAAACATACCTTCTTTCTTCATCTCATTTATCGCAATGCCTTTGGCAACAAACTCTAGTGAAGCAGTCTCCGCAATCATTTTTGCGAGTAGGAAGAAGCAAAGGACGACTTCTTTAACTTTCTCTGAGGTTTGTTTCTTAGTCTGAACTTTTCCATTTCGATACCAATTGTATGTAGGCAGTTAATATAATCATGAAATGTATGATGGCCATTTCCTTGTTATGATATTAATTCATTTTTATTTTTGCCTCAGATCTATGGTGCGGTGACCATGAACAATATCCTCTGCCTGGCTGTCTTTTTAGCCCTGGTCTATGTGCGCCACCTGACATGGGATTTCTCTGCCGAAGTGCTTGTGATTCTTATTGTCTGTATTGTAATGGGTCTCTTTACCAGCTTCCGCACGACATTCCCACTGTGGACATGTTCCGTGGCATATTTGCTGTATCCATCGTCTCTGGTTCTTGTTTATGTTCTCGACTACGTGTTTGGGTGGTCATAAACTTAAGTTTATTTTATGAAAGCCCTAGTACTCACTCCAGTTTGATCTCTCATTGTTCTGTATGTATTCTAGGAATGCCAGTTCTCTGGAGAACTGACTACTAACAGAATGTCCATGACAACAGCTGCTTATGTAGTTGCTTCAATCCAGATAATGTTCTGTATATTGATATCAATTACCATCACAAGCCTGATGTTACTTATATTCTCATTATATTGTTATTTTTATACCGCCACGATTCCAAGCACTGATATATGCTACCAAAGATAAGGACCTTGCTACATGATTCATAGATCTTACTAGATAAATATATGACATTTAGTTTGGCCAGCATTTGGTACTGGAGTAACTTTAGAATTGAATTCAGATCATGCATGTGGTGTGAGGCTGCAAAGAATGATGACTAGAACAAACAACAGTGTTTTTTAGCTGCACATGACTTATTCATGGATGGATGCCTGGCAGCATAATTTTCTGTTGGGGTTAGTCAATATTTTATTAGGTACAATTGATTCTACTTGGTTCCTGCATTTCTAGCTCACTCTTTAGGCCCAGGTTTGAGTTCGGGCTGGATTCTTGGCCTTGAAACTATTCAAGCAACACCCTTTCTGGATGCAATGCTGAAGTAATAATATCAGAGGAGACTTTTTCTATGCCGAAATTCAACTCCTTTTCTAGGTCCATAGAGGAAGTGTCTCATTGAATTCCTTTAATTGTAATCTTCATTTCAACATCCATAATTTTATTCTAGGAATCAACAATAGCAGGTAATTCTTCTTTCCTTCAAAGATTTTCCTCCTCAATCCTTTGAAATTTCCCATATGATTGTCAAAGGGATGGATAAGGATTCTTCTGACTGCTTCTATTTTGTAACTACTGTAATTAAGGATCAGGTATAGGTATGCTTTCCCTTTATGCTTGATGTTTATGGCTGTCAAAATTGTAGTCCCATTTTATAATTAATGGATCATTGTGCTAAAAAAATGCTCCCCGGATTAAAACAATTAATTTCCGAAAGCAAGATTTTCTATAAGATTTCTCCTGTAATTGATAAAAGACCCGTGGGCCAGCCTATAATAAAATCAAAAAATGAAGTAATGGTAAGACACACTGAACAAGCATGGAAATAAACAATAAATAATATGGGTACAGATGCAATGGACAAATACATGATTTAACAGAATCCTCCTTAGCCTAACAAATGAAAGAAGACATAAAACAAAATAGCCGCATAGGTGTCACATCCAATTTACTGGCACTGAAAGTGACTAATTAATAATTTTGCAGTCACTACATATAAATTTATAAGTTTTCTTGTCCTGTTACAGCTTCCTTATGCAAAGTGAACATCTTTTCTCAGATCAGTGTGTTGAGATGCCGAAGGTTCATCTCCATGTAACAGTTGAAGGCATTGAGGAAAATGCCTGAAGTTGTATTCATATGCTTTTTTACTTTTCAAGGCATAATCAAATGTGATTTTGAACTTCATAACCTAAGCTACTACTAGGAGCATTAACCTAACCTAAGCCGCTACTAGGAGCATAACCTAACTGATAATATATTGAAGTCGGTTTCTTCTGGTCATCCTATGAGAATAAGCTTGATTTTGAGGTCATCACATGTGTCATCTAATGAAACCCCTGATGGGTTGATGTGATTCATAGATCATTTACTGGAGTTGTGGATTTGGCTGTAACTAAGATATCTGCTAGAGGTGATCTGTGAAGGATAAAGCTCATTTCTCCAATCAAA
Source organism: Camphora micrantha (assembly GCA_003546025.1). NCBI lineage: Eukaryota > Viridiplantae > Streptophyta > Magnoliopsida > Laurales > Lauraceae > Camphora > Camphora micrantha. Next base: position 16,046,647 of record QPKB01000006.1, on the reverse strand, counting down.
TGCCTTTAAAACAACATTGAAATTTGCTTTGTAGAATAATCTGCTGTGCAAAGTTTTGAAGAATCCATTAATGCATCTGGTCATAGTTTTCATTTGCCTTACTTGGTTACAACTTTCGAGTATAGAAGATTGAAATAACAATTATATGCGGTTTTCAGGCTTGATCTTTGATTTCACAGAATGCGGTCCTGCGGATCTCCATTTTATTCCGCAATCCTTCAAGGGATTTTTTAAGTTGGTTGCCGCTAATTTTCCACAATCCTTCATTTTTATCATGGAAAGGGTTGGTTTTCTTTATACTTGTAAATAAAATAAGAGCAAATGCAAGACCAAGGATGATGGAGAGAATTGATTGGTAGTGCAGAAGAAGCATAAGGGTGGCCCTTCCATTGAAGAGTAGGCACTCCTAGGCCACTCATAACTTTACAGCATCATAAAGAGAAGAAGATGGTTAAACATACAATATAGCTGAGTCAGACACATCACTGCTAGGAATAAAAATAAGAGGACCTGGAGAACATGAAGACTGTTGAATGACATTGGTAGTCCTAGGTACCTTTTATGAGAAATTAAGCTAATGGTAAGCGCATACAGGATCATGATAATGAAGGACAAACCGTCGTCGGATATTCTTTCTTTTCTTTTATTTCTCTACCAAGGTTGTTAACCCATGAGCAACCGCCATAGGAAGAAGACAAACATAGTATTCATACAAAAAAAACCATGCAATTGACATCCACTACATTTAATTAATGAAGGCAGACTCTGTGAAGGTGTATATAAATCAAGCATCCATGTTCAATTCCTCTCTACACTAAACAATAAGGGTCAAAGTGAGAAATGGAGAACTTGAGAATTGTGGGTTGTTTGGTCTTGATCTTGGCTTTGGTTCCAAGTGCAGAATCTCGTCATCTCAACCTGTTCCAAGGTGTGAGAGGGCTAATGGAATCATCCAAAGGATTTGATGGGGGTGCTAGAGCAGTGCCGAATGCAGGGCTGACGAGAGAGGAAATAAAGATGAGAAGAGAATATGAGTCCAAGAGAGCAAGCCCTGGGGGACCAGATCCCCAACATCATGCCATACCTTCTTCCTAGAGCATTTAGCATAACCTGTTTAACCTGAAGAGGAAGTTTTGTAGTTTTTTTTTGTTTTTTTTTGTTTTTCTTTTCTTCTTTTCGGCTGTTTAGTGGCCACTTGTGCTTTGACATGTTATAATAAGATAATGAACCATGATGCCATGTTATCTTTCTCTCATTAATATATCTAACGACCTTCTTTATGATGATTTAATGGCAAAAGTGCTAATTAATTTATGCAGCTTCTCTTTATGATTAGCCAAGCTGTTGCATCCAGTCTACATATGTAACATGTAGTTTGAAGATGTGAGAAACAAGCAGAAATGGTAGTCTAGCAATATCTACTGCATTAAAGGTGAGGGAAATAGAGAACACAGAGCAGAAACTGCGTGTTTGAAGAGAATGCAGAACCATGTTTCATTCATCAAAACCAAAATAAACCTATCTAGGATGGAAGAAATTGGAGACTATTAACCACATTTTGATCCTAGCAGCTTGATTGCCCTCCACCAGGTTTACTTGTAAATCGAATGACCTGTATATCAGTTCATTTGTAATTGGTTATTCAAGCACATAAGCCCTCATTTACACATAAACCGACATACCGATATTCTTATCCATGAATTTACTTTTTATGTTTCAGCTTCCCATTTCCTTCATTCATCAAAGTGTTGCGCGCAGAACAAAGCATTTGAATGCATTATGGTTCGACCTTGGAAGATATAAACGTCCTTTCTTCAATTAATTTAGTTTGAATTTCATTAACCCATATCAAAGTTTGAAATCAAGTTGTGCACTACAAAAAAACTGACTTTTAGCTACGGGAAATGTTGTGATAGTGTGTGCGGAAGAAGCGTACGATCAATAAGCAAACAAATCAAGCCACGAAAAAGAATACAGATTTATGTGGTTCGGTGATTTTACACCTACGTCCACGGACAAAGCCTGTCTTCTTCTTCTTCACTAATCAAAGTTTTTTTCCCTACTTAGGGTTACAAAAAAGAGATAATATATAGTTTTTAACAAAGACTAAATTACCCCTCAACGCTAACACAAATGAATTGGGCCTATAAAACGAGCCAAAACCCATAAACCCAACAGGAAAAGGGCCTTTAGCGGCGGTTTTTTAGCTTTTATTGTTAACACTAACTTCCCTAATGTCCTAATAGATGGGATGGGGTAAATCAAGTCCATTGATCAACCAAAATTTGAAGTTGAAGAATCCTACATCATCAAAACTCCCCATTCTCCTAAAAGGCTACCACTAACAGTGGTTTTAACATTTCTTTATTTCCATTACGTGCTATGCACTAATGCACTCCCTACAATTAGGATAAACAAACAGATGTGGAGTCAGGAAAATGAAAAAATAGTTGGGACAAAGAACAAATTACCTATACCCAAAAAGAAAAGAGAGAGAGAGAATATCTAACAAATCAAAAACAAACAGTCATGGACGTGGAAAAATAGATAAATAGTTGGGACAGACAGCACAAACACATTGTCTAATACACACAAACAAAAGAGAGAGATTATCTAACACCAAAAACGAGAGAGAGAGAGAGAGAGAGAGAGAGAGAGAGAATCAATAAAAGGAAAATATTTCAAAGAATGAATTCTAAAAAATGCAAAATCTTTGATCATGACAGAAGTCCTAGGAATTTTGGCCTAACTTATCAATGCTGCATGTTCCCTCTTGCTTCCTTTGCCAATTTTCTATTTCTATTTGGACAGCCAACTGCCTCCACACTAGGTTGGACAAAGTGGACTTCTGCAGCGAAGATCGTGGCCGCTAAATGGTGACTGTACTAGGCATTTTGCTCTTATAAAACCTATATAAAAACTAGCAAGAGCCCGTAGCACAGTTGGAAGGTTCTCATTTTCACAACCATAAGATTATGGGTTTGAATCACATTACCTTTAACCCAAAAAAAAAAAAAAAACATGGCGGCATGCATTTAAACTTTTTGTTTATTGCACAGATGGATATGAACCTTGCATTGCCAGTTGAACTTTGTATGGTACCCTTGCATCACTTCTCTCGCGGATGATAGGGCAGCAAAAGTGAATATCAACATGAAATGTCATCCTCCAAAGCTAATCTTGTTAAAAATGTGGCTTTCCTTATCACAAGCTTTATTTCGCTCATATAGTACAAACTGCAGGCTTCTTGTTCCATTCAAGTCCAGTCACTAAAGCTTGTCAAGTGGAGCTCCATCCACAAGTGGGTTTATTAAACAAGGGAGAGGGAGGACACCATGTTTTAACCCTCTCATGGATAAAAAACTGGAATAGTGGAATATAATCAACTTTGATTTGCGGGACCAGCACTATTCTAACTGAGGATAAGTTAAGCTGCAGCGTAGAAGAGCTAGCCCCTGTATATTTATAGACACACACAAATACATTCTCAAAAACTCTCCTATCTCAAAAAGGGAGTTTATGCCTCTATCTAATAGCCAATGAGAGTAAAAAAAGATCCACCATTGTAGGAGGATGTTTATGAGAGAGAATCAGATATGTGTATTATTGATGACACGTGCCACACTTTAATTGACTTAAAGAGAGGCGTTTTTTTTTTTTTTTTGTGAAAAACATGGGGAGAGTTTTATAGCATAACTCATATATAGAAATTCTCAAATATATATATTGGAAAAAAAAGAAAGCATAACTTTCTAGATTTTTCTGACACACCCAAGAAGCATATACAGTCACTACTGCATAATGTATCCTAAGAACACATTTTAGAGTACATCAAGTGCACCTTTCATCCAAGGTGGACTCTAGCCACTGTCACAATCAACTAAATACAAATAATTAGCTTATCATAAGTACACATTGCTCAAGTGGGTTCCTTTTTTCCCCTTTTCACATTTATTAATGCAAGGCTTTCTTTCTGTATTCCAATACCATTCGCCTCATTTTCAAGTTATATAGGATGATGGGCGTCCACTTTTTTTTCCTTTCAAGAATAAGCAAAAGGAACAGACAAACTTCAGTTGATAGTAATGTACTTAAACATATTTTATGTGTTGACCTAAGAATTCATGTTAGTTTTGAAAAGTTGTTTGTATGATAGTGGCATCATTCCTCCACAAAAGGACCCAAATTGTCTTTAGGCTAATCGACAAGAGTTCTTTACAACCCTGTGGCTTAAAATTATTTGTAACTCCACTCTGCCAGTTTCTTATCCATGAGAGGGTTAAAACACGGTGTCTTCCCTCTCCCTTGTTTAATAAAGCCACTTGTGGATGGAGCTCCACTTGACAAGCTTTAGTGACTGGACTTGAATGGCACAAGAAGCCAGTAGTTTGTACTATATGAGCAAAATAAAGCTTGTGATAAGCAAAGCCACATTTTTAACAAGATTAGCTTTGGAGGATGACATTTCATGTTGATATTCACTTTTGCTGCCCTATCATCCACAAGAGAAGTGATGCAAGGGTCCCATACAAAGTTCAACTGGCAATGCAAGGTTCATATCCATCTGTGCAATAAACAAAAGGTTTAAATGCATGCCAGCGCTGTTTCTGTTTTGTTTTGTTTTGATTTTTTTTTTTTTTTTTATGTTTTGGGTGGGGGGGCGGGTAAAGGTAACGTGATTCAAACCCGTAATTTTATGGTTGTGAAAAATGAGAACATTCCAACTGTGCTACGGGCTCTTGCTAGTTTTTTATATAGGTTTTATTGGAGCGAGATGCCTAGTACAGTCCCCATTTAGCGGCCACAATCTTCGCTGCAGAAGTCCACTTTGTCCAACCTAACGTGGAGGCAGTTGGCTGTCCAGATAGAAATAGAAAATTGGCAAAGGAAACAAGAGGGAACATGCAGCATTGATAAGTTAGGCCAAAATTCCTAGGACTTTTGTCATGAATATTCAAGATTTTGCATTTTTTAGAATTCATTCTTTAAAATATTTTTTTTGTTGATTCTCTCTCTCTCTCTCTCTCGTTTTTGGTGTCAGATAATCTCTCTCTTTTGTTTTTGTGTATTTGACAATGTGTTTGTGCTTTCTGTCCCAACTATTTATCTATTTTTCCACGTCCATGACTGTTTGTTTTTTATTTGTTAGATATTCTCTCTCTTTTCTTTTTGGGTATAGGTAATTTGTTCTTTGTCCCAACTATTTTTTTCGTTTTCCTGACTCCACATCTGTTTGTTTATCCTAATTGTAGAGAGTGCATTAGTGCATAGCACGTAATGGAAATAAAGAAATGTTAAAACCACTGTTAGTGGTAGCCTTTTAGGAGAAAGGGGTGTTTTGATGATGTGGGATTCTTCAACTTCAAAGTTGTTGTTTAGGTCAACATGGAGATTTTTTATTGTCCATTTATGTATGCATGTATATAGATGGAATGCACCCTTTCCTCAAGGGTTGCTTTTGGTTGATCAATGGACTTGATTTACCCCATCTATTAGGACATTAGGGAAGTTAGTGTTAACAATAATAGCTAAAAAACCGCCGCTAAAGGCCCTTTTTCCCGCAGCTAAAAGTCAGTTTTTTTGTAGTGCACAACTTGATTTCAAACTCTGATATGGGTTAATGAAATTCAAACTAAATTAATTGAAGAAAGGACGTTTATATCTCCCAAGGTCGAACCATAATGCGTTCAAATGCTTTGTTCTGCAACACTTTGATGAATGAAGAAAATGGGAAGCTGAAACATAGAAAGTAAATTCATGGATAAGAATATCGGTATGTAGGTTTATGTGTAAATGAGGGCTTATGTGCTTGAATAACCAATTACAAATGAACTGATATACAGGTCATTAGATTTACAAGTAAACCTGGTGGAGGGCAATCAAGCTGCTAGGATCAAAATGTGGTTAATAGTCTCCAATTTCTTCCATCCTAGATAGGTTTATTTTGGTTTTGATGAATCAACCATGCTTCTGCATTCTCTTCAAACACGCAGTTTCTTCACTGTGTTCTCTATTTCCCTCACCTTTAATGCAGTAGATATTGCTAGACTACCATTTCTGCTTGTTTCTCACATCTTCAAACTACATGTTATATATGTAGACTGGATGCAACAGCTTGGCTAATCATAAAGAGAAGTTGCATAAATTAATTAGCACTTTTGCCATCTAATCACCATAAAAGAAGGTCGTTAGATATATTAATGAGAGAAAGATAACATGGCATCATGGTTCATTATCTTATTAAAACATGTCAAAGCACAAGTGGCTACTAAACAACCCAAAAGAAGAAAAGAAAAACAAAAAAAAAAAACACTCCAGAACTTCCTCTTCAGGTTAAACAGGTTATGTTAAATGCTCTAAGAAGAAGGTATGGCATGATGTTGGGGATCTGGTCCCCCAGGGCTTGCTCTCTTGGACTCATATTCTCTTCTCATCTTTATTTCCTCTCTCGTCAGCCCTGCATTCGGCACTGCTCTAGCACCCCCATCAAATCCTTTGGATGATTCCATTAGCCCTCTCACACCTTGGAACAGGTTGAGATGACGAGATTCTGCACTTGGAACCAAAGCCAAGATCAAGACCAAACAACCCACAATTCTCAAGTTCTCCATTTCTCACTTTGACCCTTATTGTTTAGTGTAGAGAGGAATTGAACATGGATGCTTGATTTATATACACCTTCACAGAGTCTGCCTTCACTAATTAAATGTAGTGGATGTCAATTGCATGGTTTTTTTGTATGAATACTATGTTTGTCTTCTTCCTAGGTAGAGAAATAAAAGATAAGAAAGAAATATTCGTATCAATGGATCCATCGCTGTATTACGGGGAGGGCAAGATAGTAGGGCCGACTTTATGATTCATCCAACCCGTTCACACACATGAAATTCCATGAATTACACTGGCTCTATTGAGTTTTCATCAATCCAAATGGATTGGATTATTGGATCATGTATGAAGGAATTAGAGGCATGTGATGATCCCCAAAAGTTGGTATCTAGGCCTGTCCAAGATGTCTCTTTTCATCCCTTCATCTTGTAATCAATGGCGCTCCGAGTGGGCCCCATCAAGTTGTCCCTCACCATAATATGGTGAGGGACCTAAGCATCTGAATAATCCCATATATATAATGTGAGATCCTGAACTGTTACTTTCTCGACTGTTGTGACCTGTGCTCCCATAATGGCAGACTAGAGAGATGCATCTGAATTGTTCAAGCGCATGCAATTAGGGGTGCACAAAAATTTCATTGACCCGTAAAACCGATCTGATCCAATCCGCGGATTTTTTAACTGATCCGAAGATAAATGGATTTGTGACGAATTAAAAATCTTGTAATCCGTTAGCAACGGATTGGTGACGGATTTCACCCTCAATCCGCGGATTCAATCCGATTCGATTCGTTGACATTGAATATAAACAATAATAAATTTAAGGGGTCTAAATATAAGTTAAGATGACTAAATATAAAATAAGAAAAAAAAAGATTTAAGGGGTCAAATATAAAATTTTTTACAACATGTTTGACATCTTTCTTTTAACATTAGATTGAACGGATTAATCCAATCCGATCCGGTCCTCCGCGGATCGGATCGGATCGGTTTTTAATATTCACGGATTGGTGATGGATTTTAAATCCATCAATCCGTAGGTAACGGATTGGTGACGGATTTAGCCCAATCCGCACCAACCTGATCCATGTACACTCATTACTAATTGCTAAAATCCTGCCTACTTAATCATCTTAAGAAGCCGTTCAAAGCTTTGCAATTTTGGTTTTCGTAGTTCCATTCATGGGTTTATCATCAACATTTTTTCAGGCACTGGGATGTGATTTTTATGCAATGTGCTGGTGGACTCATTTAAGGTAAGTGCAGAAGCTCCAAGGTTACTACCTCATAATTCGTAAAAACCGACGGCCATTGGCCGCCATTTTTCACAAGTGCGATGTCAGGAATTTTAGAGTCGTTTTTTTTTTAAACGACGGCCCAAAAACGTCCTCTCGTAAAAAAAAAAGATTTTTTTTAAATAAAAAAATGATCATTTTTTGGAAATAATTAAAACGACGTGCTTGGACAGTCGCTTTTACTATTTACCTTCAGACCATCATTAAAAACAATTAAAAAAAATTAAAAAAAAAAAAAAACACTTTGAAATTCTCGACACCGCATTTATGAAAAACGACAACCAATGGCTGTCAGTTTTCACGAATTTTGAGATAGTGGGCCTTTGCTGGAATTCAGCATAAGTACTTCATGGGCCCATCAAAAAAATTGAATATGATGGGGCTCAAACCTGAAAGCCACAGATGATTTGAATAAAAGAAGCATATAGCCTGCAATTACATTTCCTATTAATTATGTAAGCTTGAACTCTGATCATCCTAACCAAGTGACCTTCAGTCACTTCATGAAGATCCAAATGAGCCATTACAACTAGTCAATTGTGGGCTGATGTTTTTTACCAAACAAAAATTGTGGGTTGATCCCATTTTAGAAATTTCATTTTTGCAATTAATTTATATATATATATATTTTTTTGAATGGTAGTTAATTTATAATATTTTGCATTGAGATTAGCGGGGAACTCTCTTATGGTCTTTTAAAAGTGGGTCACTTGGCATGTTGGCACTAAGGTGGAGGATGAGTCTCCATGCTGGCACCAAAGCTCACCCCATTAAACAATTTTAGTCATCCAATACAAGACCATGCAAAGTGGACAACTAGTAGTAGTAGGCTAGAGCACATTTGTGTAGTGTTTAAGTAAACTTAAGTCCGCATACTTCTACTTTTCTAAAGTGAAAACCATTTGTACACTTTGCCGCTGATTCGCAAAAATTTGATTGCTTTTTATGCTTTGCATCGCAAAATTTGCTCACCCTATTTGGTGAAAAACGTTTTCTAAAAAAAATATCTCGCCTTTTCTTTTCATTTTTTTATAAAAAAGCAGTTACACAAATTTGTCCTAAAGGTATGTTTCTATTTCAGCTCCATTTCATTATCTCATAGAAAATGGCTAGAAACATCTTATGGGATTGAATATTGTTAAAAACCTAATGTGAAACTCCCTTTCATCTTTGTGGAAACTGATGGCCCCCAAGAACATCTCAGTCGGACCAAGTAGTTCCTGTTACACTCAAAACAGATGATTGAAAGACTGAGAGTGATCATGGGCTGGGCCATCTGGCCCAAGCTAGGCCCAGCTTGCTTTTGACCAAGTTTGGGCCTTAATTTTTAGTACTTGCATGTGGCCTGGATTTGAAGGTTGGTCCAAGCTTGGATCAAGTAAGTGATAGAGAGCTTGAAGCTCGGCCCACTTGAACAAAGCTTGCTTGTAGTTTATTATCTGTTTTGCTGGAACAAGTGGTAAAAAGCCCAAACAAGTGCTAGAAAGCTTGACTGATTTGGCCCAATTAACTCAATGGGCAAGCTCATGCCTGACATGTTTGAGATGTGTGGGTTTGGGTCAAGCACTTATGGCCTTTGTTGGCTTGGGTTGGATATGAGCTCCCATTTCTAAAGTCCGGGCCTGCATATGCTCTGGCCGGCCTGCCCAAGCCATGAACACCCTTACTAAGGATCCAGATTTTGCAAAAAAGTGGGTCAAGAAACCTACTATGAATCTGGATCCTTTACCTTGAGCTAGACCCAAAAAAAAAAATGCATTACCAGGAAAATTAGAACTTAGACATACTTAAAATAAAGAACATAAAGACCTCTTCTGGGTAACCATCTGTGACTCTTCTTTCAATTTTTCTTTGTTGATTGAAATTCTCTCCTTATCCCATCAAAATAAACTTCTTCTTGGTATCCTAACAAGTTCTATAATCCTGCAAATGACTGTTGCAATTTAGAAACAAATTAAGGCAAGTATCCAGCCCAAGCACAATATGGGCCGAAAATGTTAGGACTAAAGCTCGCCATTTAATCATTCATGCTATGCCAGGGCGAACCGGGCTTTCTATAGCAATAGTTTGGACAAATTATCACTAAATTACAAGCACTCCTTATTTGGGTCGGGCTGGGATTTGTACTTTCGATCACTTTACTCAGGCACAGCCCAAATGCTTAACGGGTCTAGATTATATATCTAGGACCATATTATGATTGGGCTGGCCCGGCCCATAAGCACCCTATTTCGTATTCTTTTATAAATTTTTCTCTCATGCTCTCCTTTCAAATGGAGCCCAAAACATGAGACAACGTAGTGGTAAAGTTGTCTCGTTCGACACAACTGCTCAAGGATCGATCCTTCGTCAACTAGTTATTCCACGAGTTATGTACCACTCACTCAATCTAGCAAAATATATAAGAATGAGGATTAATTCTTATATTGGTATTGTGAATATTTTCACACCAATTGGAATGGAGCCCACTGTTAAATTATTCAATTATAAAACACACTATTTACTCAAGGGCTCATAGTCAGAAGAAGATTCTATCCAAACAAAAAAGAAAAGTGGTCATGTAAAGTAAAAGCGACTTGTGTACCAAAACAACCAGAAGTTAAACATGTCTGATGTCTCAAACTCCAAAAATAAAAAGTAATACCAATGTGGATCACTCCTCCAATCTACATCATTGTCATTCCTACATTTAAGTGGATTAGATTCTTAAACAGTAGTCACAATATGCATTTTTTTCCTTACAATCCGTGGGGCCCACTTTTAAGTGCAAAATCTTCCTAATGAAGAATCCAATCTAATAAGCAGGGGTTTCAGAAAATAGACTCCAGTAAGGAATTAGTGAGGGACAAATGGGAATTGCCTAAAAATTCAAAATTGAAATTGGAAGTCTCAACCCAAATCCTTGGGGACTACTTTTAAGTGAAAATTGTTATATACATATATATATATATATATATATATATATATATATATATATACATGGGGAGGGCTCTCCTCAACTGCAGTTGAGGACAGCCTCAGCTGCAACCGTGCGGACGACTCATGTGGATTAAATGGAATGGGTCAAATGGAAGCGTCGCCCGCCCGAAAATTTGTTTTCCCCCTTCCAGTCCGTTTTCATCTCCATACCTAAAACAGCGCCTCTCCTCCCTGCTCTCTCCCTCCCATCGCTTTTCTCTCCCAGCGCCTCTCCTCCCTGCTCTCTCCAAACCTAATCGCTCCCAGAGGCTGCGATCAGACATCGCTTCTCATCGGCATCGCCTCTCCAGCTCCGCTCTGCGCTGCAATCTCCTGTTGTTCTGCCGCGTCGCTGTTCTGTTGTGTCTCTGCTGCTGCGATATCTGCTTTTCTGCTTCGCGATCTCCCACTGCTGCGGTGCGATCATGTTTCCCTGTTTCTCTAGCGACTGTTGCCCTGCTACCACTGTGTCGTCTGTGCTGCGATCTCTCCCTCTCTGTGCTGCAGTCTACGCTTCTCCCACTCTCTGTCTCTCCCACGCTCTACTTCGATTGCTCCCTCATCCCGCTGCTCCTCTCCCCCTCTCTATTGCGATTCCCCTCATCTCTCCCTCTCTCGTCGCTGAGCAAGGTTACAAAAAAAGTTACTGTTCTTAACAACATGCCAATGGATCACCACTGGGCACATGCAAAAAAACCAAAAGCCCTCAAATGGTTCTATTTTTCCATCAAAAGAAAGGTTATATAGTGATAAAGTTAAGAAAAGAGGTTACATTGCATGAGCATTTCAGTAGACTTCTGTTATAAAACTACTATAATGATGTGGGAATCTTGATGATCACGTTTGTAATATTAGAATGTGATGATAATATGGGGGATTTGCTTTTCACAAGGAGATACTTGCAACCCATCTACCAACAAGCCACACTCCTTACCTCTTTCTTTATACTAAGGCCTAAATATAATAGGTTTGAATGGAGAATCCATATTTTTTTTTTTATGTATTATCACAATAGAATTATTCATTTTTTTTTTAAACAGATATATTGAAACATGCTATATCTTGCCCTGTCTCCATATCAGTCTCAAAATTCTGCTCACCATGCTAACTACGATTCATTTCAATCAAAGTCAACTACTATATTTTTGCAGATCCATTGCAACTCACAACACCTTTAAATTTGATTGTTTAAATGAAAGAGCCATTGAACCAAAAATTAGTCACATGGATGGATGGTCAGTTGTATTGTAAGCTTCAAAATTTTTTAATTTATCTCAAATGGTACAAATTGTAGGATAGATTTTAGTAAAATAATCAGCATGTTTGAAATCATATAGAGAACTCTTGTTTTCTCATTTATGGCTAAATCCAAGTTTCTCCTTTGCATGTCATGGAGTAGTCATGGTTTTAGAATTTATTCTTTGGGTTTGTTATTCATGAATATGTTTTAATTATTTGTGATCCAGATTGGATATGGATATGACCTCCTCCTCATCACCAGTTGTCCATTACCCAGTCGTGGATGAAGCCATGACACCAAGATTGGGCATGCATTTTGAAAATTTAGATGAAGCATATAACTTTTACAATGCATATGGAAAACTCGCTGGATTTAGTATAAGAAAAGAATCTAGTAATAGAGGCAAAGATGGGGAAGTTGTATGGAAGCGATTTGTTTGTTCAAAGGAGGGTAAAACAAATGAAAAACACTGGATTGATAAGGAACTTGTTCAAAGACGTCGAATGGAAACAAGATTCGATTGTAAAGCTAAATTGCAAGTGAAAATAGATAAGTCAGGTGGTTATGTGGTATCCAAGTTTGTACCTCAACACTCTCATGCCCCCGCTACTTCGAGTAAGAGATTTATGCTGAGGTCGCATCGCGAAGTGCCAGAATCAAAGCGACAACTTATAAACACATATGATTCAGCAAACGTGCGAAGCAAACAACAAATGCAAGTGTTTGCATCTCAATCTGGGGGACTAGACAAAGTTAGATTTACAGATAAGGATGCCAAGAATTACCGTAGGGATGAAAAGGAAAAGAAAAGGGGGCTAAATGGACAGTTGTTATTTCAACTTTTTGAAAACCGCAAAGAAATGGGAAATGGTTTCACATATACCATCGAGCGAGATGCAGAAAAGAAGACAACACATGTGTTTTGGGCAAATGGAGCATTTTGTTCGGCTTACAAAGTGTTTGGCGATGTGGTGACATTTGATACAACCTACAAGACAAACTGTTACGAACTTATTTTGGCCGCTTTTGTAGGTTGCAATCACCATGGGCAAACTACTTTATTCGGATGTGGGTTTCTACCGAATGCAAAAACGGAGTCCTTTGAGTGGTTGTTTAACACATGGCTTGAAGCCATGTCATTTGGTCCACCAAAGGGTATTATAACAGATCAAGATCTGGCAATGACAAAAGCTATAAAGAATGTCATGCCAAATACTGTTCATCGGTATTGCCTATGGCACATTTTGGATAAGTTGCCTACGAATTTAGGAGGGGTTCATATTCACAATGAGGGCTTAATAGAGCAGATAAAAAAATGTGTTCATAACTTTGACATTGCTGATCAGTTCGTGAGTTTTTGGAATCAGATCATAACAGACAATAAGCTTATGGAGAATAATTGGTTGGTGGATATATTTAAGATTCGTCATATGTGGGTTCCGGCATATTTAAAGAAAAGTTTTTTTGGTGGCATGTCGACCACTCAAAGAAGTGAAAGTATGAATGCCTTTGTGAAGCAGTATGTAGAGTACAAGAATTCCCTCCTTGATTTCATATTGCGTTTCGACGCCGGGGTTGAACGTCTTAAGTATCTTGAAAAGAAAGAGGATTTTGAGAATAACAATGGAAGGCCTAAAATGAAGACATGTTCACCAATGGAAAAGCAAATGGCCGAAGTATATACAAGAAACTTATTTTATAAGTTTCAAGATGAGTTATTCACCACCATGTCAGTTGCAGAAGTTATTGTTTACGAGGATAATGTCACCTGTAAGTTCTTCGTGAAAAATTATTCCGATGAGAGGCAAATTGATAGAGAGGTTTTATGGAAAAAAGACGAGAAACATGCATATTGTTCTTGCAAGAAGTTTGAATTTGAAGGCATCCCTTGTTGCCACATTTTGTGTGTCTTGAAGAGATATTCTATACTATTTTTACCCGAGCGTTACATTTTGAAGTGATGGACGAAGGGTATTACAAAAGATGCATTTGTAGACGTTGAATCGGGTAGATCTGTCGGTGTTAACCAATGTTTGGCTCGACATAGTCACTTGTCATGTATGTTTACAGGGCTTATTGACATAGCTAGTCAATCTAGAGAAGGTTTCGATTTTTTAATCAGTGGTCATAAGGAATTGGAAATGCAATTAAGACAGCTGACATTAAACAACCCATCAAATACAAGCATTGATGAAGGGAATGGACTTGTGGATAGTAATGTGGTTGAATACCATGAGCCGGCGCATGTTGTAACGAAAGGACGCGCGAAGAGACTTAAATCATTAAAGGAAAATGCAACAAAAGGGCGTCTTTGTAAGGGTTGCAACAAGCGCGGTGTATCACATGACAAGCGAAATTGTCCGGTGTTGTTGAACAGGTAAACGATTTAATGTGAGTTTTCTTATTATCTCCCATGTTTTATATAAAACTATTACTTATAAAAAAATATTTCAGGTTAGTTGAGGATGATCCAGGGAAGAAGCTAGACTCTAACTTTGGAAGTAGAGAAAGCTCTGATGATGATACAGGTAAATAATTTATTTCTTACTTTTAAGAATTTTATGATGACGAATGTTGATGTTTATTTTTTTTTTTCCATAATAATATCCCTCCATAACTTATCACAAGTTGCATGTCTATTGTAGCTCAAATACTATAATGCGGATAAGGTGCGATTCTCTATTCATGCAGAGAAGAAGCCATCAAGACTTTATGCAGAGAATGAGACATCAAGACTCCCATCATCTTCTTTGTTATTCCCACCTTTTATTGGAAAAGTTTTGATGAAGAATGACATTGAAGCAGGAATTTTGTTTATGTACTTTTATATGTATGAGATTGATAGGTTGAATTATGGAAATGTGTGCAGAATTATGGAATGCTGGAAATACTGTGGTTAGTAATGTTGGGTTTAGGTGTGTGCATGAATTGTGTTTGTAGACTTTGAATAGTTGGATAACTATCTTCCAGAGGGATTACCCAAATTGAATGGATGGAATTTGTCTTGTAATGTTTATATGTTATCTTATGAATGTAAACTATTTCTTGAGTGTTTACATATGCAAATTATGGAATGGATGTAATGGATGGTGTGTTGCTTTTAGGTTATGCACATTTAAGGTGTGTTTGTATAGTAAAAACCTGCTGAAACCTTGCTGAGTACCCCTGTTTAGGGCACTGGTTGACCCACTTCCCGAGGTTGTTTTCGGTTGTAATTTGGGGTTTTCGAAGCCCATATTCCGGACTTCAAATCTGCTATTTTTGGGTATGCAAAGATCGCGTTTGACCCGTTTTCTACTCGTGCACTTTTACAACTCAGTCGCCAAAAAATGCTGAAACCTTGCTGAATACCCCTGTTTGGGGCAGTGGTTGATCCACTTCCCGAGGTTGTTTTCGGTTGTAATTTGGGGTTTTCGAAGCCCATATTCTGGACTTCATATCTGCTATTTTTGGGTATGGAAAGATCGCGTTTGACCCGTTTTCTACTCGCTCACTTTTACAACTCAGTCGCCAAAAAATGCTGAAACCTTTCCAACTTAATCTCTCTATACAAAATGAAGTCATTCTTACAGAATGCTTTCTCAACTATTCACTTCTTTTGTCATTTCCATTGTTTTAATCTCTCTTTTTTTTTATTTTTATTTTTTGTGCAGAAAATCTCTAAAACAAGATCCAGAAAAACAAACACATTCAAGTAGCTGACTCCATTAACTACTACTCATTACACATTTTATCTTACAAAGATGACAAAAATAGTCATGATCCGTGAACGCACTTGAAAATGATTATATTAGAGATAATATACATGTGCGTCTGGACATCTTCCAACAAAAAAAAATAACAACAACTAATAGGGATAGCTATCCTCATGTTGCAACGTTTGATCCCCATACATATGCAACAAATACTAGAAACATCATCAATATAATCCTGCTAAAATTTGAGTGTTGTTTCTAAGCTTCTACCCTTTCTCTCAAAAGTTTGATTTCATTCATAATCTCTTGCTTCATCTCTTGAATTGACTTTCTCATTTCATCTTCTCTACTTTCGTTTTGCACACGGTTGAAACTTCGTCCTTGTGTATATTCAGTTGCGACCTCGTCCATCCAAATCAACAACCCGCAACCTCTTTCTCCCTACACACAGATTCATAGCAAATGCAAAATTAATATTTGAGTGAAAATAAATACTAATTTAAGGAGCTGGAATCAATAGACACTTGTAAATCTGGACATTTCCAAAATCTTCGTCCCAGATTATGGGCTGTACGAGATGTTTTTAAGATCATATACCTATACCCACATGGGCACTTTGGAGCCCATTCTAAGTTTCGTACTGAAGACGATGCTGACGACATTTTGTTGTGGTTTTGTGGTCTTGCACTAATCGATTTAGAACTGCGAGCTTAAAACATCGTCTGAAGATGGAACCAACTTCGCTATAAAATGATTACTAATTAAAGGAACTCGAATCAACATACAATGGCATACAGTGGCATAAAGTTGTTTCATTCATCAAATTAAGTCCATGAAATGTTTAATAACAGTAAACAACATACAATGGCATCCACAACCACATGTATATACAAGAAGAAATTTATCCATTCGTATAGTTTATTCATCATCTATCCATGTTTCTCCACAACCACATGTCTATGTATACTAAATCCATCCATATAAAACATTGTTCATCCACAGCCATATCCTACAATAGAATACAAATCTTGTTCAAACAATTACAGATTTTCTTCATTGAAACTATTACATTCACGCCCATCACTTTGAACAAAACACAATTTTTTAATCTGCATCAATCTCATGTCATTTCCATTAATACCTAGAGATATCACTATCATTAAGAAGGCTCATAAAAAAGTAGAGAGTGGATGCTATAATGCAGGATCAACGGATGGCATTTGGAGCACCTTTATCTTGAAGTATAAATTCTCTTATGCAAATACGTGAATGAAAATTTCATACAAATGGCCTACTTATAGTATTTCCATTTGAGAAATTCCACAAGGATGCTCCTCTCCTTTAGTTGGTGGGCTACAGTTTACAACCATGCCAATGATCTCTGTTTTTATGGAAAAAATCAGAACAATTACCTTGCTGATCTGCAACAACAAGAGAGGGAGAGATGGGTAGAATCGCAGTAGAGAGGGGGAGAGGAGCAGTGAGATGAGGGAGATATCGCAGCAGAGAGGGGGAGAGGAGCAGCGAGATGAGGGAGATATTGCAGTAGAGAGGGGGAGAGAGTGAGAGAGATGGGTCGGGCAACTAGAGAAATAGGGATCGGAACAGCTGCTGGAGAAACAGAGATCAGAGCAGGAGCTGGAGAAACAGAGAGCGAGGCGCAGCAGCGGAGCATGAGAGATCTTAGCGAGGCGTAGCAGCGGAGCTAGAGAGAGGCGACGCAGCAAAACAGTGACAGAGAGATCGCAGGCGAGAGGGACACAACATCGCAGTGAGAGAGATCGCATGCGAGAAAGAGAGATCGCAAATGGGAGAGAGAGATTGCAGGAGAGATGGGAGAGAGACATCACAGTGAGATGGGTTTCCAACGATTAGGTCTGGAGATGAACAGCAGGAGAGGCGATGCCGATGAGAAGCGATGTCTGATCGCAGGCTCTGGGAGCGATTAGGTTTGGAGAGAGCAGGGAGGAGAGGCGCTGGGAGAGAGATGCGATAGGAGGGAGAGAGCAGGGAGGAGAGGCGCTGCTTTAGGTATGGAGATGAAAACGGACTAGAAGGGGGAAAACAAATTTTCGGGTGGGCGACGCTTCCATTTGACCCATTCCATTTAATCCACACGAGTCGTCCGCACGGTTGCAGCTGAGGCTCTCCTCAACTGCAGTTGAGGAGAGCCCTCCCCTATATATATATATATATATATAATGAGAGCAGTCCTTTTCATGGGAGAGTCGACATGTGCAGCTCGCTTTTGAGTTTTCGGAATGACAAGTGGCACATCCATCTCATCTCTATAAATCATAATCCCTATAATATCTTTCTCATTCAATTTTGAATTTCCTCAAATTAATTGTTTTATTTTCCTTTCTTATTATCTCTTATGATTCCAAATCCTATTTAACTCCAAAATCTCTCTTGAATCGTGGAGTCGATCTTTCTTTTTTCCTCTCTCTCTTGCTATCCCCTCTCCATCACTCTTTTGTTTGTTTAATTTATTGACAGACTTAGTTATACATTGCTTTTTACCTCCTAAAATCTCTCCCTTTAAAATCTTGAATATATAATTTAAATCCCCTACTTAGCTTTTGCGATACTTGCACCTCTTAAAATGTCTCCCTTTTAAATCTTGAAAGTACCTCACATATATATGGTTTCATTTTCTTTCTACTAAATACCCACGTCTCTCACCTCCTTTCACTTTCTATCTTTGCAAATCTTAGTTTCCTTCTTTGAGAGAATAGGAGATCGTAAAGAGAAGTATTAAACTTATGGATTGTGCGTTTAATGTTAAAGCTTATTTCTTCAAGTGCAATTTTTGGTATTTATTTTTCAAATAATGAACAAAATTCTAATGCATCAGAAATCTTTAAAAGTAGAAGCATCTGGATATATTGATGTGCCTGTGTTCTTGATGAGACAGTACAAAAAACTTATGAGCCAAATTTTATGAAGTTGTTCTTGATTCTTCCAAACTAATATGACTTTCTATATTTTTCTTAATTTATAGGACTTTTTTCATTTTTTTTTCTTAACTGAACCTCTGGATCCAATGTGGCCCTTAGAAGCAAATGAAGGGTTGATGTTTTTCTCAAAATCCACATATTCATTTAGGTGAGGCAACACAATTTCCATAAATACTCTCCCATCATTTATTGATGCATGCCTTTTCATTTATGGGTGACTTGATACATAACACCTAGTGAAATAGCTCCATCATAATAACGCAAAGATATTCACAAATCTTGATATTGTTCCCAAAAATCTTTGGTAGGTTTTAATTTTTTGTTTATATTATTTCTTTCATATTCATTTATTCATATATGTTCTTCTCTCTCTCTCTCTCTCTCTCTCTCTCTCTCTCTCTCTCTTAAAGAAAAATGAACCTACTTATATTAATTTACTTATTTTGTTGAAATCAATGTAGACAAATTGAATGATTCTCATGATCAAAGTAAATAGTTTTTTCCTTTCCCAAAAAAAGTTTCTTTTTCAGTAAATTTTAAAGAATCATAAAGGGTGTATTTATTTGTTTAGATTTATTTTCTCCCTAATTATATCTTTGAAAAACCCCAAGTTTTCTAATTGCATTCTTATTCTAAGGAACGCCAGTGAGGAACATGAGGGAGACAACCATCTTCATCTTACTGAAATTCTCAATTACTTTAATTTTAAAGTCGTTTATTTTTGCTTTTATTTTATATTCTTCATTGGTTTAAGTTATTTCTGTTTATATTCTTTTTTATTAGTATTTTATATACTCTTTTGGCCACTCTTACTGACTAAACAACTTTAGATTTTCTTTTCAAAAATTGGTTGCTCTTTCAATAGTTTTTTCACCCATTTTCAATTAAGATAAAAAAGATATAAGTTTTGAATTCATATTCTTATTTTTTCCGATCCACTTTGTGCCTTTTTCTCTTATTTTACTCTTTTATCAAGTACAACATATCCTACCATTTTTGCATTTTCTGATGGAGTACGTGATTCCAATCAACACAAATAACCACAAGTGCACGGGTAGACTAGACATCGGCAAGTACGGATCGAACCCATAGAGAGCGAATTAAGAAAGAAAATCTAAAGGTATCTCAAGTAATTAATAATGCATAAAACTAAAGCAAATAGATAATGAGATAATCAATAACGATAAAATAAATCAGTTCATTCAGAATCCATCAAGCAATCCAAAACAACCTTTTTTTCATGAAAGCACATGTTAATCAGTTTGTCTACTTCAGGTCTAGACCCAATCAAGGCATCCAAATCCAGATAATGTAACTTTAAAACTAGTTTTTCTCAAAGAAATAGTTTTTCTATAAAAATTATGCAAAATACCCAAGACCTCCTTCCCTTTATCAAGGTACTGGAATTACTTAATCATTATCTATCAAGTGTAAGCATAGACCATAAAAAAAAGAATATATTCCCAAGCATGATTGATCAAAATCAAGTATAGATAATAAAAAGCTTAATCAAGCATTGAGATCTATAATAAGAGAGGCACCTACTGGTATGAAGACAAGCCCACTCAATCATTCAAGAACATAAATAACTAGATCAAAAGGCATTCTCACAGAGAAAAGAAAAGTTAGTGTCTATTTAACTTCATCTTGCAGCCTCGATCGCTAAGTTAACCAACCATTGCACATAAGAAAAAGATGATTTTCATTGAGAGCATTCTAAAGTACAACTGCAGCTCCATCCTAAAAACTAAGTTTTACTTGGACAAGGCCCGAAGCTACCTTAAAAATGGAAAAAGTGAAAAACTATAACTAAAAGACCTAGATCTAGAGGGGGGAGAAAGGAAGAGGGGAGAGAAGAGAGGGGGGAGTGGGCGTCCAAGGCCCTAGGGGAGCATGGCTTGGACGTCGCCCCCTAAGGTCCTTTTATACTTCCTTTCTTTCCTTTCCTTTGGCTTGGAGTTCTTCTGGGAATACAACTTTATCTCTGGCTTAACTTGCACTCCAAGCAATTGTAATTTAAATTAGAATTGATTTGATCTTCTTTCTTTGTATTGAACAAAACTCTGAGCAGCGGGTCCCTTGGAAGATCACTTGTTGCATAGTAGATAGGAAACCAAATGACGTGGATTGAGCAGAGGAGGCGAGAGAGAGAGAGAGAGAATGATATGGATGTCCAAGGGGAATGGACCCCATGGTTGGACATCCACTTCTCCTTGGGCTCTTCTTGTGTGAAATTTTTATTCCTATTTCCTTTCTACACTTGATCTCCTTATCCTTCTTGCTTTCTATCTTCTCTTGTTTACTCATTACAAATCTATTTGAATAGCACTTCCCATTTCAAACTCCATCAGGATTTCCTATGGAACTCTTTCTTTGATTTGAAACTCTAATCTTGATAGGAGAGAGAAAAGCTTTGTATCTGGGACACTTGGAGGGGGCCAGGGGGGGAGGGGAATTGTGAGCCAATGGGACCCACCTTGGGCATGCCGAGGGAAGCATACCCAAGAGTTTGGTTCCCTTTGTTTTTTTCTTTCTTTTTCTTTCTTTTTTTCTCCAATGTCTCTCTTTCATGCAGGTCCCTATTGCTTTGACAAATCCTATACAATAAAATAACTAAATCACAAGTAATGAAATAATTAATGATGCAATGCCTGGGATACATGGGCCCTGCCTAATGCAAGATGAGCTAATGCAATTAATGCAATAGGGCCACAATGCTTTAGATCTAATTGGCGGGACCTAGGAGTGATGTAATATTCTAATCTCATAAATTTATGCACAATTAAGGGTTTTTAGCTAATTTTGACTACAAGTTCACATTTATGCTCAAATGCATGAAATTATAGGATTATGATGCAATTTGTCCTAATTAAGTCTACAAATGCACATGAAATGACGGCTTTTAAACCCAATTTTGTAGACTTACAATTTTCATCTCTTATCAGTGGCAAGAATTTTTTTTTTTTACTATAAAATTTTAATCTCCATTCTCATCTTATTTTCTTCTAAAATTCTTCTTTTACTATAAGATTTTAATCTCCATTCTCAAGTTTAAAGTATTATATTAATTTAATATATTTCTAAATTTAATTACTTTTATGGGGGCTTCTTATTATTTTCCCATCCTTATAACTCTCACAATCCAACCAATCATAATGGTTTAATGGTTATTATTTATGGAAATTGGCTCGCACAATAAAAAGGATAAGTATGATCTATTAATTAACCATAATATAATATATGAGCCATTAAGTATTATTTAGTGTCTATTGTTATTTTAATTTACATTATGTCCATGAAATATATATAGTCGATTTCCATGGAATGCAGAAGTAGGTTTTTGGGAGGATTATTGCCATAAATATTGGCAGTAAACTTGATTTTGCAAGATTTCTTTGACTCTAAAGGGACGAAAAGTTGTTCACCATATAACTCTATATTATACTTGACTTTTTAAGATTTTCTTCACTCTAAAGGGAGAAAAAGTTGTCCGCCGTATATATAATTATATATCATCTATTAGGTTTTTTGTATGTGCTTTTTTTAAGATATTAAGATCTCATTTTATGGGTTTTGTAGGATCTAGTGTTTGAAAATTCCATTAGATACATCTAATGTTTACTGCCAGGGTGTAAATAATAGGATCTCATGCAAAATCTGAATGGTATCCTCCTTTGATTTGCAATTGAGCACTAATGAGACCCTTGGATCAGTATCCAGTGGCATTTAAATTTAAGACCAACACTGTTATTGAAGGGATATTTTCTTTTTCTTTTTTTAAGGTTGTTCCATAATGCTCAATGTTCAGCGGCCAATGCAATGATGCATGCACTTCATCTTCCCCTTTCATGGTAACATTTTGTAGTTACTATTACACGCGCTCATTTTCTTTTAATTCTTTTTATTTTCATATTTTAACTTTATAACATCACAAATATGTAATTAATTCATTTTTTTATCACTTTTGATTCGGATTTACTTTTTGTAGATTTTCATAGTTTTTATTATGTAAGATCATTTAATTTACTAAAATGAAATCTTAAAATTTTCTCCCCCAAGTTTTTTCTCATTTATGAAATGGGCCATATGCCCCATTCTTTATTTTCTTGATTAAATCTAGAAAAATAAAATCAATTATATTGTTTTTGAAGTTGTTTATTTTTGCACTTATTTCATGTTTTTCAATTGTTTGAACATCTTCTTTTTATTTCTCTCTTTTTTTATTAAAATTTTATATACTTCCTTTGCCATTCTTATTAACTAAAGAATTTATAGATTTTCATTTCTAAAAGAGTTTTTTTCTTTTATTAGTTTTTCAGCCCATTCTTAATTAAGATCTTGAAGATATAGGTTTTGAATTTATTTTCTTTTTTTATTTGCGGTTCACTTTCTTCTTTTTGCTCTTATTTTTTTTTTTATCAAATGCTATATTTTCTACTAGTTTTTATTTTAGTTTCTTTAATAAAAATAACATTGCCTATTATTATTTTTCACAAGGATATCTTTCTTTTACCATAAAATTTTAAGCATTCTCATCTTATTTTCTTCTAAATATTCTTTAACATAATAACAGTGAATCTTTTTACATGTTTTAACTATTATATAAATTTAATAGTTTTTTTTTTACCTTAGCACATGCCTTTGTTGCTAGTTTTATATTATATTTTATATATATATATATATACACACACAGCAGCGCTCGCCACGCGGTACTTCCTTTTGGGGTTTCATAATGACATGTTGCACACGTGATAATCTCTTCACATGCATTCGAAATCCTAGATAAAATCTCTCTTAAAATCTATAACCCTCCCAGCTATGACTCTCTCGGTCTATCCTAAAACCTTTCTTGAGAATTTAAATCAATTTGGAAACTCTAATTTAAATAATTCTTATCCCCTAAATCTCTCTCAAAACTGTTTCTAAAATTTCTTAGAATCTCAAAATTATATTCCACTAATTACTAACTAAAAGGGTATGATGCTTCTATTATAAATCAATTACTACAAGCTCTTAAAAGTTTTTTTTGGTACTTGAACTAATAGTACAAAGTGAAAGTTGATCCGGACGCTCATAATATATGCAATATTGCATGCAATATTAGACAAATCACACATAAAAATCAATGGTCCGCTATAAGGTTCAGTTTTGTGATATCATAATTTATTTTTTTTTGCTATCGGAGGGTTCCCAATCCTTTGGGCTGGACTAATCCCTCTGGGCCTAAGGGGAAGCCGGGTAAACTCCCCTGTAGCCCTAGTGTGGTAGTGCAGTTTCAAACCTATAACTTCCGGGCACAAACAGTGGTCCTAGACCAACCATGAGCTACCCCTTGGAATTATAAAAATTAAAAATCGTGATATCACTGTATTAGGGACATTTTCATCTATAGGTAATTTTTAAAATTTCTGGTTAGTAGACCTCTCGTATCTTCTCTCTCTCAATTACATCTCTCCTGCTCTTATTCTCTTCCCTTTTCAATGGCAATGGAAAATGATTTTCAACAATTGAAATGGGATGTTTTGGGCCATATAAATTATCATAGATAATTTTGGCATTGCATGAAATCTAGTCTGTTCATCTTATGGGAAATATCTAGATGGAGATTGTACAAATGTTGAAATTGGGAGAACCATCACCAAATGGCTCACTTGATCGAGATGCCCATTTTTCCATAAACAGGCTCAATTATGATTAAGTCCAATTCCTTCAAATCCCTTTAATTCCAGCAAGCTACCATTGATCCCAAATTGTTGTTGATTCTACCATCACTGACCATTGAACTTAATTACAGAAAATTAAAACAAACAGGGTGTTCACCCATCATGAGTGTTACATATGTAAAATGACATCTACTATTTTAGCAATTTCAGAAGATTCTTATTCACGTGTTTTTTTAATACTCCAAAGGGAGCCTGGACCCAAGGTAGCCCACATAAGTAGGAAAGAAGCCCCCACATGTAGGAAGAAGTAGCGCACAGCAGCGGGAAGGTAGCCCACGCATGTGGGAAGAGGAGACCATCATGCCCA
This sequence comes from Camphora micrantha, assembly GCA_003546025.1. Classification (NCBI taxonomy): domain Eukaryota; kingdom Viridiplantae; phylum Streptophyta; class Magnoliopsida; order Laurales; family Lauraceae; genus Camphora; species Camphora micrantha. The sequence goes on along the minus strand of QPKB01000006.1, from coordinate 16,021,858 downwards.
AGGATTAATCCCTAAATAGCCATTGACATTTAGAGTTGCCAAGCAACTAAGCAACCCCATGTTTTGAAGATGTCAATTTATGTTTTCAAGCATAAATTGATATTTGATATTTCAAATATGTCCATATTGGAGAGGTAAGGGTTGTATTGACTTAATAGCCACCATAGAGTACCATGTTCTCCACCAAAACTCACTTTTTGGGTCTTAATTGGTACTATCCATTCAATACTCAAATATTATACATACTTAAAACTGGTTGAACAAACTAATTTTTTTTTTAATTGGCATTAGAAAACTAAAGTTTTGAAATACATGGCAAATTCTAAAAGAACTATAATGTCACATGAACTCTTTTTCATTGCATATATCTTTTCTACATTATGCTAAAATCATAGGGAGAAAACCAATTAATTAAAAGATACAAACTATGATTGATGGCAAAAATTTTCAACCATAAACCTCAAGGAGTAAGTCATCAACAAAATACTTAGTAACGAGAGACGAATGCTGATGCTCTTTTAAACTGAAGCAGTGCAAAAACATATGACTTTGATTGTTAAACTCATTTGAGTCCAACTAGAGTTGAAAATATTGTGGAATCCAAACATACTGTATAGTGTGCAAGCATGGTGAAAAGAGAAGTAGATTTATATCCTAATGAGATGAAGTTGCATTAACAATGGGAGCCTAAATGCACCGTTGATAAGTGTCTAAGAATATTTTCACACCCCCCATCTAGGTATTTTCCCATTAGATGAATGGACTTAATTGAACCATTATGATTCAAAGATTTCTATATCAATTGCTGAAATTTATTTTTTTTCCACCATGGAGAAAGGGGAGAGAAGACATTGTGAGGGAGACAAAGTGAGGGGAGACATAAAGAGAATGCAAGCAATATGAGAGGTGAGTGTGATGTTGTGAGAAAGAATAAGAGATGAGATAGCATATGAGAAAAGGGGAGATGAAGGGATGGTGTTATTGCCCCCTCTGTTTTTTCGTTTTCAAACATGTAAGAGATAAAAATTCTTAAGGGCACGTTTGTTGACCATCCTCAACGAGGATTGCTCGCGCGTTTTATGTGCTTATGTGGAAAATCCACATTTGGTAATGCAATGAAAACTGACAGAATCCTAGCCTTCATGCTCCCATGCATAACCCCCATCAGACCTTTCCCCATTTGAAAGAGAAAATCCACGAATGGACTGAAAGGCGGAGCTACAGTGCAGCATGCGGTAGTTTAGGGTTGTCAATTTTTTTTTCTTTCAAAGTTTGACCTTTTCTAGGCCCCACAATTAAGGTCCGAATCGATAATCTTGTTTACAAGGCCCAAAACGACTGGGGCGTTAAATATCAACCGTTGATTGTTCACAAATTTTGAGATATATATAAAAAGTCTAGACATTAGATGGAAATTTATAGAATTATGTGGGGGTCATTTGTGAAATCCGAACCGTCCAATCTCTTAATGCCTAAAACGGCAATGGGTCCAAATTTGGCAGCCTGATTCATCATGGATCATGAGAAATTGGCCAAAAACCAATGACCGTTGATTTCACACATGCAAAAAAGGGAGGAAAAAAAATATATTTTTTTTCAATTTTTTTGTTCCTGTGGGTTCATAATCATGATCTAAACTGTGAGCTATCTCTGGAATGTAAAAAAAGGCTAGTTAATCAAGTTTCAGCCGTCGATCTTGTCTAGATATCGATATATTTGCAAAAATGTACAAATTCTAAAATATTTTTTTTTGTGGGGCCCCTTTGCACAATCTAAACCGTTCAAATACTCTAGTTGGCCCAAATTGACTTTGAAAAATAGTTGAGGTCTTGATTATTCATAGATCTTGAGTTATTTCTTAAAAACTTACAACTATTATATCATATATCCTACTAATGGCGGGAATTCTCTTTCAATGCCAAACCTAAAACTGTCTTTACAAATCCTATATGAGGATGGCTTGATTCCGTTGGAACAAAAGAATCATTTGGAGTATAGAATCCCCTCCCTACCACGAATGCTTACCAAACCTCCCCTAAAAGCTACAATGTCATATTTATTCTTTACAATATTTTGAATTCCTCATTTTATTCGTTGGAAATAATCAAATAGTAAAATTGTAAAATTCTACAAATGTCTTTATACGGACGCCAGTAGAAGAAAATCTTCGTTCAATTATGTGCCCTAATAAAGACAAGTCATTGTCATAGGTATGGCAATTTTATTTTAAGAGACATTTTAGGAGAAATCAAGTTGAGAGGCCCAATAATAACATCACATCATTTTATAGATAAAAACGTCTCTTTATTAACTGGGATTTTAGAGTGAGCACGCACACCTCTCTTTGGTAGATCCAATCCAACCAATAAACAATCCACACGCGTATCATGACATATATAATTCATCAAAATGGAACGCTAAACTGCAATTTGAAATATATTCACCTACGCACGGTGCTCTTTCATCACTTACAAAGATCATATCCGAACGATCGGATGAATCTAGGTGGACCACACACCAATCATGATCAATGCTACCCAACCAGCCCCAATCCAATGTCTTCCCAAATGGTTGGGGATGGAGAAAAAAAAAAAAGGTGAGAGGTGGGCCACACACCAGTCACGATCAATGTTCAATACTTAGGCCCAATCGTGGCCCAATTATTAATCTCCCAAATCCTCTTTCAAGTCCCCAACCTGAATCCTCCAAATTCCGTCCACGCTTTCCCCAAAAAAAAAAAATCACAAACAGCAACAGCTCAGAAGCAGCAGCAGCAGCAGCAGCAGCCACAAATCTCAACAACTGAACCTGGATTTGATTTCTCATCTCTATCCCTCCAAATCCGGATTTTCTCCAAAAACCCTAAAATTTCTCTCCGCTCTCTCCAACCAATACTTTCCTTTTCTAGAACCCCCCCACCCAAAACCCTACAAATCTCAATTCCGTTTAGTCTCAAACTAGGGTTTCTTTTCTTCTCAAACTAGGGTTTCTGCAACTAGGGTTTCTGCACGGAGCTAGGGTTTTGTTTTGCTGTTGATGTATGGCGTCGGGGCCTATGGTCGGGGGAGGCGGCGATGGATCTCGCGAAAAGCATAGATGGGCAGAGAGCAAAGTATATACTCGGAAATCGTTCAACAAGAGCCGGAATTCTGGTCAGTTGCTACAAACCTCGTCTCAAACCCTAACAGGTAACGAAGATGGAAGCTCTTCACAACAGCAGCAGCAAAAGCAGAAGCAGCAGCAGGTTCCTTCCCGGGAGCAGGAGCAGCAGCAGCAACTTCTATCGCGGTTCGATGCGGCGTCTGATGACTCCTCCAGCCTCAATCGTCTTCCCCCGGCGGTAGTCGGTGGTGGTGGTGGTGCCGCCTCCCGTGACGCGCCCTCCGGCAATAATGGATTCTTCCCGCGGACGGATGATAACCGGGTAATTATCAATCTCTCCTCGCGTTCTAGGCAGGAGCTCCGTGAGGTTCGGAGCAAGCTCACTGGGGAGCTTGACCAGGTTCGCGCCCTGGTTAAGCGGCTTGAGTTGCGTGAGCAGCAGCTCAGTGGTTACAGTCACTCGCAGCTCTCTGCGAGTGATCCTGTAGGCAATGGCGGGGGCCCACCGAAGAGAGGGAATTCGGAGGTGGGCTCAGTGATGGAGGCCCCTGCAAGGCCTCCCAAGCGCCAGCTCAGTGTCTCTGTGATTGAGAACAGTCATGGGGGTGTCTCCGGTGAGGGTGGTGGCGTTGAGAAGGAGAAGAGGACGCCAAAGGCGAACCAGTACTATCGCAATTCGGAGTTCCTTCTTGGGAAGGATAGACTCCCACCTGCTGAGAGTAATAAGAAGCTTAAAACCAATGGGAGCAAGAAATTTAGTAGTGGCGATGGGGATAATTATGGAATGGATGGGAATTTAAGCCGAGCTTTTAAGGAATGCGGTGGGGTGCTATCTAAGCTGATGAAACACAAACATGGGTGGGTATTTAACACGCCAGTCAATGTAAAGGCGCTCGGGTTGCATGACTACTACACCATAATTAAGCATCCGATGGACCTGGGAACTGTGAAGTCACGTCTCAACAAGAACTGGTACAAGTCCCCTAGGGAGTTTGCCGAGGATGTGAGATTGACATTTCGCAATGCCATGACATATAACCCAAAAGGGCAGGATGTTCATGTCATGGCGGAACAACTGTTAAGTATTTTTGAAGAACGGTGGGCTGCATTAGAGGCAGACCGTAAACTTGGTGATAATAGGTTCAATGTTGACCGTGAATTTAATCAGCCTTTAGCCAATTTAATGAGAAAGGCTCCCCCCAAGGAAATGAAAAGGACTTTGGATCGATCAGAATCAACGAATTTCGGTATTGACCCTAAGCCGAAAGCGGCAAGTTTTACTTCAACGGGCCGAGTGGCTGCTCCGAAGAAGCCAAAGGCGAAGGATCCTAACAAGCGGGACATGACATATGACGAGAAGCAGAAGTTGAGTGCAAACCTTATGAACTTGCCACCAGAAAAGCTAGATAACATTGTACATATCATCAGGAAGAGGAATCCAACAATTTATCACCACGACGATGAGATCGAAGTGGATATTGAGAGCTTTGATGCTGAGACTTTGTGGGAACTGGACAGGTTGGTGACCAATTACAAAAAGAGTTTGAGCAAGAATAAGAAGAAAGCTGAGCTTGCTAATCAAACGAGACTTGCAGCCCATCCAAACAATGTTCAAGATGTGGTGAGCTGTGGCATCTTATATCTCTGTGTCATCTCCTTTTATGGCTTTGTTAGTATAAGTTTGTTACCTAACACCTTTTTTATTTGCACTGTACAGAATCCAGTTCCGGGGACTGTGGAAGTGGTGAAGGAAAGTAAAAAAGGTATAACTTTTCCGAACTTGGGGTTTCTGTATGCTTGAGTATTGTTTCTTAGCCATTGTTGATGTTAACTATTTGATTTTTTGGAATCAATCATCTCCTTTGCAGATGAAAAGAATGATCCGCCTTCATCACCTGTTGAGAGAGAGAAGCATGGGGATAATGCAAGTAGATCAAGTAGTTCAAGCAGCTCTAGCAGTGACTCAGGTTCCTCTTCAAGTGGTAATTATACTGTTTCTTATCAAATTAAATTATTAGGATAGGAAATTTTTCTTGGAGCCTGTAGCACAGGTTGGAATGTGCTCATGTTCAGAACCACAAGGTTTCAGTCATGCCACCTACAAGGAGCTTGAAAATTTATATTAATGTTTTTGGCTTAAGTTATCTCTGTAAATAAAGTTTAGTCTTAAATTTGAATGTGATATTAGTGAAATGTACATGGAGTTCTTACTTAAGGGGTATTTTACAGATTCCGACAGTGACAGTTCATCTGCATCGGATGCACCACGATCACCTCAGAATTGAATGGGTTCAACTAAGGTAGAAATAGATAATTCTAATGTAATTAGTCATTTGATTTCTTTTATATTTTAGTGGCCATTTCTTTCCTGAGTACTTTTACTAGATTCTAGTTTTGTGTTAAGGTTTTCAGATCCTGCTATTGGTGTTGTGCTTCCTTTCCACTTGTGAACATCTTGTATTTTGCAGAAGATTCCTGTTTGTTGTATCAATAGTTTTTGTTGTTTTGTCTTTATTTGATGCATTTCTGCCTTGATACTTGAGATACCTTGAGACTCTGATTCATGATGCGCTTCTATGCTTTAGTTGAGTTTCTCGAAGTTTATTGTATTGAAAAAAAATGTCAGGATAATTTTAAATTTAGCGTTTTTCAATGGATATTATTGGGTAAAACGATGTGGAAAATAAAAAGTAATTTTTAAAATTTAAAATTATTCAGAATACAGAATCTAATTATCTTAATTATAAATGCGTCAAAGAGAGAAAAGATGAAAAGGAGAAAATTACTGATACTAATTAAATATAATCAATACTGAGGCTTATGTTGTTTAAGTATTCTAGAATTAGATAAATAGTTAATATTTTCATAACTAATAACTAAAGTCGATACTTATTAGTTATTAGTAATTAGTATCTCTCATTAATAGATAAGAAGCAGTTGTTAGAAGATAAAATATATCTCAATTAGGATAGGGATCTCGCTTGATTTGTGTGGATCTTAATATTGAACTTTATCTCTTTAATGCTGCACTAATTATCATTTACTATTTATTGTTGTTTTCTTTTATCTCATCCCAAAATCGAGAGAATACTTGATTCCATTTTTGTTAATTATTGGCTATCACGTCCTTCCATTATCTCCTTTAATGAAGGAGAGAGACTAGTCATTCCCAAGTAAGGCCATTTTGCTTGGGAAAAGCAAGGTCGTACTGCTTTTTCCCTTTTTGTACAAATTTATTTTTGAGCATGTTGCGACGTCTCATGATATATTGCATTATTATCATGATATTTTTAAGTATGACAGCATTTTGAGAATATCTTGGTATTATTGGGAATTTTTTTGTATTATCATAAGATTTTAAACATACATTTCTCTAAAATTGTTTGAAACAAAAGAAAGAGAAAACATCTTTCTTAGCCTGCTTGAGTAAATTATTCAAGATATTGGTAATTACATTTTTCATTTCTAGCATTCCCCTCGGAAAGATCCATATTAGGTGAGATGCCTAGTTCCCGTAAGGATTCAATTTGAACCCTTATTTATTTGCCTTGGTTGTTGACAATTTGATGAAATATATCTAGGATGACATGCATTATTTGCATATCAATTTGGTACCAATTAGTTATACAAAAAGGAAAGTAAATAATAAATTACAACTTTAGAAAAGACGTTTGAGTCAAATGGTTTGTGAATCGTTAAAAGAATTTCTAGAGTTGCACATCCAACAATTTTGACTTTTGAGATGAGGAAGATTCAGTGAGGGTGTTTCTAGAAAATCCATTGTTGATATCTAATAAAATATGAAATAAATAGTGATGGTTAGGTCAACGTTGAGAGCTGCTAAGCTATATTTAATACGTCAGTTGTGCTAAGGACACGAAGTGAGGCTTGAAATGATGGAATGTAGCCTCTTTAGCCACATACAGTTTCTTTGTTACGATATAAAGTTGTCAATTTTTTTCAGAGATTCAAAAGGCAACTGGTCTTTTCTCCCCACTGTTTCCCAAAGAAGTCTCCTATTATCTTGAACACCTTAAGAGTCTGATCCTAGGAGTTATTTCACTCACACTTCCTGTGAGTGAGAGAAGTGGAAGTCTATAATGGGCCCAACATGTTGAAAATCTAAAATGCTCAAAATGCACCCCACCTCTTTTATGGGGCTGGGCCAAATTTTACTCCAATATGAGTTGCCCCATCTTAAGATTGAGGTTCTATAAAATACGTGAATAAATTATCACAAGAATCATGTGCTTTATACATCAGGGTTCACTTTCTCTGACATGTAAATACGATATAATCATCAGGGTCCACTTTCGCGGACATGTAAATGCGGTATAATCCATTTCAATCTAAAGTGTTGGTTGTAGGGACCATATTGGTAGAGACTGAAAAGGCACCACCAAATAAAAGGAAAAAAAGAAAGAAAAAAGAGCTGCTTTTACCCCTTTCATTTTTTTTTTTTTTTTTTTATAATAAATACAGAAGTTTCTCTTGCGACGGAATGCGGTTTCGGTCACATGGTCTGCCTACCCTCATATTAAAACCCGATTTTTTACTCAGATCCAAGGCCAATTATTTTCAAACGTGAACTTGATTTTTATACAGTTCACATAACCAACTTTAAATTGGTCCAAATATTGGACACAAATCGAATTTTCTCAATTTGAGTACTTCAAGCATTCAAGACCGCCGTTCATACCTACCAATTAAACTATTACTTTTTTTTTTTTTTTTGCGCTTTTGGGTGTGTTAGATCTTGATTAGGGCTGTCAAAGGGCTAGGACCAGGGTTTTTTTTTTTTTTTTTTTGGGCTTTTTTGCGATTCTTTGTTGGGTGTGTTAGATCTTGATTAGGGCTGTCAAAGGGCTAGGACCAGGGTTGTCCTTATCTTGCCCTCAATATATGGAGGACTGGACCTGGCGGGCCAAAGCTCTTGGACGGCCTATACTATCTATGCCCTTACTCTACCCTCGTGGGCCTGGGCCTAGGCTAGGGCCAGTTCAGGGCTAGGCCCATGGCTTGAAAACAAGAAAATCTATTTTTAATTTTTTTTTTTTTTTACTGCCACCAAGCATCGAGTGCCTTATCGAACACTAACCCTCTTTTTTTTTTTTTTTTTTGAGGATTTGTGCCTCTAATTGACCCCATTACAGAGAAGAAATAGACTGAATGTGACAAATAATATAGAAATAAAGAAAATCAACATTAAAATAAAGAAAAAAAGGACCAACTTTTTCCCTTGCATGAGCACCTTATTGCAGAAACACTTTGAAGTTTGAAGAGGCATTCATTTCTCAGGGACAGGCACAACATTGCCTTCATACTTCATAGGGCTCTAGAAATATTGGTAAAATATATACTTTTGAACTCATACTTCATTTCCAACTGTTGGACTACTGGGAGGATATAAAAAAAAGACCAAACCCGCTGTACACAAACAACAATATGCAGTGTACCTACATAAATTACTATAACATGGCTTAGGTAGTTGATGCACCTTTTTTGTTTTAATTTTTAAATCCAGGAGATGCTAGAACAAAAAAGATATCCAAAAGGTCAAGTGCCAATCATCAAACATTGATTCATTTCAGAGGTATAAGAGCAACATATTTCATTTAAATCCATTATTTCCTGTCCTAAAGAATAAAATAATTACAGAGCTTTGCAAAATGAAGCCCCCAAAAAAATTATCTTAAAAGAGAAGGGTTGTGCCGTGCCAGGCCTAGTACTTTCCAATGCCCAACCCTCAAATTTGAGGGTCTGCAAAAAATCTGTCCAAGACTGGTCCTTTGGACCTCTTCTTTAAAATAAAAGCCCTCATTGTGAGGGCTTTTTGAAGGCCCGGCCCGGCCTCTTTACCTAAGGGCTTTTTGACAGGCATAATCCTGAACCCATGCTCTTACGCTAACCTAATTCTGACTCAGAATCAAACCTAATTTATTCCAATCCAAACCTGATTTTTGTTCATATCACATAACCCAAGTTAAAATGTGTCAAAATATTGGACATAAATCTTATTTTCTCATTTTGAGTACTTCAGGCATTTGGGTCCAGTTTTCATGCCTACCAATTGAAGAACAGCTTTCTTTTTTGTGTGTTTTTTGGAAATTTTTATTTAGGTTGATGCAGCGGACATCGAAGCAGACGGGTAGACCTCATACTCGTACCTGTTTTTTTTTTACTTAGAATCAAGCTTGATTTTATTCAAATCCAAACCTGAGTCTTGTTCAGATCAAAAGCGCCGAATTAAATGGGTCATAAATATGATCTTCTCAATTTGAGCCCTCAAGGTATTTGGGCAAATTTTCATCGCCACCAATGAAACAACAGCTCTTTTGACCCTGTTTTTGTGTGTTTTGGAAATTTTCATCTCTACCAATGGAAGGGCAGCCTTTTCCACTTTTATTTGGATGTGCCTTTTCGGTCCCTAAAAATCTTGGGCTCAATACTTCCAACACTTTTGTTTTGAATGAACTCTACCACAGTTAATGTTTGAGAAAGTAGGCCTTCATGTATAAGACACTTGATTTCGGGATACTTTTAATTCATGTGTTTTATACAAGCTCAATCTGCAGTAAAACTTGGTGTATGTTCGGGGTGGGGGGTTTGATTTTGAGTGGTTTTAGATTTTAGGACGTGGTGCCCACTGTAGAGTTTCACTTCTCTCACCTATGAATGAGACACTCGTAGGATCCGAACTCTTAACGGTGTTTCAGATAGTAGGAAACTTCTGTGCGAAGAGAGTGGGAAAAAGGGACGGCCAAAAAAATTCTGGTAACATTTCATAAAAAAAACCACATGTGGTCAAAGAGGCTTCATTCCTTTCTTCTAATTATCATATAGCATTTTTTTGTATTTATTTCTATAAACTATGCCAGGAGGAAGGTAATGGGGCTTCTAGTTGAGTGTTTTTTTCCCTTTTTTTCCATCCTCAAACAAAAATACCACTTTGTTGATGGCTATTTAATGATGAAATGATGAGTACTTGAGTCATTTACTCTTTTACATACCCTCTTTGGTAAATGTAACAAATTTATTATCCTATTTAATGCGCTCTTTGGACGTCGACGAATCACAACCAACCTTCCCTTTTCCTCTTTTTTGTTAAAAGAAGCTGAAATTCCTTATTTTTCATACCCATTCTCTCCCCAGTCCCCTCTTTGTTAGTGGCGAGATGCCCAATACTATTTTAGGTGATTTCTTCGTGTGTTTTCCTCTCTTATTTTCTTTAATAAGATCTTCACTTATTTATCTTTTAGAAAATCATAAAAATAACTACTATTAAATTTATTTTTTATTTTTATATTCAACATTTTAACTATTTTATATTTCCATGCTTTAATTAATAGGAATTTTTTACAAAAAAATCAAGCTTAAATCTTAATTAAACAGTTTTACGAAGAAATACCATAAAATGACGAGAGAGTTGTCCATCCATTCTTTTTTTTTTTTTTTTTTTTGACGAAACTGCCCGAGTCGATGATATCATCAACCTATTTGACCATATCGTCAACTTTCATTGCAAAAAAACCATATGCTGCCTCATCTTTCTCTAGTGATGGAAAGGTTATGAAAACTAGTGCATTTTGTGTTTGGGCTGTCTTCCTTAGGTGGTCTCCGTAGTCTTCCTCAGGTGTGTGGGTCCCATCCTTGGTTTCCATGTATTTCTCATGCGCCCCCTTTTTTAAGTGAATTTGCATGAGATTTAAGGGTGTGAGTTTGGAGTACAAGGTGTTTGATGAAATGCCGAAATGGGGATTTCTTGCGATTTGGCGGTGGTTTCGACTTTCGAGTGAGGTTGGAGGGGATGAATTTGGCTATATGCTTTTGTGAAAATTTTGGAGTCTTAAGAGTCATTTGTTTGGGGGAATTTCAAAAGTCTTGATGTTTGTGGGCAATGTGTGGGTAGCCATGTTGGGCCGGCAATCTTTGAGCAGTAGAGTTACTTTCAACCATTATGAAAACTGTTGCATTTTGTGGGGAAGATTGAGTTTGATCCACCCCTTAGTTGATTCTCTGTCATCGATTGCTCATGTTCTTGTTGTGTTTGTGCTTCGTAGTGGAAGTCTACGAAAAGATGTTCTTTTCATAGCTTGTTTTATGCTTGAATAGTTTATTTAACTCTGTTTTTAGCAGGTGAAGGGAGATATTGCGAGGCATTGAGATTTAATCTACCCAGTTCTCTTTTGGAAACAAATGGCATCAATGAGTGTGGTGCCTACAGCTGGTGTGAGAAACAACAACGAAAATACGATTGCGGTTGATAGATTGCCTGAAGAAATGAGTGAGAATATGATTGCGGTTGATAGATTGCCTGAAGAAATGAATGATATAAAGAAAAGGGATGATAAGGTAGTGCTAGCTTTGTTCTTGTAGGGTTTTAAATTTGGTGTCCATCAACGAACGCACCTCTCTTGAGAGAGAGAGAGAGAGAGGTTTTTTGACAGCCGATGAGAACATAGGAGCATCTCAATGGCATGATGCTAAATATGCCCTAAGTTACTTTATCAGGTGGGGTAGGAGCAAAGGGAAGGAGATGAAGCGCAAGGTTTGAGAACAAGGGGTATCAGGCTTTTTTTTCATATAAGGGACATTGACGATATCATCAACCTCATCAATTGGGTTGATATCAGTTGACGATATCATCAACTAGGTAATTTCATCAAAAAAACGAAAAACTCTCTTGTTATTTAATAATTTATCTTCATAAACCGTTTAAGGTTTAAGCTTAATTTTTTCATAAAAATCCCTAATTAGTAAATTTGTTGTTAATTCCCTTTTAGCCATGTCCTTTTCTATTAGTGGCCTGTGCATTTTATGTATGTTTGATCAATAGAGCTTGGATGGGAAGAGCCTAGCCTTCCATTATTGAATTTTTTATTCCTCTTTTGATAAAATTTATTTTACCCTAATTGGTTCATATTGATTATTATATTAAAATTGTAAGATTTTTTTTATTTATAAATTTGTTAGATTTTTTCTGTAATATTTTTCTAGTTTTTTCATTGGTAAGTTTATTTTTTTTATTTTCTATCATTTCATAATTATTTTTTTGTATTTTTGGTTTTGTTAACTTTTTATTTGTGTTTCGTAAATTCCTTTAAAATTTTAAATTATTTTTGCGGCTTCATGGACCATGATAATATATTATTGTATCTCTTCAATTTAAGCATAATTTCTTCTATTTTTCATTTTTATTATTTTATCATGGCCTTTCCATTGCATGGGTTCCTTGCCAGTATTACATTTTGATACTTGAGAGCAACTATAGAAAATGTAAAGGGCTCAATGAGAATATCTTAAATAGGATTAGTATGTTATCGGCAAAGTGAGGACAAGTCAGTGGTTTTATGTGAATGTTGGGCATAAATCCGATGAAAGGGGTTTTTTTCTTCATAGACAATAATTAGACTTGCAAATTGTTATGTGGTTTCAAGCGTTGGGCAGTAGAGAAGCAAGGAAAAGGCTGTATATATATGCAGATGCAAAGAGGGATGTGCAGAGTGGCAACGAGGGATAGATTTATGAAAGGTTACATAAGATCAACTCTTCAGACTGCTGCAAGATGATGATGATGATGATGATGATGAGAGAGAGAGAGAGAGAGAAGAGAGAGAGAGAGAGAGAGAGAGAGAGAGAGAGAGAGAGAGAGAGAGAGAGAGAGAGAGAGAGAGAGAGAGAGAGAGAGAGAGAGAGAGCCCATGGGTGGGATTTTGGGATTTCATGGGGCATTCCAACAGACCATATTAAAAACTGTTAGTTATGTTCCATTAGCAATTTGAAATTCCTTTAATTCAAGCCATTATTAGAATTGGTAAGTTGCTTTATAATTCTAGTTTCTACTGCAGTATGAGTTTTCAATTTCGTTCAATGGTTGTGATAATCTTATTTGAAGTTAAATAAAAAAGATTTTTTGAACTTAAAGCCAAAGAGACTTTGAGAAATTATGAATCTCTTACTAATTTTTTGAGTAACACCTATTCGCGGTTTATTTTTTTGGTGCCATTCTTCCTATCATGTTCTTGTATTTTTGCGTATAGAGATTTGTTATATCAAGATCACATGTGCAACTTTTCTGGCTCATTTTTCAATGGAAGGTGGATTGATGTGGAGTCTTCACACACATCACCATGCAAGTAGAGCCTTTACACATTGGAGAAGCCGAGGAATGTTTACTCAAGGCTAAGAGAGTTTTATTCACCAACTCAAATACGAAGACAGGAAAGTATTCATTGAATTGTTAGGGAACCTTTACAAGCGTTATGTGGACTAGTGACCACATAATATTGGCTCCCAGTTGTAGATTACACCTTTTAATTAGGGTGAATAATAATCTTGACCCCTTTTTAGAGATTGCATCTTCTAGTTTTTTTAGAGATTATTTATTACCAGTGTTTTAGTTACAATCCAATTTCTCTTAGGATAAAACATCCTTCCTAAAATATGAGGTTGCAATCAAGGATGAAGCAAGTGGCGTATCGGCCGATAAATCGGGGGTAGCGGCCTTCTTTGAAATTATCGCCTCTCACAACTGTATCGGCCTGTAGCGGTTGTATGGCCGTTACGTTGCTTTGAAATCATCACCGCTCACAACTGTATCGGCTGATACGGCCGCTACATTGCCGTTACGTCCGCTACATAACGGTCTGGGTTAAACCAGCACCCTCCTCCCCCCTCTTTTCGTTTTTCCACTGATTGAACAAACAGGAAAAAAAAAAAAAAAAAAAACCCCAACAGGTACCAGCAGCATCACGGCATGACCGCAGTGGCAACAGCAGCAGGTAGCTTTAGCGACTGCGGCGGCAGCAACAACAGGCAGCATCGGCTACCGAACAGCAAGCTACTTCATCTCCTCCTCCTCCTTCCCTCTTTCTGTTTCGGACGAAAGCTATAGGGTAGCTTTCCCCCCTTCTCTCTTTGCTTTCCCCCTTTCGGACAGAACCTAGGGCAAGTGGGCAACAAATGCCCCCATTGGGCTGCCCCTTTTATTTTATTATCATCGGGTAAGTCATGGGCCCACGATGGGCCCACCTAATGAAGGGCACAAATTTAAATTACGTGGGCCATTCAAAAACCATTAAAAAACATTTTAAAATCATTAAAAATCCATTAAAAAAACATTCAAAAAATTAAATGTGGACATCCAAATCAATAAAACCTAAAGAACCTGAAGACTGAAGTAACCATTGGTGGGCTCCCGCTCCACAATGAGGCACCAACGTTAAAATAAAAAAGTCATATCGTAGCTAAATATTAATTACTTAATTGAAATTGACACCTTAGTCAAATTTCACTCTAATTGGAAATAGGGCCATAGCCAACTTTCAAAACTAAAACAGCACGGCCAAATTTCGAACTAATTGAAGATAGGTACCAACCAAATCTCACTCTAATAGTGAATAGGGCCTGACCAAAGCTCTTTATAATAGGAAATAGTGCGACAACCAAATTTTACACTAATAGAAAATAGTGATCTAATCAAATTTAACTTTAATAGAAAAAATTATCTCCATATGTGTGTGTTTGTGCATTTCACGATACAACTATGAAATGTTATATTCTAAACATGAAACTGATGATATTTTAATTACATTGTCTTTTTACAAACATCTTATTAGTTTTTGACTTAGAATAGCCAACCAATATAAATACATATGAAAAAAATGATCAATGCTATTATTTTATAACCAAACAACGATACAGGACTCATGCAATGAGGGCACCGCTACGCCCCCTTTTCTTACTTACTTTTGTAAAAGAACCATATTTTCTTTAATTTTACGGTTTTCTGGATTTTCTAAAATTTTTTCAGATTTTTTTGGCGATTTTTTGAAATCGCACTGCTACGCCACTACGTAGCCTCCGCTATGCTACATAGCGCCCGCTTCGTAGCGGTTTAGCCCGCCGCCACTGCTATTTTCATCCTTGGTTGCAATTATTGGGTATGTGACGACTATAGTGCTTGTTGAGCACGTGCCTAATTAAATACTGAAGGTTTTTTTTTTTTTTGAATGGTTAATTAAATACTAAAGTTATGAGTCCCTGTGGTCAATTGGCCCCATGCTTGTTTTGGGCCTTCTTTGATAAGTCATTTTTGGCCTCCATGAATTTTATTGTTACGAGTCCTATTAGCCTGTTACAGGCTGGGTATGTTTGAAATCAGTTTCTGGTTAATTCATATTCCTGCAAACACAAGGTCTGCGATAAATGATTTTGGTGACTCGGGCTGGGATGGCTAGGGGATGGACCTATACGTTGATATTATTTTTGTTGTGGATTGGGGCTGAATTCATGGATGTTTTGGGACTGCTACACATTTGGAACCTCTATCTGTGATCAGAATTTCAGTGGCTGGGCTTGGTTTGTCTAATTATAACCAGACCATATCATTGGTTTTGAACGTTGAAGAGCTTTTCTTTGAAGTGTTTTGACTGCATTGTTTGATGGGCTGATAAGTTAATCACTATCTGAATTTTAATTCAATATTTTGTCCTTTTTTTTTTTTTTTTGCTGGGTGGCCCAGTGGCCAGGAGATGTAAGGGAAAGCTACCACTCCAGGGTCCCTGGAGGGAGCTGTGGGAGGCAGGTGTGCTATCCACAGTCACCCTGTCATTCCCCAATATTTTGTCCATTTATTTGGTGTATTTTGAAGCTGTTTGATTAAGTCTTATTTGGAGGCTTAATACCAGATTTTCATGTTTGGTATCACCTGCTGCTGTTATTTGAGACTAAATCTTGGCTGAACGAGCGACTACCATTGGGCTTCTTTGATATTGCAATCAAGAGTTGCAATTATAAAATGCCTACACATTTACGTTGAATTCCAGACGATACCAAGATTAGTGTGAACTACAGATGCACACAGGAGAACTGAGTTTTGGATGAATTGAATGGGATGGCTAGTGGAAGGCATTTTATCCCTGGTGTATTAGTGGTTATCTTAGTGTAATCTGCTGATCTTATGAAAACCCAAAAGAGAGGAGGTTGCTGCATTACTGCTCGTATGAGGGCTGCATTGCTGCTTATTTGGGTTTTTTTTTTTACTGTGTTCAATGAATAAGTTTACAATTCTTCCGATGGGTGGGGCTTCTGTCACATGGACAAATGATTAGAAATACATGGTTATGACAAGGTTAAATTGACTTCTTTTTTCATCAGCATGGTTCCCTTTATTTCCTAATAATAAGCATAGTGCGCTCTCCAACAATGCTTGAGACCATTACATTTACAATCTTTTTAGATTTGAGATCTCTTGGCTTTAAGAATCAGGTTTTATAATCTCATTCAACAATGAGGACATACTTTGGGTGGATGGTTTTCATCTTTTTCCCCCTCCAGATAACCATGATTTGCTGAATTGGAGATGATATGGATGCTGTGCTCTTAGAAATTCAGGTGATTGCTATTTAGGTACATGATGCAAGCCAGACAATAGGTTGGCCAACCCATTGGGTCTAGTCTATAGGTCCAACGGGACATCCATTTATTTAGGAGTATTATTTAGTAGTTTGATTTGATTAGGATTAATGTTAGTGTGTTTCCTATTTAAAGCATTATTCATATATTAGGAAATATTGTTGCTTTGGGATCAGGCCAACTCCTCTATATAAGGATGTTAGGCCTTATTGTAATGCATTGCTTATTTTCAATCAATTAAAAGTTTTCTTTGAGAGTTATCTCTTATGGTTATGGTGTTTTCTCCTCTTGTGAGGGTGCCCTAGTGGCTGAATCCATCATTGGATTCGATCAATCTTTCGGGAGATTGCGGATCCCGATTGCGCCAGTGTAAAATGCCATATATTGGAGGAAACTTGTGTGCTCTGTTCTTGGCTCGAGGAAGATTTTAAGACCAGAGTTTTTTTGGAAAATAAATTAGATAGTGACATCCAGAATCATGTGGCTTTATGGTGATACAAGTACACTTCTTTCATGGTATGGCCAGTGCTCAAAGGAGGGCTAATCGTATTCATGCATTGCAAATTGATGGGCAGTTGGCCAATGACTGGGAATTAATGAGAAGTAATAATAGGTTATTAGGGCCTCTGTTCAGTAGGTTAGCATTCACGACCCACATTGGATAGGTTCCATAGTTATCAAATTCAGTACAGCTCGGACAAACATTTTCAGTCCAACCAGTGTTTCAAACCGAACCCCCTTTCTGTGAAGTTTTGGTCTAGATTTTTGACCATTTCAGCCAAAATGGCCGAACATAAATTCCAAATTTTGGCCAAAAATGGTTTGAAACAGAAGAGATTAATTGTTTCAAAGAAGTGCTAGAGAGATGTTGTAGTCTAGAATGCCAGAGACAAAATGAAGATAGTTGAGCAGCGGCAACAACAACAACAGTGGATGGGCAATGTGAGTAGAGAAAGTCTATCCTGAATTCCTGATTTATGCTCTGTCCCAATCTGTCTCCTGGTTGATGGATCCTAATAGACGGAGAGGAGAATGTAATCACATAACCATCTTGAGCAAGTTAACTAACGGACAAAAGATTTATAGATAAATTGGGATTATACAAATGAAGTAGAAAGCAAACCAGAAGCAATAGTGCCTATTTTGGTGATGTAGATGAGAGCCATTAGCAGTGTAGATAAATGAATTGGAGTAACAATTGAAGCATCGTAGGTCATGTGATTAGAGGCCCTGGAATCAAATGTCAAAGGGACACTTGGGTTACCTATGGGAGAGAAAGGGGCAATGATTGGCAAGGCTGCAGAGTATTCTTAAGTCGAAGACCCGGATCTAGAGGAGAGCATCATTTGTTAAGAGTTGCTCAGCAATAATAGATTAGTTTTGTGCAGTAAGGTTAGTAGAGGCAGAAGTGTCCGTAGTTATACAAAGAGCTGCATGCTACGCACCTGTCCGTGGAAGATGCTGAGGGTGACTAGGTCGTCGATGTGGACCTTTCGGACAGAGGACAGTCCCACTTCCAGTATCCTCACTGCTTGTAATAGGTGCAGATGTTAGATGTTCCACCCTTTTGGCAAGGAGGGCCAACAAGTCTAGGTCGTGGAGGAGGGGATGCAAGACACAAGGACATGATCCATGTCTGTGGTCCTCTTAGTAGCAGGAGAGGATTGAGTTTGTTCTCTTGATAGTAGTTCAGACAAAATCATATCGACTGAGGGAAGAGGAGATCAATGTGAGAGCATACTCCTTACAAGCTCCAATTCAAGTTGCAGTGCCATAAAAAAATTGAACAAGCCTAGTGTCTTGACGATGTCTGAAACGTAACGGAGTCAGCGGCACATGAACTGTGGCTCCATAAATGATATTGATCCTACAGTTTCCATTTTCACATAGAAGGCTTGAATCAAATTAGCTCCTTGGTTAGCATTCCAAATCTTCCATTCCAATTTATACCTTTTGGCATAGTTAAAACATATAGATGAGCTAGATATCCAAGCATCAGTTTGCAAGTTGAAATCCAGTGGTGGGTTCAACAAGGTTGGCAAGTCAGGACTTGATTTTACTAGTATCGGATTCCCATTCTTTTTCCATGGCAGGATTTATGGGTCTTTCTTCTAAAACCTTCTTTGTTAGAAGAAACATATTTCCAAAGTTTCCTAACTTTAAAGAAATTGGTCTTGAGATGGGCCTAATAAGCATAGTTTGTCCATTCAAGCCGAATAGAGATGACTGGGCATGATCAGAAGTCATATGTAGCAAGAATTGTAATAGCAAAGAAAGAAGTGAAGACCAATACGCTGGAAATATCTCTGAATGCAAAGTAAACAGAGAAGTGCCAAAAAATAGGTACGTGGTCTTGGATGTCCAGTCTTGTCGACCACAGGAGTTGAACAGAACCCTAGCAAATGCATTTGTATCTCTGACCAACCTTCCAGATCATCTCCACAGTTGAGTGGCGTGGTCTCTTCTGAATTTAAAGTCAATCAAATGAGAATCCGAAAAAGCCAACAGTTGAGATGAAAATCAGCGCTCGAAACTGTCAAAAGGGGAAAAGGGAAAGAAGAGGGGGGTGGGGGGGTCGGGGTTGGGGTGCGGGGGGGTTTATTTTGACGAGAATTTGGGATATGTCAAAGGAGTCAAATTTATGGAAAATGTTAATAAACTATATAGTTAGGTAGGCCATTTGACCAGTATTACTGGGTTGAGATTTTCATGAATCAATGTTAATTAACTTGATGGGACCCCAAGTTCTAATTTGAAATAGAATTTTAAACTGAAGTTGTATGGGACCCATGTAGGGCCCCTTTGTGTTAGTCGACCAGCCTTAAATTGTTTTGTCTCACAACAGATGAAGGTGGGAGTGTGGGACCCAATGGGTTAGATAAGCAATGAAATATGGCGTATTGATAAAATAAGAACCATATCTACCTGACAGCTTAAACTCTAGATGAGATAAGTGATTCTAAAAGATCACTTCAGCCAAAGGAATTATCACTCGACTTCTCCTCCCTCTCACGTGACTTGTCTTCCTCACTTCCCACATCACACGACCAACACTACTCTCCCTCCCTCACATCCTTTGTATCTTTACTAGAAACCCTAACCCCAGCCGATTGTATATCAAGAGAAGAAAATCAAGGAGAAAACAAGGAGAAGTAAGAGTTTTAGCAACAGACCCTTCACTGCTAGCTCATGAAGAGAAAAAAGGTTTCAAACTACATCAAAGGGAGGAAAATAATCTGGAAATTAATTTACATACATGCTTCTCCTTAATCCTTATGGCTCAATATATATGATCACTAGGAACCCTAGATATGTTTTAGGTTTGTGATAATGTGGAACTTCTCTTAAATCCTAAAATCACACAAGGGAAAGGATTCAACCATCATCAAATATGATAGGTACGGCCATAGCAGAATGG
Source organism: Camphora micrantha (assembly GCA_003546025.1). Lineage (NCBI taxonomy): Eukaryota > Viridiplantae > Streptophyta > Magnoliopsida > Laurales > Lauraceae > Camphora > Camphora micrantha. The sequence continues at coordinate 16,001,922 of QPKB01000006.1, read as the reverse complement.
CCGAGTGGCCTAAGGGGTCCTACCCATCAGCCGATTACTCTACTTAGGTTATACAAGGTTGTTGAGACCTATTCTCTTAGGTGACAAGGTACTTGGTGTTTTCCACAATAACCTTATATAAGATATCTACTGCCTATATAGGATTTCTGTTGTCTATGATGATTGATAATTATTTCTAGATAACATGTACTGTATTTACTGTTGTGACATATTCTGTATATGTAACTATGAGAATATGATGGCGAGGGACTGATCTGAGGTGGTGGAACCTCAAACTATGGAACAATGGTGAAAAGGGGCCTGTCATGAAACAAAAATGCATAACATGGGTTTAATAGGATTGGCTGAATGGATCCTTCAGGGATTCTATCCTGGCCAAATGTGAAGAGGCCATGATGCATGGTCCATAGCCCTAATTCATCATGGAGCATGTGTTTGGGTTTACCTCCTATGTGAAACTCTGAGGATTTGCCTAGTTTGGTGGTCTTAGACTGATTTCAAGCTAATCTAACTATCTAAATTAGATAGTTTGTATGCATGAGTGGGAGTTCGGTCCTTGTTCACCTGGTAATGGGTGTCCAAATGTGAAACTTACCAAAGGATCAAGGATTATGTTGGCCTAGAGTTCTAAATACGTGGAAAAATATACAAATCAAGGACTGTAGGGACTGTTCTGGGAATATTGTAATCTGATGATGTTGATTAACCCCTTTTATTCTTAGGTCATGAGTGTCTAATGTCTATACATGAGAAGCCTCCTAGAATTGCATCACATGAAGGGATGAGATTTCAGAAATTGTAGTACACAACATGAATAGTGACTGCTAGGGTTCACCTGAAGGTTTTCTTCAGGAATACCTTGCTGGCTGAACAGTTTTAGACTCAGTCAGAGTCTTGGACCCCTATGGCATCATGGTGCAATGCAATTGTAGTGTTGACTGTTGACAATCATGTGAGGTGCTTTGGGCTAAATGTTCCCCTTGTTTTAGTGGTCTTACGTTGAGATACAGCAGACATTTAGATGTTTTACTTGAAATTCCTCTGCTGCCCCGATAATTCTTTATGATTAACTATAACCGTAATTCGGTAAAATAGGGCAGAAGGGACTGTTTGTTAGGAATAGGTTACCTTGATGTGCATTGCCCTAAAAAACTTTGATATGTAATTCGCAGGGTGCCTACATCGTTTGAGTAAGTTGCAACCCGAATTGTGTTACACATTAATTGTCAAACTAAAGTGATAATTAGAGACATGTCCTACGTAGGTTGTCAAATTTAGTAACCTATCCGAAAAATGTCCGTGCTGCAAATAAGTGATATGTAGTTCTAAGGGCTTAATTTTACGAACCTGCACCTATGAACCTAAGCCTATGCATCTAGACCTTTATAAGAATCCATATGAGATTGTCCTTGCAAACTTATATCTTAACCGCACCACTATGTGTAATGTCCTAGCACAGGGAGACGTATCTGTTTGGGGGCCTTTGTATTATTATGTAAACTAGCTGGAGTCTAACTCTATTGAATGTGACCAATGTCACATCTGGTACCACCCTGCGGACCCTGGTCCCAGGACGACCTGTTTTTCTGGGTGCTATTTTCTACTCTGTTTTTTCCTGCTATGGTGGGGATATAAATGCTTGTAGTTTTCCATTTCTCCAATTCATTTGCCTCCCATCTGTAATTATATTATTTGTGTTTGTCACCGAATAAGCCTCATGACTATGCCAGCGTGATATTTGTTATGAACCTGTTTTTTAAATTAACCAATTCCTGAGCTTGCCATGTTGTTATGAAACAAGATATGCCTAAAATCTGTCGAGTTTGGATAATATGTTAAACTATTTCTGTAGGTCCATTGTGACGAATTCTGTTTACGTCTGATTTCTTATGATCTAATGTTACTTTTAGTTCGATTCTACAGGGTTGTGTTTGAATTAATTACATGAACTAACTTTGCAGGGGTCATTTTTAGTTGGACAGGGAGGTAACAAGGGAATGGTTAATAATGATGAGGACCTTGGGGATGAGCTGATTAGATTCAACATGAGTCGAGAACCTCATAGATTAAAGATCAGAGCTTGATCAGTAGCTTGATTCATTTATCGATTCATTTATTGTAGACTTGCAATCATTTAATCATTTATGATTTGTTCAGAATTTGTAAGACAATTATCAGTTGATTCAATCTGAGTTTGATGGACATTGTTATGGTTGCTTAGGATTGTTATTAATTTGATAGATTCATTTGAAAATGGATAGATTGTTTTAGAATTTAAATCCTGTGGTCTGGATCCTAGATGGAATGGTGGTTAAGAGAATGGAAATATCGAATTATCCATTGCAGTTATGATTTGATTCAGAATTATTTCTGGTCAGAAAATAAAGGTTCACGCAGTGAGTGTCAGAATTCAAAGGAAATACGAGTCTCGGGGCGTGACAGTTGCAATGGGTTGATTAAAAGACAAAGATAAAGATTTCGGAAGAGAAGCACAGACAACTGTCTAGTCAGTGGGTCCTACAGCGGATAGGACAGATTTGTGAGCCCCGCAGTAGATGAAACAATCAGAACAGAGATTAAGACTAATGGTTCAAACTAGATCCAATAGCACTTGGATTAGATAAACTGGAGCCTAGGTTTTGATACCATGAAACCACTTAAAGGAAGGAGATTTTGGAGAAGCTTTGTGTTGGGTTAATTATCCTATCCTCTGTATTTATAAAGGAGTCGTATGTAGTAATGAGCTTATCTACGTAAGTACAATGAAGTTTGGCTAACTACTCGAATCTAAGGTGTGTGGTACATGAGAGAGTATCAAATAAAAGTTATCCACTAGAGTTATAATACAATGAGAACCATATGGAATTAAGGGTCTCCACAAATTGGCCATGGGTGCTTCCTGGTACTCCATTTATTTGAATCATGGAAAATGGATGTTGGTTCGCAGAGGGGTAGAATTATGTGGAAAGTCTCTTTTATGGCTATTATTTGGGTGATTTGGAAGGAGCACAGTGCATGGTGCTTCGAGGGAAAGGTCACTATGAGAGGCGATTTGGTGGAAAAGGTTTATTTTCTTGTCTCTTCCAGGGTGTCCCCCAGTTTCGTGACGTTTCCATTTCCTTCATTATAAGGAGTTGGGTTTAGGTGGCCTTTTCCTATCCCTCTTGCCCTACCCTTGTTGGTTGGTCTTCCCCTTCAAAAGGTTTCTTCAAGCTGAGTTTTGACAGCAATGCAATATGGAATTTGGGCCTTGCAGGTATTGGTGGTGTTTTTCGTGATAGCGCCTCGGAGGGTATCTTGTCCCTGTCGGGCCTGGTTGGAAGTTGTTCGGTTAATAAAGCAGAAATGTTATCTATGAGGACCAGTCTTATGGAAGCTCACCTCCTAAATCTCCAAAATCTAATGGTGGAAGGCAATTCCTTATGTGCTATTAGATGGGCTTCGGGCAGATCAAGCCCCCATGGAGATCGACAGATATGGCAGAAGAGATCTTGGGTCTTGCTAGACTTCTCCATGCTTCCTTTTCTCATGTGAATTCCATGGTTGATTCCTGGCAAAAGAGGGAGTTAAAACTTAAAGGCAGTTTGATGGAGATTTTTTCCTCCATATTTCATAGGGAATGTTTCGAATTCCTGGCAAAAGAGGGAGTTAAAACTTAGAAGGCAGGTTTGATGGATTTTTTCTCCATATTTCATAGGGCATGTTTCCTTTGTTTACTAGTCTCTCATTGGTGTGTTTAGCTTGAAGCTGGTGGCTTTGTTGTTCTACATAATATCTCCCCTATACTATACTTCCTTTTTTCTAAATTAATAAAGGTCCTATTAGAGGAAAAAGTGCAGACACTTTCATTGTGTTCATTGTTATAGACCTTAATCCTTATAATAAATGGTTGGGAAAAGATGAAGCTGTTGACTCAAACCTGACGTTTAGAGTTCCTTCTGAGGGAGAGGATTATGCAGCCATACTCAATGAGATTTAGTAGATGGCATTGAACTGCATGAACCAATGGAACCAAGCCAATGGTCCGAGGGCCCAAAAATAGTTAAGACCCACATCTGGGAAGGGATGGATAGGCTGCTGGACCTAGACACAGTGCTCGGCCCAGCCAGTCAAACCAGATCTGTTACAAGGTACAGTTAACTGAACCATGACAAAACAGGCCTAACAGGCCTCTGCGGCTGTGCTCTGACCCAAGGGGACCCGCTGCCTGTGGGGCCCACCACGCAGCAGCACCATGCACAATCGATGTGTAGGGCTTCTGCTCACTTCCCTATTTTATTTCCTTATTTTTCGTTGTTATTATTTATTTTGAGAGTTATGTATAGACACTTCAAATTTGCTCTTTTTGCTTCTTTGGCTTGTGTTGAGTCATCTTTTTGGTTGGTTTTTATGAATCATCTCTTTGCAACAATCCTGTTTGTACTTTATGCCTATCAGTTGGGCTTACAGATCTGATGTATGTTGGTGATTTGCTTGTGTTTGTGCTCATTTTTTGTCCTTGGCATTGTTTTCGCTTTTCCTTGCTGATTTTGAACATAGAAATGTTGTCTTTGGATGGCATCGGATTGGGTTAAATGATTGACATGGTTGAGCGGTTGAGCCCGCCTCTGGTAGGGATAGGTTTGGTAGTGGGTTTGTAGATTTTGACCTGTTAGGTTTGTGGTGGGTTTCAATCTTGGGTTGACCCGGTCAGCTCTCCCCCATTCTTGACTATTTGTATGTGTGAGTGTGTTTATATATATATATATATATATTTTTTTTTTTTCGGTAGAAGAATTTGTATATTTATTATTCGATTCTGATACACAAAGCCTGCGTAACACTGGTGGTAGTGGACATTTGAAAACCTTGGACTGCTAGATTGCAGGTTTCTAGTCCTATGAGCAGCAATGATATACAAATTATATTTAAATATTCTAATATTTAAAAATATAAAATTGGTGGGTACCATGAGGAATTGGGAGCAACATGTTTACTTGGTTGCATCCTCCATCTGCCTGAAACAAGGTTGAAAAACTTGGGACTCAGGACTTGCTCCTCTCATAAAAACTCGGGGGAGTCAACATGGTCACTTGGGATTCATTTTTAAGTTTAAGTTATTTTAAATATATTTTAAAATAGATCAAACATTTATAAAATTATAAATATATTTATTAATCCACCTACATTCATGATAGTTAATTGAAATTAACAATATTCAAAGAACACGAAATAAAGAAATTAAGTTAAAAGGAAAAAAAAAAAAAAAAAAAACAGTGTCCTTACAAGTTCGACAGTTTTTGATATATATGAAGTCTTAGGATTTGACTCAGCCCTCTTCCAGAATGAGGCGACTCATCCGAGTCACGAGTCAAACTCAGCAACATATTCCAAGCTAGGGCTGAAAAGCTCCATGTTGCATGAGTGCATCTTTGGAGTAAATATAAAATAATATAACTTAGAAAAGTCGGTATATAAGCATTGTTGACCTGTGTTTCTTTGTGCATGGTATTTTGACGGGATTGCACACAGTGAACAGTGACATTGTCTGCAGCCGAGCACAGTTGGCTGGCATCCAAACTACCATTGTGATTTGTTAAAACTTAATTTCTTCCACTCATGCGAAGATTTTAAGCATTAACTTTATCATCACGCTGTATTATTTGGACACAGCTAATTAATTATTTATGACATGTTCATTGCTTCCAGTATGTAAACGTTTGTTGACACTTTTTTTATTCTTGTTGGCTGGCAGATATTTGATGTACAATGGAAGGCGGCCTGTGATTGGAACCGTGATTGTTTTGACATGATTTCTTTTGCTTGGAAAGGGTAAATGATGGTGGTGGTGGTGGTGTTGGTAGTGGTGGGTGCACTCCCCAAGCAAAGCACAGGTGCCCTTGCTTTCCCTATAATTTAGTTCTCTTTGTTACTTCGATTGTAAACAGGCTTCATGTCAGCATTGGTTGTGTTACTTGTAGTGAAAGCATCAAAATTAAAACCTGGATAGATCTTTTATTTTCATTAACTTCCGCCCTTTGAATGTGTGTGTAAGATGTGATCCAAAACTGCAGGGTGAGCTACCTTGACCAAGTAGCCAATGTACACTACTGACTACTGCTACTATTCTCAGATTCACCACTTTTGTCGCCATTTTCCATGCAGTGGTATGTCAATGACGCAGCTGTTGAGGTGAGAGGGCAGGTGATGTTTAGATTGGTATTTTGGGCCTTGGGGAATGATTCCTCAACAAAGGTCTGTTTTCAATGGAATGGACAATGTCGGCCGGAGAACTAGAGCTGTGTTAGGTTGGGAGTGTCATATTGTAGAAAGTGGTTGTCAGATCTTTGTACCAAATGGTTCTCTCCCCAACAATCCATTATAACGAACCAAGAAAATTGGGTGGTTGATAAAGGCTCCATTCTAACATGACTCTCCGATCTGAATCCGACCTTGTAATCCAATGCTCAGGTTGGCCCATTTTATCATTGGGTTGGGTTTGATTTTACTGTTAAATTGGTAAAGGTTCAGAATGCATGCATGCTATTTGACCTCCCAACTAATAAAAGATGGCTTATTCCAGTGTGGTCGTGAACCTGAGCATGACCTATTTATTAACCAAGGGTTCAAATGGAAGCTTTTAACGTTTTGGTTGGCTTACTGTTTGACCTTTTCTGACCTTATGCTCCCAGTGGCCGGCCTGACCCAACCCTACCAGTCGAGAAATCGAAAAGGGGAAAAAAATTGATCTAACCTGAAGGTGCATCCTAATGTTTATATGTATTGAATGTGAACCTAGGGGTGGAAGTAGGTCAGATCAGGTTGATTACTGCGGCTAGCCGTGTATGGTCAAACTGAACCCATTTACTAATTTAGTTGAAAATGTCAACACATACAACCCAGAAGTTAAAAGGGTGAAGCGGAGTCTGCAATTTATAAGTATGATCGAGTTTGGGTTTTGGAGTTGTGGAATGTGTCAGGTAGGGTCAGGGTTTCAGTTGGATGGTCGAACATTAATGTCCCTTATGACCTGACCCATTTAATAATCAGTTCGTAAGTATCAACCTGAACCCAATCCAAGAGTAAAAAGAACATGGTACCTTTAATTACCCCCATAGGTTTTCAGGGTGGGTCATAGGTGGTCATCCCTTGTATATCTTGCACTATGTTTATCACTGCATGGTGACCCCTATGATAAATAATAAATCTAGCCTCTTACACTTACTGATCCCCCATGAGTTTGCACTAACCTAATTTAGCATTGATCTGAATTATACTCAATGTTGGTTAGGTTTTACTCATAAAAATATGCAACTTAGAAACTGTTAAACTTTAAGGCCCAAGAATTAATGGTCGCGATGATCTAATTCTTAATGTTTTACATTCGCAATCTTTGGTGGTCACCTTTGAGTAGAACAAACCTGAAACCTTGTCTAACTTTCATATCAATCGGACAGCAATAGCAATGCTTGGATTTGGCTCGTAATTAAAGGTTTGAACGGACCAAGTAATTTAAGGTTTGGTTTGGTTTCGCATATATCTGACATGATTAACAGCTGGGTTGGGTTAAGATTGAGTTTCTGTAGTATATGGTCTGCCATACTAACTTGAACCTAACCAAACCCTAGTAATTTCTGTAGGACTCCACAATTATAACACCTGATCTGTCCATGCTGGTTTGGAACAGATGTGTGTAAGTCTAAAAAACACCGGATCCTTAAATTTAAGGGCCCCTCTTGACCTTTTTAACTTGTTAGATGGGTTTGTGTTAAAACTCTCAACAAAATCAATAATCAATCTAGTGTTATGTCTCGATTGATAATATGCATGTCAAGCACAGTCCTCAGCTCGAACCAACTTGACCTGGACTGATTCATTGCCACCCATATCTGGTGGGGCTGGCAGACCGCTTTTTGTGTAAAATGAAACATGGGTTTCTGATGATCTTACATGAGTGCATCGTTTTGCAGAAAATAACATTGGAATTTTCTTCTCTCTCTCTCTCTCTCTATATATATATATATAAACATTAGGATTTTTTGTTTTTGTTTTAGGTAGGCATGGGCCATGATCATTAAACTTTTGTTTTTGACTTTAAAAGGTGTAGTGGTTAGGAAAGATATGCCATTATGCATATTAAATGAAAAGAAGTCGTTGATAAAACCAGAAAGAAAAAACTGCCAACGGCCCCTAAGTCCATGAAGAACGGTAACGAGCGCCAGTTCTCATAGGGAGGTTCAAGCTTTGAATCTGTCCTCCTTCCATGCATATTTGAGCTGCTGTTACTTTACATGTGTGAGTTGTGTCTCATCGCTTGTGCGAGTTCCCATCACCTTGCACTCGTGAATTATATCTCCTTATATATATGAGTTTCCATTACCTCGCCTGTGCATGTGCAAGTCTCACAGGAACAAGTAAAAACCCTTTAGCTGGGTTTGAAAAAAAAAAAAACAGTCTATGCATAAAGATTAGTAGATGCATCTTCTTTTTTTCAGGCAAGTTTATTGAGCAATAGACGTAGATATTGGTTAACCAAACCAAGTGTACAACAACTCGGGACAGACGTTAATTTTGAATTGACACTAAATGGGTGAAATTTGTGATCTAACTTGGCAGAGTTTATGAGCACCAAGTAATATCCTGTTGCAAACTGCCCACAACTTCTAGATCTACATCGTTCAATGTAATGTAGGGCTTACGTGGATGCTTGCGAACCTCTTAACATAGGGAAGATTAGGAGGTCTAATTACAAATTAGCATACAGGCCTTAGTCGGGTTTAATTTATGCATACTGGGCAATGTTCTCCTACGCAGACTACGTATTGCTTATATGCAGTCAAGCTCATGTAGAGATGCAACCCGGTCGGTTTCGCGCCGGAATCAAATTGAACCCAGAACCAAGACCGCTTCCAAATGACGGTTCCAGTTCCGGATCAAATTTTGAGTTGGAACTTGTTATGTTGGTTCCGACTAGAGGACCACAACCCGATTCCAAAAATGGATCTAATTTCTTTTTCATTTTTATTTTTCCTTTAAATAAATGTATCATTTAACTTATTATTGTGGATCAAGTCTATTACCTCCAAGATCAAGCATAAAAATGTCTTAACAAAAGTTGATTTTGAGCTTCAATTTGCAACATTAAAACTCTGTGTCGGGTCCTGAGTCCACGGGTCGAAACCTTTATGGATACAAAACTAGACCCCACTGGCGGAACCCCCAAAATTCCAAAAAACCCCTTTAAGTTTTCAAGGTTTTTATAGCTTTTTCCATATGGCCCCCAAAATTTTCAGAAAAGCCCCTATATATTTTGAAAACCGCATTTATTTTTTATATGTGCCCCTCTCAAAAGAAATTTTCTACATAGTGCCTCCTCTAGGAAGAATTCTTGTGTCCGCTCCTGCCAGACCCATTTATCAATGGAAACCTAAATTGGGTTCTATACCCAGGCCCATTTATTAATCGAAATCTAAAACTAAGGGTGCTAATGGGCTAGGCTAGTCTAAGCCTGATCTGGGTCCAACTTAATTTTCGCAGAGCTTGGGTGTAGAATTTGGACCCATTTAGTAATTGGGCCAGTCTGGCCCCACTAATGAATGTTTGTAATTTAGTGTATTTTATCCAAACAATTGGTAGAAAGACCAGTTCGGCCGAGCTCGGCCCAATTGATGAAATGGGCACGTATGTGCCTGACATTTACGACCCATGTTGGGTTGGGCCCGGGCCAATGTTTCTAAAGTCAGTTTAGGCTTGGATTTGCCTCAACATGACTCAGGCTAACCCATGAACATTGGTTCCAAACCCCCTTTTTGTATGAATCAAAACCTCTAGATAATCGGAGAATCAAATACTCATTTGTATTCCTAAGTTGACAAGGGCCACTTAGATGCCTTCTTATTGGTAGAGGTGGCTTATACGGAAAGGTCTCTTATGGATAGGCATCAACAAAAACAAGTCAAATTCATCAGATCATCTTAACCCTTGATTTAATAGCCCTAACATTTACTAGTCTTTTAACCATAGGTTTCTTTGAGACTCAATCCAACACTGGATAAAATGGTTTGATGAGAGTGAAATTAAGCCTAGTGCCGGATCATGGGGAAATGAGAGTGTGAAGGGCCTATATTGATAAAATGTGGGCCTCATAGAACTGGACTGCATATGTTGTAACTCATAAAACACCTTTTTTTTTCTTTTTCTTTTTCTTTTTCTTCTTCTTTTTTTTTTTTTTTGCTAAGTTGGAGTGGTTAGGAATTAGGAGTGATACTTTAAACTTGAAGACCTACGGATCGATCAATGGGCAAGTCTGTGACAGTAAAGTGCAACACCACTCAACCATGAATGTGTTGGCAGCTAGCTGGTAGGAGAACATTTGTCATACATTCCAACCATTTGATTAAGGATCCAATATTTAATTTATATTTGATTAAGGGTTTTTATCAATCTAGAAAAAGCTTATGACATAGTACCTAGAGATTTAATTTGGTGGGCTTTAAATAAAAGGAGTGTTCGAAGATGTTATATTAAAATCATTAAAGACATATATGAAGGAGAGATAACGAGTGTGAGAATTACCTATGAAGAAACATGTGAGTTGCCAATGACCATAAGTCTACATTAAGGTCAAATCTAAGCCCTTATATTTTTACATTGGATATGCATTAATTAATTGCTCATATTCAAGAGGAGGCATCCTGGTGCATGTTGTTTGCAGATGATATAAAATTGGTGGATGAATCAAGAGATGATATGAATGAAAAACTCGAGAGATGACGGGAGACTTTAGAATTCGAAGGCTTTAAAATAAGCCATATAAAGACAAAATATATGGATTGGAACTTCAACAGATATTTACAAAGAGTTCCAACTACTGTAAAAATTGAAGCGTAGGAGATACCACAAAGAGATTCATTTCGTTACCTTGGCTCGATAATTAGGTAGGATGGGAAGATTGATTCGAACATAGGATAAAAGTAGGTGACAAACTCCAAGAAGGTTGAAGAAAAGCTCTTATAAGACGGTGATTAGACTAGCTATATGACCTATGGAGCAGAATGTTGGCCAATCAAGAAGCAATGTATGCACAAAATGGATGTGACATAGATAAGAATGTTGAGGTGGATGTGTGATAAAATTAGGAAGGATAAAATTATAAATGAATATTTTCGAGATAATTTAGGGGTAGTATTGACATGAGATAATCTGGTGGTTTCCTTTCCCCTTTTCTTAGATTAGTGAGAATGCTGAAACTAGCACGCCTGACATATCCGTTATAGAAAGACTTTGCAACCTCATCAGAATCAAACTCCATGCCCACATATAGATTGACACTTGCATGTTGTTGATATTTACTTGATGGCCTTCTAATAGGATTTCCTACATTTAGATCAGTCTCACCAACGTGAGCATTAGCATTGCCGTATGAGGTGTTCTGTTCTACTTCTATTTCCGACCACATGTGAGGTTCTTCAGATGTGTTGTCGTTTGCTGTGCATTCCATCATGCACTACAGAAAAGACTTGCAAGATTGCTATATGATTAGAAGGTAACAGAACCAAGTGTCTCATTCTCATTCTCATCACACAAGCATTCAATAACAGCATACTAATAATTCGAGAGAAAGGGGGAAAGTAAAATGTCAGAGAAATGAGGAAAACGATGGGAGGAAGAAGGGAAAAATAGGGTTTCAGGCAATTAAGCAAAGACATCGTCATACGTTTAAATGTGATATTAAGCAACGACGTCGTCACACGTTTAAATTTTTAATGTGAAAAAAACGGAAGTAGTCACAGAGAACCACTTCTGTGTAATATTGACTAGTAGCCTGTTTTTCGGTTAATGAGAATTTAGGGTGTTTTTTTTTTTTTTTTTTTTTGCTAGTTTTCTCTTTAATTTATATAAAAACCATTAAGCTTTGTACCGTTTTCTTGGAAAATGCCCACTTGTGGGGCCCACCACTTGATAATCTTAAGAGCCATTTACGTGTATGGACGGGACTAGACTGATCATAATGTGGGCCCCATGCACTAAAATACAAAAAAGAGGGCGTAAATAAAGGGGGAGAGGGGCGTCGTGTGGTACTTGAATTCTTATGTACGTCGTCATCTTCGGATTTAGAAATTAGAGCAAAAGCCGCCCAAAGTCGAGCACATAATAGTAGAAGAAGAAGAAGAAGGAGAAGAAGGAGAAGAAGAAAATGTGTTGCGACTGCGACTGCGAATTTAGGCCTCTGGGCTTCTTGTTGGGTCTTCCCTTCGCTTTTCTCTGTATTCTCCTCTCCATAATCGGCGTCTTCATCTGGATCGTAGGGTACTTTCTTTCTCTCTCTGTGTGTATATGTATGCATGCATGTTTGCATCTATCTATCTCTCTATAATTATTAGATTAATGGTGTTGCAGGTTGCTGTTGACGTGCATATGCCCGTGTTGTTTGTGTGTGACGATCGTGGTGGAGCTTGCAATCGAACTCATCAAAGCACCTCTCCATGTCATGAAGTGGTTTACCTCTAAGATCCCTTGTTGATACACCCAAACTCCCACCCCCTTTGTCTATTTACAATTTTAAAAGTTTGGTAATGGTTGCTGTGTGGGATTTTAACCTCCCAATTTTTATGGGGTGTTATTGTTTTTGACCTTTGATTTACTTAAAATAATGAATTTAATTTCATGGTTACTTGAACATTGATTGATATCTTTTTTTCCTAGTGTGATATATATATATATATATATATATATATATTTTGAGCTTTGATTTGCTTAAAATAATAAATTTGATTTCATGGTTACTTGACGATTGATTGATATTAATTTTGAGCTTTGATTTACTTTAACAAGTAATTCTCATGGTCTTGACTTGGTGTGTATTAGGGATGGACCAATATTACTTTTGTTCGAACCTTTGAACCCTTGATTATGGGGTCTAAACGTTAAATAATTTTATTAAGAGTCGGGATCCTCTGAGGGGGTTTACTCACGTGATGTGACAGACTGTGGTTGGTCTACTCACGATCACTGTGGGGTAAAACCTCACCAAATCCGGGCTCTTTTAGTAAGAGCATCTTTTATTATGAGTATTTTCAATAATAAATTGTTGTGTCGAATTAGGATGAGTGTTAATTTAGGAAAATAGTTACTTGTTGAGGGGTTTGGATTGATCATGCGATCGCACCAAATTTAGTTGTTGTTCTTGTTTCTCACTTTGTACCGCCTTTAATACATTGTTTTAAATCTCAATTTATTTCTTCATTTGTTTTTCTTAAAATGACACAAATGCTGTGATAAGTCTCGTATGATAATCACTAAATTTAAGATTTTTTTTACACTGCCATTATTATATAGCAAGAGAGTTTTTCTCCTATTGGTGTCTGCACAAAAGTGCGTAAAAATAATCACCGCTTCAAGTTTTGGAGGGCTAAGCACTTAGCATTATGAGACACTATTGATTTTCGTACACACAATTTGATACGGATGGCCGTGGGAGAAAATCTCATTATAACATCATTACTTTGTTCTTGATGCGGTGACTAAGGAATACAGGATATGTGGTATGGGGTGACCCAGTAATATCATTTAAAAAAGGAGTGTATTACATTAGCTATGTAGAAGAAATCAATCTCATCAAATAACTCAGGTCATTTAATCTTGGAGGATTGGTCAGTTAGTGACTTTACTTTAGATATTTTGGCCCTTTTAGGCTTTTTTGAGAATGTTCACTTTGATTACATTTCTAGAATTTTGAATGGTGTTGCCCTAGGGTAGCTAAGTGGGGGGCAAACTTATGGTGATTTTTTTATATAAAGATTGGGTTTTTCTTAGCTTGGTAGGTTGGATTCTCCCCACTGTTTGTCTTTCCTTTTCTTTATAATCAAATTGTCTTTCTACAACAGAAGTCATTTAGTCAAACTCAATCAAAGTTGATGGCAAATATGAAATCACTAATTTTTTTTTTCTTTCAAATTAATGTATTTGAGTGAGTGCGTAGGAATTGAATGTCTGATAAGGTCGATAAATTGTAGTATAATTAATACATTAAATCCTCCTATGTAAGGTTAGTTGATCACTAGCCAGAACCTCCAAAGTCATAGTGACAACAAAAGTATTATAGTAATTCTATGTTTTTAAAGACTATAAGGTATTAAGCTATCATTTTTAAATTTCTTGAGGTCAAAAGGTAATATATATATATATATATATATAGGGGAGATGCTCCTATGAGAGATACTCTCACCTTACTATGAGAGATAAGGTGGGGCCCTCACAATTAAACTGTTGGCATTGTGAGGGCCCCTCACCTTATCTATCATAGTAAGGTGAGAGTATTACTCATAGGAACATCTCCCTATATATAGTACTAAAAATTGGAAGTCGACCAACTCGCGGGTCTAACTGTAAAGTAAGGATTATCAAAGTGCCAGGCTCAGGAATTTACTTGGCTGAAAAAAAAAGGCACGTTGCTAAGAAAAGGTTTATTCTCTTGATGTAACTGATTTGGATATTTTTGTAATAATAAGGTTAAAGGAGAACTTATCTTAAAATCTACAAAAATAAAATAAGCCCTCCTCTAACATTGAAACTTTGGGCGTGTTTGTGTAATGCTTGAATTTTGTGGGACAGTGAATTCCATTTCCACACTCCTGCGAAAAGCGAGTCCATCCACCTTCCGTAGGAAATGGTTTTTCATTGAAATGTCACTTCAATCAAGATTAACCCACCATCAAATTGTTCACATGTATCTTCTATTGCGTAGTTAAGTGGAACTAAAGTAGCCAAACCCCAAACCTAAACTCAGCCCGAATTTCTTACGGGTTCTAAAATTCAGCCAGAGCCCAACTTGAAGGAGGACCAGCCCAATCACAATTGAGATTTTGGTTGGGTTGGTCCATGTGGGTTTTAGCTTGAGCTGCTCTTGGTTTCCCACACACTGACTTGTTTCCCACACACAGTGCCCTCACGTGTTGCACCAAGGATCGTTTTGGCTTTGACAGCCTAAGCAGTCTCTTTAGGCACTAAGGACTTCTTCACTGTTTCCCACATCTTCACAAAATCAGGCCTAATCCACACCCTTGGAGATGTGTTGTAAGTGGGTTCGGTAAATATTGTCTATGGACAGTATAAAACCCCATAATTAATTAACCCCCTTCAACCTTATAATATAAAGGAAGCTTGTGGCATCACAGAACATTCACAGGTCAATAGCCTCAAATAGATTAGTTACAATGTCCTTTGTAGCTTTTGGCGACCGTGCTAGCTACAAATGCTTATTGTACAGATGCAGCTGGTTTGCAAAACAAGGAAGCAGAAGACAACCCTGGGTGTTTCTTTGTTTTTTTTTTTTTTGGCTAAAAGACAACCCTGGGTGTTGGGTCTTTGGTGTAGGGCGCATGTTTGCTTCGTGGGGTATTGTGTTCAAATCCCCCCAGGTTTACCCGGTGCTGCGGTAAGTCTTTCTCTGTTACCTTTTGCTTTTACGGCCTGTTTGGTAAATGTAGGGTGAATAGTCACTTCAAGTCACAATGAAAGAAAACGAATCAAATCAGAAATCACCATATTTTTGGATGGCACTCAATCCGATATTTGCCATATAAAAAGATGAAAAGGCTAACATTATCAGATAATTGGTAGTACAGAAAAGGATGACACGATTATGGCGATTTTACCCTTTATCGCGAGCACTATATCCTAGAGTTGTAGGATGGATATTTCAGGATTCGATATCCTAGACTGAAAAACCATTTTATCTTTATAGTTTCCATCAGAAGAATCAAAACAGAAAAAAAAGTTTATCAATACCACATGTATAATCTATTTTTTTAACACATTCATAAATGATATGGGCTCATATACCTTACGATGTGGGCCCACATACCTTAAGAAGATGGAATGGTAAGATTCCATAGAAACCCACAAGTAAAAATGGAGAAGATGAATCAGAGTTCTTCAGTTTGTAATGAAAATATGTGCTTTCTGCGGGAGTACGTAACAGTAAGATATTCTACATCTATAGGGTATCGAATCCTGAAATATCCTAAATCTCTAGGATATCCTACAGCCTTAGGATATCGCACAGTAAAGGGTAAAATCGCCATATTCTGGCGTCCTTTTTTGTACGAACAGTTATCCGGTAATTTCTACTTTTTCATCTTTTATCGAACAAATGTCGGGTTTAGTGTCGTTTCTACGGTAATTGTCCCAAAAATAAAGCCTTTTTTGTGGAGCCTACATGATATATGGACAGTCAAGAGTTTTACACGGGAGATTGATCGTGTATGGTAGATACAATAATCAGCGAGAAGATTTGTTTATCAGAGTATCGCGCAAAGCAGCGATGAAAATCAAGAAAATCCTAAGGCTCTACGCAGCTGAGGCAGGGCAATGTACGAATATGCAAAAATCAAGCCTCACTTTTAGTTGTCACATTGACAGAGCTTCGGTCAATTTCGTTAAAGCTAAACTGGGCATCAAATCGGTGAATGACTTGTTCTCATACCTCGGGGAGGACATTGGCATCAAAGTTCCAAGACAAAGAATAGCTCAAACTATTCACTCACGTCTATCCAAGCGAATAGGCCATTGGAGAGGTAAAGCACTATCTTTGGCAGGACGTAGGGTTCTTGTGCAATCTGTCTTAACAGCAATTCCCCAATATTGGACCAGTCTTCAAGATCTCCCAAAGAGCGGGTCAGACCAGATTCGCTCAACGCAGGCTTCCTTCCTCTGGAGGGGTTCATCGCACCGTGGAGGTTGGAGTCCAATGGCATGGAACCAAATTATTAAACCAATACCAGATGGGGGACTGGGGATAAGAGATGTAGGCATTCAAAACCAAGCGGGGCTGGCCCATTTGGTTTGGCGATTCCTCTTACAAAACAAGGCTTGGTGGACCAGATTGTTTTCACATAAATATCTAAGGGGCAACACTTTCGCTCAGTGCATTTTCAAACAGGGTGACTCCCAATGTGGAAAGCTATTCTCAACCACAAGGATTCAATCCTGCAAAATCAGACTTGGGTGATTGGCACAGGGGCGTCGGTTGAGGCACTAGACGAGATATGGGTTCCAAATAAGGGCAAGTTGAGAGACACATTGCTATGCTCCTTGAATACGGTAGCCTCTTCATCATCTCCCACCATCCCAGATCTACAACGCCTGGTGGCTGACCTCATCACTGCCACGAACAATGGCCCATTGTGGGATCTGTGTCTTCTTCGTGCACTCTGGCCGGAAGATATTGTTTGTGCAATCCTCTCCCTTCCTCTGGGAACAACTGACTTACGATGTTGGAAAGAGGAACCAGCAGGGACGTGCCGTTTCAAAACTCTGTACAAACATTTCCTACCAAGGCACATCGGACCAGCTTTGCCCTGGTCGCTTCTCTGGAACCTTGATATTCCCCATAAATTGAAAATCTTTTGTTGGTGGGTATTACTGGATAGGCTTCCTACTCGAGCACGTCTTGCTCGGTGGCTCCCATCAGTTACTCCAACCTGCCCCATATGCGATCAAGCAGAGGAAACCGTTAACCGCATTTTTGCAGCATGCACTTTTGCACAATCTATTTGGTCTTTATTTCCAATCTCAGCTCATCTTATGCAACCAAACTCAGATATTGCCACTTGGTTCTAGAACCTAGCCTCCCCAGAAATCCGCACCCTAGGAGCTTTTGTTATTTGGTATCTTTGGAAAACTAGGAATTATTATATTTTCCAATATCATCCTGTTAACCCTTTCCATGTTTTCTCTAAAGCTACTAATGTCTTACTTGAATGGAATATGTCTCGTCTGTACACAGGATCCGGAAGTACTCAAGTGGTTTCACCGGACTGGTGGCTGCCAACACCGCCCCACACCCCCCACCCCCCCGCGCCCGGGATGGCTAAAACTCAATTTTGATGGTTCTTTCCATGAATCATCTGGCAAGGCTGGAATTGGAGGGCTGATTCGAAACTCAATGGGGAAGCTCATCATGGCATATACCGCAGAAGCACCAGCCAATCATCCTTTAGAAGCGGAGTTGCTTGCATTACAACGGGGTCTCTTCCATGTCAGGGAGCTTGATGCACAAGCCATACAAATTGAAGGGGATTGTCTGGCACTCGTCACCACTGTCCAGAATTCGGCCAATGTTGCATGGAACCGAATGCCCACTTGGCAGAATATAATGGGACTCCTTACAAAACTGGATACATGGACAATTCACCACTGCAAATGTACCGCAAATCGAGTTGCGGACCTACTTGCAAAATTTGATCTTCCGGAGATTCTTTCAGAGCAAACATCACTACCTCCTTATATTAGAGCAACAATCACTGATGAACAACTCAGGGCTGAAAGCTACACAAGGAGTTTCTTTCGCTTGCCGGCGGAGCAACAACAGTCTTCTACAGACCAGTTCTCGGAGCAACCTGCTATCAACCTTTCACCAAGTGGCCACCGGTGTCTTTTTTACTCTGTCAGCACATCCACATGGGCTGACCCCATCGTGCATCATGGAGAGATTTCCACCGGAAGTAACTCGGTCAACCATTAACGGTGACTCATTTAGAATGAGCATTGAGCGGTACTGGATTACACTTGACAACCAGGGACGACTTTTGGAATCACCTTTCATAGATTTAACTACTATAGTTAGTTTCATTTTCTCTTCAATTGGCTTCCTTTACCTTTTTTTGTTTGTACGCTTCTGTATGCTAGGACCTGGTCCTAAGCTCAGTAACTCTACTATTATTTGAATAAACATCCTTTTCAAGCAAAAAAAAAAAAAAAAAAAAAAAAAAAAAAAAAATCAGTGAGAAGATTCGAAATGACAGAAAATCAACACGGTCCCATACCCAATAAAACAATGGGCAAAGTGGGAAGTGGAGAAAATGGGTACACTACAGATGCCCAGATGCCTTTGGCACCAAAGATAAAAGGATCCAGCACTAATATGGTGGTTTCAGTCACACAATGATCACTAGCTAGGCAGCAAGAAACACGAGTTTGCACTAATAAAGTGCGATCACAACAAGTAGTCTTAAGTTCGCACCATGACTTCAAGTCTTCCACTGCCAAGTTATGCTGAACAACAGTTTGTGGTTCAATCAATATTAAATTGGATTCTGGTCCTGGGATTATCTGTGCCGTTGATGCATAAGATGTCCTTTCTTTTGGTAGAAATAAGATGTTTTCCACATGGATTGCTATTGCTGCTTGTAATAAGGTCAAATGGATATGATAAACCACAATATGAGCACCAGCTTTGCTTAGTCATATTGAGGCTGCCACTTTCTTCACCCATAAAAACTCATCATCTTTATGTTAAACACAAACCAAACCATGGCTCAAACACACAAATACCTGATCCTTATCTCCCTACTTGCATTGGTAGTGCTCCATAATTCTGAGGCTTTAGCAACAGCAGCAATGCAACACCAAGAAGAAGCAAATGCTCTCCTAAAATGGAAATCCAGCCTTCTCCAAACCCAAGCTCTCCATTCATGGTCATGGTCACTCCCCAACGCCAATGCCACATCCAATGCCACCACAAGAGGAGGATATTATCCATGCAAATGGAAAGGAGTTGCATGCAATAAAGCAGGAAGTATGGTAGAAATAAGTTTGCCCAAAGCAAGTCTCCAAGGTAATCTCAACAACTTCAGCTTCTCCTCCTTTCCAAACCTTGTCCGTCTCAATCTCAGCTATAACGCCCTCTCTGGGACCATCCCACCCAATATCAGTGCGCTTTCTAGGCTCTCCTTCCTTGATCTCTCAGATAATAAGCTTTCTGGTACCATTCCTGGAGAAATTGGGAACATGACTCATTTAAAACTGATCAAGTTGTCCTCCAACAATTTAGCAAGCTCCATCCCTCCCACGTTTGGATACTTGAACCACCTCACTACCTTATACCTCGGCAACAATCAGATTTCTGGTGCACTCCCCCCTCAGATTGGAAATCTCAAGCAATTGAAGAATCTGGGCGTGTCCTTGTCCCGACTAACAGGTCCCATCCCTTGCACTTTCGGAAACTTGACCAATCTTGAATTGTTGAAATTGTTTTCTACTTCCATCTCCGGCTCAATCCCTCAAGAAATTGGAAACCTCAGTAAGTTGACTAAGCTGATGTTGCAAGTCAACAACCTGCACGGGCCAATTCCACTAGAAATGGGAAATTTGACCAATCTTGAATTGTTGTATTTGCATGATACTTCCATCTCTGGCTCAATCCCTCAAGAAATTGGAAACCTCAATAAGTTGACTAAGCTGGCGTTGGAAGGCAACTACCTGGCTAGTCTGATTCCTCCATCTTTGGGTAATTTGAGTCAGCTCACTCACTTGTATATCTATGAAAATCACCTGCACGGGCCAATTCCACTAGAAATGGGAAATCTAATGGATCTCAAAGAGCTAGACTTGTCTTTTAACTCTCTATCAAGCTATGTTCCCTCATCTTTGGGAAACTTGACCAAGCTTAACCTCCTCAACCTCTTTGGGAATCAGATTTCTGGCTTCATCCCACCACAGGTTGGAAATCTAAAGGAATTGACTTTGCTTGACATGAGTGAGAACAACCTCATCGGTTCTGTTCCTCCATCTTTAGGCAATTTGACTCTGCTTACCACTCTATTCCTATTCCAAAATCGGATTTCTGGCTCAATCCCACCACAGTTTGAAAATCTCAAGGATTTGACACGACTAGACTTATCCGCAAACCAGATTGCGGGCCCTTTTCCTTCGTGCTTGTTGAAATTAAGAAAGCTATTCCTCCTCTCTTTAGCTGAAAATCAGTTGAAAGGCCCATTACCTCTAGAAATGGAAAATTTCACAAGTTTGGAAACTCTTAGCCTGGGTTCCAACAAATTCTCAGGTTATCTCCCTCAGATATGCAAAGGCAGATCTCTTGTGAACTTTATAGGAGAAGGCAACCATTTCACTGGTCCCATCCCTACGAGCATGAGAAACTGCAGAAGCTTACGAGGAGTTTGGCTTCAAAGAAACGAGCTTACTGGCAATGTATCTGAAGGTTTTGGAGTAGATCCTAGTGCATGGTACATTGATTTGAGCTACAATAGATTTGATGGGGAGCTCACATCAAATTTGGCAGACTACCAAAACTTGACCCTGCTAAGAATCTCAGGAAACAATATCACAGGCAGAATACCATCCCAGATTGGACAATTGAAACAACTAGAAAAACTCGACCTCTCTTCAAATCACCTAGAGGAAGAGATGCCCAAAGAGTTAGGGAGGCTCTCTCTATTGTATGACTTGAATTTGAGTGACAATCATCTCTCTGGTTTGGTACCACGAGAGCTTAGAAATTTATCCAAATTGGAAATTCTTGACCTATCCATGAACAATCTAAGTGGGCCTATACCACAACAGTTAGGGGATTGCTCGAAACTGAGGTCCCTGAAACTCAACAAAAACTTTTTGGATAGGAGCATCCCATTGCAGATTGGCAATTTGGGTAATCTACAGGATCTATTGGATCTCAGCCACAATAAGCTTACTGGACAGATACCATCACATTTTGGAAGACTAGGCATGCTGGAAAAATTAAATCTCTCTCACAATATGTTGTCAGGTTCTATACCATCTTCTCTTAATGAAATGATTAGCCTCACTTCCATCGATTTGTCATACAATGATTTGGAGGGCCATCTTCCTGAAAGCAGGGCTTTCCAACGGGCCCCATTAGAGGCGTTCATCGAAAATAAAGATTTATGTGGCGACATAAAAGGTCTGCATCCCTGCAATTCCACTTATGCAGATAAGAGTGATGGAAAGAAAAGGCTCAACATAGTGATCACCATCATTATTCCAATCGCGGGAGCATTATCTCTTCTGTTTATTTTTCTCTATGTTTACTTTATTTGTCACAAAAGAAGAAGAGATATAGAGAAATGTGTCCATGATATAAACACTAGAGATCTGTTTTCTATATGGGATTATGATGGAAAGATTGTATACAAAGACATCATTGAAGCAACAGAGGGTTTTGATGACAGGTATTGCATTGGGGAAGGAGGATCTGGGGTGGTTTATAAGGCAAATCTATCAACAGGTCAAGTTGTGGCTGTAAAGAAATTTCACTTATCAAATGATGTTGAGCTACCATATCCAAGAAGTCTTAGAAATGAAATACAGGCACTAACAGAAATTCGCCATCGCAACATTGTGAAGCTTTATGGGTTCTGTTGTCATGCACAGTGTTCTTTTTTGGTTTATGAGTACATTGAAAGGGGAAGCCTAGCTAGCATGTTAAGCAATGAGGAAGGAGCTACAAGTTTGGACTGGATCAAGAGGGTAAATATCATTAGGGGTGTGGCCCATGCTTTAGCACACATGCATCACAATTGCAACCCACCAATAGTCCATAGAGATGTATCAAGCAACAACATATTGCTGAACTTGGAGCTTGAGGCTTGTTTGTCAGACTTTGGAGTAGCCAGAATTTTAAAGCCCAATTCATCAAATTGGTCTTCACTTGCTGGTACATATGGATATATTGATCCAAGTAAGTTTCTATTTAGGAATTTCCTTTTTCAGCCTTTTTACTGAAAACCTCCATATAGTTTCCCAGATAGATGTTAGAAAAAAACAATTTTTATGATTCCTTTTAACTTCATATATCACTTAGATTAGGCCTGCATTTTGCACCAACAAGCATTGCTAACAAAACCTAATTTTGCTTCATCCTTGCAGACCTTGCTTTAACAATGAGAGTGACTGAAGAAAGTGATGTCTACAGCTTTGGAGTGGTTGCTCTGGAAGTGATATTGGGACAACAACCAGGACAACTCATCTGCAATTTATTATCATTAGGTGGCCAAAATATATTGTTGGCGGATGTTTTAGACCATCGCCTTCCACAACCTAATGCTGATGAAACCAAGCAAATCATGTGGATAGTTACACTAGCACTAGCATGCCTGAGGGCTAGTCCACAATCTCGGCCAACCATGCTATATGTTTCTCAAGGGCTTTCCGCTGCAAGGTCACGTTTGGTCAATCCATTTCACACAATTACACTAAGTCAATTGATGGAATTCAAGATGTAAATAACCTTGTGATTTTAAAGTTTCTAGCAATAATAGTCATGAGCTTGTATTAATTTTGTTGAACTTTATATAGTTGATTACAATGTTTTGGATTGTTGACTTGTATTGGCTTCTACATTACTATAATAATTATTATAATTTTGTTAGATGAGACTTCTACATTATTTTACTACAATGGCTTTAAAACTTGATTTAGGACACCTATTGGTCAAAACTAAAACCTTTGTCTATTGACCATACAATATGATTTTGGACACCCATTTTACTACAATCCTTTGTCAGTTTGTTTCAAGAAAGTCTAGAAAAATAAAAAAAAGCAAGAATTATAAGGCTTCTTTTCTTCTTTCTTTTTTGTATTTTACTTTTAGGGTATTTTAGGAATAAAGAAAGTATAATGTTTACATCGATGGAGCTTCAATACATTCCAACTTTCGGGTAAAGTACATGATAAATTGGATGAGACTCTCATGGTTTTTTCAGCAGAATTTAAAACCATGTTTAGTACCCGCTTTCCCTTCACAGTTCCAAATTCATTGGATTTCCTATCTAAAGCTAGAGAATAAATGTTCATTTTAGTTGTATACATGCAATTGTTAGATAGTATGGACTCAATCCATCAGTTGATGTAATAAATTGATTAATTTTTTTATTTATCAATAAAATCATGCTTTCCTTTCATGAGATGAATGTCGTTTTACTACTTAATGCACATGACCAATACATATGACATGATGGTTCATGAGATGAACTTGATCCTATTAGTATATTAGATATGATATATGTGTATGGATGAGATCTACACATAGGAGACATATGTCACAAATCTTATACTTAAATATCTTCATAACCAGTGATGCCATCTGATAAGGTTACAGCATTTTAATCACTATAAGATAGTGTGATTTGTCTCGATCAAGTTTAATATCATCAGAATATAAGATTCTAGATCACAGTGCTGGTACATTGGATGTATTGAAGGACCATGAGAAGAACATGATGGAATACCGTCTCAAGTTTAAGGTTTGTTATCATAATTCCGTAACAATAGGCTCTCAATCCTAAGACATTGATGAACTTAAGTTTCTATCTATTCATTTGCTTTGAGTTACCAATAATTGAGGCCAAATGTAGGTCAACACCTCGGTTTCTTGGGTTTGTGGTAGTAAGACTGTGGGAATATCCAATGGTCAAGATGGAATCGATCTACATTATCCCCTTATGCCAATTAATGGACCCATCTCAATTAAGAGTTAATTGGATGGTACTGATGATCATTGTGATTAATTGGGGCTCAATGATAATAAGATGTGGATCTAAGATTGGAAGAGACAGATTTGATCCAATTGATCTATGGATATTGATAGAGGGGCCTACTTGTGGTAATCGGGAAGTTTAGGGTCTTCTTTGTAATTTATTCCTAAGACTGGAGTGCAATTAGATTTATATAGTGGTGTTATTTGTAATTAAAGATGGGCCCGGATTACACATAAGATGTGGGGTCGCGGTGTCCTAGTTGGAGCCAACTTTCTATGAAATTTCTAATAGTCCCCACACTAGCCCAAGTTATTGAAAGATACTAATCCTACTTGAACTCCAATAGGAAGGAATTCGAAAGTTACTATTTCTATTTGAAATAGGACTTCTAATAATGGTAACAATAAGCTTAATTACTAATTGTTGTGGAAGAGAGACTTTTATAGTAATTAGAAAATGATGAAATTTACTAATTTGTAATAGGAGTTGGACTTCTATCTCAAATAAGAAAAGAGGAGGTTTGCCAAGCTATAAAAGGAGTGCATAGGGGGCTGGGACGTCCAGCATTGGAGAGCACGCCCAACCCCCTTTTATGCAAGTGTTGCATAAGTCCTCTCTTTATCTTCTAGTTCTCTACTAGTTCCTTAGAGTTTCTAGTTGAGTTTCTTTTGAAGTTTCCACCATTCTTCTTGAGAAAAGAGATCTGATAGTAGGTCATAGCGTGGAAGATAATAAGGTCTTGGAGATCCCAAATCGCTTCAAGAAGAGTTTTTGATCAACTTAATTGTCTTCTTCTCCATTAGCGCACTACCGAGCTCCAAATGTATAATTTGCTTCTTTATTTGTTGTGGATTATTTTGTTGCATGATGCTACTGGTTTCTATCTTTTACATAGGTTATATTACTGATCATGATTGATGAGATCGAGGGATTGCATCCTCGATGTGGTTTATAGCCTTATTGGTACGTACTTGATCCCTGAGTCAAGTGGGTCAAAAAGTTTTGAAAACCTATCCACGAGGCCCACTTACTTCCAACAGCAATGATACTTATCCTTGTAGTTATCCATTTCTAATTGCCATCATTCAAGTGAATCGTGTAACTTGAGACTTATTTGCATGTATGTTAGAAACCTTCAATTTATGAAAACCTAATTAGTAATGATCAATGCACGGTTGAGAGAGGCAGTGGCGGACCTAGGATTTTTATTTGGGCGGGGCTAAAGTTTTACTAGACTTAACATTCCAAAAACAAACTTTTATTAGACTTTGATAGACTTTTTTACATTATCAAATAACACCTATACATTTTTCTTTAGAAAACTTTCAACTCGTGGAACTCAATTAGATGCATGAAGTTATTCAAGATTGGGCAATGAAGAGGTTAGGATGTCAATAATAAATACTAAAAAGCATTAGATAGATAAAAAAAAATGATTCTAACCTTGATTTTAAATACTGAAACTTACGTTATCATGTTTCACTAAATTTATATGTCAAAATCAATGCCCAATGGAAGTCATTGCATGTTGATGTCAAAGTTTTGCCAAACAAAAGATGTTGATGGAAATTGATCTAGGCCCATTAAATCAGCATGATTCAATGACCTGAATCATTAAAACTTGAAAATATTTTTTTTAGTAAATTAATACTCTGATTAGTTTAAACTACATGAGTAATTGTTGGTAAAGTGGTGAAAGCTAATACACATCATCTCAAAGGTTTAGGTTTTATGACCCATTCAAAGAAACTCATTGTGGAGTTTTGATAGTTACCATCACCAACTCCTCCACTCACTCCACAATATGGTAGTTATCATAACCACCCAAAAGAATGGGAAATAAAAAGGGGAAGAGAGGAATGAAAAAAAGAGATTCGACTGTTATGTTACCAAAGAATCATTTTAAATCACATCTCCATTTCACTTCCTATCGGATCTTTATTTACTAAGGATCTGCCCTCCAACCATAAAATACCTTTCATTCCATCATTCCCCATCTCGTTTCCTTTCTCAAATGGAAATTTAGATTTCTTTTTTAAGAAATCTGCCCTCCCATAAGAAGACTAAAAACTTGTAGAGATTCGGTGACTTAAAAGGTTCCTACCACTTGCTAAAATCTCATATACACAGTGACTTAGCCAACATTGAAAATGAAGATTCAAATTCTTATTTAAAGGTTTTTGCCCTCCACAGAATCTTGAATCCCTCCAAACAAACAACCCATAAACCGAATTCTCCCAATAAAACACTCTGGAATAATCAGAGCCAAACACCCAAATAAATTCAAATCCCCCTAAACAAACAACTTGGGTCCTCATATCCAAACAAGCTGTACAACTGTAAAACTGAAAGAGCTTAAAATATGCCAAAACAATGACCGAAACTTGACTAGATTTTGTCTCAAACACTTGCTGAAATTGGACTGGATTACAGCCAGATTTCGACAGCAAATGGGTTAAGAGTTTGGTCAAGTCTGGAGCTCTAATTGGGTAAAAAACCACCCCAAATAGATAGATGTGGTGGGCTGAAACACAGCCTAAAAGAGAGTCCTAAATGGACTGAAAACTGGCTCAGCAAACTCCTATGAAAAAGCTAAAAAAAAATCAGTTCTGTGAATAGCCTTAAAATTACTCCAGAGTTTGGCTACAAATAGGATTTAGTTACAGTGGATTGGCTAAAAAAACAAAGTTTTTTAATGAATACAGGCCTGAACCCTTGACCAAGCAGGCTAAAAAATGGCCAAATAAAAATGGGTTGAGGACTCGACCCAAGTTTGTCCTTAGAATGGGGTTAAAATTAGCTCAAGTATGGCTTTAAATGGGCCAATAAATAAGAGCTATAAATCTGTATTATGGGCCTAAGTGTGACTGTAAAGCAGCAGTATATAATCAAAGGTGGCTCTACAAATTAAGATTAAATATGGTCTCAAATGGTGACTGTGAACGATTTCAAACCAAACTTGAATGAGGGTTGAAAATAAATCAGGTTACATCAGACATACAGGTTGGGCTTCACTAAACATGTACCCTGTACCCATAACCCCGATTCAATCAGAACATTAAATATGTTGGATTTTCAACAAATGTGTTGAATTTATCCAAGCAAAGAATGAGTTTAGCTTCTAGCTTGATTGTCTACGTTGGTCTATGGTGGGATTACAAATGGGTCAACTTGACCCAAATTGGTTTCTCTAAACGGGCTAAGACTTGACCCAAACTGAATTCTCTAAATGGGTTTAAGCTCAAACTGAAATTGCAAACTGTCTCAGTATTGGGTTACAATTTGCCCAGATTTTCCTTAGTAAACTCTCTCATTAATGACCTGAAAGGGATTGAAATTGGCTAGAGTCTCAGCTCATTAATAACAAAAATATTGGGTCTAATTCAGGCCAGATTTTGGGCCTAAATAAGGCCAGATTTTGGGTCTAATTCAAGACAGAATATTGGGTCTAAATCAGGCCAGGTTTTGGGTCTAATTCAAGAGAGAATATTGGGCCTTAACCAGGCCAGTTTTTTGGATCTAAATCAGGCCAGATTTTGGGTCCAATTCAAGATAAAATATTGGGTCTAATTCAGGCTTGATTTTGTGTCAAAAATCAGGCCAGAATTCTGGGTCTAACTCAGGCCAGAATGGTAGTCCAAATCAGGCCAGAATTACAGATTTAAGTCAAGCCAGAATCAGTCCATACTTATAATTCTATACCAGACTGTACTTATGGGTCAAAACTGGACCAGAATTATAGACCAAAATCAGCACAAATAAAGACTAGAGTTTGGCTAGATGAAACCCAAATATTTTCTGAAATTGAGCTAAAATACAGTTTAGAGGCTAAAATTGGGTAAAATGGGTCTGTAATTAGCCCACAAAAATACAAGGAGTGGCCCACTTCCATATAAAAATCAAAATCACCATCAAATTCATCAATTCATAAACCCAATCGAGAAATGATCATGAAGATCTAGGTGAACTGAAAGAACTACTTCTGACAACAAAGGTGAAGAGCAGGAACTTGTCAATTTTTATTTATTTATTTATTTAATTCCTGTATTTTCTTTGTAAATTCTAATGAGTCAATGTCCTGATAATAAGAGGTTTTTCATTGAGGATGTAGTTAACGATCGATGAGTTCTTACGATCGGGAGTATGATGTATCCACAAAATTGAATGTAAACCTCCCATTAAATGGAGGGAAATTTGTATCCAATGAATTTTGGTGCATTTCTTTATTTATGCATGAATTTATTGTGTACCTTGCAAATTCAAGGTAAGTGAGCGTGCGAGAAAAACTAAATACAAGAAAATTTTGAGGACGCTCACCCTTTCCCATTTCACTTTTCTCAAAGCCTCCAGCCTTTGGTTAATGAGAGTGGAATTCCATCTTTGAATCATAGTGGGGGTAAAAGGACATGATAACGGGAATAGATTTGGTCATCTTTGAGTTTTTGTAGATACGCTCAGATTTGGTGGTTTAGAACTTAGAGTTTGAATTAGAATTTGGGGATTCATGGTTTGGAATAAGGATATGGAGATTGATTTAGGTATAAAGTGATTAGGGGAAGGATTATACTCGATATGTTTGGTAGATGAAGATGTAGTATTCTACACAGCATAGAGGGTGTTAGGATTTTGAGTGTTGGCTAATTCATGGGTTGGACAAAACTCTGGGTCTTTTGAGTTGTAATTTTTATTTAGAAAAGGACTCTGAAGTTAGAAGTTTGGAAGGACTCAGAAGAATAAAGTATGAAAGAATTGAATGAAAGAAGCTGGAGAATTCTGAGCTTAAATTCCGGATCAATCCAGAGAGGGGTCCGCTCGAGCGACCATCACATTCTCTCGAGCGAACAGAGTCGGACTAGCCCAGTTCTGAAACAGAGACTGGTCCGCTCAAGCGAACATGTTGATCACTCGAGCGAACAAGGCGTAGAGTTAGACGAATTTTGGAAACTTGATATTCTAATTGTGCTCAATCTGATTGTTTCAATCATAATCAAGTTAGGCAACTTTAAGCACGTCCCAAGGGCTATTTAAAGGACTCAAAGGCTATTGTAAAAACACACTTCACCTCTCAAAGTGCTGTGTTAGAGATTATCATTGAGAGTTTTCTTCTCTAGAGTTTTTTATGAAGTTGTGCTGCCAAAGTTCTCTAGAGTCAGTTCTTCTACATCCTTGTAGAAGATTATCTTCTTCTGAGAAGATTTGAGGAGTCAAGTGCTGGATTGGATCTGTTACAATCAACGGTGTGAAATCGTTGAAGCGTGAAGCGACACAAGGTAACTTCAGTCCTTGGGTAGGGGATATCTAGGGAAGAGATCTGAGTTTCTTGTAATTGTGAAATTCATAGTGCTTGATTTGATCTAGTTCGGATCGGTGGTTTTTCACCCGGTTAGGGTTTTCCGCCTTAAATTTGGTGTCCTTGTGGTGTGTGCTTGTTGATTTTATTTCCACTGCATATTGTTAATTTCTGCACACTTTTTGGAATTGATTGTTTGAGTAGACCAATCTAAAAATCACGGGCCCTTAAAATCCTATCTTTGTCATAGGGGCCGCCGAAGAGGAGCTCGATCGACAGTTGGCGCGAAGAGGTTTTGAAAGAAGAGGGAGTGATGCGTTGCCACAACGTTTTCTTTTCTTTTCTTTTTTTTTTCACCAACAAAGCTTTGCATATGTGGGGCTACCTTTAGACATATGTGTTGCGACAAGTTTAGACATGTGGGGCATGTTCCAAGGCCCCATTCAACTCTATGTAATTTCATTTTTGACTTAGGGCGACTACCTTAGATTGTGCCCCAAATCACTCCAATGTAGTTCCACCCCTTCTTCAAGATGCCATTCAGCTCTCTAGGAATTTCAATTCCGAAGGTCACTACAATATAGGACCGCCCCTAGGGAGAGGGTTGGTTATGCCTAGATTTCACAGTTTCTGAAGTCCCTTTCTGAAGTGGTAAGACTTTCCTCCGAACCCAAATCAAGTTCAGCTTGATTGAACTGTTTTGGGAGTTTCAACTAACTGTGGAGACACCACGGCTAGCCGAAGACCTCAGTTTGGCTGGCCATAGGCTCCCAACTGTTAAACTGCCAAGGGCCAACTAAGGAACTTGAGAGTTTTTTTTTCAGACCTTGGGACTTTCGGCTAGCTGCAGAAGACCTCATGGCTAACGGATTTAGACCCCATGACTGACTGTGGAAGATCTTTGGGTTTAGTGTTTATGGACATTGAACTCAGGATTTTGGGAATAGTTTCGGGGATCCTTAACCTTACGTAATGTTGTTAGATGTTGACCAATGGTAGGTAGTGCCTTAAGCTTTATATTCACCCATGGGTTGTCCAGAAAGCAAGAGTAGGGCAATACCAAGTCAAGGGTATGGTGATATAGGATTTGGATGTCAAATACCTTTGGAAGCACCAAGAGCATAGCCTCAGGCATCCTGGACCTATGAGATCATAGGTATAAATGGTATTGCTTCTCGCAGGAGAACAACAACCCAAGACGTAAGAGTAGTTCTCAAAATTGTTTCTTCTCATGTGATTTAGGCTGATATAGATGTACATTTGCATATGTGATATAGGATTCAGATGTCAAATCCCTTATTATGTGATGTATCTTTCGTTATATTGTATGGTTATTTGTCAAATATACCTTGTGGGACTTGAGCTAATGACCTTGCATAGTTGCATGGACCTAGAACCCCCAATTTGGCAGGATTGTTATTCTTAGGTAATTATGAATTAGACAGGATAAACGTCTTTATGTAGACTTTGAATTTATCCCTAGGGTACTGATCAATGGGCAAGTACATAGGCTTGCTAAGTTTTGTTTCTTGATTAGGTAGGATGTAGGTTCAAAATGGGCCTCGATTATCCTTTTGATTGGGGGCTAAGCTGTTTTTTTTTTTTTTTTTCCTTCCTCTGTCATTCTTGTGTTGTCTTTAATGACATATCCTTTTACCGAAAAAGATATGTGGTGTATGCCAATGCACATGGATGGATCACTGTGGGAGGGTTTGGATTAAAAATAAAAGGGCCCCACTTTGAGGTATAGAGTAGGACCAGGGGTGGACCTACATGTTGGCCATGGCCCCCCTTAAGTTTTCAAAATGTTATTTTTTACCACTAAATTTTTTATAATTTTTTATTTTCCCCCCTAAAATGTTAAAACTCTCTTTCAATGATTTTCATTTGGCCCCCGTAGTTCCATTTTCTGGGTCCGCCCCTGAGTCGGACCTAGCTTGAGCTTTGGTCTAATTTAGGCTAGTACTTGTTATTTGGATAAGCTCACTACATTCATATTGGATATATTTTGAAAACATCACAATATTATAAAATTAATTTCTGAAATAATACTCAATATTTTTAAAAGATTATCAAAACCAAAATTGGTGCACGAAAATGCAGGAAAGTGCGATATTTTACTTATTTATATCCCCATAAAATGAAGAATTGTGAAATATCGTAATAAAAACAAGAAAAATTGGAGAAATCTACAAAGATGATTCTTTACAATATTTAATGCTTATTCTTTCTATTAATTCCAATCATTAAAAATTTTATTTTCCAGTTTATTTCCCCTACAATGTCCCTCGAAGAATCCTGTATTTTATTTCCTGAAACAAGAATTTGCTGACAACGATATTTGTGACAAATCTAGACTCTACATTTCTACACAAAAGACTTCTTATTAACAACCCCATATACAAGGGGCGTTTGGCGGCAGGTCCCTCAACACTACGTTTCATAGCATGTGGTCCAAAACATTTTCTCATAGAGGCAGTGGTCCTCTTTTAACATTAAATTAGTCAAAAAGACAAAAACGCCCTCTCTTTATATACTATATATGTCACCAAACACGTACCGCTTTAAAATATTCCGTCATACACTCTGAAATCTAAGCAAAATAAAGATTCCAAAAGCAAAGATGAAGGAAACTGCGGAAAGAAGCAAAATCAACTCATTGGTGACCTCAAGCAACCGAATCATCTTGACTTGAACTTAATTGAGTTTTACATAATTTTATCTAAGTTTTGGTTTGAATTTATCTGATTTTGATATGAAGTTATTTGATTTTGACATGTATTTATCCAAGCTTTATGTGAAGTTATCTTAGTTTGTGATCAATTAAACATGATTTTAAATGAATTTATCTATATATTACATGATTTTTCTGAGTTTGATTTCAATTTAACTACGTTTGTTATCAATTAAACAAGGTTTCAAATGAATTTATGTGACTTTAAAACGATTTTCTCTGAGTTTTTACTGAATTTATCTGAGTTTTTCTTATGCAATAATATGAGTTTGGTATGAAATTAATTGGATTTCACATGATTTTATTTGACTTTAAAATGTATTCAACTTGGTTTTAGATGAGTTTTTCTGAGTTTGCTATGAATTTATCAAAGTTTTGTATGTGTTATCTGACTTTGGCATGATGTTATCTGATTTTGACATAAATTTATCTGTGTTTGGTATGAGTTTATCTAATTTTGATATGAATTTATTTGTGTTTGCTTTGAATTAATCTGAGTGTGATATGAATTAAATTGGATTGAAGTGAATTTATCTGAGTTTGCTCTGACTTTATCTGACTTTGATGTGAAATTATCTGACTTTGGCGTGAGTTGATTATATGAGTTTATATGAATTTATCTGTGTTTGAAATCATAACCAGTTTGAAAAACTAGTTATGTCACTTCGATATGAGATTATCTGACTAGATTTGGTTTGGTTTGACTAGATTTGGTTTGAATTTATCTAGCTTCGATAAAAATTTATCTGAATCTAATATGTGTTTGAAGTGAATTTAAATAAATTTGTTATGATTTTATTTGACTTTTCTTTGGACTGCGATGAGTTTAATATAAATTAATCTGAGTTGTATATGTATGTGAACAGCCAAAAGCACCAAAAGGAGGGAAGAGAACACCCAAAAAAAAAAAAAAAAAACAGCACCAAGCAAGCCACGCTTGGCAAAATTTCATCAATTGTCGTTTCCTCCAATTTAAAATTTAAAATTTGATCAAAAACTCATCTTACTATATTTAAATTGGAAAAATAATCCGGGAAAGACATTAACTTGGAACCCAGATTTAAACTGCATGACACTCATTTAAACGGTTAGAATGGCAAATGAGTCATAAAAAATCTAATGTGACACGCTTAGGGACCAACGCCTAAATTAATCTCATGCACAAGGGGCTCTAGGCCTTAAACATTAATGCTGTGTAAGATTTTATAACACAATACTCAGGAATCTCTCCCTAATTTACCCTATAAATAACCATATAAATGTTTATAAAACTACATTGAGCCTACGACCATTATGGCATATATTGGAAATAAATGGCCTCTTCTTATAATGTTAGGTTTATTTGACAATAATCTATCTACTTCAATCTCCTGTACTCGTCTTCAAGTGATGAGAGCTGCATATAGGAGCTCGTTCCATGTATCAGGAACCCCTGCCAGGCACCAGTGGCTGCAATCCAAGCCTGGGTGCAACCCACTGTACTTGGAAGGGTGGCCATCTTTTCTAAGCTGGGAGAGTGTGGTCACATCAAGCAAATACACTGGCTTTGTCATGCTACTCAGCACTCCTTTCACCACTCCAACAGCAGGGGGTGCACCAGCTGGGTATGTTCTCCCACTGATGGGCTGAGTCTGCCCCAAGCAGGTTGATCCCTTCTGGTTCCACTCCTTTCCTCTGTTGGTAATTTTTAACCCAAGAAACATTCAAAAATCTAAAATGATTAGAAACCCATGTGAAAAAATAGGAAGGAAATTTGGTTAAAGGGGCACAAACTTGGGTTGGGCTTGTCTATTTTTTGGGCCGGAATGATGGTTGGGTCTGGTCAATGCCCACTTGGTCACTCCAATTTTGCACCCCTAGCTGGAAAGAAAAAAAAGAAAAAAGGTAGCAAAGCATGGGATTGGAGAGGAACTTACTGGGAATGGGCTGGAGAGATCCCTTGGAAAAAGACACTAGTCTTGGAAAGATCAATGTTGGACTCCACCCATCTGGCCCAAGTAGTAAGGCCCTTTTGGAAGGCCACCAAACGGTCCATGTCTTTGTAATACACATTTCCATCTTCAATCAAGTTCCATCTGCACCAAAGTAAAGTAAATATTAATGTTGCATTCGCTGGACCCAGGTAATTAAAGATCTATGAGTTTTTTTGCCATTTTTTTTTTTTCCTTGTATCTGAAGTGTACTTACGGTTGATCATTTCCTTTGTGGGTCCACCAATGCCATGTATTGAATATCAGCATGTCGATGCCTATCCAGGAATTACCGGTTTGGATGGAGTCGAGTTTAAGGACTACGTTGTCGTTTTCGCTCACCAAGTCCACTAGAAATAGGCTCCGGAAGTAAATTACTGACACCCCATAGTCCTGCAAAATCCTTCTGTTTAGCTGATGAATACAGTACAAATAAGTTTGGATGGCAATGCAGTTTATGGTTACATAATCATGGGACCCACTCGAGAATGCCTCCTTAGCCCTTACTCCAATGGTAGGAACTAGGAGTGCAAAAAAAAAAAAAAAAAAAACCGCTAAACTGATTAGGACCGATCTGAAGGTTCGGATCGATTTTGTAGTAGATCAGTTCGGTCACGGTTTGGATTTCCTTCAAACCGTTTGGTTCGGTTCGGTTTTTAGTTTGACGGTGCAGCTAAATTGCTCAAACCGAACCGAACCGGACCAATTATGTAAATATATATATTTTTTATATAATATATAAAAGAATATGAAAAATTACTTGAAGAAGACTCGAACCCTCACTCCGTTACTTGAAGTCCAATGTCTCTCACCAATTGAACTGTCATTTTTTTTTTTTTTTTTTTGTAAAAAATAAAATAAAATAAACCAAAAAAAGAAAAAAGCAGTTACCGAACCGAATCGAACCGAACCGGTTCCTTTCGGTTCGGTTTGAACACATTGGGCGGTTCGGCTCGGTTCGGTTTGGAAAAATAGAAAACCGATGAATTGAGTTTGGTTGATTATTTCCCCTCTAAATCGATCCAAACCGTTCATGTGCACCCCAGTAGGAAATGACAGTTTTCATTGGGAGGTTCATGCTTCGAACTTGTTCTCGTCACCTCTCATGTGTAAGTTTTATATGTATCCCAACACTTGGAAGTTCCCATCACCTCATATGTGCGAGTATCACGTTCCACTCTCTTAGCTGAGTTATCAAAAAAAAAAAAAAAGGGACCTACTCACATAGGCATGTGGTCCCGCTTGGATCAACTTGAAGGCCCATGTTCTTACTCTTAAGTCCTGTTGTTGAAGTCTCTGTTCACAAATGGGTCAACAAAGTCTAACAAATGGATCTTCTATCAGCAGTGCTCATTGGCGAGCAACCTGAG
The DNA here is from genome assembly GCA_003546025.1 of Camphora micrantha. Classification (NCBI taxonomy): domain Eukaryota; kingdom Viridiplantae; phylum Streptophyta; class Magnoliopsida; order Laurales; family Lauraceae; genus Camphora; species Camphora micrantha. The sequence goes on along the minus strand of QPKB01000006.1, from coordinate 15,966,283 downwards.
GCACATCCCAACTTGGCTGGTATTGGGCTGAATTTTGTTCATGTTTCTAGAGCTTTGGGTTGGGTTCAGAACGAAATTTGTGGTCTAATAGTTGAACTGGACGAACATGGATATCTGTTCGCTTTAAGGCCCGGCCCAACCCAACATAATTAGAAAAAAAGGGTTTATATAATATTCAAACTTGGAGGCCTGTGGACTGTATCCAAGCCTGAATAGTAGGTGCAATGACAAAATACACCTGCCCACCATTTGCTTGATCCTATGTTAGTGCAAGAAGAGTGATTTGTAGTATTGGATTGATCATGCAATCATGGTGGTAGGATTCCATTTCTAGTGAAATTTGGGCATGCCCCTATTTATACATTTGTATATGGTATGACCAAGTTTGATCATGCAAATGTCAACTTGTACAAGTTAGATCTAACATATAGGCTTTTTCTTTTTTTGGTACCGCAGCCTAGGGGCCGGACCCAAGACACCCCACATAAGTGGGAAGGATAACAAACTTCACAAGTAGAAAGAGAAGTCCAGAAAGTAGGAAGAGTGGCATACCCAGGTCAATCCCCGGACAGTCGGGGGACAACCGGAGTTGCCAACCAACCGAACATCCGCCTCCATAAATAGTTGTTGTCAACATCATATCAAAATGAGCAAAGGATCATTTCTCTTAAACTCTAAATATAAAATCAAGAAATCAATCTCATCCTCTAACAAAATAAAATATATAAAAAATAACATCATCATCATCAACATCAACAACGAAGCTTCATACGTTGTAAAGTTCTACTCAATAAATAAATAAACACTACATTGTTAACTTCTAGCTAACTCAACTTTTGTTAGTTTCATTGTGTTACTCTGCCCTATTCGACGTCAAGCTCTTGTTATATAGTTGTAGGGAGTGAAAAAAAGGGTGATTATATTCTTCCCAATCACAAACACACACACACACACACAAATCAATATATTTTACAAAACTGACTTCCAAACTGAAACAAAAGTCCTTCATAGCTTGTTAGACGCCGGTGATTGGGCTCATTTAGGACAACCTGTGGTGGGCCAGGCGATGGAGATGTTGGTGTTTGTGATTTGCATGTATAAAAGTAGCAGCTGCAATCATCCAAAGGAGAGTGCGCTTTTAGGCTGTCAGCATTAATTCCAAGGTGGGTAATTGGAATCAGCTAGCACCGAAAGAGTCAAGATTCTTCTCATAACCTATCAAGTGGGTGGGCGCACCCTGTTTCTAAAAACAAGTTGTCCAAGGGAATCTTGAATCTAGATCTCCTCTGCAAACTATTTTATGCCCACTATGAAAATAAATCATGCTTATAATAATATGAGACTTGATTAATCTGCACTGTGGACATGACTCCAATTGGGAAGAAATTTTGACTTGATGTGAATTTAATATTTTGAATGGTTTGGATTTGAGGTTTGGGACTCATGATGGATTTATAGTGCTGAGAATTCTATGAAACCTGCCTAAGCAGATCTGGGTTTTGAGATCTTTATGTATTAGAGCCATGAAATGGATGGTAAGAGTTTTAGGGAAAAAATTCATGCTAAAACAAGTTCCATTTGACAGCCTTAGATAATATAGTTGGCAACATCTAGTGAGCATCTTGTATTTGGCGCGCGCACACACACAAAAGGAATGATTTTGATCTGCATTGATCATAATATTTTGCTTGCTTTGAGGATCATCATTTTTTGATCCCCCACCGGAGCGCATGAGCGCACGCAACTACATAGTGACCCTCCCATGGAAGATTTCTGGGTCCGCCTCCACTTCTGCTTATTATATTTACTGGGATATGGTCTATAAGTATTATAGTCTTGTTAAATATTAAATATAGTTTAATATCAAAATAATTATTATATTAACTTAAACAGGGTTTTACAGTTGATTGTCAATATGTTGTAATTGGGTTTGAGTTGAACTCTCACTTTTCATACAAATTAATTGAATAATTTATGCCACTCTTGATTGGTTTGAAACTATAATCAATACACATCATAAAAACACTTGGCATATGAACTACTTAAGTCAAGGGTAGTCTTTACCAAAAAAAAAGAGTCAAGGGTAGATCAGAAGCAGGTGACGCCATAGAAAAACCTCATGCCTACCGGAACAAAACATCATTTTCTTTCATTAAAGTGCCATTTGGTAAGTATACTTATTGAATGATATTTATTGAATGATATTTTTTTAAATGATATATTTTTTTCTTGAATGTTAAATTCTTGTCTACTTGTTCCGTCTATTTGATTTGTAACTCATCCAAATAAATTGTGAGTGTTAGACTATTTAGCAAAGTTTTTTGTAAATGTTTGGTTTATTCACCTTTAAGACCTCTTATCTTTCTTTAAAAATAAATAAAAATAATAATAATATTTTCAAATAGATATGAATGTCTAAATCGATCCTATGCTTTTTGGTTTTTTTCTTCTAATAAGCCTGCCAATAGAAACTTTTATAATATGAAAAGTTTGTCTCCACTATTTTTTATTCAATACTAATTTGTCTCATCTTGCATTTACTATATAACAACTTTGCCTAAATAAAATTTTATTTTAGCAAGTTTGTTTGTTTTTCTAATTGAGTCGGACATACCAATCAGTTTATTTGTAAAAAAATCTAATTAAAACAGCTTTATTTCAAATAGGGGGGGATATTCAAGTGCATCTATCCCTCACCATAGGGTGATGGACACTCCCTTTTTTGGGAAGTTTCAAGTACAAAAGCACTTTTGTACTTTTTTTGGAAAGCTTCTTTTGGAAAACTTCCCAAAAAGGGGAGTGTCCCTCACCTTATGGTGAGGGATAGATGCACTTGAATATTTCTCTTCAAATAAATATAGTTGAATTAGTTTTTTTTTTTTTTTCAAATGGATAGACTTAGCCACACCAACCAATTATAAAGCCTCTCAAGGTCACAGACCTAGTCTCCGCATGTCGGCATTGAGAAAAGACCAATAGAAAAGACAGACACAGAACATGGCTTATAACCTTATTGAAAGACAAATGATCCCTCCTTGCTGTCCTTACCATGTTGACTCCAACTATTGATATTTTCATTCTCATGATTATAACAACTAGTGAGATTTTTTGTAAGTGCCAAAGCTACCGGCTACATGTGATATTAGGGACCTAAGAATTTATCTTAAGTTCAATGTACTATATTTAGACTGCCTTACTTTACTGTGTTATATATATATATATATATATATATATATATATATATATATATATAAATGAGTCAAGCCATGTCAATTATGAAAGGACAGGGGATGAAAAGATTTTAGTTAGGACTAGCCTAAAGATCCTCACCATTTGAGTAGGGAGTCGTTCTCAACTTCAAGCTAGTTAAGAGTTCAATAACATCAGAATCATGTTTTCCCACCCTCTTGTTGGGCCCACATCAGATAGGCTGTTGGATAATTGCCAAGAGACCATTTCCATATCTTGAAATCTTAATTTGTGGCTCTAAGTGAGTTTGGGTTGGGATCCAACTCATGTCGGTAAGTTCAAACAGGCATTATTTACCACACAAAAAAATAAAAAGTTCAAACAGGCATCTAATTGGTCATCTACAACAAGTGTAACATCTTTTGATTGCAATTTAGAGGGAACTAGCAAATTTACTGTGAAGAAACAAAACCATATATTAAAAGATAGTAATGAAGTAAAATTTGAGCAAGTGTTTGCACACGAATAGATCCGTGATACCATCGACTTGGGTCACAAATTTTATATCAGGTGAGATCATGTCATTAGCTGCCTTGATATTCTCATTGAGTGCTCCAAAAAAATTTTAAAAATAAAGGTATACTATATTATCACATGCAAATGCAACTAAGAAGATGCATGTAGCAAGCGGGCAGAATTTCAAGACCCGTGATTCTTGCAAGAATATCAAATTAAAGCAGACAAGAAAGCAAACATAAACCCACCTCAAATGTCAATGTCGATACATCTCCTTTCTTCACAAAGCTTGTCGTCGCCTGCGGCACTGCATTATGAAGCAGGCAAGCCATGGATTGCCATTCATTTAAGCTCAGAGAATCCCCCACAAACATCATTTTCTTCCCTCTCATTCTACCCAACAAATCCTCACCATTAAATCTGCACTCAACCATTTGCCAAAAAAAGAAACACCATCAAACATAAATGCAAAACAAGCCCACATGTTAAAAGATTAAGAAGAAAACCTTCGGATTAGTTAAAAAGAGTTGGGGTTACCTTGGGAGGGTGCAGCCGTCGGGTTTCCATCTGTATTGCAAGTATTGTGTATCGGGTCGACCGTATTTTTGGCAGTCGAATTCTGGGGTTATGTAAGGACAGGTTGAAGAGTCATAAAGAGGGTAGGAGTCGTCAAAGACCCAGCTCCCTTTGAAGAGATTACAACCACCCAACTGCTTCCTGTTCCTTAATCCGATGTTTGTAAGAGAATGGCCTGGTTTTGGTTGTTGGAAAATGATAAAGAGGAAGAGGATGGCTAGAAAAGAACTGTAGGGGAGGATTGTGAAAGAACCCATGTCTTCTTCTGTTCGTTTAGATGAGAGAAGTGAGAGAACATGGAGAGAGGGAGCTAGAGTAAGGGATGGTGATTTATTGAGATGGGGAAGAGAGAAGATTGCTGAGTTCACATGGTTTGTGCAAAAGAAATGTCAACGTTTGTGTGAGAGAGAGGCCTGTATTGGATATGTTACCAACAGATGTGCCTTGATCAGGGAGGTACTGTGAGGATTGACGAGTGTTGATTTGGTTTGATGACCAGCCAATTCTTTTTGGTCGGACCTGATTGTCTTCTCAATGCAGCCCACTGGAATCCACTACACCCTTTAGTTTCTAAAAATCCCATATATATATATATATATATATAAGAACTTAAAAGATTCCATTCCGTTATTTAACTTCTTTTACTCGACCTATTATTTCTCGTACCACCCAAACGAAAATCTAAATCTATCATTCTCTGATTGAATCAGAATCATCCGAATGCAGCGTCATAATAAAATAATAGTTTGGTGCCGCCACTTTAAAATCCTAAACTCTAAAAATCATGATGCAACCTTCTCACGACGCAATGAATAAAATAAAAGCAAAAATAAGCATTAAAATATAGCAAGATTTACATAGTTTACAAGCGTACGTGCTTGTGACGTCAAACGAGTGATAATTGAACTTCCACAATCTCGATCAGTACAAATTATCAAAGTACTCCCACAAGCTTAGCACCCATGACTCCTATTGGGGACTGGTCTTTTGGGAAGAAACTCTAGGTATGTGTGATTTTGAACTCCAACGCGAGATCTAAACCGTCAAAATGCACGGTACCAAGCTTTGATATCAATTGATGGATCTGGATGCAAAGATTCTGACATGCGGTCGGAGATCTATGTGCATTCCGGCAATTAGGAAGCTTCGCGGATCTCTTCGCCTCTTGTTTTTCCTATGGGATATGGAATAATAACAACCCTAGAGCTCCCTTATCTTATATAGACAAGTCTCAAAGAGTCACACTTAGTAGAGACTTTTTCGCCAAGAAACCCACATCCACTAATCCTATCGAGAGTTTCATTAGTGGAACCAGATCAAATCTTACCTTAAGTGGGATTGTGGTCTCTATTGGCATCAACCCTGGTTGATCTGACGTGGAACCCGTGGCATGCGGGCCACACAATTTACTACATGATCTGGAGTGTAAAAAGATCAATCACCAAAGCAAAGAATACAAGACATATTCTTGTCACTTGTGTATGGCATTATATTCCACTTGCACACATGGTTGAAAAAAGAATAGTCGACAATAACAAATCACTTGTTTTATAAGTAATCAGTCTGATGGTGACCATGTTTGATGGGGTGAGATTTGGCCTGGTACCAATAAGGAGGGGAGAAGATTCTGAGCCGACCGGATTTTAGAGATTGATCCCACTTATAAATTTATAGTGCCGGTCATCAGAGAATTATTCTGTTACAGGATCTGGACTCTACTTCATCATTAATAAATTTGCATTGTGGTTATCGCTGGTTTGATATATGATTCATTTGTGACAGCTCATCAGGTGTGCTCCTGTTTCTTAGAAGTTGTATATATATATATGTGTACCACATTCTTTTTGGAATTAGAAGTTGTATATGTGGACCACTTGTAGAGTCTTTTAGGAATTAGAAGTTGTATATGTGTATACCACTTCCACATTCTTTTTGGAACAAGTGGAACCAGCCAATGCACCAATGTTCTCCAACTACCTCAAGTTATCCCCAATGCATATTTATATCTTGTCTTAGATATCTATCTATATCTAAACGTTTAGGATATAGATCATGAAGGGTACTCACGATTTAGATATCTAACTCATTTACATCCCTAGTTTGGATGATGAGAAAACATGAAGAAAAGCGTCAACAATTTGGAAGGATAGATTCGGTACTGTTTATAAGAAATAGTTGGGTAAAGCATTTTTGTTTTTTTATTTGGACCGGGCATCTTTCTGGCATTTGATTCAACCGGACTAATTTTTGAGGCGCACACACGACCCCCACAACTATGGTTTAAAATCGCGGTTTACGGTTATCGCGTCGTGGTTCGCGGTTGTCGCGGTTCGCGGTCATCGCGGCCTATCACGGAGCGAATTTTTATTTGACCCCAAAAAATTATCAAAAAAAATTCAGAATATTATAAAATGATAGAAACTAATGTTTTTTTTTTTTTTTTTTTTTTTTTTTTTTTGTTTTTTCATTAGTGCACACTTAAAAGCAAAATAATGGCCCCCTCAAGTTATAACATCCTGTATTCATTGTTGTATCGATGTATATACTAAAATAAGCTAAAATATCATAAATTTGACATAATGCAACCATAATTTTGGACAAACTAATAGTGTTAACACTTAAACATTTAAAGTCTACAGTCAAGCAATAAATACAAGTAGAGTTAGTGCATGTGCCTAATGCCAGAAAGAGTGGCGTCCTAGCTCGATATCATCATCATCATCATTATTTCTTAAAGGGTAGAAGGCACCAAATTGTTGTACGTGTTACATATATTGCCTCCACTCCCATAGTGCCCATAAAGTTGTTGTGCATGTGGATATGGTTGAGGAACGAAGATTGCTTCATAAAGTAAGGCTGAGTCATTAGTAGACTGAGATGACTGAGGGTAGTCATGGTGCTGCCGATAAAATTTGTGGGGAAGTTCAAATTGATGATGTGGATGTAATACATAGTAGTCACCATACATGACTTATTGGTTGCCAACATCACCACCACTAGTACCCTTTCCCCCGCCATATCCACTACCACTAGTACCTGCATGTGATGATTTGGTTGGTGGGACAATTCTCTGGTACCCACGGGTTGGGTCCATGTTACCGGAAGAAGGAAAATATTCTATTGTCTCCATCATATGGGGTGGTACCTCACCACCATCACCACCGCCATCCCCATCAAAATCATGTGGCACATCTAAAGATGAGCTAGTACTGCTGAGGCTAGTGTCCTCATCATCATCGACCTCATCTCACATCTCCTTAGGGTCGACCCCACGCCTTCATTGATGGGTAAGATTTATCCCGCATAGGCGCTCGGCAGCTCTCATTGGCTCTGGCCTTTCCCCAGTCAAATCTTGGACCATATCACCAATTTGTTTATCATGATCTAGCACTAGCTTTTGTACCTCTTCTATCCATTGTGCCAACACATCATCATTCTCTGAAAAAATATAGTTCAGATTGATTGGGCAGAAGTAATCTATTTGGTCCTCAAACTCTCTCCTTCTTCTTTGTCGGTTGCGGAGCTTAATGTTGTAATGTATATACACCAATTTGTTCAACTTTTGCATCGTCAACCAATTTCTCACTTTAGTGTGAATGAATGAAAAGGTGCTCCAATTCCTCTCACAATTTGATGATGTAATTGTTTGACTAAGGACTTTCATTGCTATTTTCCTTAGTATTGGAGCACTTTCTCCGTAGTTTAACCACTACTCAGCTGGAAATAAAATGGAAGTATATTTATTAATTAAATCATACATGACTCAACTTTTAAACTGACATAATATGAATGAAGTTACCATGATCTTTACCTAGAAATGACTTCATGATAGCTCGTCTGGCGGTCGGTGTCCCAAAACTACCAAAGGCTTCATTGTATATATCAATTTGGTGATTCATTGAAAATAAAATAAGGATGAACTAACTTTTTATGCACTTTCAAAAAAAAAAAAAAAAAATCCCATTAGTCCATTACACTTACTTGGTTAATAGCCTCACATGCATCATCCTCATTCGCTGCAAATTTTTCAGTAACATTTTTTAGACCTATATGTATCTCATTTGTTGAGCTTTTGTCTTCATTTTCACTGTATCGATATTGTGAGTTGAAGAAATAACATGCTTAGTATATTAATTTAGAGAGATAAAATCGCACTTTAACAATAGCTAGAAATGCATTCTCAGTCTGTGATTCTTTACCTATAGCGTGCAAGTCATGATGGAGTTGTTTTTCCCAACAATTGTCGATGATCTTCCAATAAGCCTTGTAGTATTTGCAATTTGCTTGTATGGCTAACTTAGCTCGATACACAGCCTCGTACAAGAAGCCCATTATAGGCATCTCCATCGGCCAACCGAAGGACCTTTATCAAAGGCTCTAAAACCTTTAAGGTCTCACCAACAAATGGCCAATATCTCTTAGATTGTACAATCTTTACAACTTGCTTTGCTTGGGGCGTCGGCTTCTTCCCCCACTTTGATTCCAACCATTCTTGTGATGTAAATAGTTGGTGTAGCCCTCCTCTATATTTATAAGGGCTTTCTAGAGCTATGAAGTGGGTGGCAAATCTTGTAATGCCGGGCCGTAGTAGCTCATGGTTGTCCGTATATTTCTTCATCATTGCTATGAGCCTGCTTGACTGATAGATAAAATTAGTGATCTTTTTTGCCTTTAATATCACACCTTTTATCATTTTCCTCTTAGCAATGTCTTCAATCATTAAATCCAAGCAATGTGCAGCATATGGAGACCAAAAAATATTGGGCCTTTGCTGCATGAGTATCATTCCTGCCTTCTTTATGCTTGCATCATTGTCTGTGATGATTTGAACAACACATTCTGCCCCAATATCCTCAATTCCCTCATTGAAAAGCTTATTCAAGTATATCAAATCTAATTTGACGTACTCGGTTGCAACAACCGATCTAATAAAAACAGTCCCTACAGATGAATATACTAAAAACTTCAATAGGGACCGTCTGGTGATGGTAGTCCACCCATCACACATGAGTGTGCAACCCCTCTCTCTCCAGATCCTCTTAAAGGTATTCACCTAATCCACCGTCTCCTTATATTCCTCTTCAACACAGTAGTGATCAATCTCATATGGTGTTGGTGGCTTTATACATGGACCATTTTCTGCAATAGTGTCTAACATGATCTTCAAATAGGGTGAAGTCGCCTTATTTGGTGCAATGGCTCCATCGAAGAAGAATTTCCAAACTGCCTAACCAACCTGTTTCTTGCATAATCCATCTTCCCACTTAAGGCTTTGGCTATAAAAGGTTCCTTTGCAGATGGAGACCTATATGCAGCAGGGTCAATTGAACCCACAACTTCTGGTCTACGAGCCTATTGCGTGGGTGATTCACCAGACTCCAACCAATTCGGTGGTCGGCGAGTCTGTTTTTGACTAAACATCCGACGCAGCATCTCACCACCACCACTAACTGAGCCCGAGCCACCCCCCTCTTCATATTGGCCCCCTCTAGAAGCAGACTCATAGATCATTCTTCTCCTCTCTTCTTCCTCATTATATGATTTCATGCTCTCTCTCCTTGCTCTCTCTACATCTGATTCCCCATCATTATCATCATCTAAGTCAAGCACCTCCCTAGGCCCATACACCTCTTCTCTACATGCTTCATACTCTGCCTCTCTCCTTTTCTCAGCTACTACTTTTTTTTGCTTCCCCGCATTTAAGAAAGCTTGCATTTCCTTCTTTAACTCTGGGGATACCTTGGTACACTTTGTCATATTTCCCGATTTATGTGCCAAGGGACCACTTTGGTAAGCTTTTTTTTTTATTTTTTGAAGTTATTTTCAAGATTCAACATCAAAATAACTTAGAGGTGGTTGAGATGTGTCACATTTGCCCACGTACAAATCCACCCAAAAGTAGCTTAGATCTAAGCTTTTAGGTCTCCTCCATGTCTTAGAAGTTGTAGCAGCCCTTTAGGAACCCTTGGAAGCTCTCAAGGAAGAGAAAGAAGTGAAAGAAGGACAGCACACGGTTTAAAAAAAAAAGTTTTCCTTTAGACGATATAACAACCGTTATTTTGAATATAATGGCCGTTATAACGATTTGGTTGTTATCTTCAAAATAATGGCCGTTACGGGCCGTTACTTACACGATTTTTTGGGCCATTACATATACCGGCCGTTATATGCAATATAACGGCACGGTAACGACCGTTATTTTAAACCTTGCCCACAACACACATGCACCAGATAAATTTGAAAGGTATTGGAATAAACTTCATGAGGAGTAAACTCATGCCTTATGCCGATGAACCAACACCTAGGCCCATAAAATTAGAAAAATAAAAATAAGAAACTCTCCAACTGTCTCTTATTGGTACGATACTTTCATGAGGACAATAACAAGAAATTGTTAAAAGTGAGACAAAAAGATAAAAAAAATAAAGTTGAGGGAGCTTAATGGAAAATCGCAAAATGACAAAAATGCACTTTTAGTTGCACATAGGCATGTCAAACAAGCTGTGCCGCCCATTTCGCAACCCACACGGCCCGCCAGGAGATTTTGGTGGGCGGGCCGTGCCTAGAGCGGGCTGGGCCGTGCCGTGCCTCTATGCCAAGCATGCTCGTCTTGCCTCTTTAAAAACATTTTGATTAATTTTTTTCGCTTAAAATTAAAACTAGAACATAAGCACAGAGAATGACAAAGATGTTTTAGTGGTGCTGTCAAACTCGACCTACTCTATTAAGAAGAGAACCATTTGGGTCTTAATTTCTTGAAGGTTTATAAATAGGATTACTTTCAAAACCTTACAATCTTTTTAGAGAATAAAAACAAAAAAATAAATAAATAAATAAAAACTTGTATATTTACAAATTACAATGAAGGAAAAGTAAAAAATTGGATGTGTAGTCTACAAATGTACTCTGCTGGATCATAATATTCCATTGTTGTCAACTCTTGCTTCCTCTTATTTGTTAAATATCAGTCTCGTAGGCAAGCACAACGCTCCATCGTTCTTCAGTTGTCTCTTGATGACTTATTGATCTTTGGCCTTGCAAAAACTTCTTAGAAAGAATGAAAGAGTTGAATGCTTTGAGAGAGAGCTAGAGGGTGTATAGAGAGTGAGAGAAATGTATAAATTGATGAGAAATGAGAAAGGGAGGGTTAGAGTATTTATAGACTTTGTAAAATTGAAAAGGACACAAAATACCCCTTATATGATAGTTTTATGGCTGTTGGAAGGATAAATGGACAAAACGTAGCCGTTGGGCGGGCCAGGTGGGCCGACCGTTATGGATGGGTCGGCCCATAATGGGCCATCCATGCTACTTCCCTCGGCCCATGGCACAGGCCAGGCAGTGGACTGTTGACTAGCAGGCCCGGCCAATTCTATTTGACATCTCTAGTTGCACATTACATTTTTAGAAAAATGTACTCTTCACAAGCACAAAATGAAAAAAAAAAAAGAACATGTAGCTTAAACAACAACAAAAAAATGATAAAAAGTTGTTTTTCCCCTCCAATTCCCTTGACTTTCTTTTTGTCTTGATTTGACACTCCATTTTATTTCATTCTACTCCTCCCTACACAATTGAATTGAGGTGAAGTGAATGGTCACTTAAAAAAAAAAAGAGGAGTCATATTAAAAAGTACAAAATCTAAAAAATCACTTCCTCTTTTCTTAAAAAAGAAGTAAAAAAATTTTCTTTCATTCCACTAAATAATAAAAAATCCTTGTTTTTATCAAAAGAAAAAAAAGGTACATTCTCATGCTATAAAATGAAATTGTCAAAAAGATGAATTTTGAGATTTGATACTTTTGATTTGACTCATCTTCTTTCCATGTCTCTGAATTTAAATCTTCACTTAAATTGTGAATTACCTAAATAAGCCCTAAGATTTCATGACAGTGGAAAATCTGAAAGTACTTCCTCGACTCTTCCTGCTTTTGTAAAACTTCTTGCTTTTTGTAGCTAAGATTCCATGACAAAACCTAAAAACACTTCGCTGATGCTTTTTTCTTTTCGTGCAAGTTCACAAGTGAACTCATAATGCAAATTGTTCTTCCATTTTCGTCCTTATCATGACAAAAAGTATGAAAGGGCTCCTTTTCCATTCAACATCTTTCCTAGAAAAATCATGTCATGTAAAAAAAAATAAAAATGTAAGGGCTCTTTTTCTTTATGATGACGTGGGTATCTAAGAGGTCTTTCACCCAACTTCCAACCTAACTAATTTCCTGGGTGGCGCTTGCTAAACCCACACAACGTACACTCGAAAAATATATGTTGGTTTTGAACATAAGATGTTGAGCAAGTCCATGCCTTATGTCACTCCACCAACTCTCATATGGGTATGTAAGGGCTCATTAGTTTTATGTAATTGATTTCTAAGAAATTCATAGGATTTGTATGTTTAAAAAAGTGATTAATTATAAATGAAGGAATAAAGCCAAATATCCAAAAATGACAATCAAATATTACACCCCCTGCCCCGGCTAGAAAATAAATCAACTGGTGATGGAAAAGGATACCCACGAACAACCCTAGTAAGTCAAATCTTAATAAGCTAATGTTTCACTCTACTTTATACAGTCCGCTCCTACCTCATCAGTAATCTTTAGTTGGAGTGGCCATGAAATCCTTTGTATTCAATTCAATGCAAACAAACAGGCTCTAAAGATGTGTTTGTTTAATGAGAGGATTCCAAGCTAGAGAGAAAATTTGTTGTGAATTTTTTGTGTAGCCTACTGTTTCATTGTTTGGTGCGATACTTTTTATTTATTTTATTTTTCAAAAAAAAAATAAATGAATTGATTTTCCTCGATAGAGGATTCAATTTCCTATTGGAGGGGTTAGAAAGCAAAATTTCTGAAAATCCTTTTATTGCACAAACAAGTTTTAATTAAAAAATAATTAATTGTAGGGTCAACAATCCATGCCTCCCTCAAGAATGCGTGTCCCATGACTCGACTCAAACACCCGACCTACCAGTCTCTAATACCATTTTTAGGATCTTACACCCCATTGAGCTACCACTTATCCTGAAATCGATTGGTAATAGGAAATAGCACAACAATAGTTTTATGGTGAGGGCAAGGGCTCGACTATAATTATCACCGCTCAAAAGCAAGGGTGGAAGTTGAACGCGCAGATAGATTCCGGGTGGATAGGTCTCATGCATGGTAATATGCCTACAGTTCACCACACAAGGGCCTGTAAAAAAATAATTTTATATATGTACTAATGCATGTATGAGTGCAACTTAGGTTGGGTCTAGCCCGAGGCCACATGTCAACCCATATAAAACTTGTTTCATAGTAGACTTGTTCGACTTAGAGTCAAGGTCAATCCGACCTTCCATTAAAGCCCAAGTGGAATTGCATATTTTTTTGTTTCATAAAGAGAACTTTCATTACTAGAAACAAAGGAAAAACAACACCAACTGGAAACAATACAAAAGGAAACAGTCTCACCACCAAAATAGGTCCTCGGCCCCAAGATCCCTACTTTACACAGAGCAGTAGTATTTAACTTGCATAGAATAAAAAACAAATTGAACATGCATGATCAAAATCTAAAGCTAAAGCTTGAATATCTAAAATAATAGGTCTAGTTTCCCAATCCAGTCCACCTTTGATAGCATGTACCACTTCTTTGGCATCGAAGAGGACACAAACTTTAGAGAGATTATTGCCTTCAGAGTTCGAAAGTGCTACAAAGATTGACCTCACTATGACTTCCTTAGACAAAACAACCTTCAGTCTTTGATTAGCCCCTACACTAGGACTGCAAATGGATATCCGATTTTTCAATTACCCAAAAATTTCGACCTGGAAAAGGAGGGGTCTGGAGTGTATTTTGAGTTCCAATTCATAAATGGGTCCGTTCCGGTTCCATATAGGTGCCGACCCGTGGACCCGGTACCCTGCATATGAACCTTTGATGTTGCAAATCGTACAGCTAACAATCAACTTTTTTTCTCAACATTTTTATATATAATATTGAAGGTAGTAGACTTGATGCACTGTTATAAATTGAATGATATGTTTATTCTAAGAAAAATGAAGAATAAAAAGCAATTAGAATCGATTTTGGAGCTAGATTACAATCCTCTAGGTGGACCTGGATCCTGATTTTCCTATCAAAACCGGATCTGGAACCGACAAAACAGATTCCGAGTCAAAACCGGAACCGTTATTTAGAAATGGATCCAGGTCCACTATGGTTCCGGTCCGGAACCATCCCATTTGCAATCCTACCTTGCACCCACAATACTGCTTTTAAACTTCATTTAAAAAAAAAAAAAAAAAAAATCCAAAACTAAGTAGAATTGCAGATTGGAATTAGACAAGCTTAAGCTTGAGCATCAAGTTTCTCGCCCATGTACCCAAATTGCTCATATTTTAGTTAATATGTAAATATTATATGTTTTTAATTATCATCCAAGTTTGGGCGTGGCAATTCGGGTTTCACCTAAACTTAATTTGGACTTATTCACATGCAATTTGGCCCAGACCAACTAGAGTCAACACAGACATGGACTGCTAAGCTGCACCTTTACATCAATGGCAAACTAACATCACATAATTAGAACTAAGAAGAGAACAAAACAAGGAATGGGGTCTTCCATTTGTATAGTTTTATATTTCTCTTCAGAATGGTGTCTTCTGTTTTGGCCAGCAAGAAAATGAAGGGTTTGGCATCTACGAGTTGCTAAAATTTCCGGAAATCACAATGTATTCGGCTATTCTGTCCATTTCCTGAATCAATTGGTGACCATGCTCATCTTTTTCTGTCTTTCTTGTTATCTTTACTATCTTGACCATTTACATAGAAATGTGAGGTGTCCCACTGCAGCCATATACATGTATGGTAGACGGTTTGATTGGAGGATATAGTGTTGGTTATGTATGGATTATATTTCAATTTTAAGTGTTCTCATAACCATTGAAATAAAAGCATGGAAATTGAATGGTTAGACAAGAATTAAAGCATGGTGCATGGTCTCATTGAGATCTTTCCATTCCCCACTGTCCCAATTTGGCATGGCCCAAGTTGGATGAGCTGGTATGGTATTATGGGTGGACAGTTCTCACAACTCTGTACATGTGCTTTTGAAGGTATGATAGTGTTGGAAAATTGTGGCCCGACTGCTATTGGGCCCACTACAGAACAAGTCCGGCGGTGTGCCGCGGATGAACTCCCAACAAGTTTTGAGCTAGTACAGTCAGATAAGGATCATATTCTTGGTGGTAGAGCTTGGATCATGCTCAAGCTCCCGGTTTGGCAGAATTCCCACGTTGGTTAGGAGATATGGGATTCCAAGAGGGGTAGAGTGCATAGTGGTCGTGACTTCTAGCGATTGCTCTATATAAGGGAGATGAGAACCCTTGCTTTGAGAGCATTTGCAGCAAGTTCATATGATCTATCTTACACCGTAACGCACAAAGGTTCTCGTCGAGTTCAATTCCTGCGCCCATCTGGGACTAGCAATTCTTTCAGATAGATGGTTTGTAGAGATCTTTCCATCCCTCATGTCTCTCATGATTTACATAAACTCAGGTGATCTACAAGAGAAGTTCGTATGGTACATGTTCAAAAATTCTCATCAGAATTAAACTCTACACGGCTTATTTGTTGGTATGGGATTGAATCCCATGGAATTCTAAAAAATAGATTCAAGTGGTTAAAATTAAAGGAATAAATGTGAAGATCTACGAATGGCCATCATATAGTTTTCCCTTTGATGGATAGTGAATTAAGGGAAGCTAGTAAATGACTACTCAGTTAGCCCTCAATTTAGGGCTGCCTGTTTGAATACATAAAGAATTCATGCCCAAGTGGTTAAAAATGAAGATCGAATGTGCATATATAAAAAATGACCATCAAATAACTTCATCTTTAGTGGAAAGTGGATAAAGAAAGATAGAAAGTGAATACCCAGTCATCACCCAAACTTAATAAAGACAAGGTTTCATCTACATTGCTACCTTACATCCTTAATCTATGGGGATGTAAATGGGTACCTGATTCTCTGATTATCCGGAGATTTCAATCCGTTAAAATCTAGGTCTGGGTCCTTATTTAGGCACCGATAAGTAGATGGGTCCGGATCCGGTTCCACCATGGTTCGGACCCGTGGACCTGAGACCTGATATATTACCTCAATTTTCGAAAATCTCTCCTAAAAATCATGTTTTTTTAATATCATTCTCCACCTAAACCCATATCCGGATCCAAACCCGTCCCATATGTGGTTCTGGTTCCGGTTCCAGAGCCAAGAAACCGGTTCTGAAACGATTCCGAGTCTAAATCCGGTTCCACCTTCTCCTTCACGATTCCGATTTCGGGTCCACCATGGACCCGGACTGGAACCGACCCGTTTACAACCCTATTCACCTGGCCGTGACCCCATATCTTTCACACTTCACCTCTTTGATATCCTTCAATAAAGTTCATTTGACCATGGATTCCTATGCATTCAATTCATATGCATTCTTTTACAAATAAATAGGCACTTAGTATAAATTAAATCCTAGAAAAGTCCTAAGATTTTATCTACATATCCGCCTTATATCCTTCATTCATTTCCTCTTTAATAATCCTTTGTTGCTATTAATTTACCATTAAATCCTACAAATTCAATTCAATGCAAACAAATGTGTGTGGGCAGGCTGCTGAGCTCCAATCTTCCAAGGTACAATAGCAAATAATAGACAGATGTTTGAATTATTTTTCAATGCCCCTTAATTCGATTCGGGCGTTGAAATCATAATGTGTACTTTTCCTTCAAAAGCAATTGTTATAGAGCTTTAATCATAAGCCCATTGACTAACATTCCAAGCATAATCTACCAAATTTCTTTATCGAGAACACTATCTCAAACACAACACCACCTCACCTCGTCTTCTTCCTTTTGTCAAATGCTGAAATGCATCTCCACATGGCCATTCAATCAATGGAAAGCACACCATAGGGTGTCATGGTTCTATTATATTCTATCCACACATTACTGTACATACTTTTAATCATCAGAACAGCCACTACCACTTGCTGGGAATTTGGAATTTTAATCATGTGTGGGGCCCAGCACCAGCTAGAGAAAGTGCGATCCCAACTCTCAAGTCCCAACTAAGAACTATTATTGGAGTTTTGAGTAGATTGTGGGTCCCAATCTGGACAGTTGTGACAGTGTTCTCACCTAACTTTCTAAAGTTGAGTGTGTAAAGCCCTACACTTGATTCAATGTTTTAAAAAAAAGATGTTAACAACCTGCTCTAGATCATCATTTGCACTCACCTACTCCCCTTGAATTGCTACTATTTTGCACTTGACTGTGATTCAACCATTAATCACCTTTGAATTCAATACAAAGACATGCACTTAGAATATCTTAAGATTTTGAAGCTCCAAAAGTGAATGTTATAGGATTATGAGATTATCTAATAACAGGTCGTATTCTTACAACCTGCCTCCTGAATTGGGCATTTTCCAATGGGGCCTATAATGGATGGGAGTATCCCTACAACCTGACTCCCATAAGATTGAGGATATGCTAATAACATGATTAGCAATTTTGTGCATTATTAGTCAGCTGTATTAATCAGTTTATCAGTTATATGTTCAATCTTATGGTGGGATGAATTTTTTATGAAAATAGAATTTGGAAATATATCAATTGAAGGGTGTCACTCATTTTAAAAGGTTCGGATTATTAATAGGTGGGCCACACATAGGAGACGTTCCATACATCCCACTTACTGGAAGTTTGTGGGAGACACTAGGGATTCAGCTTACTCCTTAAAATAAAAAATAAAAAATAAAAAAAAATAAAAACCTATGATCATCATTTAATTGGGCATCAAAGGTTGCAAATATTGGTTGCAAACGGGTAGGGTTGACTAAGGATGTCTACTGGATAAACCCCAACATGCATCAAACCAGTTTTTAAAATAGGTCATATAACCCCAACTCGAATAGATGTAGAACCCAATTCAACCAAAAGGGGTAGCTTAGTTGGCCTAGGACCACGATTTGCACCCGAAGGTTGTAGGTTCGAAACTGCACTACCACACTGGGGCTACAGGGGACTTTACCCAGCTTCCCTCTGGCTCCGAAGGGATTAGTCCAGCCCAAAGGGTTGGGAACCCTCCGATAGCCAAAACTACTAAACCTATTTAATTCTCCAACCTTCATAACCTTAGGACTAGCTTAATACAATACAAACAATGAGGTTACATTTGAGCTCGGTTGCAGACCAAGAGCCTAATACCACTCAGCCATGAGTGTGTTGATGGATCTTCACCTTTGTTTTTTGAAATTTAGCCATTCTGTTAGGATTTCAATTCTATGTGAAAAATAAGTAAACAAACAAAACAAACGGGCCCTTGATCTTCTTTATTCATATATCCTTCAAAATCCAGGCACATACTTTCACCTTTTGGTTTTTTAAAATTTTTCTCATTCCTTCGAACCCCACAGGTTCACAAACAAGGTTCATCAAACTAAATAAATAAGAATTGAAATCATCTGGATAAAATTCTTATCATAACGTTGCAGGTGTAGAGCTCTGGAAAGATTTTATTTAAAAAAAGGTACATGTATGAGAAATAGAGTCATTTTCCCAGCAAAGGGAATGCAACTTTATGAACATCATTCCACCCATAGAATTGATGGATAATCATCTGCCCCCTCCAGTCACATTAAAAATGAGATCTGCAACATCTATCTTCACAGCAGCAACAGCTATGTGACCTGAGCCTGCCTTGGTTATTTTAACAAAGCATTGCGTTCTCCGCTTATTTACAAAAGCTCCCAATCTGATATGCAAGAATCATGAGTTAAACGCCCCTTTGAGTGCAAGACCGTCGAAGCAGATGATGATTCACCCGCTCTCCGTCTGGTTTCTGCCTCAGCATACCAAATTGCTATCTGCTCATAGTCTGGTTTCTTTGTAGGCCTTAGTTTTGAAGTGAGTGCGTCCTGGAGTTTTTTCTAATAAAGAAGAAAAACATCAGTTTCAGAGTTATAAATGGAACAAGAAAATAGGTACCCAAAAAACCTGTGTTAAAAAAAAAAAAAAAGGCAGAGGCCCATGATTTGGACCTGCTTTTATTTGAGTTCAGGACTGGGTCCATGAGACATATATGCATACAAGTAACAATAAGTATATTACAATTGGATCCTGATTCAGTCCAGTACTGTTGCTTAATTCAGTTCTGGATCTGGATTCAGTTCTTTCCTTAAAAAAAAAAAAATAAGAGGTACGGGCCCTGTAATCTGCGTAGAATTTCTGGACCCAAGTCAGGTACAGGTTTAGGTATGGAACACTGCCCAACCCAAACCCCAACCCCATTTCATCCCTAGCTAGGGGATGGTGCACAGTTCTATTCATAAAGCATTAGTGCAAAAAAAAAGGCCTAGGCATGCATGGGCAGGCTATTTCAGTCTGGGTACTAGTGCGGTGTCCTTTGTCCATCCACAAAAGGCCCATTAAGTCAAAAGCCTACTGAAACATGAGTCCTGGACATAGGGGATGATGCGGTGAGTTTTTCATACAGTCGTAAATGAAAGACTATATGCATCACCTATGGTCCTAAGCAAATGCAGGGGTGAAATACCTTGTATGACCTTTTCTTTCTGGCCTGGCGATAGATGTAAACAATTTCATTCTTCACGATATCTGTATCTGAACAATCATCATCAAGTTTCACATCCTCAAATTCATCTATGGTTTCTGTGCTTTGCTCAGCTGTGATGGAACTTTTGGATGCTTCTTGCCAATCAAAATGACTGGATCTTCTCATAGGAGCTGAAACCAAAATCATTACAGGTCCAATTTAAGACAATAGAACCTCTAGTCAATGAAGCAGATCCACGATACCGAACCTTGGATCGTGGATCCAGGGCTTTCTGATTTCTAAAGAAATGAGGAAGAGTAAAGAGTTCCGTAAATAAAGAACACGGACGTATCAGCCAGTAGCAGGCATTAAGAAAATAGGATAGCTTAGGATGGGTAGATTAAGCATACAAATGTGTGTGGAAAAGAAAAAAAAAAAAAAAAAAAGAAACTTCAGAAAAGAGCTATAAACGTGTGTGTGGAAAAAAGAGAAACTTGAGAGAAAAAAAAAAACTATTGCCATTTTAGTACAAATGCCAACATCTGCATACACGCAAGTTTTGTCTTTAAATGTGCTCATTAGATTACAAAACAGGGAAATTTTGCTATTATAAGGTTAAAAAATATGTGGTTTTTTTTTTTTAAATGGCATCTTAGATGGAGAGTTGGAACTATAGAGGGGCCGTTTGTTTGCTCAGTATCAAATTCCTAGGAATTCAGCATAAAGGTCTAGTGATAGATTAAAGAGGTGAGGAGTGACCAATATGAGATAGGGATAGAAATGAACCCACACTTGGTTTTGATTTACAAGGATGATGGCTAGGTAATTATTTCCTACCAAAGGGGAGACTATCCAATGGCCGTTTGTGGATCTTCACCCGTACTACTTAAATTTAGCCCCTTTGATAGAATTCCTAGGAATTAATTAAACACAGCAAACAAATGGACCATTAAGAAACAATGAGTATAGATACTTTTTTGCGCATGCTAAGCATGGACATGGAATCAAGGTTGAACAGTGAACAAAAGCTAAAGAGAGAATTATGCACAAGGTTTTAAAACTCGGATTTGAGGGACTACTAGGTTACCCTTGAGTCAAGTCTTCTCAGACGAGCAGCATGGGACAAATTTTGATTGAGTGGAAACACACGAGGGGAGCAGGTGGGCCCCCATAGACCAGGCCATTTCTTGATTTGCGATAGCATGGCTGTTCCTAATTTTCTCAGTATAAGCATGCACAAGGAAGAAAAGAAACAACCCTTACAGAAAGTATCTAAGGGACTCTTTGTCTTCTACTCGGGATAGTGCATTTTACAAATGTATATGTTACGTACGAAAGGGTAGGGACTGCTAAAGGCAACTAACACAGAACGGCTAGAGGAGGGATTTGCTTAACTGGTTGTGCAAATGTTCCACATGTGAAACAAATTATCATATTTGTCAAAATCTTCATTTTCACATAAGTAAATGAGTAATCTTTACCGTTTTAGATGCATTTGGATCTTTTGGAAATTTTTCTCAAATTTCTCAAAATCCATGAATAATTAATATATGAAAACATAAGCCTTAATGTTTATTGTTAATAAAAGAATATTGAATGGTTCGGATCATGAATTGAGGGTCCACAGAAGTGCATAAAATTAGATGTATAGGTTGGGATTTTTTTTAAGTTTCTCATAAATTTCTCAAAACCCATGAAGATTTAAGATGTGAGATTATACATTGTAGGCTTCTAAACCCTATAAAAGAAGATGGACAGTTCAGATCATGAAATTGGGGCCCACAAAAGTTTTAAAAAATGTCATTGATGGTGTCCGGGTGTCCCAAACTATACCCCACCTTGCTACAGTGACATGTAACCATAGTTACCTGATTCGCAATTCGATTTATTCGAATTTGAGTCCACAGTTCCAAGTTCGACACTTGCTCAAACTCTTCAATGGGATAGGTTTACTTACGTTTTTCAATTCACTTGATTTGCAATTCGAGTTTGATTAGTTCGATATTCTAATTCATAAATCCAATTCAATATTTATGGAAATATTTTACTAAAGCTTTAGATACTTTAGTAAATATATAACACAAAGACTAGATACAAATGAATATATAAAGATCATCATTATCATAATCAAAGCCTTGTCCCAACTATGTTGGGTCAGCTATTTGAGTTGTGATGAATTATATGCTTCCTACTAATAATAAGCATGATGAAGATTTTCAATTTGATAAAAGAAGGTTCCATCATCACATTGACCAATATAAAACATGCATATTTTGTTATTATTATAATCAAGTGTTCTATATGTATTTAATCTTACGGTGGGCCCAAGTTTGTTCAGAGTAAAAATTTGTTGAATCCTATATAAAAGATTAGAACAATACTTTTCACTGATTTGAATTTCTAATAGGTGGGCTGCATTATGGGCCCCATGAATTTCTCAAATACCCAACTTTTAAAACTCTAAAAAGACAAGAGACTGGATAAGAGATAAGGGAGAGAAAGGAAGTTGATTCTTTTGGATTAAATATCCACTTTTATATCTTGCAAAGAGAGCATAGAGATAAAGAGTGAGAGAGGTGGTTGTACTATTGGAAAGACCATTGGAAAGGACCAATAGTCAAGAGAGAAGTTTCTCTTCCTCTCTTACAAAGGACCAATAGATATAAAGCGAAAAAGAGAGTTGTGCCACATTGCATTAAATGCCCAGCTTTTTCTATCTTGCATAGTTGGAAAAGCTACAAGTTCTTCCCAGCTTCTCCACTAACAATGCTATCAGCTTCTTCTCCGCTGGGAAGAACTATTACAAACTCTTTTTTAAAATCCCATCCTGAATCAGACCGAATTGAATAGTGAATTACTAGATTCAAATGGGACCAGATTCGTAGGCTACAGGGCTGAATCAGGTAACTATACGCGTAACCATTTTACCACCCCTTGAGGAGTGTAAATTTTCATTTCAAAATGACCCCATTTACACACCACTTTCACACCTCATTTACTCATCACATGCATAAATCAGTGCAAACAAACGTAATGATGTGTAACCATTATGCATGTCAATCATTTACATAAGTGCTAAAGTAGAAGTCACCAAAAGAAGGGCAGACTAATGAAGAACAGCCCTAGATTAAAAGGGTTATAAGCTGCAGCTGATTATGATAATTTGAAGGAAAACATACAAGATGAAAGTGAAGGTGAGTGGATTATGTATGTATACAGGTGTCATGCCCTCGTGAAATTTGTTAAGGCATGGCCGTCATGTTTGGAGAATAATCAATTTTAGGAATCTTGATCTAAATCTATGCATATTGAAGGACCATGTGGCACAAGATATTCAAAGCACAAATAAAAAAGAGGCAACAAATGAGGGAACCACAAAGCAAATAGGTGTGGGTGTGGAAGTGAAGGTGGTGAATGCAGCAGATATTACCACACCCTAGAAGCATTGCAATGATGAAAAGATATGGGGCTATCAGAAAGAAAACGTTTCAAAACTACAAGAATGGGGAAGTAGAAACATGCAGAAAGTAATTAAAAAAAAAAAAAAAAATGAAAGAAGCAAAGATGTGTGAGCTTACTCATAGCTGAAACACAGATACCAATTTCTGGCTGTGGCAAAGAAGCCTCGCATAGAGGTTTGCCATGCTCTTTGTTTCCATCTCCTGAAAATTCCACCAAAAAAATGGTCTCATATGATTTGCTTGAAAATACTTCACCTGACAAATAAGCAGTTAAAATCATAGTGATATGAAAGCATAGAGACAGTAAAGAAATAAGTGGTACACGCATCATAAAATAGAGACAAAAGCTTTACCGGTTACATCTGTTGATATGTCACAACTCGGCGATATCATTCCTTCCTCCACTACATTATTGAGTACAACTGGAAGAGTTGATTCAAATGGCTGAACTACTGAATAATCAGCAGTATCAATAACTGGATCTGCAACATTTTCATAATTGACTCCAGCATTTTCTGGGTGATTATTTATGGTAACTTCAATGGAAATTGGGATCGATTTCTGGATCAGCTTATCACATGCCTCCTCGTGATTTATGTGAGGGGAACCATCGAGTAACGGCTCTGGATTTGAATATTCTCCTCTGGGAACTATTACTTCTAATTTAGTAGGTAATGAATCAGAAACTGCCTGCTCAACAGAACTGTCAGATGATAGGACTAAATCTTGCATGAATCCTGTGCAAAGCTTCTGAACAGCAGTATCACGACGTGCTTGAACCTGTTTCTTTTCATACCTAATTTTGTCCTGTTCAACAAAACACTTTAAATTATTATGGAGGAACTACATAATCAAAAGCTGACATTTATTTATTTATTTATTTATTTAATAGTTAATATCATTAATCAAAGGCTAGCAGTACAAGAGGCCTGTACAGTAGGCTTAAGACCTACCAAGGACAGGAAAGACCACAAAAAAAAAAAAAAAAAAAGAGGAAGAAGCTAAACAAACAGCCACAAAAAGAAAGCCAGGAGGTCGATCCAAAATAAAAGCTCACAAATTATGATCTTAGGCAGTAGTAAACTATGATGCCCAGATACGGCGTGGATACGGTAGAGACATGCCGTAGACATGGTAGGGACACGGATTTTACATGTAAAAACTGAAGTATCGGATACGATACGACACGATACGTTGCCCATTTTGAAGTATTCATGTATCATAGGTAGTAAATCAAACAAGAAATGAATGATAAGGTCACCCAAGGCAAATATGCAGTTAGTTGTGCTTCATAATTACATCCATGAGGGACCATTTGTCCAGCGATAAAGATCATTTATAAGACACACCAAACCATTTATGTAGGATGTCCACAGAGTATTTCAAATCAGAAGATCCAAATTCTTCATTCACTGGCCTAAGGGCCTATGGCCACGTTTTAGGCATTCGTTCCATAAAGGAAAATCAAATTTCATAGAAGAGATTTACAAGTCAATGTGGAAACTATTCACTTCAAGACTGGTTTCTCATGTTTGGTGCATTCAGTCATTTCCACAACTTCCTATGAGACTCTGTTTCGATGTTTATTAGAAGCCAACCATGAAAGCGCAAGGAGTTTGTTCTTTTCTTCTTTTTTTTTCCTCTTTTTTTAATTCCCAATATTCTCATGTGTCTCATATCATGAATGGGAGAATCTGAAGCTTTTCAACTGCAATTCATGAAATATAAGATGGTGATTCCAAAAAAAAAAAAACCTCTCTCCTTTCTCTCTAATAGCTTGGTATGAAGACTTGGTGTGTGGGTGCACTTATTGATGTTATCCTGTTCACCTTACGGTGTGCAGAAGTTTCATAAGTGTGGGAAGATATATTTTATATAGACAGTGACAGGTACATCATATCTAGTTAGTGGAGTGGGATACACTGAAGACAACAGACAGTTAATGGAATGATACCTTGAACAGGCCACAAAGAATCTAATGAATGTACAGGCACCTATTTTTATCAATGTTCTTTAATAAATGAGGACTTCTCATTGGACAGTTGACCCTATTCTCTTATTTCCACAAATCTATCCTCCTTTTTATCTTTTATTTATTAATCATGTTCCTCCATATAGGTCACTCGTTTCACTAGATTTCAATATGACATCAGAGAAATGTACTCATCCCTCCTCATATGTGATCATCTGGTGCCCATTAAGTCAATCAAGGACAGGACAGATCACAAACTGGTTTAGAAGAAAATCTTGTGTTCCTTCTTCAGTTTAAAAAGGGCTTTTTTTTCTTTTTGTCTCTGTGTGTGTGCGCACGCGTGTCTTTGCCAAACTTGGTAAAGCATCCAACTGTTCCTTTTTTTTTTTCTTTGTGGAGATTTGGAGGGGTCTGAATGGATGGGCAAGCTTTGTGTTCTTTTTTAGGTGACAGCTTCATGGTTGTGAAAACAATGGAAAGGTTGATAGCACTCTGCACTTGCAGCGTATCTTTAAACATTTGTTAGGGGCCAACAAAGGCTAAGTTACTATTGTATGAGCAGATTGGGATCATTTGTCCTAGAAAAAATGGGCTGTTCGGTCTTCTTCAATGTCGAAAGCTGATAGGCATCATGGAAGAGGAAATGCATGCACCTAAGAAAAATAAAAGGTAACATTTGGTCACCTTTCCACCAAGAAAGAAAGGTGCAGGCTATAAGTGGGTTTATGCCGCAGTATGAGGCATATGGTCCCACTAACGGCATAAGGCTTGAGTTGCTAGTATGGTTTCGCACAAACATATAGAATGAATTACATAAAGACATTTCCCTAGGTGCTAAACTAACTCCATAAGATTTTTCCGTCTTTAACGGCAGCAAATAAAGGAAGGTATTTGCACCAGTCAGCTGTAAAAAATGCATTTTTAGATGGTAATTTACATAAGGAATTATATGTGTATACCAGCATGTTTCTACCCATAAAATAAAGCTAAAAGGGTGTACAGTCTAAGGAAGTCTGTATAAGCTTATAAGTTATATACATTCTCCTTGAAAAGTTTGGCAAGTTTAAAAGGTAGCAAGTTATCATGGGATTAAAAAGGAGTAATTAAGATTACACCTGACTTGTAAGGACGGAAGAGATGTGGACTACGTCATCTGGTTGAATCCAAGGATTTGGTCTCTGTCATTTCTTAGCAACACAGGTGGCAAGGTCTCAGAAGGTTTTCTTTGTCTCACAGTAATCTTCTTACAAAGGACAGGAAAGCTTAGGGCTGGAGATATTGAATTATTGTTAGCCCGGTAAAACAAAATCATCAATGGGGCCAGAAAGTGGATAACTCCTTGGAGATCCTAGGAAGCAACAGAGATTGATTGGCAAACTAATCTGCCTTACAATCCCACACCCAATTATTGCACAAATCATCAGTGCTGTGAGCCAAAAGCATGCAGTCTCCTTGTTCTTTATTGATTTTTAAGATATCTTCAGGGGCCTTCCTGGGCAGGGAAACCTTTATACTCCATGAGGGAATTTTTTGGATAGATACCCATTCTAAAGCTGACTAAGCTACTCAACCTTTAATAGTTGGTCTATCACAGGCTACAGTATGTTTGTAGGTCAAAATCTAGTTGCATGGAAAAGAAGTATGCAAAATAATACTACCAGTTCCAGTGCAAAAGAAGAATAGACGGGAATTCCTCGTACTGCATACAACTTACATGGTTCAGACATGTCATATGAGATGATTCAAGGGTCACATGACATGTTAGTATTTTTGGATGATCAAGCTAACATTTTCTCTCATCCAGTCAATTGTAACTTATCTTGTGAATAGTGGCGTCACTGTACACCAAATGCCAGGTCTAAATACAATTTAGTGATGACTTTACTAAGCTGTGGGGCATTCTCAGGTTAGATTTGCTAACAAGTTGAGAATATTAGATGTCCATTTCCTAACTTGAAGGTCTTTTGTGTATTGCATTTATTTATTTCCAGGGTCTTCAGTGCACTATGTGGTGGATGGACATGCCATTGTGGGAAGATCCATTGTACATAGATAGTGTGAAGATTAGAGGTGTAAAATGGGCTGGGCTGGCACTACTTGGCTGGCCCAGGTCGAGCATGGGCCGTGCGGTGCTGACTCATGAAGTTTCAGGACCGTGCCATGTTGTGCCCAGCACAGCCCACTGGCACATGCCAGATCGTGCTGTGCTGGGCCACGTGCCTAGCTAGGCCGTGCCATAGTCTGGGCCGGCCCATGTGCTATAGTTTTTTTAAATGAAAAAAAAAAAAAAAAAAAAAAAAAAAAAACGTAACTTAGAAAATTTTATTAAAATAAAGTTTACAACATGAAAGTTGAAACAAACATCTAAACTTTGATGATAATTCCTAACTTGAAATGAAATTACAAATGAAAAAAAAAAATAATAATAAAACTTAAAGTTACAACTTACAATCATAAATCACAAGTATCAATTGTTGATATACATTGTTGTACCGTTCACTAGCTAAAGCTCTTGATGTTATTGGTTATTAATATGGTATCAGAGCTAGAGGTCACTAATAGACTGTCTGTTCCGTCCGTCTGTTGGTTTCAAATTCGAACGGAAAGTATTGATATAAATTGTTATGTCATTCACTAACAGCTCAAGCTCTTAGTGTCATTGGTTATTAACATGGTAACGAGCCAAAGGTCACGAGTTCGAAACCCCTAGGAGGCATGTTACCTCCATCTGTTTATCTGGTCTGTCTATTCCATGTGTCTGTTGGGTTTCACTAACAGTTCAAGCTTTTGGTGCTACTGGTTATTAACATGGTATCAAAGCCAGAGGTCCCGAGTTCGAAACCTCTAGGTGCCTCCATCTGTTTGTCTGGTCTATTTCATTTCATCTGTCTGTTTGTTGGGTTTTGAATTCGAACGGCTTCCTGTTCGAGGAGAGAGTTGATATACATTGTTGTGTTGTTCACTAACAACTCGAGCTCTTGGTGTTATTGGTTATTAACATAAATTACAAGTATGAGGGGGAGAGGGGGTGTCTGCCGGGCTGTGTCATGCCGTGCTACGACCCAAGGCACCGGGCCGTGCCGTGCAGGAGCCATGAACCCCTAGCCAGCACGGCCTGGGCCAACCGGCATGCTAGGCCATGCCATGCCGGTCAATGTGCCCCCTGCTGAAAATACATCAAATGTTCGCATTTGAATGGCCACCATGTAGTAGACATCAGGCAGTTCATGAATGATAACTTACACATGGCACATTAAATATAATAAATGTAGTTGCAAAGTTGCACCCAATTCTTAGTCAATTCTATTCTTTCCCTACAATTCTCTTTATTTCATTCATTCTGTTAGATGTCAACAAAGATGAACTGGATTCAAGCCGCGCAAACCCACACCCTGCCCCACCCCCCCCCCACCCCCCCCCCCCCCCACCCCTTGCTTCTCTTCTTTTTTCTCTGCATGTTCAATCTAAGAGGATATCAAGTAGATAAAATTAAAGAAAACATCATCCTTTTCTTTTTTTTTTTCTTTTTTTTTCTCTTTTTTTATTTTTTAAAGAGTTCTAAAAATAAACCAAATCAAAAAATTGTCTATATCTAAGCCCTTTCTCTGCATCTTAATCTCAAAGAAATTATAAGGGGTAAAAACTCCTCTTTGAGACACTCTCTCTGCATCTCAATTTCAGCAATTTCTCATGTTTGTTCAACCGGTTAATAGAGAAATGAAAATTAAAGGAAAATTAATATAAAGACCTTGTTTTGTCTCTGTCCTCAAATCTCCATGAAGAAGACAAATGAACATACAACAAAAATGAATGTGGATGCAGCCTTTGTAATTATATAACTATGCAAGCAGTCACCATGGGATTTTCGTAGTGATAGAATAAAGAGTTAGATTGCCTATATTATGTGATGGAATATGATTAGGAATACCTTGTGATTGCGTATTCCAAAGCCGCAGCTATCCTATTCCTTGGCCTCTTATATTCTACCAATATGAGGGCCCTCTTTGAAAGCAACGACGATGGGTATCCAAAAAAATTCATTGATTTGTATTTTGGTAAGAATGGCTAACTAAGGAAACCTTGAGGCTTTGTATTTTAGCCTAAAGCCCATCTCTCTGCTAACTTTGACTAATCAAAAGCTTAGCACTACAAGAGAAACATAATGATAAGCATACAAAAAAGAAGCCCGGAACACAAAAAACCCCTGGGGAAGCACAAAAAAGGGGAAAATCGATATAACAAGGGATGCACCAAGAAAAAGCCACTTCCCTCCAGCTTGTCCAAAACAGGTCAAAAGGAAAGCCTCGACACTCTGGGAGAATAGAGACCCATGAGATAACAGCAAATCTCATTCTACAACAATATCCCACAACCTTCTCTTCTATCATCAACAAACCCAATTTCCAGCATCACTCATATGCCATACATCCTATACCGCTATCATCATTGACCACTAACAACCACACGTTGCTTAACACCTCTAATATTTTTACCACTTCACCTACTAAAATGGGGATTTGGAGGCTAAGAGTTCTGTGTTATTTAAGGTATCAAGCTCCTGTGAGGTGGTAGCATTGGTTGAGTCTCTCTCTTTATTTCATTCTATCTATCATGGCATTAGCTTCATTTCGTCCTCACTGATTCCCATCACAAACATTACTTAATTCATTTTTTAACTTGATTTAACAAACTATCTATATCGGAAAAAATAATTTTCCCTATTTTTGTTAGAACCAATCCAAATGGTTATGTAAATGGGCATTCTGAACCTCCAAAAAATATTTCTGAAGGATAAAAATAACTACTACTATACTTTATGATGATAGGCAATCTAAAGATCCAAGCCTGTCGCCTAGGGGACATTTTTACATATCCCAATGAGATAACTAACAGTGGTTTTTCATCAGAGAATTAACACTGCCTAAAAACTTTTGGAGGCAATTACAGCAAAAAAGTGTGGGAAACTGAGAAATACATTGAAAACATTTTCCTTATCCTAAAAATGGAAAATGCCAAAACAGCCCAAGAAGTAAACTTTAGAATTAAATACGGCAATGATCCATAAATAAAAAAATCCAAAGGGATGGCCCAGACATTCCAATCTGTGTGACTTTTGTACAATGCCCATTCATAGCAAACCCATTGGAGCAATGTTTTGGCTCTACAACTATGGGCACCATATGTTTTGAACTACGACCACAACTTTGGATTAGCTACATTGAAAAAACTATTCTTAATGCTATACAACCATCACTAAATCTCACAACAGCTATAATCCCGTGAACAATCAATTAAGGAAGGTAGAATTCAATAACTTTCTAAAGGCATTAAAGTAGTAGAGAGATCCATACCTGACTCATAAAACTATCAACCTCCTCACACATAGCT
Organism: Camphora micrantha; assembly: GCA_003546025.1. NCBI lineage: Eukaryota > Viridiplantae > Streptophyta > Magnoliopsida > Laurales > Lauraceae > Camphora > Camphora micrantha. The sequence goes on along the minus strand of QPKB01000006.1, from coordinate 15,935,576 downwards.
TCAAGCTTGTGATATATGTTACCAACCCAAGCTATTCCTTTAGATTTCATATCCATGTTTGAACACAGGTAAGCTACTCTGACACGAGTCTTCTTTCTTTTACGTAACTGTGGCTCTTATTCCAAGAAGGCAGTTTCTATTTTTGAGCATCAGATGACAGTTTTATTAGAACTCCAATGCAACTATCTAGTATCTACTTCCCTACAAGAAAATAGAACGGATACACCCATGCTAAGAAACACAACTTTATTTAGCAAAGCATTTCAATCCCCTTGAGAGGGCACAACAGTTCAACAGGTACAGTTGTCAGCAGCTCATCATCTAGTAGCACAATTAAAACTTCAGCGAAGGCTATGAACAGTTATTACCATACAGAAAGGAAATATGTGCGTTCGTTTGCACTTTAAAGAATGCTACAGTAAAATCCAAAATTAGTGCAATAACTAAAGCCACTTTGAGAAGCACACTTGGGGCCACCCACTTTGACAGAGGGATCTAGGATGGAGAAGGGCCACAACGGAATTTATTTAATTTAAAATTTGACCTAGAATGGATGGTTAAAACCATCACACAAGGGCTTACAAAATCTACCGCTGGAACAAATCATCCAAACAGTTCATTCAAAACAGCCTTAAATTGATCTGTCATCATCCAAAATGGAAGAATTTTAAACACCTACAATCCAAATGGAATTTAATTTTTCCAATCCACTGATAGCTCAGTTCAACTGCTTGTTCCTGGTTACTTTGTATTTCCAGAAGACACACTCTCACGTATAAAATCAAGATAACTACCTACATATAAAATAGTAGATTCAAATATATATATATATATATATATATATATATATATATAATACTTATCAACAGAAGACTTAATGAGACACATACATGTGTCCAACGGTGAGTACAAATCAGATTAATGTCAAATTAGGGTGAGTGTCAATTCAAAGGGATAGTGAGTGTGAGGAGGTTGGATTGATGATAGTGTGTCCCACATGGTGATAAAACTGTTACCTCTCACGCAAGCAGTAAGAATTACCTTCAGAAGAAAGAAATCAATGTGCGCGTGCGCAAGGTGTAACTGAACAAAACTTCCAATGTAGAACTTCACTTATTACAGTTCCAAAATACCGATATAGGTTTTGAAACGTATATATAACAATGTACAAAAGTCCATTCATCAATCTTCTCATCACCACAGAATGAAGAATTCAATTACAAAAGGTCAAAAAAAAAAAAAAAAAGGGTTCCTTCATAGGAAAGAAAATTTAGAGAAAAGAGCAGCAGCAATATGAGAGCCCATGCTTTTTAGGAAAAAATTAAGTTCTCAACAAGATAAATTAAATTAACATAATCATGCTTTTCCCTTTTTATCAATCATCAAGACCCATACATGCTTTTGGGGGTAATTGATTTATCTATTTTAAGGGTTCTAGATTTTATCTCTTTCCATAAACGAAGGACAAACAATCACATGCAGTTATTTCACTATAATCAGTCGAGGGGCGATTGCTTATAAACAACAGATACAATTCCAACTCTCCAACTGTTTCAAACACAAACAAAGAACCCATCCCCTAAACCCCCAACAAAATACCAACCCCCATCAAAGTAGAAACCAATACAAGCAGTCATAAACACAATCAAATCGATCATCCAAAGAAAACCCACTTCAGAAACACTAAAACAAAGCAAAACCCAGAAGAATACAAGACAGCTACAATCCTTAAAAGACAAACAAGTAGGCAAGAGATTCCATCAAAATTTGAGTTTTTCCACTTACAGACTAAGCGACGTATAATCCCCACAAGCAAACAAACGGCAGGAATGAAAAAGGGGTGATTGTAAAACAGGGGAAAGTGAAATCCAAGGAAAGAGAAAGGCATGGAAATCACAGAACAAAAGATAGTGCTGAATTCCTTCTTTCCTAGGCTCTCAGCAGCTGTATTGGTGAGAGCCTCTAAAAAAAAAAAAAAAAAAGGAAAGAAAGAAGAAAATAAAGGACACGTAGTAGAGGAGGAGGAGAAAATTAACCCAAAAAAAAAAAAAGGGAAGACACAGAGAGAATTGTAGGCCCCAGCACCAGAAGCTTATGAAAGTTGGTGCCTTTTTTTTTATATATAGATATGATTAAATACTTACTTAACCCTGGATCAATGGTCTGGATCATCAAATGATCGCATAGAAGGATCGTGCCTTTGGGTTTATAGGATTATGGGTTTAGGGTTTGGGGTTTACGGACTATATGTTCCGTTCGAGTTGTGTTATGAGGTAATACGTGTAAGCACAATTCTGAATTAATTGGGTTGAAAATGTCAACTTGAATTCAATCCTGGAATTAAACCATTGATTATCAAGTTGGGTTTAGGTGGTGTTGATGTCCTAGTGCAACTAGGCGGGTTTGTTTGAGTACGTGAGTTCCGGTTGACTGGATTTGTGGGGGTTAGTGGGTTGAATTGGAATTAGAGTTATTAGGGTTCCAAACGGGGATCTAATTCTCCGACCACCCGAAAGTTCTGATCCGAGAAAATCGGGTTTGGAACAAATTATAAATTTCGATTCATAAATGGGTCCAGGTCCAAAACAAAACCCAATTTAGGTTTCGATTTATAAGCGGGTCCGATTCTGAGTATATATAAGTTCCGACCCATGGATCCGGGACCCGGCATATGAGTCTTTGCTTTTGCAAACTGTACATTAAAAGAAATTATAATATTAGATGTAGTAAACTTAATACACTGTTATAAGTTGAATGATATACTTATTTTAATATAAATAAATAAAGAGAAGTTAGAATCAGTTTTGAAACTATATCGAATCCTCTATATGGACCCGAATCTAGAATCAGATTCGGATTTTTCTATTGGAATCAAGTCTGGAACTAACAAAACTGGTTTCAAATCAAAATCGGATTCGAAACTAGAACCGTTATTTAGAATTGGATCCAAGTCTACTATCGTTCTGACTCGGACCTATTCCATTTGCAACCCTAAGGATTATCAGCGACTAGTGATGACAAATATATGGACCAAGAGCCCATGGATCTTATCCAACCTAGATAGAACCCTGGCAACAATATAAAATTATACTTTAATTTTATATTTTATAGAGAGAGATGCTTTATCTTTAATTCGGGATAAGGCAAGTGTGGTGAGAATAAATTCCTTCTTCGGGTGATTGAAGGCATATCCTGTTTGGATTGAAAGTTGAAACTGTGCAGTTGCAATGATTGAATCACGTATCTAGTCATAATCATTGTCATATGCACCATCCAATCCAACCGAAATGTATATCATTCAAATGAGCCAGATACTTGAGTAGTCTCCCATCAATGGGAAATGATCGAATGGGTTATATTCACTAAGTAAGCTCTAAAATGTTATCCAATATATTTATTGTTTAATATTTATTATAGTAGATAAGTGTATATATAATATTGTGCTCGAAAATGTCTAGGGTGTGTTTGGCATGGTGTCATTTGGATGTTTCCATGAGATAAAGGGTGTAGAAAACATATTTGGTATGTGTAAATGATTATTTCGAATTTTATTCTCATAGGAAGGAATCTCAAAATCTTAACCCACTAATATAAGAAAGTTAGAACAAAAAAATTTTATTTTTTTTAAGAAACAACTTACTGACATAATTGTTTCTTTCTTATCTCTTATCTTTTAAAGAATATCATTTAAAGATCCTAAATCCTCTCACTTATCATAAATGTAGTCCCGCGTTTACAATCTCAAAGGAGGTGGCCCCACTTTATAATTCATAGAGGTGGGTCACATTGTCACAATTACAAAAGGTGGGCCCTTATTATAATTCTATGATGGTGAGACCACATTCTAAATCGTTTATAAAGGTAGGCATCATGTTGTAATTTCTCTAGGTAGGTCCCATGTCCACAATCACATTTTAATGGTGACCCCATGTTCGGATTTCTAAATGTGGGTACCACATTGTAATTTTTTTAAAGGTGGGTCCCGTGTTCACAATTAACAAAAAGTATGGCCCAACATTTTAATGATGGCCCCATGTTCGGATTTTTAAATGTGGGTACCACTTTGTAATTTTTTAAAGGTGGGTCCCGTATTCACAATTAACAAAAAGTATGGCCCCACATTATAATTCCTATAAAGGTGAGCTCACATTGTAGATTTTATAAATGTGCTACCCTCATGTTCTAATTTTTAAAGGTGAGCACCACATTCTAATTTCCAAAGGTGGGGTCTGTGTCTACAATTACAAAAAATATGTATCCACTTTGTAATTCATTAATATGGGTCACATGGTCTCGTTTACAAATTGTGGACCCACATTGTAAATCCTATGATTATGAACCCATATTCTAATTTCTAAATGTGGATCCCATGTTTACACTTACAAAAAGTTGGCCCACATTATAATTCCTATAAAAGTGGGCCCACATTATAAATCAAATGGATATGGGTTCCATGTTTTAATTTTTAAAGGCAGGTACCACGTTAAAACTTTTATAGGTGGGTCCCATATATGATAATAATAGTACTGCAAATAATAAAAGGTGGGGTCCCACATTGTAAATCCTATGTTTGCTCCTTGGAGCAAAACTTTTATAATGTTACCAAACAAGTTCTATACGACGTATTTTTAGTAGAGTAATTTAATATAATATTGCCAAACAAGTTCCGCAGAGTATAGACATGGCACAACCTGATCTTAGCATAACCTAATCCGAGCACAAAATTGGGAACAACAAAAGAACGATGACCCAAAAAAGAAAAAAGATCGAAAATGTCAAGGTGTGAATATAATTTTGAGAAAAAATAATCTCAACCAGATCAACTTAACCATTATATAAGAAGCCTTAAATTTTAATGATTGGTTAAATTATATTATTTAGATGTCATTTGTCTTTTACGCATGAGATATGTAAGTGTCATTTACATATATAATATGTAAATCTTACATAAAAGTTAAAATTATGCATCTTAAAGGCAGTACCATGTTTACATGGAAGCACCATTTCTCGTAAGTAAATGTTGAATGGTTTGATTCTTAGGTTCCTATTGTATTAACTATTAGATTGTATGTCCTCAATTTACTTGATAATGTGAATAAATTGATTTATTTTAAGAATTGATTTATAATTTCATGCTTTATTTATGTGATGAATGGTATTTTATTTTATGATTGCATATAATTAATACAAAATGACATGATGGTTTATGAGATGGCGGAACCCACAAGTATATTGAATGTGACCCATGTATGTGGATAAGATTCACATACAGGAGACATAAATCATAAATCTTATACTTGAAGGAATTTCACAACCAATGATGAAATTGGGCATTTCATCTGTATAAGGTTGTAGCACCTAATTCACAATGAGATAGTGTGGTTTGTCTCAACCATCAAAGTGCAAAACTCTAGATTGTTGTGCTAGTACATCGGAGGTACTGAAGATCTATGAATAGCACCTTATGCAAATCTGTCATTGATTAAGGACTGCACTCATAATTCTTAAGTAATAGGCTCCTAATCCTAAGAGATTTAATGACTCAAATTTCTACTATGCATTTACTTTGAGTTACCAATAAGTGAGACAAACAATAGGTCAACACCTCGATATCTTGGGTATGTGATAGTGGGACTATAGAAACATATAATTCTCAAGATGGAATTTATCTTCTAAAAGAGAGATATCCCCTTGTGTCAATTAATGGATTTGATCATTGGTAAGTGCGCACCCATCTCAATTTAAAGTTAATTGGATGGTATTGATGATTACAGTGATTAATCGGGTGACAAAGAAAATAAGATGTGAATCTAATTTGGTTGGACAGATTTATTCCAATAAATCCATGGATATCATTGATAGAGGGGCTTACTTGCAGTAATTGGGAAAATTATGGTCTTCTTTTAATTATTCCTAAGCATGCAGTGCAATTACATTTATTTAGTGAAATTATTTGTAATTAACCGTGGGTCTGGAGTTTACATGAGATGTGGAGTCCAGATCTTCATTTAGATCTAGATTCTAAGGAAATCCCAGTGGCCCTCATGCTAGCCTTAAGAATAAAATGTTTCTAATCCAATTGGAACTCTTAAGGAATGAGGATTATGACATATAACAAGAATAGAAGTGAGACTTCTAATTCAGGACAAAGAGAAGGTTCACCACATACTATATATATGAGAAGAGGGGATTGGGCGTCCCATGCTCTCACACGCCTAGTGAAGAACTCCCAAGCCCTTCTCTCTCTCTCTCTCTCTCTTCGTCCCCTTCTCTCTCATCTGGTTTCTTTCTAGAGTGCCTAGGGTTTCTTCTTATTTGAGATCCCACAATTCTCTTCTAAGAAGTTCTTTAACAAGAGAGTTATAGTGTGGAAGAACACCAATGCTAAGGAAATCTAATTTGCAAAAAGGGTTTCGTAGAGATCAAGTAATCTAGTTCTCGATTTGAGCGCAACTGGGCTCCTAAGGTTCCTTCTTATTCGTGTTTGCTTGTTTTCTTGATCTGTCTTCTTTTGATAGATTTTTGATTTTAATGCATGATTTTATGATTATAGATCTTGTAATTGGGTTCTTAGCCTTTTGGGGGTTTGATCCCTGTATTAAGTGGGTCAAAAGTTTTTAAAACTCATTTAAAAGACTTACCTACTTCCAACACTAACCCCGTCGTAATCAAACTGTACAATGTTTTACAGTTTTTACATATAAATATTCTCATATGAATTCACACCTGATCTACGCATGTGATGCGCAAATGGATATAAACAAACATAATCACGCATAAATATTACCATGTGCAACGTTTACATACGTAAATGATTGCAAATTAATAATCCCTTGTGAAATCCATTGCGACTCTAAGAATTAGTCAGAAGAGTTAGAGTGAGTGTGTCAAGATAGTTAGTCAAGACAGTCATAGACGGTTATTCAGTGTAAGGGAGTAAGTTGGATCTAATAGGTGGGACTCACAAGGTGCTACGTGCGAGGTACCTTTCGGCAGAAGTAAATTGCTAATATATATATATATATATATAAGAGATGCTCTTATGAGAGATATCTATTACCTTATATGAGAGTTAGGAGTGGAGGCCCTCACATTTAAGTTGTTGCCATTGAATATGCATGTCAAGGCCCCCACTTTACCTTTCATAGTAAGGTGAGAGCATCTCTCATAGGAGCATCTCTCATATATATATATATATATATATATATGAGCAAGGCTCTCCCAAGCTTAAGCTTAAGATAAAATCTCATGAGCTCATACTTGTGAGGCCCACGTTTGGTCCATCCAAATGGACCAAACACATAACCCCTCTAAATTGCACATGTCCACCAACTTTCGATTAGATCCAAATTTACTAGACTGTTGGTTCGACTATGTATCGATCCGAATGGACTATTGATCATTAAACTTTTGGGCTCATATGGAGATGATAGAAATCACAGTTGGGGCTGATTTTTTGCAGAGAGGAAGATTCCAAAGAGTCCTTGAAATCCCCCCAACCCCCATCTGCATGTGGGTCCCCAGGTGAGCTCTATCACACACTTGAGATTACCTTATCATAAGCTTGAGCTTAGGAGAGCTCGACCCTGGGGCCAGCTCTCCTAAGCTCAAGCTTAGGATAAGGTAAGCTCAAGTGTGTGGTGGAGCCCACTTGAGGACCCACATGAGGATGAGGATTGGGGGGGATTTCAAAGACTCCCTAGGATTCTCTTCTCTACAAAAATTAGCCCGAACCGTGATTTCTATCATCTCCATATGGGCCCAAAAGTTTAATGGTCAATAGTCCATTTGGATCGATACATAGTCGATCCAAATTCGGATTTGACCGAAAGTTGGTGGACATGTGCAATTTAGGGGGGTCATGTGTTTGGTTCATTTGGATGGATCAAAGGTGGGCCCCACAAGCATGATCTTACGCAATTTTCTCCTAAGCTTGAGCTTAAGAGAGCCTTGCTCATATATATATATATATATATATATATATATATATATATGGAGATGCTATGAGAGGCCCCCACCCTATCTCTCATAATAAGGTAAGAGATGCTCTCAGATGAGTATCTCCCATACATAGATATATATATATATATATATTATAAATATGGTTAAATGAAAATTTAAATAATAAGCCCTACCTGGCCTGGACCAGGTAACCAGCATCAGGTCCGCGCCACGGGTGAGATCCCCCTTGGGTAACCACTTAACCAGGTGCATCTCTGGCCATAAGATGTTGTTTGATAGAGCGGCAGAGTATACAGGGGAGAGATACGTACTTACTAATGTCACACCGTATAACAGCTGCTTCAGTAGATGTACCATATTGAAAATGTATAAATCATGTGCCCTTGATTGGGCCCTCTGATCAGCTTCCACACAGACTAAGCCCAGGCCTAGCCCCTTATTTATCGGGCCACGAATAGGCTAATGTTCTAGCTCTAGGGCCTGAAAAAAATCAGCAAAGGCAGGTTAGGCAAGGGATGAGCCCAGTTGCAACCTTACTCCAATTTTTGGAAGGAAAGCTGCTAATGATTCATCTTTCTTTGAGAGAGATCCTTTCAGTTTATATGAGGGGGGACTAGCTACTTTCATGGACATATACAGTTTTGTCCCAACTGCTCATGAGAAATGATGATAGCTTTTTCCTTTTCCTATTTATAGCTGCTTTGATATTTCAGGTGTTGTTCTCTCAAAATAAACTAAATCTGATTTGACAATAATTCTGTGGTTGTTGTTTGGCTTCTTGTCTGGTGCCAACATTTTACTTGTCATCATCATGCATAAAAGGAAAGACATTTAAAGAATGGAAGTGACTACACCCAAGCAGAATAGCCCCTAAATATTCTGCACAGAAAAATGTATTATCCTCTCATAATTTTATGCTGGTAAGTAGATGGCCAAGAAAATGATCCATATACCTCTAGTTGCATTCCCTCATTTTTCTCTTTTTCGTATTTTATATCTTATAAGTTATGTTCACATATCTAAAACATGGATGAAAATTACGGTATCGGCTGTGATCACGCCCTAATTCCAAAAACCGATGTGGTATCGGTATCAGTCATGATTCGTGATCCATCATGGCTTGAATTTTTTTTCACCCCAAAGAATTCTGAAAAATATGCAAAATATCTAGAATGCTGAAAAACACTAGAAAACAATGTTTTTTTTCATTAATACCCCTACAATAAAGCAAAATAGCGGTCTTCCTAAGTCATAACATCCTGTATTGCTATTCAATTTCTAAAAATTAATTATATTAAATTTAGTGTGTAATCTTTAGTCTCATCCTTATTAATTATTAGTTATAAATCAATCAATATAGTTCAGATCTAAAATTCAAAATAACACCAATTTGATAAGACCAATTTGACTACAACAGTATTTAGCTCACTGTTAAATTGACCACCATAAAATCTGAACTTTTCTTAAAATTTTATTCATATATTTTTAAGTGATTAATCAAATAGTATGCCTCACTTTAATTTGACGAAAATTTGTTGGGGGACCATTTAACAGGGTTTAGATTGTATAGATGAAGTGGATCCTATTAGAGGGGAACAAGTCTACAAGTAAGAAAAGTGGGAAAAGGCAAAAAAAGAAGAGAGTCCAACTACTTCAAAGACTGAGGCCCCACAATGAGCTTGACCACTATAAAACATTTGATGATAAATATATTGAAAAAGTCTACATCACTTAAGTAAATGACCTAGTGTAATAAAATTGACAATGGACTAAATTTTTTTTAAACATGGGCCCTTTTAGTGGAGCAAAAGACTACATGGGACATCCATTTGTAAACTGGGTATGTATTGTATTTGTTTACCCTTTCACTGTTGCAGGAAGGTAAAAGGGGGGAATGGAGAAAAATGAAGAGGGAAAGAAGATATAGCCTATGCCTCTATAGAGATAGGTTTGCTCTGAGGAATTGAGTATAGGCTCAAAGTAGATGGTAAATATGCAAACCAACAATTAAAAGTCATACCATGTGGAATAAGGCATGTTTTTCATACAAAGCTATTTCATCAAATCTTCTTTTATATCTAGAAACAATAAGACCTACCTCTATCACATGTCATGGAATCGGAAGCATTTTTTTTATTTTTCTCAAATTTCCCATAAAAGGTTAAAAACTCCAAAAACCTTGTGTGATATATATATATATATATATATATATATATATATATATATCATAAATTTATACAGGATTTGAATTAAGAAAGAGAGTAATGTTAATAGATCTCTTATTTACTACCTTAATAAAAAAAATTAATTATATGATTTAATCATTTGTTACAAAAACATGCAACTCTCTTATACCTTCCCCATAAACTTTTCTTTGTTTTTAGTATATAATACATTTATCTAAACCAATATAATTTCATGCATACAAAATCCATACAAATACAACTAAAATCAAACGATCAAATTGAGTTCAAATACAAATAAGTAGATCAATGTTCCCAATTGCAAATCTTCAAGTGGATTGTTATCTTATTTATGCAATAGAGCACTATTAGTAAGCATTAATCTTTTGAAGTGGGGCCTCATTCAAGGGAAAGGAAATTTTATTTCAATGAGGCCTCAAGCACATCCAGAAGAGTGTTGAAATAAACACAATTTAAGTAATCAATAATAAGTTATTGGAAAATTCTACAAAATGCCCCACTTTAAAAGGGGAGTTTCTGCCCTTATGTAATGGCCAATGAAACAAAGTTTAGGTGGAGACTTTTTCTCCTTATTTAAATAGAACAATTTATTGCCTTCTCCTACTTTTTCTCTTTTTTTTTTAAAGTAAAAGTTTTAAAAGTTTTTAGCTAGACTCTATATTTGAGTCATACAAGCAAACAATTGGTCCCATCATGATTTCCAAACTAGGATGGGTCTTTTTTTTTTTTTTTTGAAAGGTAGGATGCCAAAAAAACAACCGGTCCCACCATTATCATTTTTCAACATTGGATGGGTCCATAGAGACAGAGTCAATGTTTATTTATTTTAGGATGGAAAGCCTTCCTTCTAAGAAGAAAAGAAAATATAAAAGATAAAGTAATCACTCGTTCAAGTCATTTAATGTGGTTTTAAGAAGGAGAGAGAATTAAGGAAGGTAAAGTAATAACTTGTTCAAATCATTTATAATGCAGAAAAAGTAGCTAGGAAACACATATTAATGTCCTTTATGACAACTCCATGTGGGCAAGTTCTTATTCGTGGGCAGGGGGGGTGTGATTTCAATAAAACATATATCATACCTCATATATAAACATATATTTTTGGGTGCAGCAATTGCTCAAAATATTTATTTATTGATCTAGACCTAGAACTTAAATGGGACCGGCGGTCCTAGGCATAGGTTGTCCTATCCCATCCCGAATATTGGACGGGCTTGCCGGGGATTGTCCCGGCCCTAAATTGAGTAGGTCTATGTCAAACCACATCCCATGCGGGCTCGGGCTGGGCCTGGGCTTTAATACGATCTTGAACATAAAATCAATATCCTCTAATTATTCATATACTGTCACCGGACTTTAAACCCTCCCCCCTTTTTCCATGCTTGGAACCAGCAATATAATGCAACAAGCAACATAGCGGAGTTAAAAAAAAAAAATTGTCGGTGACAGTAGAGAAAATCAATAGAAATGAGTTTCATATATTGGTCAAATAATGTCTAAAAGAACTCAATAAAAATTATTTTTTTTTTAATATATCTAAAAGATCAATTAGTACATTCACATCATTATATGAATCATTATCACTAGTAGGGTCGTGACTAAACCAATTTTCATCTTAAGGGGTATGGCCTTTTATGGGGAGATTGATGAGGGCGAAGTTAGAAAAATAACCCTCTTAATTTGCCATTTTTAACTATTATGAAGGGCAATTTCAGAAAGATATATAGAAATTAGTAAAATAACCTTGCAGGCGGGCCAAGCCAGGCCTGAACGGGCTGAGTATGCTCAGCCCATTCCCAGTCCCAGTTTGGCCAGACTTTTTGATAACTGTCCAAGCCCAACCCACCAAGTAGCTCAAATTTTTTTAAAAGCCTATGTTTCCAAGCTTGAGCCGGGCTGGACTGGGTACCCATTTCAACAAACTAAATTGACTTGCCTAGACCTAACTCTAGGCATAATCGGGCCTATCGTGCCCAGGCTGTGCCCACCCCTTTAGGGGTCCGCCCAGCACGGCACCCCAATCGGGCCTGGGCCGTGCAGCCCATGGGCGGCCCACAAATCCCCCTCTCCTTTTTTAATTTTTAAAAAAAATTTAATTTTTTTTTTTAAATTGGACCCAAACATGGCCTGAAATGAAATTGGGTTTCAATTTTTCAAACCCAAAACTACCTGACTCGAATTTGGGTTGTGTGTCAAATTGGGTTAGCCAGTGTTGGTTTAAAGCCCAACTTGAATTGGACTATGCTAGGATCAGTAAATCTAGTTTTTAAGGCATGGTCTAACATACCATCAAATCAATAATCCAGGTCACCAAATCTGAGCCCTCCCACTTGACACCTAAATAATATTTAAAACATCCCATCATTCAGATGAGAAAAATAGCATTGTCCCCTCTTGAAAAATACAGACCCAGATGATGGATTTACACGGACCCTCAAGCTTCGGGCCGGGCCAGGCCACCCACGGGCTTGGGGGAGCAGGCCCAGCAAAGCACCGATTTTTTATGTGCCGTGCAGGGCCCTGCCTTTGGCCTGGCAGCCCTGGTCCAGCACGGCCCAAGTGTTGCTCTCGGGCCAGGCCAGCCCCTTGACTAAGTCAACGGCCCAGACATGGTTTTTTCAGGCCAGGCCCGGGCTAGGCTTGGGCAGCCCACCCAAATTTACATGCCGACCTAACTCCCATGCCTTTTAACCTAAAATGATTTGCGCAGGGCTGCCAGGTATTTCGATGTGGACATCTACTCCCCCTCTATTTATGACGGAGGTATTGCATTTGGATATAAATTAATAATACTTTCCTATTTCAAAAAAAAAAAAAAAAAAAACCTAAAAGGATCCAGACTTTGAGCATTATTATTAAAAAGGTGAGATTTAACCATTTGACATTTTGTTTTTATTTAAAAAAAAAAAAAAAACGTTTTCAAAGAGTGCACTTGTTTACTATTTTAGAACTTGCTTGTGTCCCCCTGTCGAGCAGAAAACGAGCCAATTTTTACTGTGCCCTTCCTCTTTTCTCGTACGTGTTGGCGCAACACCATTCTTCTCGAGGATTCATCTTTCCATGGGAGAGGAAATGCATGCTTTACACAAATAAGTCCTTTGTAAACATGTTTTTGAATTCAATACATGACCAATGATCAAGAAGCCGCACCTGGTGTTCTTCTAAGAAAGGAAACTAGATTACCATGCCAGCATTTACATATACAAGGAATCCATTTCAATTTTCAATTATTAGCCTAACCTATGATATTTCAATACTTTGAGTTTTTCCCTTTTATGAATTTCTCTCATTGTAGCCAACTCACCTTTCGCTAAATACAGACCAGACTCATCTCTCCTCATTTATATATCCTATTCAACGACGTTTTTTTTTTTTAGCAAATGATCAGGGGATCAAAGCTGCTCCATTATATCTGGAATGCATTTGTTTGCATGGAATTATATACCTAGTAAAACGGCTTGCAACAAAGAACTACGATTTGTTGAGGCACGACTATCTGTTTTCCATCTCCCAATAGATTACTTCCTTGGAAAGAATATCTAATCCCTATTTATAGACCTTTACCTTTGTTTCTTTGTCCATTTTAGCACAATTCAGTTCCATGCAAACAAACGAGCCCTGCTATTTGGCCTGACTCTGGGACCGGTCCATGGATCGGTCCCCAGAGTCAGGCCAAATAGCATTTTTGCAAACAAACAGGGCTAGCCCCAAGGCTGTGCCTTTTTAAACCCAGATCAATGAAAGGAAACAGTGAAATCAAAACCCCACAGCTGAATATAAATAGCTGCCTCTATATTACATCTAGCAGCCGTAGCTAACATATAGACACCAACCTCCTGCCCTACCCATACAACAACTAAAGCCCATCCTTGATCCTGTGGGCCCGTTCGTCTCAAATTGGAGGAAGCAGATGGCTTCCATAATTGGTCATGTAGAATGATGTATGGGTCAAGATGAATGCCTCAGATCACTCTAAATAAATTCTAATGTTAACATTTCATTTCATTTTATAGACATTCTCCATTTTCACAACATTGCTTTTTATTTTATGGACATTTTTCAATTTAACAACGATGATGATGAGATGATGGCTTTTGTGGCTGATAACTTTGTACTCTTGATGTTCATTTAAATAAGTTTATGGTGCATCCTAAGAGCTTTTACTTGGTGCTAAATTCCTTTTTTGCTACTTAGATGCTAAAAGGTGATGAGCAAACTAAAAGTACTCTTACTGACAATGATTTGGATTAGCTAGGTTCAATGAGCATGCTTTTTGACATGGCAGATGGAAGGTTGACATAAACATTTGACAGCAGAGTTCCAAGGCCAGAAACTTTGATATTGCAGGTTTAACATTGATTTAGATTAGCAACATTTAATATGACTTTTACAAGACTAGTGTTCCATATGTTTAACATTTACATTTGAAGTAAGCCTGCTTATCATCGCTTGTGTCAAGCAGCAAGAACTTACTTTGCATGCTAGATGTTGATCTGGATAAGTAACTGGCATGCAAAGGTCCGGGACTTCAAATTCATGTTTATTTAAAATGAACTATAACTATAAATGTATCTCCATTTGTTCACCTGAATTGAATTCTAAGGAATGTATTCCTTAAAACGTATTCAAAATCAAACAAACGAAGGTGAAGATCTACCAATGAACCTCTCCCTTTCAATGGAAATGAATAAGCAACCATCACTCCAGAAAATCAAGTCATAGAAAAGTCAAAGTCACATCAGCATCTCAATTCTTAACTACATATCCTTGCTCACCTCTTTCATATTCCTTTGGTTGCAAACCATTTTTCCATGTATTCCTAGGAATTCAATTCCATGCAAAACAAAAAAAGACCAAAATAACTTTTAGATGGGATTGATTGCATAATCAATAAAAAGAATTTTGAAGAGATGGAAACCTTGGTAATATATATTCAGCATTCCCCCTTTGTAAGCATTCGAAACAATTATATGATCGTAATTGCTGCGTTTGTATTAGTTGTCAAACAAATAGGACAATGAATTCCTCCAACAACGCTTTCTCCATTCAGATCCAATTATCAACACACAAATACTAGTACTAAAGAAAAGTGGCTAATATAGAGAATTTCTACCTCTAATTCTCCACACTTTGAGTGTACAAGTACACTGATTCTCAGTCAACCGGAAGTTAGTATAATCATTTGTCCTATGATAATACATTTACAGTTTCCTTGAGATTGTTTGAAGTGGAAGATTTTGCTTTTATAGAGTGTGACATGTTATCTTTCCTTAAATTCTGGTACCATCGAAAAGATGGTGCAAGAACTTTTTTTCCCCTCTTTTTTCATTTCTGCTTCACTGTGGAACTCAACACTCGTGCAACCAAGCACACACATCCCTAACTAGACAACATCTAAGGATAACGTACCATCGGCCACATCGTTCAATAGTTCATTTATCTTGGCTTGGCAGCACATCCCTCCAGACATGCACATGCCAACAAAAAATTTCGAGGTATTTTTTCTCGTGTTTCCTTGCGATTAACAATTTTGGAGATCTATACAAGGTAAAAGCCCTATTAAATATATTTTTGATGGCAGCAGCACTCATCATCATAATCACCGCCTGCGTCCCAGCTATGTTGAGGTCATCTGCATGAATTTTGGTTGCACTTCCTTATGTCTAATATTACTACTTCTATCCATGTCCTCTTCAGCCCATCAACCTGGTGGCAATAGCATTAAAAAAATTTTAAATGTCCACAAAGTAAGCCTTAAATTTATACATATCATGATTGCACAAAGTAATCATGACATATACGTGAGTAGTCACATGATCGCGACGTATCTCTTCCATCTTCCTTTTGGGAGATTTTCCTCTTGCCCTTCTTGAAAGGGAGACTGCTCTCTTTTGTTTTTTACAAGAAATAAAATCCACTTAGAAATGGAAACAAAAAAGAAAGGCCTAAACTTTTAATATTAAAAACAAAGGACCTCCCACCATCAGTGAATGCTGTTTTATATCCCCAAAATCTGTTTCTCCTTCTCTACTTTTTTTCTTCTCCCTCTACTTCCCTTTTCCTCCATTTCTATCCTTCCCCCACCCCCCACACCCACCCACCCAAAAAAAAAAAAAACACACACACACACTTCACCTATAAACTTCTTAAATGCTGGCTGTCCTGGCATTTCAGTTGCATGGAACAATTCACCGACATCAGTGAATATGCCCAGTTACCTCACAATCAAGCTACAAACAAAAAACACCTCTCAACCACCAATATCTATTCTAGATGCAGAAAACACCTCCAACACAATTTTTAGCCTCTAGCTTTGTTCCCTAACACATGCATTCATTCATCCACATCTCATTCATGCTATTGGTATACATTCATTCATCCACATCCTACAAACACATTCATAGGCTATCTCAGGAACACGACAATTTTAGTAGAAAAAAAGGGAATAGAGACAAGGAAAGTAGAGGAAGAAAAAAGGAAACATGGGGGTGGAATTCTAAGTTTAATAAAACAACATTCGCCAATATTGGTGAATAGCACATTCACTGATATTAGTGAATAAGGACAGTACAATATAAAAAATAAAAAAATTGGCGGAAAGGTCCTCTGCCATTAGTCGTAAAAGTTTGGGTCTTCCATAGTTGTAGCCATTTCTAAGGAGATTTTTTTCCTGGAAAATAATCCCATCTTTTCTTTCTTTTTTTTTAAGTTTCAATTTTGACTCTTTTTGTGCTTTGAAGATCAGATTTGTTTCACTGCCTCACATTACATTTCAACTGTCTCTTCCTCGTGAATTATAATAATACCAATGGCAACCTCCACAAAATTCTATTTTCACCATATCCCTTTCTCTCTTTCAAAACCCATATATCAAAAGCAACAACACTCATTTTAAGAGATTAAAGATAACCCAACTTCCAATCAAAGAGATGAAAATTTATTTCAAAAAGAAGATGAAACACACCACCTCCACACAATTTGTCATAAGCATAGGAGATCTTCAATCGTTGTAAAACCTATTTTAAGAAATTAAAGTCAACTCAATTCCTAACTCAAAAGATCAAGAAAATCCATCTCAAAAAACAAAAAGGGACAAAGAATATGAAACCCACCTCCAAAACACCATCTCTCATGGCACAGGAGATATGTTTTTTAACAAGTGCAAATCCCTTAAGAAATCAATGATAATCCAATTCCCAATTCAAGAGACCAAGAACCTCATTTCAAAACATAATTTAAAAAAAAAATAGAAAAGAAAAATATGATGAAACCCACCACCTAAACACCACCACTCATAGTATAAGAGATCTTCAATCAATGTAACATTTGAAAACATAAATCAAAGATATCCCAATTTCAATTCAAGAGATCCACAAAACTCAATCTTAAAAATCAAGAGAGAGAAAAAAGTACCTGAAACCGACCTTCAAAACCCCGCGGGATAACTTCTTTATCTATATAAAATCCTTTTCAAGAAATAAAAATATAAGAAATTTCAATCCAAGTGATAAAGAAAACTCATTTCTAAATATTAAAAGATGAAGGAAAAAGATAAAAACCCACCTCCAAAACACCATTAATAATAGCAAGGAGATCTTTAATTAGAGATGGCAATTAGTTTTGATTGTGCCTGACCCGCCCACCCTGTTTGTCCCTGTCTTATATATTACTCGCTATGGTTTTGTGTGTAAGGCTTCTTTAGTACGTATGGTATTAGGCAATGTCATCTTGCCACAAGTTGTGGGTAAAAACCATATTTTATGCATATATTTTATTCATATTTTAAAAATGAAAAAAGTCATGACTAACAAACCTGAGCATATATGTGCCCCGCATAGGGTGGGTTTGATATCACAAGCTATAAAACCCATCACAAATAAAGTTGGGCATGGGACAGCAGGAATGCTAATCAGATTAAGTTTAGGCAAGCCTAATTCCAAGCCAGACCAACCAATTGCCATTCCTAAACCAAACCAAACCAAGCCAAGCCTGTTCCCACTACGTGGAGTCGGCTATATGAATTTGACGACGCCAATCAAATATGTTTAGGGCCATGTCCTCCGTTAGATCTATGTAGGCAAAGTCATGCTTAAAAGTTTCTTTCCAACTTCTCTTGGGTCTCCCTCTCCCTCTCCTACTCCTAGCAATCTCCATGCTTTCACACCTTTTAACAGGTGCCTCCGTTGGACGCCTTCTAACATGACCAAACCATCTTAGTCGATTTTCTCTCATTTTATCTTCAATCAATGCTATTCCTACTTTGCCCCTAATCTCCTCGTTCCTAATCCTATCTCTCTTTGTGATCCCGCACATCCATCTTAGCATACTCTCATCTCCGCAACTTTCATCTTAGCATTCTCATCTCCGTAACCAATTGTCATTCCTACCTTAATTAAATGCAAAATCTTTTTTTTTTCCCCTTCTTATTCATCTCAATCCAAAAACCCCATAAAATGACCATAAAAAAAGAAGCCCTCTTCACTTGTCACGTAAAAATAAAATTAAGATGTATCGTGATTACGCAACATACGATTATGTCGTGATTATTAGCAATTTCATCCCGATAAAATTGAGGCCCTCTCCTGGCATTTTCTAAATATTTTGTGAGACCACCCACAAGCCCGCCTACTAAAAACAGGAAGAAAAGCTCAACCCGGTGCGCAGCCATACAAAGAGGCAAAGGGGAGGGCAAAAATATAAGAAAGACCAAAGAAACACCGCAACAATGCGAGTGAAATGGGCAGAACATAGCAAGCCTGTTAAAAGTTGCCATCCTTAAAAAGACTATCTTCCTCCACACCACTTCTACCTTCACATATGAAGGGAAAAACCCAAAATCGAGCCATTGTGAGACCAAGGGATTCTATCTTGGTGAGAAAAATTATGCTGGTTTTTAGTGCAGCCCACTGTTCACTATTTTGTTGCTTAATGCGAAACTTTTCCTCTCGGAAAAGTGAGAAAAAAGGAATTTTCTTCAATAAAGAGGATTTTGATGTCTTATTTGAGATGGATGTGAATGCAAGATTCCTCTCTTGTAAAATTGAAATTTCCATAGCATGAAACCCTGAAACAACAAAAGATTTCGTCCCCTTCCTCCGCAATGAATTGCAGGTACACTGAAAACCTAAAGAGAGATCAAACAATAACTTTCATTCCGCTACTGCAGAAAACAATTTATACATATGCATGTGCATAGGTGCAACCATTTTCAGACAAAAGCAGAACAAAATCAGAATTTTCCCCCTAAGAAACTTTTACAATTGTTCAGTGTAGCGCTCTTTTCCCTGTATAAATTAGGAAAATTAAATCAACAAAAATCAAAAAAATATAAAGAAGAGGAAGCCTAACATGCTCGAGGGACTATGCAACTAAAGGATTCCATTATCAAGAAGAAGAGTTTTTTTTTTTTTTTTTTCTACTCCTATATATTCTAGTGGAAGATAACTGTTAAGATTTACTTCTGGTCCACCCTACTATTGTTTGGTGCGATAATTTTTACTTGATAGAGAAAACTTTTTCAAACTTTCCTTTTTAACCCACTATTATATTGTTTGATGCAACACTCAATTTCCTATTGAAGGGGCTAAAAGCAAGTTTTTAAATTCCAATGCCAATTTTCATGCAGGTGGGAACCAAGATGAGTCTGTGCCGCCCATGCCTATTTATGCTAGACTAATATGGCTAACTTAGTCCTAAAAATGATAAAATGTGAAGCTAAGCTCTTTAAAAGAGTATCCTATCTTAAATATAGTGATACTTTATTTGTTCAGCACTCAGTTGATGACCGTGTGTAACATGACTACTAGCTTTTATAGGTAAGTGACATAAATACCCCTCCGTTAAGCTTAGCAAATTTGACTAATTCAAGTTACTTTGAAGAGTTTTTTACTAAAAGACCCCTACATTTTTATGAAACCTCAAAAACCACCCTCCATTTCAAGTTCTTACTAAAATGCTTCTTGATTGATAGTCAAGGTTAGCAAAAAGCAATTTGCCATTTCAACTCTTAAACCTTCATTATTTTGACCATTTTGCCCCTTTTATTTACAAAGAGTCGTTGAAGGAACTATTATGTGGAATGGGATATTACAGGTCCATGGGACTCCATCTTGAGGCCCATATAATGATAATCCAACCATTCAAAAATAAATATCATTCCCTGCATTGATACATTTTAAAATTTCAGTCCAATAGAGAGGAGATGATCGGTGGTGATGAATGCGAGTTTTGATCCTCTATTTCAACAATTATATGTGAACCTATAGGTTTCTGGAAATTCATTGTGGGGCCTACATAATGATAATTTGGACCGTTCAAAATGAGTATCATCCCTAAAGTGTACAAGATTGGAGGGTTCAAAGTGGCTTTCATTCTTACGGTACACAGAATTGCAGCTGAAGTGATTTCCAATAAGGATATTGGGAAACAATTCCCAATTTTAAATAGTGCATGTTAATCTTTTATTTTTCTCCTAAATAGGCCATCTGTTTGATTTTTATGTCTCTGTTATTTCTCACTATTCAAATTAATTTAAATCAATTATTCTGGAGGGCTTGGATCCTGCGCTTCAGAAAATTTTCCATAGTTCTTCATTATTTTTTGTTTCTTCAATCAGTGGGTTAATTAGCTTAATGTCATATGCCCACTTAAATTAAATAAGCTAAAATAGTTATCGTTAAAGTTGGCTTGTATCACAGTGTTGGTCATATTCATACAAATTGGAAAAAAAAAATCAGTCAAATGCCGATCTTCAATGACCAAGACGGACCCAATTCATCATGGGTCAGGTGCAAGTCCCATTTCAGGCCAGCAACATACGCCTCAGGTCGTTTTTAAACACAAATATACATGTGCCAGGTAATGGATGATGATTGAGCCTTACAACAGGCCCATTTAAACAGTACATATACATGGGCCAGGTAATGAACGGAGGGCCCACTCCTATTGATATAAGATTTTAGCATATATCCCTCTAGTGTACAAAATTCAAATTGAAAGGCCCAGATTATCTCTAAGTGGTCCCAATGATGGAGTCCCAAACCAGTTTGCTCATTCCTAACATGGAGTTAATCTCGTTTCCATCACGCATCCAATCGAATGGCGGGGCCCACATCTATTGAAATAAAGTTTTAGGATATGACATTCACTTTAAATAGTTTAGATTATCATTATGTGGGCCTCATAATGGGTTCCCAACGACCTATAAATTTACATCTAACAGTTTCAACCGGACTAGTCTTTGTTGCCACCTATCATCTCTTCTCTATTGAGCCGACATCTTAGAAAATAGCAACTGGACTAGTCTTCGTTGCCACCTATCATCTCTTCTCTATTGAGAAGACATCTTAGAAAATAGCAATGAAGCGGATGAAATTCATTTTGAACAGTCTAGATTATCATTATGTGGGCCCCAAGATGGACCACCAGAGACATGTAATATACCATTCTATATCATAGTGCAACTTTATGTGGATCCGTCTTCAATGACTCGGAAAGTTGAAGGGGCAAAATAGTCAAAATAACAAGGTTTAAGAGTGCAAACAGCAAAGCTATTTTTTTGCTAACCTTGACCATCAGTCAAGGGGTGTTTTAGTAAAAACATAAAATACAAGGGGTTTTTTAAGGTTTTCTGAAAATGTAAGGGTCTTAGTAAAAACCTCTACTTTTAAAGGGCCCCACCTAAATGCCAGAAGACTAAAGGAGCATGACAATTGAAGGGCTCGGATGTTGATTAGGATATGTCATATCAAGTCATTCAAACTATCCTAGGCTTTGATTTTTGCCCCTCAATGTTCAAGAGGCAAAATTGTCTCTCTTTTTGTCTCGTTATTCAAGGGATGAGTCATTTGAGTTTTTCTTAAGAGTAAATTTGTCAAAATCAAATATTGGAGGGTTTAGTTGCCTTTTTTGTCCACTTTGAATGTTAGTTAAAGGAAGTTTCAGTTAAAACATAAAATATGGGAACCGTTTTGAGGTTATGTGAAAATAAAAGGGGCCTATCTGTAAAAGACTAAAGCAGGAAAAAAAATTTGTGACACGGGGGACTCAAACTCATGCACTCTGATTGCACACTAACATCCCTACCAATTGAACTACAACCACATTGTTTTATGGATGTACCATAGATAATAAAGGAAGACGTCTTACCTTCCAAAATAGGCCATTTACTGATGTCGGTACTCAACTCAACTCCGACCTCGACAACACCAAGTCGACTTGAATGAGTCGACCCTATGCCGACCGGGATTTCAAACCATGGTAGGAAAACAAAACTCCTTTTTCTAGTAGAAACAAGAATTAGCAAAGCATTGAATCCTCTTATTGCAAAAACAAGACCTTAGGATGTGCTTGTGCAACACCACAAAAAAGAAAATGCGCATTGGGTGCTTAGAGTGGCAAAGGGCAATTGTCTAAACTTCAATTTATTTGCATGCAAGGACACAACAAAAGTTCTCGCTACTTTCTCTACGATCAATTGTGCTACACAAAATAACGAAAGAGGTACTAAACAAAAACTTTCCCTTTGCTTGCCCAATATACAAATGCATGTGCATGTGTAACAAGCTTTTATGAAAGCAAGAAGAAAAGTCGAAAGAATTTTCGCTTTCGACCTTTCGCTTCAGTACCTCCGGTTGTTCCATGCAAAGCACTTTTCTCGTAGAAAATAAGCAAAAGTAACCCTCTTCTCCTTGCAAGTGAGAAAACCGAAATAGATCCTTCCCAACCTTCCACCCCAAACAAATAAAAATGCCATTTGGGTCCTCTTCCGCGACGTTGCACAAACGCATCCTACGGACTCTACGCAACAAAATGATTGATGATAGAGAAGAAAATTATTTTGCTTTCCCTTCCAACCCGCCGCCCGTAAGTTGTATGGTGCAACACATTTTCCATGCGATAAAGGCAAAGGAACCATAGTTTCAAATTCCGATCATCATCGAAACAACTCATTCGAGTCAACTCGATGCCGCCTAGGTCCAAGTCGAGTTATAGCCCTAACAATAGTAAATGTTCTAAAAATGGAACATACGCCATTTATTTTATTATCTACATAAATAAAATACCATAACTACAACTTAGTTGGTAGGGATATGTGAGCGCGAGCCAGAGTGCGTGAGTTTCAATCCCCAATGTAACCAAAAAAAAAAAAAAATATAACATTATATTTTACTTTTTTTTTTTTTTTTTTTTTTTTTTTTACGCAACTACTACTTACTAGGTATTTAATATTTCTTTTTATCATGATGTAAGTCAAAACTCTTTTAAAAGGCAGCATACAATTTTTACTTGCCACCAAGGTCTTGGGAATTTTAATGTTTTTTTTTTTCTTTTTAGTAATGTATGATCCCAGGTGGGCCTTAGGAGTTCTTATCTAGAGAATATCTGAATTCTCCAACATAGTGGAATTCCTAAATCCTCCTTTGTACTTGAGCATCCAAAAACTCCACCAAAAAACAAAAGGACTAGAATTCCAGGAATTCCAAAGGTCATTTGAGATCTGTTAGGTGGCTAGAATTTTGGAATTTTGGTTAAAAATCATGGCATTTGCAAATGCCATGGGACAAGCCATTAGATAATGAATTCCCCGACACACCAAATTCTTGACAGAAATTCTAGTATAGAAACAGGCCCTAAATGTGCTAGGTAAATTAATGTTATGGCAAGTACTCATTCTTGGGCATTTTTTACTATCACCACCTCGACTCCAAAAATTTTCCTAAAATAATAGAATTTCAACATTCTTTCATCATCATAATCATTATGGCCAGATATAATCAATGCAAAGTTGATTAAGAGTTATGTTTGCAAGTTCATGAAAATCAGTTAATTTTGTGCTCCTTTAGCAATTAAAATCAGTTAGAAGTATCAAGTCAGCGACCCCACACCCAAAAATACTAAACATCACTATATTTGAGATCATATACTACTCAAATAGCTTAATTTTCAGGTTTTTACTATCTTTGTATTTTCTAATTTTCTGGTTTTTTTGAAATTTTTGCCTCTTTGGGATCAGCACAGATGGCACACCTCGAGCCAGATTGGCACAAAAACCGGCACGAAAATTTAAAATGCAAGTAGGAACACAAGATTCCTACACTCAACACAGTAGAACAATCGTTTGATGGTTGAACCCGGTAAAATCTCCCATGAATCTCTCTGCTATCGCTCCCCTTTATCCTAGGAATTCGGATTTGTAATTCTAAAAGTGGTTAATAATGAACAAATGGAATATCAAGAAATGACCAAAAATATCTCCCCTTTACTAGAAAATGAATCCAGGAAAAAGTGAAATGAATACCCAGCTATCACCCTAGTTATTCAAATCCATCTCTCTACATTATATCCTTCACCCTTACCTCTTCAATAATTCTTTTGTTGAAGGACATTTGACCATGAATTCCTGAGTATTCAATATATGCAAAGGGGCCCCAGGTGTACCCAAGAACATGCAAGATGTCCTGATTGCAATATTTAGACTACAATGCCATAGGAAGCTACATAAACAGGACATCATCCATGCAACCGCAATATTGATAGGAAGCCCCACCTGGGAAGAATTCCTCATATGATCTTACGGAGAGCATCTGCTGTCCACATAATTCACTGATGCAACTTTATAGCAGCCACAACAGCAAGGGAAATAGTCATGGATCACTAAGATCTCTGTCGCATGGATTCTCTGAAACAAGAAATCTACCAGCGTCGGACACGTCATGTTGGATTCCTACATACTCTTTTTATTAACAATCTAAAACTTGGAGCTGATAAAAAGAAACATTCTCTCTCCTAAATATAACTAAAATATTAAAATATAAGTAATCACTAAGAGTAACATTAGTGCATTTTTTTTCTTCTAATTTCTATTATCTTATTTCTACATATTATTTTTCTTGGAAATAAATATTTTGCAAAAATTCATTTGAACATTGTGCCAAGCAAACGAATCCTATGTTTTAGGACACCCCATGTCAATATCGAATTCCAATACGCATATCCATGCTTGCACAACTTCGCCTAAAATTGAAGGTAGACATGATACAGTTATCTAACTTAAGAAACTCCGTATAGCACATAATCTAATTTTAATTTAAGAAACTCCCACAAAGCCTACTTCTAAAAGCCTACTAAAATACAGATGCAGTCACTGAACTTTCCAATGTGCACAGAATTTAAGCTAATACTTTTTTCAAACGGATAAACAAACAACTGCATGCATGCTTGAATAATATAAACTTAAATATTAACAATACAATTTAACTGAAGAAAGATCTTTGCATTCTCTACCAAGGTTATTATCATCGACATATATATAGGCTGCTCATTTAATGTAGTGAATATTTTCCATCTCAAAACAAATGGCAAAAAATGTCATTATACAACGTAAATATAATTAACAATTACTAAATTCATAGAAAGTTGGCAAAACGAGTTCTTTTCTTTTAAAATATCGGTAATACAGCAAAGCAACATCAATATATTAAAGTTTCCGCCATAGCAAACAAAGTTAGATTATGCATATTATTGTATGCCTAAGATAAAACTATTCATCATTATTCAGCATACACATTTCCACAATATAAGTATACTTGAACAGTGATTAACTGATTAATGATTATACCACAGTTGCAGTTAGGCTTCAATGGGGATGATAATATACCCAAAAGAAAGCATTCAAGTTTACAGAAATGCACAGATATTATTTCATGCACAAGCCAACCAATTCTTCAGGAAATCAAACAACTGATTCATCCAACAGAAAAGCCTTCAGAACATGAAAAAATTTGCTTACAGTGACACTAAAAACGTACTTCTGGAACAGGGATGCAGATAGATTTGAGATTTTGACAATCCAGTTCTTATTACAATTCAAAGTCAATCCACAAGCCAAACCAAATACAGCATTGAGATACTATCTCAGCATACAAAAATCTACCCAACATGGCTGCCACACAAAGATCAAAATAACGGTTGCGGCAAGTGTAATGACCGGTGACCAAAACGTCATGTAGCAGGCAATACATAGCAGGCGTAGTGGTGTGAATTAAAAAAGTTGTCAAAAAGTCAAAAAAAAAAAATATCCAAAAAATCCAGAATATTGAAAAATGTTAGAATTTGATGCTTTTTTCCTATAATAACTACGATAGGGGAATGTAGCAGTCCTCCCAATACATAGAAGTTTTGTATCGTTGAATGATTACAAAACAACAGTGTTGATCTAGTTTTTCCTATGTATTCGTGTTGGTTAGCTATACCAATTTAGAAATTGTTATGCATTTCTAAGTTCAAGGGCAGACCTAGGTTTGTGGGACCCGGGGCGAATTAAATCCAATAGATTTTTTTTTTGTTTTTTGGTAGAATCATGAAATTTGAATGGAACCTTGGAGTAGGGGTGGACTTAAGTTAAAGCGATCTGGGCAGTTGCCTCAAGTTGGAATTGACATCCCCATAAGAGTTGAATGAGCCTTGGAGTATTCCCCACGTGTCTAAACTTGTCGCTCTACATATGTCTAAAGATAGCTCCACATATGTAAAGCTTTGTTGGTAAGGAAAAAAAAGAGAAAAGACAAGACAAGAAAAAAAACATTGCAATAACACACCACTTCCTCTTCTTCAACCTCTTATTTCCAAAATCCCTTCGCACCGATTGTTGATCGTGCTGCTCGTCACTAGTCCCTATGTATATATAGACTATTGCATCTTCATCTGCCAAAAATATTTAGTATAATCCATCCTAATCACTCTATACCTAAATCTAAACGCTTAAATCTCCAAACCCTAACTCAAAACCCTGAATCCACAAACCCTAATCCAAATCCCTGAATCCCCATATCCTAAGCCCTAAACCATTAAATCTGAGCATATCAACAAATCCAATGATGACCAAATCCATTCTTGTTATCATTTCTTCTTACCCCCACTATGACTCAAAGATAAAATTCCACTCTCATTATCTAAAGGTTGGGGGCTTGACAAAGTGAAAAGGGAAAGGATGGGTGTCCTCAAAATGTTCTTGTATACAATTTTTTCTTACACACTCACTCACCTTAACTTGCAGCGATCTCCATTGGGCATTGATTTTGACATATAGATTTAGTGAAACATGATAATGTGAGTTTGAGTATCTAAAATTAAGGTTAGAGTAATTTTTTCTCCATCTAATGATTTTTGGTACTTCTGATTAACATCCTAATCTTCAATAATTATCAAGCATCTAGTTGAGTTCCACGAGTTGGACATTTTCTAAAGAAAAACTTGTTGGTGCTCTTTGGTAATGTGAAAAAGTTTAGCGAAGTCTAGCAATTTTTTTTTTTTCAAATATAAAGTCTAGCATAATTTTAGCCCCACCCAAATGAAAATCCTGGGTCCGCCACTGTCTACGTTCATAATTCAAATAAGCAATTTAGCACAACTATGCATAATAAAGGATATATAAATTATAAAATAATGCTTAAATAAAGTTTAAAATTCTTTTGACCAACAAAAAAAAAATTTAAAATTCAAGACAAATAACAAATTAACTTTCATCAAAACAGAAAATGTATTTTTGTTGAGAGTAGAAAAAAGAATACCTCTACCAAAGGGGGTGTCTACCAAGTACCAAGATACAGCTATTGAAGAGCCCTTGAGAGAAACTCTCTATATCGGCCTCAATTCGGAGAGATCTTGCATTTTTTTGTGTTCTTTTAAGCATAGAAGGGTAGAAGAGTTGTATAGAAATGTTGTTTGGAGAGAAGAATAAAAGATATAAGTCTATGTATTTTTTAAAAAAAATTGGAAACTGGCAGTCAGTCTCACACTGTAGCGGACCATAGCAACCGATGCGGATGAGAGAGGTGCTAAATACCATTTAACATAGTGGTCTTGGCCGCTACGCCCGATATAACGTGGCGGCCGCTATTTTGATCTATTTAGCCACCCAAGCATAAGAAATTTGAAAGCACAACCACACATAGGGCCTGTTTCTTTAGTGGAATTCATAGAATTCTTGTCTGCAGAATTTTGAAATTCACAGACATGGTGGAATTCCTGAATGCTCCCTTGTAATTGAGCATTCAGAAATTCCACCAAAACACAAAGGGGCTGGAATTCTTGGAATCCCAAAGGTCATTTAAGACCTTTTAGATGACTATAATTTTAAAATGCTTGTGAAGAAACATTGTATTTGTAAATGCCATTGCCAGGGGACAAAATGTCACATCATGTCCAAACCCCAACATGACAGATTTCCGTAAAAAATTCTAGTAAAGAAACGGACCCATGATGTCAAGTTTCTTGAATGTTATGCTATAAATTTCAACCATATTGTTGTATATAACAATGTCACCCGAGTGTAAGGTACATCAAGGATTGTGTACGATGAGTCATCTTAATCTAAAATTCTCGAGAAATAGGGGCAACGGTTTGAAATGCCCAAAGATTTAGAGTTTAAGACTACAAAAAGGGGATTTGTCATTGACTAAATAACCGACTAGGTTATTCTAGCGTCCTTTGAAAGCTCCAAGCATCATAGGAGGTGTGCAAACACACAATATAAAAAATAAAAACTGTGAACTGGCAGGAATTTTAACCAAATTTGAAAACAAAAGACATACAAAACTATGACAAAAAAAAAAAAAAAACTTCCATATTTGTCAATCAAGAAAGGTAAAGCATAACATAATTGCAACCCATGCCACAAGTGATTTCTGTAGCAGAAACCACAGTCACGGCAATCAATCATTCAGAGCAGCACTCCACACAGAAAACGTGCAAATAGACAAAACTAAGCAAAACTACACATCAAACACAAACAAGCAAAAAGTAGCATACATTGTGCAAAGCAAATAGAGCAGAATGACTGGTGTTTAAAGGTACTGCAAACAGATGGCTCCAACGCTAGTAAACGAGTTTGTAAGGACAATTAACTCTACTTTCTTATCTTTGACTACTGGCTATCACAAACAAACTGCATCTCAAGGCAGGGCAGAGAAACGGCTACAAAAGTTTGGAAACGATTCATCAAAGCAGATTACAGGTCTGCATTCACCACAACCATTTAAAGCATTTGCGCCAATCGCTGTC
This sequence comes from Camphora micrantha, assembly GCA_003546025.1. Classification (NCBI taxonomy): domain Eukaryota; kingdom Viridiplantae; phylum Streptophyta; class Magnoliopsida; order Laurales; family Lauraceae; genus Camphora; species Camphora micrantha. The sequence continues at coordinate 15,906,348 of QPKB01000006.1, read as the reverse complement.
ATACACCTGAATCAGACACCCATTGTAACTGAATCCATCATTCAACAACATACTGCAAACTTAAAATCAAGAAAAAAAAAATCAATAAATGGACAAAAAAACTTCTTAATCAAGCAATGACATAACAGAAGAAATCCACCCAACTTTCCAAAAACAAACAGCAGCAAAAAAATGAAAATCTGATCCCTTGGCCTAAAAAGACAGCAAGCATACAATGATAAGCAGTACAACCAGAAATATCTTTCAAGATTAAACCTAGATCATAAGAAGTAAATAGAATCATATCAATATATAACGTAGGATAATTGGACATGTATTTGCAGGCAGGAATATAAAAGAACATTGTAAACATGGTTTGAAATGTCATCCAATATGATAAATATCACCGAATAAGTGAATATGCATATCACACTTTTACATAAACTACTCGATGAGATGCAAATACATGGTGGGAAAAAAAAGAAGAAGAGAAGCACGCGATAATACTAAAAATGGCATCACACGTCTCAATTATTTAATAATTACCACCTCAAGGTACTTTGATAAACAAGGTTTTCAAAAATCATACGAAGCACATAGAATCACCGCGTGACTGGTTTTCTGATGTAGCAATACCATGTTCTTTACACCATATTATTTATCTCAAGTCTGTTACGAATCCAACTGTTGCAAGAAAGCTTGGCAAAACAATAAATGTTCCAGGCCCAATCAAACCTATCCAAGGTTCAGCTGAACCCAGAACAGGCCAACCACTCTCACAAACAAGTCCAGACAAGCCCAATTACAGAACAGCCTGGGTCCAAGAAAATGACCAGTTGACCAAGACCAGCAATGCCATTCTAAAAGAAGCCGCCCAAGAAGCTCTTCAGATCCAGTTGAACAGTTCTTGAGGCCCAGATGAACTGCCAGCATTCAATTTTTTCCCCTTTTCATTCAGATGCTTTTGAATTTCGGCATTAGATTTAGAATTTTTTGTCATGACAGAATATGAAAGGTATGATAAATTCTAATGGTTATCTACATTTATTCGTTGACCATTGTTATACGAGATAGTTTCCTTTGGTTTTTCTAATATATTTGAAATCTTGGACTATCATTTATTCACCTCTTTGTTTATATAAATAGTCTACTCTGGGTCTTGTTTTCACACATATAAGCTGGAACGAGATGAGATTTCACTAGTTTTCTTAGGTGACTTGAATAGAGACTGAAGAGAGTTGCAGAAGATATTGCATGTACAAGGTGGCAGGCCAAATATTTATTTCCATCCAAAGAGAAACAGAAACCATGCAGTTAAAACAACACAACTCTAATCAGAAAGAATCATGGAGTAAAGAAATCAAAGCCAAAAAAGCACTGACCTCGAAGAAACAGGACCCATGGCGCACACAAAAATAACAGATTATAATTCATGAAACATGCACAACAATAGCCAACGTGAATCCATCCCCACAAGAACAAGACAAATAACGAGAGGCACACACTTCAAAGCAGAAACCAATGACAAAGACACGAGCATAAATAAATGAAATTCATGCACTGGGAACACCAACTGTAGATAACTTGAGAGTGGGTTGGGGGAATCAGTTGTAACGTGCAAACAATCAGATGAGAAAAAAAAATGGAGCACACAAGCAAACAATCACAAACCATTATAAGCAAAAGGAATCCAGTAAACCCAAACCACTAGAAGATGAGAAAAAAAAAAGAATGAACCCAATCAATCAAAACAAAACCCAAACATTGGATAAAGACACAAAAGCAAAGACCAATTATAACTCAAGAGTGAAACAACAAGGGCACATATGACACAGACCTTTCAAATTCAACTTTAAACAGAACGACATGAAATCATACATTTTAATAGTAAGGTGATCTTACAGATCAACCAATGCAACAAATAGAAATGCAGCAAGAAAAACACCAAAAATGCACAATATAAGTTACCATAGTATGAATTAGAATCTTGACAGCACACCAAAAACCCAGATTCATCCATCTCAATGATCAAAATCACCATTAACTTAACCAAGCAAAAATCCTACTATGACAACACAAAACAGGCAGTATAGTGTAAAAGGCAAAGATATATCACAAAATTTAAAGAGAGAAAAAAGAAATGAGAGCATTACCTTAGTAATACGGAGGCATACCCTGGTACATCCCTCCAGAAGGAGCCCTTGGCGCCAGTGAGGAACCTGCCTGTGGGTGGTTTTGACTCTCGTAAGCAGAGGACGACAACCCAAAATGCCCACCTTCAGGATAACCACCCGAAGTCTGAGGCAATTGATACATCGAGCTCCCACTGTACCCAATAGGACCAGGCGCACCATACTGCAAAGAACCATAACCAGGACCATGCCCACCAGCACTGCCGCCCAAACTGGCACCAAAACCACCAGCATTGCCTCCTCCCAATGATGATGGTGCCTGGTTCCCAACAGAGGACAGCCCCTGCCCACCAATCCCACCAATCGAAGATTTCAAAGGTGTGTTCAGATTGTAATGGCTAAGCCCCAACACCTGGTTACCGCCAGAGAAACCACCCAATCCCCCATATGATGAGAGCCCGCCCGGCGCGCCATATTCTTGATTGGCCGGGGCACCCGACGGCTCCTGAATTCCTCCACCCACCTTCCCTTTCTTCCCATCAATTGCTATCTTGCAGACCAGCTGATGCCCGTCCACATTCTTGATTGGCTCGACCAGAGCCGCCCTCGCCGCCTCCAACGTCCTGTAAATAAATAGCGCGAACCCTCTCGACTTCCCGGTCTGCTTATCGTATCCCAGCGGCCCCTCCTCAATTTCTCCATACAAAGAGAAATGCGCCAGGAGCCGATCAGAGGGCATGTCGAACGGGACACTCCCGACGAAGAGCTTCCTCTGAGAGAGGTCGACAGCAGCAGGGGCATTGGCGGTGGAGCCGACCGCAGCAAGCTGGGCGACGGTCATCCGGCCGTCAATCTTCTTGCTCGGCTCCTTGAGGGCGCGGAGGGCACCGTCGATGTGCTTGAAGGTGACAAAGCCGAAGCCCTTGCTCTTGCCGGTGGCCCTGTCGAGGATGACAATGGCCTCGTCGATCTCTCCAAAGAAGGCGAAGTGGGAGCGGAGGACGTCGGTAGTGGTCTCCCAGCCGAGGCCGCGAATGAAGAGCTTGCGCTGGGCGGGGTCGCGGTCGGCGACGGAGCGGACGGCGTCGAGGATGTCGGGGTGGCGGAGGGTGGCGGACTGGAGGATGTCGAGGAGCTGCTCGGTCGACAAGGGCTCGATGATCTTGCGGGCGTCTTCTGGGGTCAGTAGTATTGATGGTGCGTAATCGTCCGCCTTAAGCTTCTTCGACGAAGGATCATCCATGGCTTCCATTAGATCAGATCAGAAATGAAGAAGAGATTGCAGAAACCCTAGTCCTAGAGATGGAGAAGAGACTGCAGAAACCCTAAACCCTATAGAGGAGGAGAGAGATTAGAGAGAGGGAAAAGTGTAGAAACCCTAACCCTAGCGGAGGAGAGAGAGAGGGGAAATTGGAGAAGGGAGAAACCCTAGCGAAGAAGAGAGAGAAGAGGAACGAGAAAGATATTTAGAGGGGGGATTGGAGAGGGAAAGTAATCCAAGCGAAATTCAATTGCGATGGGGAGGGAATCTTCGCGCCAGTGAAGTAAAGATGTACCGGCAAACAGGTCGGGTTGACAGCACGGTAGGTCCACTGGTGGAAATGCAACCCAATACGCGACCCGTCGTTCCATTGTTTTTTTTGTTTTTTTCAAGTTAAGATTGGTATATACTATTGACAGTGACTAAAACACAACAAAGGGACCCACAGGACTAAAAAAAATATTGAACAAAAAATAAGAGGAAGCTTACAATTGGCTAAAACAATAGACCCATAGCCCGAGCCAGGGAAAAAGAGGAAGCACAGAGCATTAGATGGAACAACCGATACAATTGTAGTTTCTCATATAAAAGCTGGAGACCGATACCAACCGATAGCTTCTTTGTCAAAATTAGAGTAGATGGTTGAGTTTAGACTAGTGAAAAAGAAGAGATATCATGCGTTCTTAATACCTATGTGTCTAGGGAGATAGTTTAGGGTTGGTAAGAGTAGAATTGATTAATTTTGTGTCTATCAACTCCATAAGAGAGCTTGAATACTTGGGAGTTTCTTTAATAAGAACAGAAGTTGCATTGAAAGCATTTCTATTAGCAATAATATTTATGTAATGAATAGAGCTTATTTGTCCCTTGAAGAAGCCCACTCTAAATCTATCTCTTAGGGAGAGAAGAAGATTCCAGTTTGACAAAATACATATTTTTGAAATCACGCTTCACTTCTAGATGATATGTTATAGGACATAGGATGGGAAGTAAAAGAAATTATCAATCCTTCATTTTATAACTTTTAAGTGAAAGGTACAAGGGGCATCTTTGGTTTTATTTAAATATATAAATATATAAAAAAAATAAAGGTCAAGCATGGCCATGCTTAGTACTGTCCAAAGCCCGACCCTAAAAATTTGGGGCCTTTAAAAAGTTTGCCCAAGCCTAACTCTTAAGACTTTTCTTAAAAATAGAAGCCCTCATTTTTAGGGTTTTATGAGGGTCGGGTTAAGCTTCCTCATATGAGAGCCGAATTAACATGCTTAAGTGGATATGATAACTAATGTGTATTGTTCATTTATCTAGTTAGCAGAAAAGGCAAGTTCCACAACCCAATGGAGTTTTCAAATTGAATTTTAACGAACCAGTACATCTATTCTTACACATGGCTATGAATTTAAGTATGATCCAGAACGATGAGGAGCTTATGCTAAATGCACTTTTGTGTGGGATTAACACCACCAATCCCCTTGAGCTATAATTAAATGGTTGTTTATCTTTTACACATAGGATATGGAACCAAAGTTTACATTTGTAAAATTTACACATGTAAAACACAATACATGTTCATTTGGAAGCACCATTTTTTCAAGATTAAACATTAAATGGTTCGAATTACATATGCAAAATCTTTATATATATCAAAATCTATGAGTGCTTAGGACACGAAACTAAGGGCTTCTTTGTTTGCAATAAAATATGCAGGAATTCAATGCATAAGATTTGTGCCATAAATAATAAAAAAAGATAAAGACCATAAGTTAACTTTCAAAAATGAGCACCAAATAACATTTTCTTTTATGGAAAGATAATCAAATTAAGAAGACATATATAAATAAGTTTGTTCATTTTCCATCTTCCTTTGATTCTATTTCTAAAGGGATTTTTACCAAAAAATTATAACTCACTTTTTGTCAAATACTAATAAGGATTCAATCTTTTCCCAAAAAGTGATAAGCAAGTGTTTTGGTTATTTTGCTGGACTAAAGTACCCATAACCTTTGCTCCAATAAAAAGCCCTAATCTTTTAACCAACTCTTCCCCCTCTTTTCATCGTTTCACAGCCATAGTAACCCCTTAGCAACTCTTGCGTCATCTTTTTTCCCTCATTGGCCTAGTATTATAGTTAGCACTCTTAGTAATTATTTTTATGGGTAGATGGCTGAGATAGTATTTATTTCATTGAATATTGGCTGGGATTGCATCTAGGGTTATTTGTTGTTTAACACATATTTAATCAAATGGTAGTGCTCACTCCCACTCCACAGGAAATTTTCTTGGAGGTTTATTTTGGGGATTAGTGGTATTCGCCAACTGGCTATTGGTGTGAAAGCTCCAAGTTTTCCCCCTAAAGTTCAAAAATATTGTCTTTAATCTTCTATGTGATGCTTATGAGTGTGAGACCCATTCAATTGTTGTTGCTTCATCAGAGATTGGTTGGAGGTTATCTATATTATTTTTTTTTTTATTCTATTATGCAGATCTTTGTCAGTATTTAAATAGATCAGCAGTAGAAGAGGGATAACTTGCTGGATTTTTTTTTATTGTTCATTTAGTGGAGATCTTCTTGGTCGTGTCTGCTTGCCTGCGGAAGTGTTCACTATATTTTGAACTTTGTGGCACTTTCTATTGGATTTCTTTGTAATCCTATTTTTAATTCCACTTGTTTATTGATCCTCTCTCAATTTCTCTACCTATGAGTTTAGCTAGAGTTGATCAATTCAATTTGTTGAAACAAGTTGAAAAAATATTGCAGTTCTCTGTTTTTAATTTGATTCAGAGTTCAAATCCATCAATTCGCAGGAATTTCTGATTGCTTTCAATAGTAACACTTTGCTTTTTGTTAAGTAGATACTTGAGAATGGATTATTGGGATACTAGAAAATGGAATATCGACATTAACAAAATTAAACCAAAATTCACATAATACTCAATTTAATGATACTTGTTCAAAGCAACATTAACATTCAAGACAAGGTATCTCTGGTGGAATGTGGGAATGTGCAGCTTCCCTTTCACAAAAAGTAATTTTTCCCTAGATTTGTGAGTCATTTGTAGATAAGGAGCCACTTGCAATATCGCGACTTAGTCACGATATTGCCTCTTCATAGCACGTGTTCCAATCAATGAATGACATGACACTTAAAATTGTCTAAATCAAATTCATGAAAATTCCAAAAATACATGATACGTGTCACAAGTCAAAATTTGACATGTGACGCTCATGTGAACCATTTCTCAACGGCCCTTTCATGCTTCTCAACCACTAAACGACACTTAAAGGTGGCTACACCACGTTCCACAGCATAGGGTCGCAAGAAACCTCCCACGACCCCCCATTTTGAAAAATCACATAGTACCGCAACCCTTTTTCTATACTTTTTTAGCCTTCCCATAATTGAATTGCGGTTTTAGAGAAAGTGTGATATTTTTGTTTTGGATGAGAAACAGATGTGAGGGAGATCATGAGGATTTGTGCCCAAGCCACCCCTAAGTCCCTCAAACCTATAAATAGGCCATTTTAAGCCTGCAAATGAGGTTTGGAAATCAATTGGGAATTTGTTTAAAACTTGTTCCAAAATCTTGACGATCTAAAGGAAAGAAAAGAAGAAGAAAAGAAAGGACAAAGACGAAGCTTCCTACGCAAGGAAGAATAAGTTATGCAATAGCTCCAGCTCGGTCTCCCATGACCCATAAGGTGCTTAGAACCTCTAGGGCACTCCTTCGGAGGGAATTTTAATTCCAAAATATTATTAAACTCCTTCTATTTCTTATAAATTTTGGTTTCTTTGTCTACCTAGGGACAAAATGGCTTTGGATCAATATCTCATCACGTAAATTACCTTCACCGCGACCAACGAACACAAATAGACTTAAGTGACGTGATGAAAAGCGTCATGTTCGGACCAAAACTTCGACTATCCACGGGGTTGCCAATTTCAAAGGCTAAACCCAAAAACTAACATAAAAACCGAAAAATTATAATGAATTAGACTCATATGCATCCTACGGTCTTAGAGACCTGAAAATGACTTTTCAACCCCTTTTTCTACACTTTTGTAGCATTTTCGATCGTTTAATTGTATGTAAATGACCTAAACCTGCGAGTCCGAACGTCAACTCCACAATCTTTTGATGTAAGATTCAAGTTTTGTACTTAAAAATTGAAATGCAATAACAAATACATTCTCATATTGTGTTTTCCCTCTGTCTTAGGTGACATACAATTTCTCCTTTTTATAAATATTTGCTTCTTTTTGTACTGATGGCATCCTCATGCTCGCGAATCACCAGAAAAGCAGCTAAACATTCATTAATCCAAAATCTAATTCTAATAAGACTCGATGTAAGATATTTTTTCATCCTTCTATGAACTAGCCCGTAGTTGAAACTGGCCACTTAGCAGCTACTCATTTGGGTTGACTAACCCATATTGTATCCAAAAGCCCCTAAATTCTTAAAGCTTATCTTCTCTCTCTTTATTCAAGACTCTTGTAAGGAGGAGGTTTTGTTGTGAATAGGATTATATTGTATCAAATTAATGATTTAGGTTAATTAGATCTCTTTTTATTTCTTTTTAAAAAGTAATATATTGGTTGATAGGTATCTAAAATATTTTTGACATAAATACCCATTTTCTTCTATGAAGAGTGTCCAATCTAATTTGTGTGGATTTCTTTCTCTCTAATTTAATTGTTGGTGAATCCAATTATATTTAGGGTTGATCTTCCCATGATTTGGATTCAACAAATGTCTTCAATGCCTGTGTTATTTAGTCGTTACATAATTGATGCAAATCCTATTTGTTGGCCAAGGACAAACCCAGGTACTGGGCCTTAGGGGAATTGTCCTTGCAGCCTTGAAAAAGTCCAAAAGGGGCTATAGCCTATAGGATAAACGGCTCATGCTCAATCAGAAATAAGTCCTCCCCAATCAAACGACAAAATAATGAAGAAAACAACAAATTTTCATTATCTGTGTTGTGATCTAGGGCCTACGAGAAGAGATCAAGCATGCACAAGAAAACATACATATTTACGTGATTCGGCTTTTGACCTACGTCCACGGGGAAGACGAGAGAATTCGATATGCAATCAGAAGAGATTAACATCCTAAAGACTTTTAGTCGCTATTTATAATATCAGCCCCAAAACCTTGTTGCACCCAAACACTACTTCTTAACCACAATAGATCTATAACAGGCCTACTTCTGTTCACATTACAAGTTAGGTAATCCAGGGGCCCGATTAACCAAGATCAATTAACTTCTATCGAGCCATACAAATTAACAAATCTCTACCTTGTGCGAACATTGAAACTGATCCTCATATACAAAATGCGACTCACCGTCTCTACCTACCCCTTAGGGCACTCAGGTACTGAGCACACCGATCAATTCCAAGCAATGCTTGAACTTGAATTTAACCAATTCCTTCATGAATGCACAAAATCACTTGTACCATTGTCCAGAAGCTTGCTTCGACCCATACAATGATTTCTTCAAACTGCATACATGATTAGGAATTTTAAACTGCACTCTACCTGCACTGGAAGCTCCTTTCTCTTCTTAGTAGAACCGCTTGCATCCGATAGCCTGATTTTCCTTATCAAGAGACTCAATCTCTAAGTCATACTTTCTGCATGTTGACTACTTTCCAGCCCTTCCATTAATTCAAGAGACTCAGTCGTCAATGCGTATACAACTATATTATCATGGCTACTGTCTCATGTCAATGCTTACGTTGTCATATCCTCGAAACCATATCTAATCGGTGATTTCCTTTCTCTCTGCGGTCTACCCGTCTGCAGCATCTACAGCTCTATCCGCTACAGCTGCTGCATAGTCTGATTATCTCCTGTATCCTGGGAGGAGCCGAATGCACTCTCATTCCTGACTCCACCTGAACAGTATTACTGTTGCTACCTACTTTTATCTCCTCCACCTGCTTTCTCGCTTTAAATAAAGCATCCTCATGAAATGTAACATCCTTGGTGATGATAATTCTAAGTGAATCCTAATCGGTATACAACAACCTGTATCCTTTCACCCCAGAAGCATATCCCACCAAGATGTACTTCACAACTTTTGGTTCTAACCTATCGGTTTTCACATGAGCATAAGCAGGACAACCGAAGATCATCAAGTTAGAATAATTAGCTGGATTACCTGACCACATTTCTTCTGGTATTTTGCAACCAATTTTTGTGTGTAGAGACCTATTTATCAAGTAGCTTGCAGCATTTACTGCCTTAGCCCAAAAGTCCTTGGACAATCCGGCAGTAAACAACATACAACGGGCTGTATCCAAGATCGTTCTATTCATCCAATTTGCAACTCCATTCTGCTATGGAGTTTCTGTAGTGGTGTAATGCGCGAACTATGCCATGATCTGTGCAACAGTTCCCAAACTTTGTCGTTCTGTACTCCTTGCCATTACCTATCCTGAACTTCTTCACCTTCCTGCCAGTTTGTTTTTCAACCATTTCCTTCCATCGCTTGAATGTAACAAATGTCTGATCCTTCGTCTTCAGAGTATAAACACAGACTTTCCTTGAATAATCATTAATAAAAGTTAGCATAAACCGGACCCGCCCTTAGAGTGAACCTTAAAAGGCCCCCCCATATATCTAAATGAACATAATCAAAGATACCTTTCGTACGATGAATACCTGTATTGAAACTGACATTTCGATGCTTTCCGAATATGCATCTCTCACAGTAATCCAACTTGCCTGTCTTTGTGCCACATAGCAAATTTTGATTGCTCAGTATTGTCAATCCCTTCTCACTCATGTGACCCAAGCACAAATGCCATAAACGCGTTGAGACAGATTCACTGTCATTTGAAGAAGACACTGCAGCTCCACCGTAATAGTATTTCCAAATAAAACATAAAAGTTTTCAACTCTATTGCCTCTCATAAGAACCAGAACACCCTTCACAACCTTCATAACTCCACCTTCAACTGAAAACTTACAACCATCGGAGTCCAAGGCAACAAGAGAAACAAGATTCTTTTTCAGATTTGGAACATGCTGAACTTCTACAAACGTTCTGATGATTCCATCATGCATCTTGATTTAAACTATTCCAATTCCAACCGTCTTACATGCAATATTGTTGCCCATCAAGACACTGCCACCGTCGATTTCTCTATAAGTGGTAAACCAGTCCCTATTGGAACGCATGTGGTAGGAACAACCTGAATCAATAATCCATTCATCCTTACGACGAATACCATTTTCAATCACAGAAAGTGCATTGTAGAAAACATAATTCGATATTCCATCTGCAACACTGACTGAATCATCCGATGACGAATATTCTATTATTTTTTTCACTTTTCTCTACTTTTCGGGACAGTTTTTTCTGATGTTCCCTTTCTTATGGCAATAATAACATTTAATGTTTTTCCTATTGGGTTTATGTTTGCCATTATTACTGGAGTCTTTTGTTCTTCCTCAAACTACCAAACCCTCACCTGAACCATCATTGTCAGTCACAATCTTTTTCTTCAACTCCTTAGAGATCAAGGCTGCCTTTACATCCTTTTTGGATAGAGTATCTCTACCACACATCATGGTATCAACAAAATGCTCATATGAAGGTGGTAACGAGCACAACAACAAAATAGCGTGGTCCTCATCATCAATTTCAACATTGATATTTTTCAGATCCATAATAGCTTTTGTGAAAGAATCAAGGTAAGTTGAAACAGATGTACCTTCCTACATTTGTAATGTGAACAACTGCTTTTTCAGATACAAGCGGTTCATGAGAGACTTCGTGATGTACAAATTCTCTAACTTCTACCATATGCTAGCAGCAGAACCATACAGATCTCTGATCAAACTCTAGATCGTCAAGATATCTCGAAAACAAACTTCGGCCTCTGATCGTACGATCGAACTGGCTTTGGCCGTACGAATCTGCTGACGTCAGCGCTTCCTGCGGGCTTTGCTTCTGTGCTTCTGCATAGTGGGTTAGGTCAACCTGCATTGGACCCAACTTGGACTGGCCTGGCGGATGGGCTTCTAGAACGAATCAGGTCAAACCTAACCCGACTTGAATTCGACCTGAAACTGACCCAACAAAGGGTCTTCTTCCTCCTCCTCTCGTTCTGGAACCAGAAAGCAGCGTTGCTGCTTCTCCTTCAGCCACGGTGCGGCGCGACAGTACGAGTGGGGAACCTCCTTCTCATACGACACGCAGCGACAACTCCGACGAACGGAATCTCCGGCGGTTGTTTACGGAAAATGATGTGGGGTCCAACCTCTATAAATCAGATCGCCCCTGTTTCCTCCTCCTCAAGTTCGGCAACAGAAGACCTAGGTCAGCGGTCTCCTCTCTTCTTCCTCAAGTCCGGCAGGGGCCAGACTCTTCTCCGGCAATGAGATGCATTCTTTTTCTCTTATTCTTCACACCCTTCACTGTTCTGTGCAACGAAGCCTCAGGAGACGAGAAACTCTAGAGATGGATGGCGATAAACGGCGCGAGCAGATGTTTGCAAAACACATAGTGAACCAACCCCCTCCCGTTCTTCTTCCCTACTGCAACAATAGAACCTAGGCGCAAACAGGGCACCCTTTTCTTCCGATCTTTTTCCGCGATGCAAGCCCAGGCAGAACCTGTGCTTTTGTTGAGATCTTTTGCAACCAGGGACGAGATCATCTTCACCCTACTGCATCGACCTTCTTTGTTTCTCTTTCAACTACGGCGACGATCTACTCCTGCAAATCGATCTAGAACCGGGTAACGATCCCTTCTCTTCTTTGTGATTTGTGTGGCCCACCGAGATCAAAGATCTCCCTTTGCACAATCCAAAAAACACTATCTTAATTTTGAGATCTAATCCGTCGATTACGCAGCCATAACTCCAGCCCTTTGAAATCCGATATGTTGGATTTCTTCTCATCACGCGCAACGCTCTGATACCAGTTTGTTGTGATTTAGGACCTCCGAAAAGAGATCAAGCACACACAAGAGAACACACAGATTTACGTGGTTCGGATTTTGGTCTAAGTCCACGGGGAAGACGGGAGAATTCACTATGCAATCAGAAGATGTTTATATCCTAGAGACTCTTAGTCGCTATTTATAATATCAGTCCCAAAACCTTGTTACACCCAAACACTAATTCTTAATCAGAGTAGACCTATAACAAGCCTTTCTAATCACAGTACAAGTTGGGCAATTCAAGGGCCCGATTAACCAAGATTAATTAACTTCTATTGAACCATACAAATTAACAATCCGCCCCCCTCAAATGAAAATCTTGAGTTTGCCACTGATGTTAGCAAGTACTATAGTTATTTGTTGGTTTAACGATTGATATGCAAGCTTATAATCTTGGAAAGTGGCAAATTTAACATCTTTATACTAGTTTTTTAAATCATTTATTGGTCCTTTTTGGGGGTAAGCTTAGGCAGGATATCATTATCCAAATCTACCTTACATAATTTGGTTCTTTCATCCTGCACAATGTTAGAGCAAAATATTGTGTTTCGATCAAAGGATAAAAAAAAGTTCCCTTTAATTGATGGTCACTTAGACTTTTACATTAGTAGAATGGTTATTCAAGAAAAAATGGGGTCGTTACCTGCATTTTGAAATCCACATTGGCTAATTAAATACTGTATGCTCATGCATAAACTTGAGGTGCACATTAGTCCTTCTCCCACTCACAATCCAATAGAAAATCATAATTTGGAGGGCACACTTATTTTTAAAGAGATGAAAGACAGCTGGAAAGTATTCCTAATAGTTTGTTTTTTTGTCACTTTATCTATATTTGGTTATTTACAACAATGGGAAAAGTATAGTCCAATCCTTTGCTTTTACCAAAACATTTCACTTTATAAAATACAAATAAACTAGCTACTTTACCTGTTATTAACTTCTCACCTCACTCTTGTCCTTTTAGTTCTTCCTCTCCCTCCTCTCTTAAATTATTTTATCTCATAAAAGTAGAAGCAAACATAGTTTAATTATCTTTTACACTAATTTAATATTTACTTTATATTTTTTTAATAAAAATTTTAAAACACTACCCGAGAAGGATGTAGTTGCTCTAGTGCTTTCAAAATATGACACACCGGCCATATTAGATCCAAGACTATATCGAAAAATAAGGTCCAATAAATATCTTCAACTCTTATATCTTAGGCAGACGATCAACACTTAAAAGAGAAAAGTTTCTATATCATCCATTTGTTGACTCTAATTACTAGCAATGTCTAATGAACTTGATTTCAAAGTCCTCTTGTTTCTTACTAACGAGCCCCTCAAACTTGGTGACTGTTATACCCCGACCCGAACTAATCATGATTAAGGTTAATTAATTGAGGTTAATACTAATTAAGCATGGGTAATTGGATTAATCAAGGTTAATGACCAAAGAGAGACAAACTAGTCTCAAATGATGCATTAAGCATAATGAAATGGATTTGAATGGAATTGAGTTGGTTAAAATGAGTTTAGACTCAAGCAAGATAAGCTAAGGACTTTTCCGTAAATACGGATTTTCACATATTTCGTCAAATACAGAAATTCTTGATGCTAACGTGTGTATCTCAAAGAGTACGTTAACTTTCATAATAAACGCGATTCCATTTGACTTCAAATGGACCAAGTGAGGCGTCATTTGACTCTAAATGTAAATAAGCTTAATAAGAGGGGGTTTTAGTGTAAAAGCTCTTATATTAGAATGAGAGCTTTTCATTCATTCTCACTTCAAGATAAACCCTAGACACCCTTTCTCTTCTTCTCCCTCCATTTTCTCTCCATCAAGTGTGAAGCTATGAGTGATTCAAGTGACCTTTGAGGAGAGCATCTTCATCTTCATCTTCTTCCTCAAGCCATTCCTCCATTATTGAAGGGTAGAGCTTGAGAGAGATCTCAAGAACCCTTCTCCTTTGAGCAACAAGTGAGTACATAGAACTTTTAGTGAATTTCCAAGTTACAATGAGTGATTAGGCATGGTTTCTAGCATAGATAACTTATGGGTTGTGTTTTGATTGTTTTTTTGGATTAGGGTTTGAAATTGGGGATTTTGGTCTCAAGCCAAGCTAAGTAAAAGAGGGCTTTGAGTTCATTGACTTCAAGAGAGGCAAGTATAAACATTGCTTGTGATTAGTGTTAATCATAGTAGAAATGCATGGTATTTTCATTGGTTTTGTACACTTTTCCATTAGATTATGGAGTGCTTATGGTTTAATGGATGATTAGAAGTATGGATTTGTGAATGGATGTTATATGAGGAGGGAACAGGAGGTTTCAAATCTCTTATGCAGATTGTGAAAATTTAATGGAGAAAGAAAGTAGAAGAAGGGAGAGAGTATCAGAATTTCGGATGAAATTCTGAAAGGTTCGCTCAAGCGAACAGTATGTCCGCTCGAGCGAACGAGGTTCTGTTTGAACTATCAGAGGTTCTGAAGAGTTCGCTCGAGCGAACAGTGATTCCGCTCGAACGAACAACGTTCTGTCTTGGTCCGCTCGAGCGAACAGTATTTCGCTCGAGCGAACATGATACTGGCCCAACGATAACAATTAATGAAAATTTGGATTTTGGATTTTTGGATTTTTACGAGAATTTGGAATACGTCTCGTGAGTATAAATGCTTCCCCAATTAGTTTTAAGACTAATCATGGGTTAAATTGAATTATTGAGAATTAATGGTGTTTTGAGAAGGGTTCCATGAATGAACCATAATTGATAGATAATGGCCTAAGCTCTGTGAGTGATAATTATGGAGACTAATAATGCACATATTAAATGTATAAATGTGATGTCCATTAAGAATAACACGTGTATATGAAAACCAATGGTTACACCCAAAATGGTTGTTTAGGTTGAGATAAGATTGAGTAGAACCGTAGGTGGTTAATGATTCTCTCATTGTGTTATTGTAATACAATCTAATGAGATTGGTATTATTGTTATTCTTTTCCTTTGTCATGAAAGGAATCATTGAATTAATTTGAATCCATAGAAGGATTCTCTACTGTTGACCCTTGAGTCTGGCACTACCTAACTATTGTATTAGAGTTCTAAACGAGTTCAATGAATTAATGAATGACTAATCCTGCTGTAGCAGATGGATATTGGGGTATTCCGGAACTCCGCGGTGATGCTAGTTGTCCCTGCCCCGGACACTAGTAAGTCCCACCAAATTTCGATCGGATATTTGGATATTAATTGATGCCTTCCATTGGAAGATGAATCCTCCATTTGAGGGGAGATGGTAAATAAAATGAATCTTTCCTTTGAGGGAAGATGGTAAATGAAATGTAATACAATGAAATGAATGATATGGTAATTGACATTTTCTACATGTTAATTAATTGACATTGTGTCTCCTATTGTCATTGTAGAAATTGTCTAGACTTCTCTAGAATTGGAATTATTATTATATAGATCGAATGAACTCAATATGAATGTGTTAATATGCTATTGCAAGATTTGTTTATACATTGTTGAACCGTCGTGTTCATTAGTGGTATTGATGGCATTACGAGTCTGATTGTCCCTGCCGGACTAGCAGCGCCCCCGGCGGCAGCGGAAGAGATCGCTCCTGGTCCTCCAGGAGGACTGATTGAATGGAATAGACGGGATACCATCTAAAGTGGGTATCCGAGTGCGAAATGGAAATTGGAACATTTTGAGAAATGTTTTTGACGAACTGTTTATAGATTCATTTTGAAATGTAATTAATTGTCATCTGCATAATGTTTTGAATATGCAGTGTTTGACAAATGATTATTGGAAATGATACATGTATAAGGACTTTATTTTGTGTACATGTAAATCGTAAATTGATATTGTCAAATATAATTGTTTCCGTAGAAAGTTTTGTATTTGACAGGTATTTTGAGAACATTATCCCTTGCGGATTCCATTTTAACTTCGGTTAATTCGTGGTTTACGGGAGTAAGTATGTTGATCACGGCTCAGGGTTACCGGATCTCTGGCCCGGGTCGTGACAGTGACACCTGGAACATTAGTTTATCAAGCATCAGGATCCAAATCCATATGTCAAATCATCCATTTCGAGGCCCACTAGATGAATAGAATCATCTTTAGTGCTGTGATTTTATTTTACTGTACGACCCATCCACCTTATAAACATCTTGACGGACGGTCCGTATCCATCGCAACGACCCAGTCTCCTAGATGGTTGGGAGCATATACAAAATAGGAATTCGGATCCTTTGATTCTCACTTGCATAGGCCTTGGTGAGACAATTGAAACTTCGAATGAAGGCTTGTCTATCGAAAATTTAAACCGTTCAAAATAAATTTCATCTTTTTGGATGGGAAGTGGCAAATTTCATTCCAGTAAGAGTTCGTTCCAATATAAGATAAAGCATATACAAAACATATAGGTAAAATATCAAAAAAATTAATGTGTTTTGTACTTTACCAATTATATGCTCAGCCTTGTGACGGACCTAACTCCTATTAGAGTGAATTTTGGGCACATCCCGCACAAGAGGAAGGCATTTATCTTGCATAGGTTAGCTTAATATGTCTCAATCCACAAAAGGATCTCCTTGGGTCTAATCCAAATGACATAATAAACATCAATAATCTGAGAATGGGTATGAGCTTACCTGACTCCATAGCTTTATCTTGAAGGTAACAGAAGCTCCTTGGATTGACAGGGGCTTGAAACTCACGTGGGGTTTACAACTCCTTTGCCTTTGCTATTCTTTCTTGCTTAGTGATGAAGGTCAAGAAATGATTAACCAAAGGAGTTACCCAAATGGGTCCTTTTATAGAAGATTCCTACCCATCAAGGAACCATTATCCCTCAACTATCACCTAACCCTTTAATCTCAGCCCATTATTAGTTTGTTAGCAAGTGAGCTCAAAATAATTTGGTTTCTTAAATATGCAGACAAGTGGATATCATTAAAGTTCCTTAATGGGCTTGTGGTTATATGGGTCACACCCATTTAATCCAACATTCTCCCACTTGGCCCATATGACCATGAAAAAATAAAATCCAAGATTTTAGTTTAAGGAAATTCATTTTCAAATAGTACTTTGTGTGAGTCCATGGATCCGAACCCTAGAGGGGGGGGGGGGGGGTGAATAGGGTGAGCTTCTAATAACTGACCAATTATGCCAAATTCTAACTTATTTAAAATCAATTAGTCACAAGTGATGATATAGAACTAAAGTGCAGAAGATAACAAAAACAATCATCACAAAGTATTCACCATAACACAATGATTTATAGTGGTTCGGCCTCAATGCCTACATCCACTACCGGTTTGTGATCCAACACCCTACCAGATTTCCACTATTTATGCTTTTCAATATGCTAAGAAATAACCTTTACAATATGCTTTCCAAAGCTAAGCAATAACCTCTTACACTATGCTTTTCTTAGGCTAAGCAATAACCTCTTCAACCAAAAGGTTGATTATCTCTCTAAGTAGTGCTTATAATACACTTGATGGAGATACAATTATAGCTCAATACAATGCCTCTTAATTAGGCGGATATAAAAGTGAAAATCTAATTCAGACACACACTATATGAATGCAAAGATGAATGCACAATGTGTATGTATGATGTCCTCAATCAATTTGAAAATTAAAACTCATAAATGTATGCCAAAGGCTTTTAAAAGTTTTAGCTCATAAAAACATTTATGATTGAGGAAAGAATGCTAATCACATGTTAAAAGCAACTTGTAAAAGATTTACCTATCTAGTTCAAGCAAGTTGTGAAAGTTTAAGAACAAAACATGTGATGCATAAGGATTTCAATCAAATTAACAATGAAGCTTAATATATGTATGCTTAAAGCATTTGAAAGTGTAAAACATAAAAATAGATTTGATTGAAATCAAGGGACAAATTACATGTACTTAAAATACAACTTGAAAATGATATACCTATCAAAGTTAAGCAAGTTGTGAAACTTTAAAACAAAAGTACATATGATTTGTGAAGTTGTTGAATCCAAAATATAAGATAGATTTGAAAGTAATTTTCTTATGATGAAAAACAACAACCAAAGATTCAACCAAGTATAGGAATCATGTTACATATAATTTCAAAGATGTTTACAAAACATGATTTACTTAGATATACCAATTTAAGTACTACTTGGTTTGAATCAAAATATTGCATCCAAAACAATAAATCAATTCAAACCATATACATGTTAAGGACACAACAAATCATAGTTTATCATGCTATAAAAGATTTACAAATATTTAAAACAAAGCATGAAAACATATGATTAAGAAAAGTAAAGCTTACTTAGAGATTTAACTTCATTAATCCAAGCTTTAGCTTTCCAAATGTCCCTTAGCCATCCTTAGCTCATTCCCCTTTGATTGGCCTCAAAGCATCTCAAGGAGGGCCTCTTTGTTCCTTTAAAATTCTTTAGGAATGAGCTTCTTTTTATACAAAAAAATGCCCAACGGCTAGTCCCCGGTCGACCTGGTACATTGCCTGGTCGACCTGGCTTTCAACGGTCAAAAATTTGACCATTTGAAAAGAGCACAACGGCTCTTTCCCGGTCGACCCGCTGTGTGCGCAGTCGACCGGGTTCATGGGCTCTGTCGACCGACCACACTGTGGGTCGACCGGGTCCTGGGACCTTTTTCCCCACAAATTGCATATTTCAAAGTATTTCTTTGAGGGGACTTTTGGGCCATTAAATCAAGCTTGGAATCATGATTTAAATTCAATCTAAGTGCTTTTAAAATCATGAAACATAAAAGCCTAAAATGATTTGAAAGATTTAAATCAAATGCTAGCTTGATTCATAAAACTTCTTTTCAAATTAAAATGCATCCAATCAAAACATGCATGAAACATATGATTTACAAGATTTAAAACAATGCATGAGTAAATCAAGATTTCAAGATTTTCTAAATCAATGCAAGTGTGAAAATTCGAATGATGCTAAAATGATAATGCATCCATCAAATTGCAATACACAAAATTCTTAACACTTTGAAAAATGATAAAAACAACCTTGACCGATGCATACCGACTTTAAAATAATTGCCAACGTGTCTCTTATGCTGAGCCTTAATACTATGACTAAATCGGTTTACCAATGTGAACCATAGCGGTTACATGTCTTTAATGACATGCTCCCTTCCATAATTACTCAACTAGCACCTTAACCTAACCAAGTCCTTGATAAGGGTAAAATAAGATATATTCAATGGCCATCATATTTAATTGGGTACGATAATGCCATTCTCTTTAGTATTCTTATTTTATTCACCTTAATACATGTAAATTTGACAAAATAAGAATTACGAAATCATTACTGCAATGATGTCCTCAACAATAAGGCAAATCAATAAGGCCCATATTTCTAAGATGCTCTCTATAAGCCTTTAGCGCCAATGCCTTCGTTAACGGATCCGCTATCATTTGGCTCATTGGAGCCCCACCAATAGACACCAATCAATTTCGTACATTTTCCTTTAATACAAAATACTTAACTTCCAAAAACTTCGATTTACTGGAAACTTTGTCATTTTGAGCAAATCTTCTTGTTACATCATTATCACAAAAAATTTTAAGAGGTTTAGAAATTGTATCCATAATTCGTAAACCTGTGATAAAATCTCGCATCCATAATGTATGACTTGTTGCCTCAAAACATGCCACATATTCGGCATCAAATGTGGATGGAGTCACTAGGGTCTGTTTCGCACTTCTCCATGATACTGTCCCACCAATTAAAAGGAAAATATATCCTGAAGTCATCTTTCTTGTATCGAGGCGTCCAGTGAAATTTAAGTCTGAATAACCGACCACTTCTAATTGATTGGACTTTCTGTATGAGAGCCTGTAGTTCCTAGTGCTACTAAGATATCGCAAGACTTTCTTAACTCCTACCAAATGTGTCATTCTTGGGTCACTTTGATATCTACTAAACATGCCAACTTACAAACTGATATCAGGTCTAGTGCATGTTTGTGCATACATCAGACTCTCTATTGCAGTAGCATAAAGACATTGGTTTATTTGACGTCTTTCGATTTCATTTCTTGGACTTTGCTCTTTACGAAATTTGTCACCCTTAATTATTGGTAAATCTTGGGGCCTACATCCTTCCATACAGAATCTTTTAAGAATAGTTTAATATAGGATTCCTGTGATAACCCAAGTAATCCTCGAGATCTATCTCGATATACCTCGATTCCTATTACAAAGGTTGCTTCTCTCATGTCTTTCATATCAAAACTATTCTTAAGATATTCATTGGTTTCATGAATTATACCAATGTCATTACTAACTAGCAAAATATCATCAAGATACAATATCAATATTATAAACTTACTCCCACTAACCTTGAGATAGATACAATGGTCTACTGGATTTTTGGAAAAATCGAATGATGTGATAATGCGGTTTAATTTAAGATACCATTGCTTGGAAGCTTGTTTCAAACCATATATCGATTTCTTTAATTTGAAAATTAATTTATTGGTATTCCCTTTTATGAATCATTCTGGTTGTTCCATGTATACCTCTTATTCTAAATTTCCATTTAGAAACGCTATCTTAACATCCATTTGATGTAACTCTAAATTGAAATGAGTTACAAAAGCCATAATTATCCTAAATGAATCATTTTTAGACACCGGAGAGTAAGTCTCTTTATAATCAACTCCATCTCTTTGAGTAAAACCTTTGGCCACTAGCCGAGCCTTAAATCGTTCTAACTTCCCTTTCGAGTCCCTTTTGGTCTTAAAAACCCATTTATAGCCTACGGCCCTAGAACCCTTAGGTAGTTCGATAATATCCCAAACCTCATTAATGGCCATTGATTCTAACTCTTCTTTCATAGCATCCATCCATTTCTCAGAATCCACACTTTCTATGGCTTCTTTGAACGTTCTAGGATCATCTTTTATTCCAATATCAACTTCCTCTAAATATACAACATAATCATCTGAAATGATAGGTTTTCTTATTCAAGTTGGCCTCCTTAATTCCGGATTATTAGGAAGTGGATTATCATGATGTTCTGGGAATGAATCATTAATGGGCTGACCAATATTATGTTCAACTTGATCATTTTGTGGTTGTTGTATCTCTTGATGACCATTAATGATATCAAGTGGAACAAACCCATTTTGTGTATAAGGTAACTCAATATTTTCCTTGATTTCTTTATAAACTATATATCTTCCTTGAACACTCCCACTATTCTTATGATTCTCCAGAAATTTTGCATTTCCCGATTCTACAATCCTAGTGGTATGATTAGGATAGTAAAACCTATACCCTTTAGACCTCTCAGGATAACCAATGAAATAGCCACTAATAGTTTTAAGGTCTAACTTTCTTTCACGTGGGTTATAAACTCTCACTTCAGATTGGCAACCCCAGACTCAAAAATGGTTTAGGCTGGGTTTTCTTCTGGTCCACAACTTAAATGGTGTTTTTGACACCGCTTTACTAGGGACACGATTTAATATGTATATTGCCATCTTAAGTGTTTCACCCCACATTGATTTGGGTAAAGTAGTATTACTTACCATACTCCTAACCATATCCATAAGCGTCCTATTTCTTCTCTCAGCAACACCATTCTGCTGAGGTGTTTCAGGCATTGTGTGTTGGGCCACAATACCCTCCTTTCCTAGAAATTTAGGAAATGGGCCCGGGTTACGACTCGATTCGGTGTACCTTCCATAATACTCACCACCTCTATCAAATCTCACTACTTTGATTTTTCTCTCTAATTGGTTTTCTACTTCTGCTTTAAATATCTTAAAGACATCTAAAGCATCAGATTTCTCTTTCATCAAACAAACATAACCAAATCGCGAAAAATCATCGATAAAGGTGATAATGTATTGTTCACCTGTAAAACATGGTACATCTATTTTTCCACATATATCTGTATGGATTATTTCCAGGAGTTCAGAACTTCTTGTGGCACCTTTCTTGTTTGTGTTTGACTGTTTTTCCTTTATATAGTCTATACAAACATCATAATCATTGAAATCAAGATTAGGTAATAATCCATCATTCATTAATCTGAGCATTCTTTCTTTTGAGATATGCCATAGCCTTTTATGCCACAATATAGAGGAGTTCTCTTTAATTGCCACTCTCTTAGTGCCAATGCTCAGTTCACAACTAATGTGTGGTGTGTGCAATGATTGTTTATCCATAGAATTTAACAGTAATTTATACAATCCACCACATAAATAACCATTCCCGATTAAACATTCATTTCTAGAAATTCTCATAAAGTTTTGTCCAAAAATAAATTCAAACCCTTCATGAACCAACTTTGAAACAGAAATTAAGTTTCTAGAAATCTCAGGAACAAGGAAAACATAATAGAGGTCCAAAATAAATCCAGTATCCAGCACTAGTCTGTAAGTGCCTATTGCTTCGACTCGTGATTCCTTCCGGTTCCCCATGGCAATAGTCTTTTCTCCATCATTTGGTTTCCGGCTTGAAAGGAATCCCTGCACACAACCAGTCACATGAATGGTTGCACCAGAGTCTACCCACCAAGAACTTGGTGGAACATCGGTTAAATTGGTTTCATGGCATATTAGAGATAAATTTGTACCTCTCTTTTCAAACCAATTTTTCCGCTTTAGGCAATCCTTTTTGAAGTGACCGTTCTTTCCACTGAAGAAGCATTTCTTTTGTCCCAGTTTTTCCTTCTTTTCTGGTTTTGCAATTTGAACACTTGGCATTTTCTTGTTCTTTTCCTTTCCCTTGGACTTGTTATGAGAGACGAAGTTTACCATCAGTTACCCCTTAGCCTTAAGCCTCCTCTCTTCTTGATCACATCTAGCAATTAATTTTGTTATGGTCCAAGGTGTTGGGCTTTGATTGTAGGCAACCTTAAACGGGCCAAAAGAGGAAGGGAGAGAGTCCAAAATGAATTGTATTAAGTACTTTTCTGATACATTGATATCCACTTGTTCCAATTTTGAAACAATATTTTGCATTGATAAACTATGTTCTCTCACTCCCAAAGTCCCATCATATTTTATGCTTGATAGGCGGCTTATTAGTGATGCCCTTACAGCCTTATCAGTTACCTTGAATTGCTCCTTTACAATATCTAAGAGATCCTTTGCATTTTCTATTATTCCAAGGGATCCCCTAATATCTCTTGAAATAGAGTTCAAGATAATCTTGGTTGCTACCTTGTTAGCCTTGGTCCATTTCTCAAATCTTGCCTTTTCATCACTAGATGTTTCATTTGTAGGAGTTAGGGGTTTAACCTCATCAAAGACTATATCCAAGTCCAGGAAGGTTATGGCTATCATTAGCATGCCCATCCATTTTAGAAAATTTGACCCATCTAAGGTAGGAATGGTCCTTAATATAGAAAGTGCTGCCTTTGACTTAGTTACTGAAAATAAACAATAATATCCACAAGTTAATTACAATCTATTCTCGATCATGCAATAACAATGAAAGTAAAAGTAATTGTACATCATTGTAAATCTACCTTTGGATATGAAAACAACATGCATAATAATCAATTTTCTTTAATTAATAAGACTACGTTAATAATATGATGCGATTAAGAGGATTATTCCTGTGGGCATATATCATTTTTAATTACATCACATTACCAACAATATCTTATTCCGATTTCTATTTCATGAAGATTGAACCTTTGGGCCTCTCCTCATATCTTTTATGAAATCACAATTTAGTGTTATTATAATCACACAAATAATGGTTACATACCCTTAGTTCAATCTAGAAATCAAACAATTCTTCATGACTTGGTTGCTTTGGCAACTATCAAATCAATCCAAATCATTCATTTCTAATTGAAATTATTACAACAACAGTTCCATCATGACACATCCTTAATTGGAATCTTTGTTTTTCTCTAATGATCCAAGGTGACATAAATTTGACATAACAACACATGATTAGCTAAGTTACAAGCTCTTGTACACTTTGATTGTATAAAATAAATCATCCATGATGCGGAAATAAACTTTAATTACTTATTTTAACATTTAAAAGAATATGCCAAAATACTAGAGACACTCCATAATTGATCAAAACTATTCAGATTAAAGATCTCAATAATAGAAATGGATAGGAAAAAACGGATCGAAATTCCGAGTTCCCATGAGTCCGATATGATCAAAACAAATTCTGGATCACCCATTTGGACTAATATGATAAATACTAAAAATTGAGTCAATTCTGGGACTCATTTGGGCTAATTAACCATGCCAATAGACATCATTTAATAAAAGTAGAACATTCTGAAAATTTTCTTCCAAAACTCTACTGGGCTCAGGGGGTCCTTAATGGGTCAGGTCCGACCCATAACTAGATCTAGCCCAACAGTCAGTTGGCCAGGCTGGGCTAGAGCAGGTCAGGTTGACCTGACCTGTCTGGCCCGGCCCAACCAGCATTCCAAATGGTGGAGGCGTTGCTGCCAGTTTGCTGACAGAGGCAGCAACGCACGGTCCTTTTTTTTATTATTTTTATTATTTTTTTAAAGAACATTTATAATAATTCATTAACAGTGATTAATACAATCTTCATTATCATTCTTTCATGCCCAAAAATAAATTGACAGTAAAAATAAAAATGATGACAGTAAACCTATAGATATTCCAACCTAGCTCTATATAATTTCTTAAATCAAGAAAATATAGATAGATAGAATATAATCTTTTATTCCCATATCTTTCAGATTGGGTTGGGCACCATAATACTCTATTTGTAAGTCTCTTTTTTTTCCAATAAAATGGAATCCCTTTTATTAAATACCCAAAACTTCTTTCATTTGGGCATTTGGTTTGATTTCCGAGAAGAACCCGGAAAGCCCCAAAATTTCAAAATATGTAAAAAAAATCTTGAAGCAATCATTTGGTTATACCCAAAGATGGCTCTGATACCACATGTTAGCTTAATATCTCTCAATCAACAGGATGATCTCCTTGGGTCTAATCCAAATGACACAATAAACATCAATAATCTGGGAATGAGTATGAGCTTACCTGACTTCATAGCTTTTTCTTGAAGGTAACAGAAGCTCCATTGAAACTCACGTGGGGTTTACAACTCCTTTGCCTTTGCCTTTGCCTTTGCCATTCTTTCTTGATTAGTGAAGGAGGCCAAGAAACGATTAACCAAAGGAGTTACCCAAAGGGGTCCTTTTATGGAAGATTCTTACCCATCAATGAACCATTATCTCCCAACTATCACCTAACCCTTTAATCTCAGCCCATTATTAATTTGTTGGCAAGTGAGCTAAAAATAATTAGGTCTTTTAAATATGCAGACAAGTGGGTATCATTAAAGTTCCTTAACCTGTTTGGTAATTTTACTAATACAGTCAAGTGAAGTGAAGTCAAGTTAAACATCCCATCAAAAGCACTTTTTACTAAAATTTCCTCCATCTTTTCCCAAAAAAGTCAAAAATCAACTACATTTACTCATTAAAAGATAAAAAAACTCCATTTTCTCATACAAAAAGTCAAAAATATTCCATCCCAAACAACTAAAAATAAAATACCATCATAATTCACTTATATTTTATTCATTCTTTTTATTTCACTTCACTCTATTTTATTTTAAAAGTAAATTACCAAACGGGCACTAAAATGGGCCTGTGGTTATATGGGACACACCCATTTAATCTAAGAGAATGGTTTAGTTTTTCCATAGGCAGGTCCCAGCTACATAGATGGTTGGTAGCATCAACACAGGAGGTAATAAGTCCCCCACTTTCCCAAAGGACCAAAAACTGCCAGTCCAAAAACAGATAAGAAAAAAATGCTTGCTTGGCCTCTTAGTAGGAAGAAGGTGAGGCCAACCCCACCAACCCCCACCCCTCTCAGTCAAAACAGCAGCTCACCTGAAAACCATTCTTCCTCTCAACACGCCCTTTGAATTTTCCAAACAAAGCCCCAAACTACAAGCTAAAGTCTCCCCACTTTAACCTCACCACACACACACCTCTCCCATGCATGAAACTGAAATGGAACAACGTAGCTGGCGTGTATAGAAACGCCTAATTTGGTGTGTTAGCTCATCTCCTTTCCTTTTTCTTCTTCCTCTCTATCTCTTCCTCCTCGTCCTCTTTCTCTTTCTCTTGCTTCTTCGCCACTACTCTTGCATCCATGGAGTTACCTGAAAGGATCCCCGTTTGTGGCAATCAAAACACCCTCTACACCATCAAGGCCAATAGGCTCTCCTACCGTATCTCCTGCAGTTGCACCAAGGAAGACACCAAACTAGTCCTCAACAAGGTGAGTTGCGAAGCGAGACCTGGCGAGCTCTTGGCGATTGCAGGTCCCAGTGGCGCTGGCAAGACCACATTGCTAGAGGTTCTTGCTGGAATGGTGCCACTGACGCAGGTTTTGGGTCAAATTCTGATCAATGACCGGCCAATGGACGTCGAACACTTCCGGCGTGTGTCGGGGTATGTCACCCAGGATGATGCGCTCTTCCCGTTGCTGACGGTTGAGGAGACGCTCATGTACAGTGCACTTCTTAGGCTGCACGGTGGGCAGAAAGCTGCTACTGCTAGAGTGAGAGAGCTGTTGAAGGAGTTGGGTTTGGAAGAGATTGCGAGTTCGCGAATTGGGGGTGATGGGGAGGGAGGGCATGGTATCTCTGGAGGCGAGAGGCGGAGGGTGTCGATTGGGGTTGAAGTAGTTCATAACCCAGCGGTGCTGTTGCTAGATGAGCCGACGTCTGGTTTGGATTCTGCATCTGCTGTTCAAGTAGTCTCCTTGCTGAAATCAATGGCCGCTGATCAAAGTAAGACCGTGGTCTTGACTATCCATCAGCCGGGTTTTCGAATTCTCGAGCTCATTGATCAGGTTGTGTTACTATCAGAAGGAAGTATTCTCCACCATGGATCATTGCAAGCTCTTGAGGCTCAGCTCAAGGCCGTCGGCCACTGTATTCCTAGGCATGTCAATGTGCTAGAGTTCGCAATTGACGCTGTAGAAAGCCTTCTGATTATAAAATCAGATGATAACTTGTTTCTTCCTAACCATATCAGTATCTTCGAAGAAAAAGAACAAGAACATCAAAAGATGATAAAACCTAGTGACAACAATCCTGTTGAAATGCCTTTCTCTTATGCGAATTCTCGACACAAGGAGGTCCTAATTCTAGGCAGGAGATTCTGCAGCAACATATTCAGAACAAAGCAGCTCTTCGCGGCTAGAACACTGCAGTCATTAGTGGTGGGTTTTGTGCTTGGATCCATATTCATGAAGGTTGGGAATGAAGGGGGGCAAGTCGCATTACAGACCCGAGTCGGGTTCTTTGCGTTCAGCCTCACCTTCTTGCTGTCCTCTACAACAGAAGGTCTCCCAATTTTCTTGCAAGAGAGGAGGATTTTGATGAGAGAGACATCTAGAGGAGCCTACAGAGTATCTTCTTATGTTTTAGCCAATGCACTTGTCTTCCTCCCTTTTCTTTTGATGGTTGCTCTGTTATACACAACCCCTGTGTATTGGTTGGTAGGCCTCAGAAGACAACTTGATGGGTTTCTCTACTTCTCTCTGGTGGTCTGGATGGTTGTTTTGATGGCGAATTCTTTCGTCGCCTGCTTCAGTGCTCTGGTGCCGAATTTCATCATGGGGAATTCACTCATAGCAGGGTTCATGGGATCATTTTTTCTGTTTTCCGGGTACTTCATATCGGAGAAGAGCATACCTAGATACTGGGTTTTCATGCACTATTTGAGCTTGTTCAAGTACCCTTTTGAGGCTTTTATGATAAATGAATATGGTGGGCAGGAGAGAGGAAGGTGTCTGCAAATGGAAGCAGGAGTATGCCTTTTAGATGGAGAAGGGTTCTTGAGGCAGCAGGGGTTGAAGGAGATTCAAAGATGGAGCAATTTGGGGGTAATGTTGAGCTTTATTTTTGGGTACAGGATCCTTAGTCTTTTAATACTGTGGTTCAGATGTTGCAGAATGAGAAAATAAAGTTCTTTTCCTTTTCTTCTGCTATTTTTTATTTTATTTTTATATCTGTATTATGAAATTCTATCCATCAGTCATACAATAAAAAAAAGATGATCAGTCAGTTTGTTTTTACATTCTTGTTTGTAATGATGACTGTATATTGGATGATCATTTTCTCTGTTCATTTAAAGAAAACTAAAATTGTTGGAAGTTTCTCTCTCAATAGTTCACATGACTGATCACAAAAGGAAATTATAGTAAGGATGCTAAAACTCTAATCTAGATTCAAATCTGCAACTGTTGATAAAGAGTATTGAAATTTTGGGCACCATTCGAGAATATGTAAGTTTTTCATTGATTTTGTGTCTGAGTCATGGACATGGTGAGAGTTTTTAGGTGAATCATGCCTTTTGGAACAGTGGTTGAGGATATATTTAGAATTTCATTTTGGTTTTGAAGAAAATTCTTGTCCCTTTTTTAGGGCAGACTGATGAAGTTGTAATTTTCTTTTAACAGTTCTTTTTTTTTTTTTTCCTCTTAAATATCTTGCAACATTTACTATGAAGTTTTTTCAGCAATGTGGAGTAGGTTCAAAATTTTGTTTGACAAATTAGAAAAATAACTTCTCAATCCTAAACACTAAACCAAAGGAGATTTATATTGTCCAAACTTAGTACAGCCTGTCATCCAACACCATCTTATGGGAGCAATCATAGAAGGGGTCCCTTGTACTTGAGCCCCTCTAAGTATGGGTGATCACAATATCGTCCATGAAGCATAAAAATGCAGCACACACATACAAGAAACAAGCTATTCCTTTAGCAGGTCCTATTGCAGTTGGGCCATTGGCTATTAATCACATTGATCAGATGATCCTAACAGACAACCTGAAGTTTGCACTGTGTGATACAAATGAGGTCTTCAGAGTTCCAATAACAGGTACCAAAACTTGCCATCCTTCCAAGGACACCCTCAATCCTCCTCTTAATTTACCTTTGCCTGGATTATAATTAGAGTCAACTCTGTTTAGTGTTTACCTGTAGTTTGCTGCTGAAACAACAAAACAGCTGTCACCTGCAGGTACCTCAGTTGATCCAAAAATACATGAACCCTCATTTTCACATAAACTAAGTGTACTGAGGATTAAAATTATCCAAATGAGCTAAGGCCGTTTTCTTCAAGTAAGGACAGATGGTCTTCTAGAAGGATCTGGAACCTTCTTGGAGCTGTTGGATGTACCCAAAGCACAAATGAATGCCTGTCATTTTGCATATTTTTTTTCCTTCCACTTTGCAACAGGCAACAGAACAAAGCAGAGAACTAGGAAATCGGAAAAGATGGATACAAATCTTCCAAAAATTTTCCACCCCAAAATCAGTATCTGCAATCACATTTTAGTGTCACATTAAATGTTCAGCAGAATAAATAATACTTGGTCTGCCGAACCATCAATGGTCAAAATTTTTTCATTTATACATGGAAAGCAATCTACCGCTATAAATGTGTTAGATTTGGTGGTACCAGGATCAAAATCAATTACACAAATGGATTAATACAATGGGGCCGCTCTCCTCGGCTCCTGTCTGCTTACGCGTATGGGGGGAACCCCACTTGGCCCCTCTACCTAGCCATGTATGGTGATGGAGGCTCAAATGATTATCCTAAATCCATGATCAATGGCTGACAAGTTTTCACCATCCAAAATGAATTCACGGCCAATTCAACGGCCTAGGGATCCTCATTGTGTGGTCCACTCATATGGGCCGACAGTGGTTGGTTGCCTGTAATACTTACTGCCTGTAACTCTGATTACCTGTAACTGGTCATGGTAAAGATAAAAAACAACTGTGACATGTTTACTCTACATAGCCAAATACATGATTCCACCATTTATGTGTGAACTGAGTTTCCTGCACTCAGTTTGTGAAAACCCGTACAGGCCATTTGACGGACAATTGAAGTATCAATGAGATTATGAATTATGATGACAAGGATCCTAGTTTCAGGAACCTTTCCTTCTACCTGAGATGGTGATCTCATCACACGTCCATTGATTGTACAGATATTTAAATGTCTTCTTTAAAGTATCAGACAATATTTTTACCAAAAAATAGGTATCTAGACAGTATAGAACCTACAAGATCAGTCAACAATAACCTTTTAGGTTCCATGCAGAGAAAGAAAGAAACAAAAGCGCCATGTAAGGTCAACGGGAAAGCAAAGCCACTGTAACATTCAAAAGAACCAACCTCACAAGTGTAGTTTCTAAAGGAACTGCATTCATGTTACCCTCCAAACTTCATAATAATCAATCAATCAATCAGATGAAACATTATAAAATAACTGAATCTAGTAAGTTCAATTTCTCAAATCAAACAACAAAAACGAATGGTTTTGGAATTAACAGTAGAGAAATTTACAAAGATATCTTCTTCTGAAATTGGAAATTCATACAGATACCACATTGAACTGTCTTATATCTGCACTGCAGTTTAAGAAGTAAGCTCTTTGATTCTCTGTGATCGGTATATACTGCGAGGTCAGGAAGTTGTAAGTTCAAAAAAGCAGCAACTCACCAAACTTCAGAGTGACAGGGTGCACCTCTTCCCTTAAGTACCATGGAAAGATTTATATTGTTCAGAAATATACAACAATCAGTGAATTCCATGTGCTCCTATTCAGTTGGTCCATCTGACAAGAAACATGTCCTGATCATCAGACCAGAAATTATTCATCAGGCCCATACATGTGTAAGCTCTTTGCATATGTTAGGCAACTGGTTTGGTATTCAGTAGTTTGTCCTGGCATTGCATTTCTTAGCATTGTAACTTGTAAGAAGCTAATCACCACTGCTTATCTCTAAGCAAAGTCTGAAAGGGTTCTTGGATAAGGAAGCTGATTAAATTCTTGTTTTTATTCCCTCAAATGATGATAAGATGAGCCCAGTTCATGCTTGAATAGCATAAAATCATCTGCATATGCCTAAATCCGCATGAATTTTGGTTGGTAGTTCATGAAGTAGTATGAAAGCCAGTGTCTCCAATCTCCATAAACCTGGCACATAGCTAGCTAACTGTGATCACTCCCCTCTTTCCTAAAAACAAAACTCTGGTGGCTACTTAATGCTGGCTTCCAATATATCAACTGAAGTCTTTGAAAGGCAAAAGATGGAGAAAAAGGAACTAATTTTGGTATCAATCAGTTCTTCATAAGATACAGCAAAAGGAACTAATTTTGGTATCCATCAGTAACAGTGTAAATCAGTGCAAGTACCAGATTCAGACCGCTTATCTATAGGAAGTCTATAACAGATGGGTTGTTGCCCACAGTTCACATTGATCAATATGACCCCAGTTTTCAGTTTGGAGTACTTTGGCTGTTGAAAAGGACTTGATCATTTTACAATCATCCGTTCAGTATCCATAAAAAAAAAAACCCAGTATCTTAATAAAAAGAAAAAAGAAAAAAGAGAGTCCCAGTTTCATATAAAGAGAGGGGGGTGGTGGTGTTGTGGAGTTCTGCTAAGAGGAAAGAGTAACAAGTCACCGGATGTGGTTCAGTGATGTATGATTTTCTAGATATCATGAGAGAATAGAGATCCATATCATTTCAAGCTGCAGGTTCTAGAAGGCTTTCCAACTTCCAATACACCCATATTTAGAAAATGAGGGGTTCTCTAGATTGTACCAAAAGTCTCACCCATATTTAGGAAATGAGGGGTTCTCTAGACTGTACCAAAAGTCTCATTCTGTTTAAAAATGCTCGCAGAATAAATGCCGTTTGTTTCCATACGGCTTAGAATTGGGGCGGCATGGGAATCATAAAACATAACAAGTATTGCACTGTTGTGTCGAACCCAAATCAGCATCAGTGATCAGATTTCAGCAGTCAGCTAAAACCTGTAACTGGATGCTATTTTATTTCATTTTATGAAAGATTTGAATCACCTGTTCATTTGGATAATCTCTTTGCTCAATCAGTAAACAGTTTGGATTGTTGTAAATCAGTAGTTTTCAGCTACACAAGTTCATAGGTTTCAAGGGTTTATGCTGAGAAAGATGATCTAAGCACTTGGACTTGTTAATTAACTTCCGGCCAGTATGCAGCCCAGAGCATTATGTTTTCCAGCATGTGATTTGAAGCAGGGGGAATGTCTCCTAGCTCAGACAACCATTTGCTTAAGAAAATTAGGCACGGGGATTCCCACAAGAAACTTCAGTGCGTAGGACTCACAAGATTTTGTTAGTCTGTGGTATAACTGTATAAGAAAGAGTCAAGATCATTATTTCATGAACACTTACATCCTTGCCTTTTATGATAACCTTTTTATGGCCTTATATGGTATGGATACCCCCTTGT
Organism: Camphora micrantha; assembly: GCA_003546025.1. Taxonomy (NCBI): domain Eukaryota; kingdom Viridiplantae; phylum Streptophyta; class Magnoliopsida; order Laurales; family Lauraceae; genus Camphora; species Camphora micrantha. Next base: position 15,873,681 of record QPKB01000006.1, on the reverse strand, counting down.
GGCTCCTATATCGTATGGATCGTATGGATATGGTGCTAGCAAGACCTTTTTCACTTAAATCTAAGTATGAAATAGGATAGAGCATGGAACATAGTTGCTGAATTTGCTACCTGTGGCGCCACTCTAGCTCCAACTTCTGAAATATTTACCTCTCACAGAAATTTGCGAATGACTCAGCTCAAGCACCCACCTGAATTTCATGTCGCTAATATAAATATGTTACCTCTTGTATCTTAAGTATAATAATTCTGAAGCACCATGGCACAAAAATCAGTAACAGCTCAGTGTGTAAGTTAAATTTCCTAATTCCTTAACTTTTGCAGAAAGAACAAATGGGTTTTAAGACAGCATGGGAAAAAAATGCGAGTCTCCAATTCCCACCATCAGATACTATATATGCTTAGGTTAAAGTGAATCTCACTTTCTGCTAGAACCATACTTAAAGACACAGTGTAGTTGGGTTTCACTTGAAACTTGAAAGATACAAAACCTTAATCTCAACCAAAGGTGCAGCAGTAAATGAGTAATTCATTCAGTTTCTATCTTTTAATAGAGCGCTCGTATTAATATTCCATATAGACATTGCAAAGAAAAAAGTATATATACACACACATAACCCAAGAAAGACATTTTATTGACAGCACATTATATAGGAGGCTTTACAAGTTCAAAGCCATTCTTCAGGCTGATAGGTGGAATACTCTGCCAAATGCTTTTTGATTGGGCCACCATTAAATGATCTCGGGCATCTGGTGGGCCTTGCTGTGGACATCCAATGATAATAGCATTCCAATGATTTGTTAAAAAGAACTATAGTCAATAGATCCATATGAAACATAAATATCCTAGCAATTGAATGACATGGATACAGACGTATGACATTTTCAGTCCATTTGCCGACCACTGTAGAGTCCATCGAGATGTATGAAGTAGATAACCCTGATTGAAAATGTCAGCAAAACAGGACGGGCATTGTACACAATATCATCTGTATATGTACCCTTGTGTTCTCTTACAAGCACATCCATGGATTGGAAAGTTGCCAATAAAGAACAAGTAAACACTCCAATAAGGTATTATACAGGTCTACAGACAACAAGTATTGAAGACATACAATGTCACCACCTTGTGGAGCGGCTCTCATGATGAGGAACTCGAAGAATCAAACAGTGAAATCCTCTGCCTTTTGTTAGGAAGTGCAGTCCTCGGTGAAAATTCAGTCGAAGACACCCTATCCAAAACAGCCTTCAAGGCTTGATGAACAGAACTTGCAAAACTCCTCCGATCAACATCATTGACATGTCCTTCACATGTCATCACAAAAACATTCTTTACCCTGCCACCCAAAGAAGAGATCTCAGCTCTCACTGTTTTCATCCGAAGGGCATGTAGTGTTTCTTTCAGATCAGACAAAAGCTCTGGTCGATCTTCACAAGATAGAGATGCCTTGATAGAAAAACTTCCTTTGTTCGTTCCGTCATTATCAGGTTCTACTCTCACTTCATCAACATCTGATGGGACATTGCTTCCTTTACTAATTTCTGCAGCATGCCTCTTCAGTTCCTTTACTTGACTAATCACTTCAGCAAGCAATGAAGCTTTGTCCATCTGCATTAAATTGCAAAGTCAGTTGTTTCTATGAACATCTTGTTTTAATTTATAGCATGTTAACCAACCACAAGTACTAAGGAATGAAGTCCACATAAATGAAAAACCATAAAACTATAAATGCATGAGCTTCATACATACAGGAAATAAATGCATCTGTATAAATAAATACATATAGGAAATAAATGCATCAAATACTAAAGAATGGAGCCACCCAATGGCTAAGGCAGAGAAAAAGGTGAAGGATACATGTGAAAAATATGTCTCTTTAATGTTCTACGTGGTCAATCCATCATATTGATAAGCCACTCCTTTCCTTTTAGTCTCTCTCTCTCTCTCTCATTCTCTCTCATATATCTAAAAGAACGATAACAAGTACAGCTACATATCCTAGATGGAATCAATCGCTCAAAGTTTTTCCTTTCCCTTTTTCTTTTGATAGGTCAATCAATCCTACAAACCATCCTTATGAATCCTAATACATGACTTGTTAACTTAGTAAATGAGAACAAGGATATTGGCTGGAAATTCAGCTCAGTTGCCTTGCATGAACAACTTTCTATAACGTTCCCTTCACTTGCATCCAAATGCTATTTAAAATCAAACTTTGGGTTTTTATGGAGTCAAGAGTCACAAATCTATGTGATCATGACAAAAATAACCCATCCGTCATTCATCATAGCCAATGCCTAAAAACTAAATATACAGCACTCTGAAGAGAACCCAGAGAAGATAAAAGAAGAAATATAACGAAACAAGATCAAATCATCCAAAGTCGTAAAATATGAAAAACAATCACTTCATATATCTTGCTGTTGAAAATTATGAGAACCACACCAGAACATGCAGAGTTCAATGGTTAAGATCTATAAGGAAATAAGATTAAATCTAATCCAACCAGATACCCTGTGATCCTAAGAGACCTTGGTATAGTCATAAACATAATATAGAATTATATAACATGATCTAAACAACCATATTCCTAATATTTACTCTATAAAAGTAATTAGATGAAGAACAGAACAGGTGAAAAATATCAACCTTTCCAGTGGTTGGCAGAAGGCTTCTGAGCGTTGAGAGATGAGTATTGATCCTCTCTCTCCTTCTCCTCTCTGCCTCGCTATGGTTCTTCAAAGCCTCCTTAGCCTTAGCTTCTGCAATCCCCTTCTGCAACAACCTAGCTGGGGCTTTCACTAGCTCCCTTCTCTCGCTATCCAAAACCAATGACGACGAGAACAGGCCACCTCTACCTGCTGTTGACTGCAGCCCAATATTCTGTGCATTTTCTGATGAATCTATCGAAGCAACTCGGCCACAAACAGACCCATACTCCCAAGGGAACGAATCCATTTTCTCAATTCCACTCCCCTTCTTAAGAACCAAAACGGAAAAACTTCAATCGAGGATCCCAGAACAAGAATCTTGCAAGATGCAGTTTCTCTTCTTCTTTTACAATCAATCTTTTTGTTGTAATTCTACTCCCTTCCATTCCGCGGAGAACAGATGCTTTAAGATGAGGTCAATGGAAAAGCCACCTCATTTTCTTCTTCCTGGGGTTGGAATCAAACATTTTGAGCTCGAACTTCTTTTAATTTAATTTTCAAAGACCCACCTCTAAAATTCATGAACCTTCAAGAACCAATTGCATTTGGGAGATAAAGCATCAAGCTCTATGTCCGAATTCAAGCGTTCAAGGAGATTATAGAAAACCCATCTGGTAAAACTGTTCAACTTTCAAGATCCAGTCGCAGATTTTGGATTTGACAGCATTTGACAGAACCTCTTCACTGGCTTCTTTTAGGTCAGAGTTCGAGCATTTGGAGCTCGATTTCCAACAGTTTGAGGAGAAAAAAAAAAAAAAAAACCAGTAGCAAAATCCGTGAATCTCTGAAACCCAGTAGCAGATTTGGGAGAAATCTCAAGTAATACTTTTCAGGCCGAATTAAGCATTCCTAGCTCGATTCAAATCGATTTGAGGAAATCCCAAGAAAACCCACTTTGTAAAACCCCACAACCTTCAAGAACCAGCCTTTAGACAGAACCTCTTTCACAGTCTTCTTCCAGGTCAGAGTACAATCAGCACTTCAAGCTCGATTTCCAACAATTCGAGGAGATATCAAAAACCACCAGCAAAACCCATCAATCTCTAAAACCCAAGTGCAGATTTGGGAGAAATCTCTTCAGCTCCTACTTTATTTTTTGTCGGTTTGAAGAAGTCCCAAGAAAACCCACTTTCTAAAACCCCACAACCTTCAAGAACCAGCAGCAGATGTCGGAGTTGACAGCATTAGACAGAACCTCTTCAAAGTCCTCTCTCAGGTCAGAATACAAGCATATCGAGCTCGATTTCCAACGGTTCGAGGAGAAATGAAGAACCCAGAAGCAAAATCAATGGTTCTTCAAGACCCAGATGTGGAATCGATGAATATTGGTGGTTTCTCCCGAATCAACGGGGCAGCGAGTGTCAGAGACAGTTCCCTCGATCGCTGGAGATGGAAAAGGAAAGGCCTGATTACTGGAGTGAGTGATAGAGTGGTAGGAACAGTCAAAGTCAGTATCGGCTCTTTCTCTTTTCTATCATCATCATCATCACCATCGGCACCAAAACAGTTTGTGTCGTTTATCCGTAACAGGACTCCTGGAGAGGCTGACTGAGATGTGGTACCAGAAAAAATCTCACAGTCGCCTTATGCAATGCATGTGATTTGTGAAGCATGTGTGGAGGATATCAACCCTTAGTCTGCTTGGTCTTGTCTCCAAATCTAGAGTTGAATAGTGGGGTATCCATGCCCTTACCTTACCTTACCTTATCATTTCGTTTTTCTTTTATAAATCAATCTTGCCAATGCCATTTTCATGGGAATGGTCTTTATTTTCTGGCAACAGTTTTGCAAGTAATATTGACTTTGGATTTTATTATGTAATTATACATGAGAAAATTTCAAAATAAGGATAAAATTTTAAGTAGTTTTAAAATTAGGATAAAATAAAAATAGTTTTCAAACAGGGCTTAAGTTTTCTTTTCTCATTTTAAAATAAGACGTACCGCGAGATTTGAGATTTTCTAGCAACTTCTTCTAATATGCTTCACAGTGACTCCGGATGAGTTTCCGCACTGTTTCCTTTTTTCTTTCCACCACTGCATGTGGTGTGGCATGGGGTGGTTGTTGGTACCATGCCATGGCTACTACAGGCGCACCCGAGAGAGAGAGAGAGAGAGAGAGAGAGAGAGGAGGTAAAATAAGAAGAGATTAAAAAAAAAGATAAAAATTTAAGCTGGAACTTCATTAAACAATTTTATGAAGAAAAATTATAAAATGACTAGATAATTGCTTGTACATTATTTTTTTTTTTTTTTGCTGAAATCACCCAAGTTGACGATATCATCAATTGGTTGACGATATCATCAACCTTCATTGCAAAAAATGATATTATGCTCCATCTTGTTCTACCTAGTGATGGAAAGGTTATGAAAAATATTGCATTTTGTGTCCCAATGGTCTTCAAGTGCTCTTGGTAATCTTCCTTAGGTGTGCGACGCCATACTTAGTTTCTATGCATTTATCGCCCTTATTCGCATGAGTTTTGAAAGTTCGAGTTTGGAGTGTAAGGTGTTCGGCGAGATGCCTATATGAGACCTTTTCTTTTGATTTAGTGGCTTCGAGCGAGGTTGGAGGGGATGAATTTGGGTATACTTTTGTGAACATTTAGAGTTTGAAGCCATTTGTTCAACAAAATGCCATGGGTCTTGATGTTTGTGAGCAACATATAGGGAGTCAGTTGAGCAATCTTTAAGTAATGAATGTGAGGTTTTCTCATAGGTGCTGTATTGTTTGTATGGAGTTTTAAACCCCAAGAATATTTTTTATTTCATATATCCATAATCTTTGAATCAGTTTTAAGAATGAACTTGATAGTAGATGGATTGGACACACTTTATTATGTGATTTGTGGAAAAAACTTATCAATCCCTTCTTCTTGGATGTAGTCGTCGCCTCCTTTTGATTTTTCTTCATTTATTTGAACTCGATATTCATTTCCCACTAAATTTAAGTATTATCCCCTCCAAACCTAAAACAATTAAGTATGCAAACCATTGAAGAATAAGAAGAAAAGTCGAAGAAGAAAAAATAATTTGCAAGAGGTTGATAATATCATCAACTTGGGTAATTTCATCCAAAAAGATGTGTGAACAATTATTTTATGATTTTATTATTTTTCTTCATAAAACTATTTAATTATAGTTTAAGCTTAAATTTTTTGTAAAAGTCCCAAAGAAGAAAGAGGAAGGGAGGAAGCTCACCAAGGTTTACGCTGAGGTAGCCAATGATAACCGGGGGAGGAGAGATGAAGGCGGCTATGCAATTATAATGGTATTTCTGTCCATGGGAAGAAAAAGTGGAGTAAGTCGCCGGGAAAATCGCCTTATGCTTGGAGGTGAGGGCTGACCCCTCTCCTTCGAGCTTGAGAATTCTTGGAACTACGGATTTTGGCTGATTTTCCTAATATAATATTTATAGGAAATTCTTTTTATTGATAACTCAAATGGTGAGGCACCTCTCTTCTAAAGAAATAATCAAGGATCAATCTTTAGGTGTAGCATTGATGGGAAGGGGCTTGGAGATGTGTGCAAGTGAGTGTGTGAATACCAACCTTTAATAAATTTTTTTTTTTAATAGAATATCAAATTTGCCCGTATCTACAAAAACTTGTCCTTTTCAATATAAATGCTACTGGATATACATGTCCTGGCAAGCCTCGCAGTGTTATCTAAACCAACCCTACATTCGTCGGTGAAGTCTCCCTCTAAAATTTAAACCATCTAGTTGATGGATCTAGATGTATGAGACTCTAACACGGAATTGGAGATCTATATGCGTTCCAGCGATTGGAAGGCTTCACAGATCTCTTCCCTCTCCTTTACCCACAGGATAGAATAAAACACAATAGAAAACCAACCCTAGGGTTCTCATATCTCTTGTATAGGCCAGTTCTAAAGAGTCACGCTTCCTAAAGATTTCTTCATATAAAACCCACATCAATACTAATCTGGTTGAGAGTCTTATTTGTGAGTACATATCAAATCTTTTATTTATAGTAAAACACTAATTTCTATATTAGCCACTGCCATGTTTGATCCGACGTGGGACACGCGGGCCACACCATCTCCAACACCTCTGGGCTAAATTATCTTTCAACCAAAGTTGGCACACATGTAAGTGATCATGTGCAGGAAACAAATAATTTACATATGATTCACAGTTCACACTCCTCGGACCGGTTTGGATCCTTGAAATCATGTGCAGGTAAATTTGTTTCCTCAAAGTACAAGCAAAGAAAAAGTAAAAAAAGGCAAAGAGGGTCTGTCAATGTGCTTTGAAAACCTGAGCTATTTGCAAGTAGGGGAGCCAAAGGTTGTCTAACAACCACTCATTTAGTTATCTTGTCTAATATTTAGGCCCAGGTTTTGGCCCCACAAGTTCTAAAGTCCATTTTCAAATATATGATCATTTAATGTTAAATTTGTTGGGCCAATCTAGGGTCAAGTTTATATAACACTCAAGGCCCAACCACAACCACTTAATTAGAGGGCCAACAATTAGGCCCAAATCCAGCTGACTGATGTTAAACATATTTCAAAGCCAGTGATCGCGGCGTGGGCTTAGACAATTTCGTGCTGGTCCAAGTTCAATCCACAGCAGCCCTACTTGCAGGAGCATTGTAAAGCAACAAAGTTCAAATAATCTACAATGTTAAAACTTTTTTAATGTCAATTTGGGTCCTGATAATCTTAGGCCAGTCAGAATCACAAGAAATTTGTAAGGCTCTTCAACAGAGCCCATTTATAAAAATTATAACCCATTGAGCCCATGATTAAAAAAAAATTAAAGCACTCAAAATAAATGCTTTTCTCTTTCATGAACCACACCACATTTTTCTACAACTTCTATAAAAGTAAAATTTTTAAGGGTATCAGCTGCCAGAGTTCTGAAACAATTGTGGGAGGATGGTAGGGCCTTTGCTAAAATGAGGCACATGAGCAGGCAGCTGCTGCAAGTGTATTACTTTACCACAAGTCAGGAATCTCAGTCTCTGCACTAGGGATTCCCTTGATGACTTTACTCCTGCTTTGCAGAAAGCAATCCACACCAATGATTGTGATGGGCCCTTCATTGGATGAAAAATAGAGTCAATAATTTTTCAATACTCCATAATACACTTCTTTCGGTGAGCATGGATCCCACTTTGAAAGGGGAAGAAGTGACTAATGCTCTTGGATTTTGCTTGTGGAGGAGAGGATTATCTAACATTTTTATTGTGATGTTTACTTGATAATCAGTAAAGATGGAGAAATTGAGAAAATGACTTGATTATAGAGTGCTTGGTGATTAGCATATATGGCCAACTTTAAAGGAAAGGTTTTATACGACAATGGTTAGACCGGTCATGATTTATGGAGTAAGATGTATTGAAAGTGTTTCCGCTGCCTCTACTAACGCCCCGACGTTTTGGTATCAATTGTTAGCTAAATAAATTCAAGATGGTATCGGAGCCAATCGGTCGTGAGTTCGAATCCCAAGAGGAATAAGAAGCAACACATGTAGAAAAAGATGAGCATGCCAAGAATCAGGCGCTTTTGGGAGCAATTAGGTGTAAAATAAATAGGGAAAGTATTAAAAGAGACTAATTTGAGGCATGTCTAATGTAGGCCAACAACGATGTTGTTGAGGAAATTCTTTTTTATATAAATTGACGGCCCACCAAGAAAAAGGGGTAGGCGAAAGAGAACATGGATGAAAGTAGATGAGAAAGATATGAAGAAATGCAACCTATTCGGAGATTTGACTCAATCGATCCAACGTAGTCAGGAGAAGGCTTTGATAGTGATGATAATTATGACGGCATTTTTCTTGCAAAAGACGGAAAAGAAGAGTGTAAAGTAATTTTCCTCCCTAAGGAACATTACGATTTGGTATGGAGAGGTGGATGTGTAGGACTTCTCTCTCCCATGGAAATAGAAATCCGCATACATAGAATCCTCTTGTTTCTCAAACAAGTTCTTAGATCCATTGGTTTGCTAGATTTCAAAGAATCTTTGTTAAAGAGAATTTAGAATTCTCCAAATGCTATTAGTTTTCGCAAATCCTCCGGTACAGCGTAGCATTCATAATGTTGAAATTAAAAAAAAAAAATAAAAATTAAAGGTCAAAATTTACATTTTAGAAGGCAGAGTTTTTTAGAGTTGTGGAATCAAATATAGAACTCTAAATGCTCTATAGATGGCACCTGAAATTGCTTTTAGAAATTTCTAAACACATGAGATTCCTTCAAAATCTACCAAACAAAAGCCTTCTTAAAGTGCCCAGCTAGGATTTCAAAAATTCATAGTAAATGGATATAAAAAAAATGAATATTAAAAGAGGCTGGGACTAAGACTTAGAATTTCACTTGGAAGGTGATGCCTTGGTAATTATTTCCCACTAAAGATGAGTTCATTTGATGGCTATTTGTGGACCTTCACGAGACAGAGCCAGCTATCACACATTGGATGGTCAGGAAATTTTTGTTACATATGCCATCACATGGGTAAGCTATATATTATCATGTATCCTTGGGGCTTGTGAATGTGAACACATCTAATTGTTTTTGACTTGTAAATGCTATGGCAACCCTTTTTTTTTTTTTTTGGGTAAATGGCAAGCCACTTATAAATAAAAAAAAGTTCCAAATCTTGTACTTTTACAGAGATCTTGTAGAAAACTATTGTTCAAAAATAATCTTTATATTAAAAATTAAACATAGCAACACATTGCAATGATTTGAATACTAAGGGGACAAAACACCTATTCCATAAATTGCGGGACATCATATCAACAGACTGGATCTTTCTGCACTAAGAGGCCTCATCCAGGGTACATTTGGTAATTTTTGTTGGTACAGAGCCAAAACCTTGATTATTGTTTAATAAGTGGCACAAGTAGGAGCAAATTTCAGTGGGTTGAGATCCCCACCATCCAATTCTTGTCCATCTTGTTAATGCCTACATTTTAGCTTCCATCAATGAAAATGTCTTCTCGAGTGAGTCCAAGGACAAATGTAGATTGAGATGAAAAGCCATCCATCACATTATAGTTAGAAAGACCAATAACATTTTCTGCAATCCATTGACTAGTAAATGGAGGAGAGAAAGAGGGGTTGCTGTAATGGCCACACATCCTTCATTTTAGAGGCTCTTGAAACTTTTCAAGATGACTCTAGTTGACACAGAGCCAACCTTTAAGAGATAGAGAAGCCAAGTCTAATTCAACAACTGTGTTTGTCATATGAATATTTGATTAGAGAGAAATTATCTTATATTGTCAAAAGTGGGGTGCTGATGTCAACTAGTCACCTAATAACAATGTGGAGTCTATCTTTGCTTGATCAAATTCTCTCCTCCTACACACACTAGCCTTTGTATGGGAACCACCGATTTGATCATGTGTATAAATGAGGTTTGGGCCGTTGCTTAAATGTGAGTTTGATCAGACCATGCAAATAAGGGTAGCAATGGGTATGGTTGAACCGGATTCATACTGTGCTGAGCAATATGACTAACATGTATAGAGTTAACTGAGAATAAACCTATTTATCAATGGGATTGAAAATGTGAATACAAACCTTACACACAATTAAAAGGATCAACCCAGGCCCTTAATGAACAGGCAGGTTGGATATGGGTATAGTTGGCAGGTGATAGTGCAAGTAGTCAAAGTTAAAGTTAGGTTACTTCAGGTCAACATAATGAATAATAAGTGGCTGGAGAGATAGTCATGGCCAAGCACAACTGGCAAGTGCAGAAAAGGTGGACCTCACTTGCAATGGGATGCAAAAAAAGGAGTGAAATAGGAAATCTTAAGAGCATTAAAGAAACTTTCTTTCAAAAACAAAGAACTGCTCCATTCAGAATGTCACCCCACATTTTACATTTTGCAGAGTGGTGTATGGATTTGGATAACATGAGATCCTTATCTTTTCTTTGTTAGGTGAGTTGGGGTCAAAACAATCCACAAGGATTCAATAAATATTAAGACCCACTAGCTGAGCCTAGAGTAATTGCGTGATGAAGCCGTTTCCTTGTCTGATAGGATGGGTGTCCCATCTAGTTTGCCCCTCTGTTGCTTTCGATGCTCTACAAAGATTGCCAGTTAGCATTTGACTTGCTGCTACAACCATGACCATTTAATTAAGGGACACAAAGTCTGTTCTATATGTATCTACAGAACTTCTTACAATCATCACATCATATAATGTTTTAGGTTAATTTTATTCATATGAAGACCTTTCAGCACCATCCGACCATGAAAAGTATGCATACTCAAAACTTGCCAGTTCTTGGCATAATTTTTTTTTATGAAAAAAAATACTTTCGATAAAAGCAACGTGTTCTAACAAAGACTCCTCTCATTTTCCAATGATAATCCGGAAAAATCCACCTTTATTGTTGGGTTTTGTCTTGTATTTCGGGATTGTCTGTTCTATTCCTACTGCCTGCTTTTCCCAAGATTTATTATTGCTAGTATTTGGACTACATTGACAAAAAATTTATTGAGTGTTGCTAGTTATATGAACTAAGGGCTTAAAATAGGCGACTCTCTTCTAATCAACAAACTCATGATTGATTGGTATTAGACATCAACTAACACCCGGGGAACTGGGTTCTCCCCTGTACCACTAGCCAAATGTTACCAAGAAAAACAAATGGGTGACTCTCTTTTTCCTCAAAGTTTGTTGGACTATGTTATCCCTTGAAACTTCATGTCATAAGGCTATTTAATATGACATTCAGATTAAATCTACAAAATGAGTCATTTCAGGGGTGACTAACCATTCTTAAGTTATGAACAAGCTGACATGTTGAACCAACTTATAAGCATGAGAATTACATAGGGGTTTGAAATGTCTCCCTTTGATTTATTTGTGCAAAACTTGTTTGGTATCTCTATTCTTTATTGGATAGACCTATCAAAATAGAGCCATTAAAGAAATAACTATAATAAAAAAGAGGTTAGAATAAAAAAAAAAGTATTTGGCAATGTAAAGATCTATGTTAAATAGACTTTTTTATATCAATGGTTGAAAGTTTTTTATAGATTTCTCGAGATCCACAAGGTGTTAAGCCTTGAAAATTGGTTCTCTAGTCATGTGCAGCCTTCCAAAGATATCTAACAATTTAGATCTTTTGTTTGGAGCCCACATAATTCAAAAAATTACATTCAATGACTTACGTTTTTTGCACATATCTTGAGATTGGTGATGATCCGACGGTTGAAATTTGGTGTTATGCCGTGTTTGATCTTTTGAACATTTTCAACCGTTTGGACCTTGATTTACACTCTTAAATTTTGTGGAAAAAAATAAAAAAAAAATGGACTAGGGCGTGAATGGGCAAAAACATTATTTACTCGCCTCTTTTATTTCCCCTCTACTTTTTACATGCTATAAGTAGCGGGCTGTGCTCTAAAAAAAAAAAAAAGAAAATGAAAAAAAGAAGCTGCCAAACACTGTCAAATGCCTTTATTTTCAAAATCTCTGCACAATTTAGAGATTTTGAGAAACAAAGGCAAAAATTAGTGATGTAAAACATGGGCTTAACCATATAATTAAGAAGGGTGGTGGTTGAAAAATGGTGCTGAAAGGAATTTTCAGAAGATAAAAAAAAGTCAGTCATTCCTTTTGAAGATGGTGACAATGACAATACAGGGATATGAGAAATGGTGGCAATGGACTCCAACAGTGAACTGCACTTGCAAAAACCTGAAAAACAGTGCGTCCTTGTCGACGGTGATGAGGAGTGGGCCCCACTTTGTTTGGAGTTTTCAAGAGGTAGTGGGATCCATTGTGAAAGTATCTTATCATGATCTGGTCTTAATCAGATGAGTTTACTACCATTATGTTGGTTTCATGTCAGGATTTAGAACTGTATATCTTCTGTCCTCAGCTTCAAATAAAAGTCTCCCTTGTCATTATCAAATTAAAGAAGGGTTATAGGGTTATGAACCTATGTCAAAGTTCATGCATATTGACATTCTGGCTAGGCCTAAAGTCTGAATCACCTGTAAAGAAATGCTAGTTTTGGTAGGCCTATATTGGGTTGAAGAGTGATTTGGCTGAGCTGAGTACACATGGAAGCCAAGATTTTGGGCAGTTTTGATTTATATTAAATTCTCTGTTGAGAAGTTCCTAAAAAATTCCAATTTGTGCTGATTGTTCCCCTAACAAACCAAGAGATATTGGTGGAATTGCCGCATATGAAATTGAGCACAGTTTTGAAAAAAAAAAAAAAAAAAAAAAAAAAACCCCTCACTTGTTTCTTGAGAGGAGATGGAAAAGAAAAGCAAATGATTTTTCGATCAAAAGTACTATATGAAATCTTCAATTTTTTCCCTCTTTCTTTGTCACATAGGAATGGCTTTTGAATAATAAAGAGAGCATTTTCTTCTGTATGAACTGATATTATTACATTTCAATTCCTTTCCAAACTATGGTAGGCCTCATTCTTTGTAATATTTGGCTATTCCAGCAGATTTCCTGAAAAATCCTATGGGAAGTATGCATTCAAAACAAAGCATAGTTAATTCATGGTCACATCGTTTCAATATTCTTGGTCATTTTGATGACTATGCGTGTTTCGGTGCATAGTAGTCAATTTTGTTTCGTTTCGGCCGAAATGGCCATAATTATTCGGCAAAACGTAATGGGATTAAAAAAAAAATCGATTTGAATTTCGGTCCATTTCGGTTTGTAGCATGATTTTTACTTTTTTTTCCTCAATATCAATATCAAGAAAAGATTTATCTTTTTACATATTTGTGTATATTTCTTAGTTTCTATTATTCCGAAAGTTATTCTGAAAAGTTTTGCCAAAATTTTAAAATACTGTAATATCCCATCTTGGAGGGTAGACCGAAATGCGATCGAAACAAAATTGACACATATGGTCTGGGGTATTTGTAAAATATGGTTTGTTTGCTTTATTTTTAAAATGTCACTAGAAAGTGAAAATATTGTGAGAAATATGAGGAAATTGAATAAAGCTGAAAATAAAATCATAAAATCTACTAAAATATTTTAAAGATCATTTCATATTTATTTGGATTTATTTATGTATTATTTTTTTTAGGAGAAGCCTCCGCCGAGCACTGGTGCTCTCACGATAAGGTGAGCATCGCGTGCCTAAATACCTAATGGAGCCCACATTATGATTCACCCGAATAGACCATAAAATAGAGACCCCCTTGACAATCACCGACACTAGCGGGCCCAATATTTTTATTTGAGTGGGGCAGACAATAGTTAGGTTAATATTTCCCAATTGCTTGCACATATATCAAGGTTTGGAGTGCAAATATCATTTCCCACTTCAAAAATCTCAATCCAAACTAAAAGCAAAATATGATTTTCTCCAACATGTGGAGTTTGCAATCTCAGACATGCCTGCATTGGTGACAAAGCTGATGTTTTAGAGAGAGAGAGAGAGAGAGAGAGAGAGAGAGAGACTTAGAGGAACGATTTTGGGTTTTCGATGGAGATGGGTTTTGAGTTTTCGATGATTGGGGCAGAGGTTTAGGTTTCTTGGTCTTCAAGAGGTGGGGTGGTATCGACTTCAAAGTGGGGCATGGGCCATATGGTCCATAGCCCCCCTCATGGGCATTTTTCAAATCCCACTATGGCAATTGCACCCACATGCCATAACGTGGCTTTGCCACGGTCACCGATCTCAAATTTGGCACCCATCTAAATGGTTTGGACTATTAGATCAATTGTGTATTCATTTTCGATGGCTAAAACTTCTCGGTCGTTAATCAATTAGTCAGGATGATGACTCAAGCTTCCAGCACCATACATGACCATGTGCGTGGAGCCCACGAGAAATGTTCCTCACCTTACCATGAGCACCAATGCTTAACAAAGGCCGCCCCTTATTTTTTATTATATAATATTTCTGATAAGAAATTATATAACATGTCAATTTTTTTCTGGATAATATATTACATTAAGAAAAACACTAAATATGAAAATACCATAACATTTTTGTAGATGATAATTCTTCGATAATGACATGTAAGAAGTGTCATTAAATATTTATGGAGTTCACATTGATGTGTTATTTTTACATGTCTATGGCCAACATATAATTTCTCATCTATGGATACATAGAGAGCTAGGGTTGGTTGACGAGTCCAAAATGGATAGCCGATGAAAGGAGGGTTTTTTTTTTTTTTTACCCCAACCAAGAGGATTGGGACCCAAGAGAGAGAAAATATACACACAGGAAAGCAGTCCAACCTATACAAGCAAGAAGAAGTGACGTACCCGAGGTCCAAGCCTCGAGTACTCAGGTAAGAACTGACGCTCCTTAGCACTCGGGTAAGGAGCCGTTCTTCTTCGCCCTTTTGTAGTAACTAGCCTGAGACCAAAATCACGCTGAAGAAGGACTTCATCACTTTTGCGGGCAACTCTCGTGGTGGTAGCGGAAAACCTAGCAGGAAATTGAGATTTGGCTGGAACCGGCAAGCCTGGCCTTTCCCTCTGTTTTTCATTTTTCCCACCTTCTTTCCTTATCCCCCTTTGTCTTTTATCATAAAATCAAGATCTGAATCCCTTTTCCATTCTACAAATTGCTCTGATAGATCTCATGTTATTCCACAGTTATGATGTTAATCTAGTTGTGGGTTTATTGAATAATCTGTTCCTTTTCCTTATTTTCTAACCCATATATTCTTTTCTTTTGATATAGATATTTTCTTGTTGATGTAACTGCAACTATGAAATCTTCTTTTAAAGGAAAGAGTTTTTTCAAGGGTATGCTTGGGTGAGGAGAAAGTGGTGTTTTTGGGAAGCAAAATCTAGACATTATTTCATCAGAAATGTTTAAGATTATAACTACAATCCATGATCAACAAGCAATCATAATCACTTGTAACATAACATCACTGTATGAAGGAGAGATCCATCCTTCCATCCAATGCAGAAATACACCAAATCAAATGCACTTGATTCTTGTCTAGAACTTCCTAGGAATTTCTTCAAGACCCATCCAATAGACTAGAATAGCCGTCGTAACAAATTGAATTAAAATTTTGAGGCCCATAGGAGAAAGTTGAGATAAAGGTAAGATCCTTTCCATCCACATTCACTGCACCGGACCATATCCAAGTTACTTTATTTATAGTTTGGATAACTTCTTGCTGTAGTCATAGTAGTTCTGTTCTTTACCAAGACTAATTACATGTCAATAGATTTTTAGGTAATTAGTTGACATTTCAAGGGTAGTTGATCCGATTGGTTGTGAGCCCAAGATATCCCGATCCTCAAGTCAATAGAAAAATTTTACTTAAAAAAAAGGGAGAAACTAGAGATGTTAATACCATGATCACAAAAATCCAAAATAGATATCTTCAAAATGTCAAAAAGGCCAAAAAGCGTCCGTTTAAAGGCAGTCGTTTTTTCTTAAAAACTACTGTTGAAGGGAGTTGGACGGGTAGTCCGCAATATCGCAGTTGTTTTTCAGAAACGGTTATTGTTGGTAGTTGGTAATTTGTGTGAATAATGACGGTTTAGGGCTGTAATGTTTTTAACTACGAGGCCTCGATTGTCTGGAATATTTTAGGTCATTTAAAAAAAAAAAAAGACCATAAAAATGACTTATCGTTCAATTAACGACTATTTGGAGCCGTCGTCTTATAAGATAAATGTTTTATTTTTAAAAAAAAATATTTATAATTAATTTTAAAAATTCACATTTCTGTAATTCTCAAAACTTTAACCTAGCATCAACCATGTAAACATCCATTATCCATCCAATAAAGAAATGAGTAATGCAACATGCAACTTTTATTCAATTACTATGAAAAATGGTCCATTACAACTGTGTATATAAAGACCTAAAACTCTTTTAACCCTATATCTAATCTTAAAAAGTAATAGTTATAAAATTTACAATCCTAATGCTGTAATACATATAATACAGGAAAATTTCAACTGAAAGAAAGGATTCCAAAGAGTGGTCAGATTAATTGCGAGTGACAACTTCTGGGTTTGGTCAGGGTTAGGGTAAACACAAACAGGCCCTGTCTCAAGCTTATCTCATCCAAACATGACCCGTACCGTGAGGGGTCACTAGTATGTGATACCTGCCCCATTTGGATTCGAGTTCAATCGAATTTAAAAATTTAAGACTTTTAAAATATATAAATGCATGGGAATGAGTGCGGTAGAGATCAAACGAACCACGTTCTCTTCCGACATGCCTTAAGTTAATTCCTAACATCACCTGAGTTTTGTTTATACCTTTAGTAATAAATAAATATATATACACACACACACATGGCTAGGCGGGGTGAGGCGGAGTGGGGTAGAACAACAAAATCCAATCTTGCCCCGAACAAAGAGAACCACTACCTAACCCGCCCTTAATAAGATGGAGTTGTCACAGTCCCCTTTAAACCCAACCCATTTGACATCCCTATCCACAATAAACTAGTATTATTACGGGAGCTGGTCCCATGTATTAGAGCTGTAGGTTTTATTTGCTTCCACTTGGAGATGGGCTTCAGCTCGATTTGTGGATTCCTTTTTTTGGTGGCTTCATTTGCATTATTACCTTTCACAATGGCTGAAAAGGCATGATAAGAATGGATAAATTCACATCAGCAGTCAATTCTCCTTTTTTGCCATGTGGGATAGTTCCATCCCAAGAATTCCATATAATTTCTGAACCAAATGTTGCTGCCCAATGAGAAATGATCCCATCTTAGCATGATAACTGCCTGATGAGAACAAATAAAGAGATCTCCCACTCTAAAATGCATGCACATTGAACATTAATAGGCATGAGGCAAATTTGAGTTTTGTTGATTAGCTCTCTACACAAAATCTGGGTTTTTGGACACTTGTACCCCACTTTTGATGGCCAATCAACAGTCCCCTTGTATTTGACCCACCATAGTGTCTGGTGTCAACATTCATCCCCTGACCCCACAAAGGCACAAACACTCCTAATGCTTTACAGCATGTTGAAAAGATTGGCAAAAGTCTTTTGAATGTAACTAAAAATACAGAAAAATCAATGTTACTGTAATTTCTACTTTTCCCCAAAGAAGTAAACCGTCACCTCACTCACTTTCCCCCATGAATTTACTCACCCAATTTCACTCATCTCACTGGATTTAACTCAACAGAACAGTGAGTTAACCTGCATCAAGGTGGGCATCAAGGTAGGGCAACATTCCTGGGCAAACCATGCTTACATAAACTTAGTTAATAATAGTTAACTCTTTGAGATGAGACATCTGACACTGACCTGACCGTTCCCATACCATTGAACTAACTAAATAAAGAATGCAAAATTTGAAGAATGAAAACTTTAGAGCATGTTTGGTAATAGGCGAGGAATCCATAGATCTGATGATTCTTCACTACCACTAGAACAAAGATTCATCGTTGGGGATTTATATAATTGAGGATTTCACATTGATATTTGTGTGTATGGATGCATATAATTGAGAAAAATAGGATTGGATTTGCAAATCCACTAAAGTGAGAATTTTCAAATCTTACGGGTGGTGGTCGGATTTGAAAATCCTAACAAATAAAGATTTCCATTTGTCTAAATTCTCAAAAATTTACAATTGCCAAATATGGATTTACCACAATATGAGGGAAACCGAAAATCTTTGCGCTAAAGATTTGGTTACCAAAGACGTTAGGATATTAAATGAAGGCTGGAAAAAAAAAAAAAAAAAAACCTAACAAGGATGATTTTCCCTTCTCCCCCCTCCCTAACCTTTTATCCATGTTGAGACCGTATAGGTGCGTCCATATTTTTAATCATGGAGATCAAGCCATATGTGTGGATGATGATGATTCGGTCTCCCCATTTTCCAAATAGAGCATATAAGTTAATGATAGTATAGAAATTCTTCCAAAGGCCCACCCACAAATTGGAAGCCCACCTCATTCAGCCCCTGCAAAAACACAATGAATTTGGAGGGATTGCTTCATTTACTTATGTTTTATAATTTTATGAGGATTTTACTAAAAAAGTCCCAAAATATAGCCATATATCTCGAAAGGTCATCGCAATTTGTGTAACACTAATGAGATCCTTTCGCAAACTTTTTATATTTTTTTATACTTTTTTATGAGCGACGATAACGTCACCATGGGCGACGCTAGAGTCGCTCGTCACACCTTTTTCTTCCCTCTTTCTCTTCCTCCCCACCTGCACTCACCCTGCACCCCCGCCACCATGGCATGCACCCATAATGCTCGATTCTGAGTTCCACGCCATGCATGCAATTCATTGATTTAAAGTATAGGCGTCCCTCGTCTACCAATAATCCATGACTATAGGCATTAAGTAACGCAACGAATGTGACATGATCAGGTGCTATGTTTGTGAGTTTCATCCGTTCAAAAAGATTAATGGCTTCCTTGGATAGCACATGCATGGCAAGCCCACCAATCATGGCATTCCAAGGCCAGACTTTTTGGGTGGGACCATGCTCATCAAAGAAAATCTTTGATGCAAATTTTATCTCTCCACACTTAAGCATACATATCTATGAGGCTAGCAAGTAATCGCTCATTTATCATGATCCCAACTTTCTCTATGTAGACACAAATCCATCTCCCTTGATCCAAAGTTGCTAGATCAGCGCATGCTGCAAGAGAAAGAAAGAAAGGAAAAGAAAGAGGAGGAAGAAGAGAAAGAAAGGAAAAGAAAAGAAGAGAATAAGAAGGTGTGATGAGCGACGCTAGCGTCGCCCATGGTGACGCTATCGTCGCTCATAAAAAAGTAAAAAAAATATAAAAAATTGGCGAAATGACCTCATTAGTGCTACACAAATTGCGATGACCTTTCAAGATATATGGCTATGTTTTGGGACTTTTTTTTAGTAAAATCCTCTAATTTTATCCTCTCTTTTCCATTTTCTATGGAACTGTTTGACATTCGGTCCCAACTTATTTTGCATTATCACCACATTTACTTTCTACTTAAGGTGCTCTTGTCCATCATTTTCAGTGTTAAATTGATTTATCTGATGTGACCATTTTAGCATTATCAGTCCACAAAGAAATCTAAATCATACTGTTACCCATAAAAAAGAAAGAAAGAAAGAAATCTAAGTCATCTATTTTGGTGGCTAATTAATCAATGTAGGGATGGCTAATACGCTATATCGCCATAAAATAATAATAATAATAATAAATCTTGAGGGTAACATTTCACCAGCAGAAAACATTTTCTTCTACCTGTTTATTTATTTTCTATTGACAAATACTCTGCTTTGCAAGTATGCAACACACAAACTAAATATGAAAAACAAAATTGAAATGAGATAGATCTGAAAAACATATGGAAGAAGCAAGAAAAGTAAATATTTTCAAGAGGAAGGGGATGAGGACGCAAGGGTGCAGCATTTCTAATCATACAACTACTGAAGCCTTCATGGCCAAAAGCATACAGTTGAAGAGCATGTGATGATTAATCTTGAGTATTCAAATATCTAACAATTCCATTTCCATGTAGAAAACAGAGCAGGCACATGACCTAAATAGTAGACATGTGCATCACGCCCCACTCGCATATAAACGAGTCCACTCCTTCGCTGCATCACCCAACAAAACCGTTAACAGCATGAAGTGAATAGGCATAGCAGGGAAGCAAAATGGAAAATAACTTAAAGGCAATGGGAGTATTTCAGAGCGTTGCAGTACCAGTTTCCACAGCTTCAGCTTCATTTGTCTTCCAATGCTTCGCAACGTTATCAGAAAGTGGATCATCCGGGTTTGGTGCACTCAGTAGGGCTTGAATGCTAAGCAAAATGGTAACAGCAATATCAGCTCATTTATTCCATTAACAACATGAAACACAGTTTGTTGAAGATAATAACAAATAACAAAAACACCTTTGTTCTCATATCAAACTGACAAAGATTAACTCAAAATTAGAATCCGCTTTAAATTCTTTAAATCAAACTTCATATTAGTAACTTTCAACTTTCAACCCAGATGCTCATTGCCAATTTAGAAATTGGTTCACATCTGTTTCAAATCCAAGAGCACATGCCACCATTTGCAGTTGTTGCTCATTGTGAATGAGAAAATAAAAATTAAAAAAAAAATGTCATCACTAAAACCAACAAAATAGATGTAATCACCTCAGCAGTACAGTTCGGATCTGAAGAGCTGGACTCCATTTGTCTTTCAAGATATCGAGGCATATTCTACCAAGCTGCATGAACAAAACCTTCAGCTTTTACAGGCAACACAATATTGAGAGAGAGAGAGAGAGAGAGAGAGAGACGCTTGCCTTGTCAATGTTAGGATGGTAAATCTTTGTGAGAAAGCGAACCTATTAATGATCATTGAAATGGGATCAACAGGATATCAACATAAATTACAAATCAGACTGAACTATAGCAGCGCTAGAAACATAAATCATAACAGATTCTCCTGAATTATTTTACTAATAATACTTTTCAACTCTCCACTAAGGCTACACCTTGAGACGAGCCCGTAGTGCATTTTGGTATTTTTAGTAAATAGATCATCATGAGGAAAGGCACAAATAAGAAAAGACCATTGATCCTTCAAAATCAGCTATCAATCAGCAACAGGCCTCTCGTAGCAGCTCATTGGCTAAGTAGGGTTCTAACCATCATCCTTGAGAGGGAATGCCTCTACCACATGGCAACAGGGCTCTGTTGACAGCAGCTTGGCTGTGATATTTGCATAGCAATTAGCACGGGGTTGAGCAGGGTTGAACCCTCATCCTCTGTATTTAGAGTGAATGCCTCTACCAGCAGGCTATATGCCCACAGAGGTGCTTGCCCCGGTTCTACTTTTAGGAGAAATTTTCCTTTTGCTGCGAACTGTGAACTTGCTGCAAAGGAGGACCCTGTAAAGGATTCCTTTTACTTCCAAGAACCTTCCAATGTTCTCTCTTCAGGACACTGACTTGAGCTATAGAAAGCAAGGAGGATTTCACACTCGCGGATAAAACCCCAACAGTGGAACCACAAAGATAAAGATGCAAACCAAAATATTGCTTATTCACAAGAGGATGGCTTAAAAATGATTATCATCCAAACCATGAATATCAAATGAACAATCAAGAAATGAAGATGAAACACATTGAATTCTGAATGGAACTCCATCAAGAGATGTGGAAAGTAAAAGAGGACTGATGTTACACCAAAACTAAAGGTGTATCATGTATAGGAGTATCAAATCCTAGCAGTTAGATGAAGTCAAATTGGAACCTAATTTGCATGATCAATCCTAGGTCCTCCAAACACGGATGTGAATCAAGTTTGGGTGAGTGTTAATTCAAAAAGAACAGTTAGTGAGAGGTTCAGATTGATCATAGGGGTGGGACAATTGGCCCCACAGATCAGGCTGTTCCACCCTTACGAACAGCCTCGCTGTCCCTGAAAACTCCACAACATTTAAAATACTAAAAATGTAGAAGATTAGAAGAATACTGCGGCACTAACATGAAAATATCACATTATTCTCATTTTGGAATTTTGGACGATGTTTTCTTTTTCTTGCGATATTAATGCGTTAGAAACAGTTTTTGAAAAGAAGGGATCATTTGCAGCATTTGTCATAGTACTTTTAGTTTGCTGCACCTACAGAGAAAATTACCCCCAAAAAAATTACATAGAAAAGAGCTCATGGTTCCATGAATCAGAACATTAGGCCGCCGTCTAAACTTGAGCTTCAAGCAATCCCAAAACCTCCAGGACTAGAAAATTCCAACCCATCACTTGCTAGTCTATAAACAGACAACTAGACAGAAAACACAGAAACAGGTTGGGCAAAGATCTCTACTGTCAAAAATAAGCTTTCATTCTGGGGAAGCCTGGTACATTGTTTGTCCAGTGTGACACACAAGATCAGCAATCTGGATCACCAAACCATGGCCTCCACGAGTATTGATATTGACAGTGCAGCAAAATATCAATTTTCTGCTGTGAAGCACCCATAAATCCATGTGCCATGTTGACAAGTCGTGCTCTTGATCTGGTGAAACCTTTCATTTAATTTCTAATATCTAATGGTGAAACCATTTGTCGTGCAGAGTATCACCAAACCTCTCATTGGTCTGCTAGACATCGGTCACATGATATCCGATAATTCATTTTGACGTGTGAAATCTGTGTCCCTATCTAATTGATGTGGAACAGAGGGAAGGTGCGGGGCGGGCAATGGAAAGAAAAAGAAAAGGGCTTTCACCAAACTCCGATCCGGAGGTGTTATTGACTTGGGTTCTCACCAAACTCCAAACCAGGAGGCATTAAAGAGATCTAAAGGAGAACTTGAAGAAAACTTGGGGGAGATCCCAAAAGCTTTGGTTTTCATTAATCATCAACCATTAGAAGTCAAGGAGGCTTTATATCACTTACATAGGAAAAAAAATAACCCTAGAACTAATCTGGACCATCCAAACACATTGATGGCTAGAATTACAACATCCTACTAAAACAACTCAAAACATCATGAAAAGCTCTAAATAATATAAAAATAACATAAAATGAATGGGCTGGGCCCAAATGTTTGATCAAGATAGATGGGCTGAGCACATTGGCTAGTCGATCCATGGGACCATGGGTCTGTCCTGCATCACTAATCTATGCAGCATTTGTGAATCATAGCTTTTAATATCATCATACGCATTAAAATGTACACCATGCAATGTTTACATATAGATTGTATGGTAAAGAGACAACCTATGATACCTGGATACTTGTACAAGCCCAATGTATTCTTGTTGGACTAATACAACACACATTTATACCTAATAATGCACTAAAACTTATAGGGTACAGGTTTAGCATATCCTACTCACCAAGTCCATTATTTTGTATAGCTCTTTTAATTTTCTTACTTCTCTACATAAAAGATGTTAGAAAGGAAAGTAAACAAGGATAATTTCATTAATTCGAAATAATTTAAAGAATAAAATAAGGAAACCCGTATCCATATTTGTGCCCTGGATTTTTAAAAGCAGAGTCATATCCTCGATCCCCATATCCATGTCCGTGCCCATATCAGGATCATGGCATCATAGGAGGCAATGCAATCACAATGAAATTGGATAGTGCAGTATCTATCCTTCAAAAGATGTGCCCACGCATGTCAATGTTGTGGCCAACAAATTGCATTAACAACAACTGCCACAGGTATCTCCAACAAAGATAATGGTTTCAAGGGGAATTTAGGGATGGCCTGGTGGTACCAGCTCCCGCTCCCATCCCTCCCAACAGGGATTGATCCTTGGTGGGAGGCCTTACTCCTCTCCAACTTGGCCACTGAGCTAAGTTGAAGAAAAAAAAAAAAAAGGATAATGGTTTCAAGTTTCAATATTTGATAATTTCGAATTTTCTCCTTTTAGAAGTAAGAAAGAGTAAATAGAGGAAAATACTCAATTCACATCACTAAATAGGAAAAGAAATATTCAAAAGCTTGTCAATTAAGGGTATTACATTTTAGATTGCAATCAATGAGAAATATTAAAACAAATGAAATACATAATGTAAAGCAATGAATCACTAAAGCTAAGGTTTCATATGCAAAATATAGATGGTGTCCAGGGGAAGATTTCAAAAATGATGTGAAAGAACATCAGAGTAGCAGGGCGTAGCGGCCTGCCGCCAAACCGCTACGAAGCGGGCGATACGTAGCGTAGCGGGGATCCGTAGCAGCGTAGCGGTGCAATTTGAAAAAATTGCCAAAAAAATCTGAAAAAATTACAGAAAATCCAGAAAATTGTAAAATGAAACAATATGTGGTTCTTTTGCAAAAGTAAGAAAATGGGGCGTAGCGGTGCTCTCAGTATATGAGGTTTTGTATCGCTTTATAAATAGAAAATAATAGTAATGATTAGTTTTTTCACATGCATTTATGTTTCTTAGTCATGCCAACTTAAAAATTAATGGAAAGCTCATAAAAAAAAAAAAAGAAAAAAGATATGCATAGATCAAAAGGAAGCATTGATCTACAATAAAACAAGACAATGATGCCATTATATTGTGATTCATAGTAGTTAGAGAGTGATAATCTCAAAAGTTGAAAAAAATTCACATACCTAGATGAAGAATCTTGTTTAAAATCTTTAGATTTCTTTGAATAGTTGAATGTTGGTGATTTGGTGGCAAGAAATCTTGAAGAAATGAACTTGGGAGACACTTGGGACCACAAGGAGGAAAAAACAGTAGAAAGAGGGGAAGAGAGGGTTAAAAGACCTTAAAAACGTCAAAAGGGGGTTTTTATAACCCCCCAGCTGTATCGGCCGCCACGGGTGCGATTTCCCGTAGCGGCTGCTATTTTGGCCGTAGCGTGGCGGATACGTCCGCTACGGCCGATATATCGGCGTGGCGGCCGATATTTACATCCATGACCATGTCATAATACAAACTTACCAAATACCAAGTAAATCTTAAAAAATCATAAATACAATGTGAAAGTGCGTGCAACCCAAATTCATGCACATCACGGAAGCCCCAGCCCACCCGAGCCAGCCCGCAAAGAGATACACTCTGGAACCACCCATGTCTGACATAAACTGCAAAGGCTAGAGG
The DNA here is from genome assembly GCA_003546025.1 of Camphora micrantha. Classification (NCBI taxonomy): domain Eukaryota; kingdom Viridiplantae; phylum Streptophyta; class Magnoliopsida; order Laurales; family Lauraceae; genus Camphora; species Camphora micrantha. The sequence goes on along the minus strand of QPKB01000006.1, from coordinate 15,848,437 downwards.
CCTAGTTTTATCAACTGGATGCGGAAGGAGATTCAAATCCGCTGGATGTTGTTGACAAACGAGAAAAATAGGGACATCCCTCAATTAATCTCACTGGCTTAGCTAAGTAGCTTTTGAAAATATGCATCCAGCATATTTTTAATCTGAACCAAGAAAGATTTGAAGATATGAAGGTTTGTCTTGTTCAAATTTCATCTCTATAAGAGCAGTCTTAGCTCTATCTAATTTGTATCAAATCTTCTTCTCGTCTCTGTAATTCATCAGCATTCTTATTCACAAAATTTCAATGGCTCATCAATTTCCTTTTAGTACTTCTTGTGATCAGGAGATGAGGTATTCTCTACCTCAATCCCAAACTTTATCTGCATCTGTTTTAGGTTCCATGATGCCAAGGCGACAAGAGAGAGATTTGGCTAATAAATCGGATCAAGATGCCATTTATGAGCTTGTGAGTCTCGGGACTCAATACTCATCATCCATTGTCTCATTTTCCGATCGGTTGCAGTCCAAAACTCACAATAAAGAAAAGCTTATTGAGGAGATCGATGTACTGCAACGGCTTCTTCTCGATCTAACAGAAAAATAGTAGAATTAAAGCAACAGAATAAGGATTTAAAATCCTTGCTTACCTCTTCAGTTCGATTGCCTAATCCTTTGGACAAGGATTGCATGAGGATCTATGAAAGGCAAAAGCATTTGAATGATGAGGCTAAAAGTCTCAAGTTTTTGTAAGACATTGAGACAAATACACAATAAATATTCATGGCATGCATCATTTCGATTTCTCTTCTAATCATGCATAGTCTATTTTCTGGCAGGGGTTTTGTAAAAATGTCTGCCAACTTATCGTGTGTGCTTGTGAATTCTAGTACAAAATCACCCTTCTGCACATGATCTCTAAGAAAATGATATCTAATTTCAATATGCTTAGTCCTAGAATGGTGTATTGGGTTCTATGAAAGATTTATAGCACACAAGTTTAAAATCCTCAAGTTGTTGCTTCATGTAAAGAAGTTGAGCACAATAACTACCTCCAGCAACATACTCTGCCTTAGTAGTAGATAGTGCAACAGAATTTTGCTTTTTACAGAACTATGAAATAAGTTCATGACCTAAGAAATGATATGTTTCATTTTTTTTTTTTTAATTTTTTTTTAATTAAACACACAAAAACAATTAAATGAAACTAACACATATAAAACAAATAAACAATAAGAAATTATTTAATAACACAAATACCAAGGGATTTTCTCATATTTTCAAATTTTGAAACATCCAATGGTTTTGTCAGAATATCTGCAAGTTGTTTCTCAGTAGAAATATGCTCCAAAACTATGACTCCTTCAACCAATTCTCTAATGAAATGATGTCTAATATGAATATGTTTGGTTCTAGAGTGTTGGACGGGATTTTTGGAGATATTGATAGCACTAGTGTTATCACAGTATAAGTTCATGCTACATTGTTCAATACCATAGTCTTTGAGCATGTGTCTCATCCAAAGCATTTGAGTACAACCACTGCCAGCTGCTATATATTCTGCTTCAGCTGTAGATAAGGAGATGGATGATTGTTTCTTGCTATGCCAAGCAACAAGACAGTTTCCTAGGTAAAAACACCCACCGCTTGTAGATTTTCTATCATCCACATTTCCAGCCCAATCGGCGTCTAAGTATCCAGCAATGCAGGTAGATGAGTCATATGGATACCATAAGCCATATCCTGAAGTCCCTGAAACATATCTTATGATTCTTTTAACAGCTTTCAAATGAATTTCTTTGGGATCGGATTGATATCTGGCACAAGCTCCTACACTGAATGCTATATCAGGTCTACTGGCTGTAAGATATAATAAGCTGCCTATCATGCTCCTATACAGACTAGAATCAACACTCTTACCACTCGACTCTCTAGATAATTTGAGTGTTGTGCTCATGGGTGTGTTCATGTGCTTGGCTGAGTCTAATCCAAACCTTTTGATTAATTCTTTTGCATATTTGGTTTGGGAAATAAACAGTCCATTAGACAATTGTTTGACTTGTAACCCTAGAAAGAAATTAAGTTCACCAACCATACTCATTTCAAATTCAGATTTCATAAGATTAGCAAACTTTTCTGTGAGATCATTACAAGTAGAACCAAACACTATATCATCAACATAAATTTGAGCAATCAAAATATTATCATTGTTTGTTTGAATAAAGAGAGTTTTATCCACACTACCCCTTTCAAAGCTTTGATCAATTAAGAATTGAGTAAGCCTCTCATACCAAGCTCTAGGGGCTTGTTTGAGACCATAGAGAGCCTTTCTAAGATGATACACATAGTTAGGCTTCTTAGGGTCTTCAAACCCTTTGGGTTGCTCAACATAAACTTCTTCTTCCAAAATATCATTTAGAAAAGCACTTTTGACATCCATTTGGTATAGTTTAAATTTCAAAGAACAAGCAATGGCAAGAAGGATTCTAATGGATTCAAGTCTAGCAACAGGAGCAAAAGTTTCTTCAAAATCAATTCCTTCAATTTGAGAGTACCCTAGAGCAACCAGCCTAGCCTTGTTTCTAACAATGGTACCATTTTCATCAAGTTTATTTTTGTAAATCCACTTGGTACCTACCACATTTTTGTCATCCGGTCTAGGCACAAGATCCCAAACTTCATTTCTAGAAAATTGATTTAACTCTTCTTGCATGGCATTTATCCAATTATCATCGGAAAAAGCTTCATCAACATTTTTAGGTTCAAAAGTAGAAGTAAAACAAAGATAGCTAACAATGTTTTCTAATTGTCTTCTAGTTTTGACACCAGCCAAAGGATCTCCCAGAATTTGGTCCATAGAATGATGTTTCACATTTACCAAATCCTTAGAGAGTGGAGACTCATCCAGTTTTTCAGTTGAGACATTTATCTCATCATTATCAGGGTTTTCTTGATGACTGAAATCATTTAGTTTGTCATCAATGACTACATTTATGGATTCTTGAATAGCTCCAGTGTTTAAATTCAATACTCTGTAGGCACGACTGTTTTGAGAATAGCCAATGAAGATGCCTTCATCGCTTTTAGTATCAAATTTGCTCAAGTGTTCTCTGTCCTTGAGTATATAGCACTTACTACCAAAAATTTTAAAGTAACTAATGTTGGGCCTTCTCTCATGCCATAATTCATAAGCAGTTTTGTCCAAGCCAGTTCTCAAGTATACCCTGTTTATGATGTGACAAGCTGTACTAACTGCTTCAGCCCATAGATCTCTAGGAACATTCTTTCCATGAAGCATAACTGTGGCCATTTCTTGTAAGACTCGATTCTTTCTTTCAGCAATACCATTTTGTTGAGGAGTTTTAGGGGCAGAAAATTCATGGTGAATTCCATACTTATCACAATATTTTTCAAACTTCGTATTTTCAAATTCACCACCATGATCACTTCTTATTCGAGCAACTGCTCTTCCTTTTTCAACTTGGATCCTTTTCACAATCCTTTTAAATTCAGCATAAGCATCAGATTTCTCTCTTAGAAATGCAACCCAAGTGAATCTAGAATAATCATCAACAATAACAAGAAAGTATCTTTTACCCCCTTTACTCTCTTTCTTAGTTGGACCAACCAGGTCCATATGGAGAAGCTCTAGAGATCTAGAGGTCTTTAGAGACTTGGTCTTTTTGTGAGAGTTTCTGATTTGTTTACCTTTTTGACACTCTCCACAGACTGTTTTTGACTCTTTGCTGATTTTTGGAAGACCCTTAACATACTTGTTCAATTTGGATAGGTCTCTAAAGTTCACATGTCCAAGTCTTTTATGCCATAGTTGAGTTTCATCAAGATAAGCAATGTGACAGGATGAACTGGATGATTCTTTGTGGTTACTAATAACATAACAGTTGTCATTGGTTCTAAGACCTCTTAGAATAACCTTTCCATTTTTGGAAATCTCACAACCAAGACTACTAAAGTTAACAACATGATCTTTATCACATATTTGAGAAATACTTAGCAAGTTATGTTTCAAACCAACGACATAAAAAACATTTTCAATAACAGGCATGTTAGGAACATTCAAAGTACCCTTACCAACAACTTTAGCAACTTTTCCATCACCAAAGGTGACAGTTCCACCCTCATATTCATTTAAAGACGAGAAATGTGCTCTATCTCCAGTCATGTGTCTAGAGTATCCACTATCTAGGTACCACAAGGATTGGTCAATAGCTTTAAGAGCTGTGTGAACAACTAGGCTTTTGTTCTTGGGAACCCATATGAATCTTTGGGTGACAGGGATTGCACTAGGACCTTGAGATTTAGCTTTGTTAGGATTTTGTTGGTGAAAAGATTTCTTAGAGTAGTTTTCAGTAGGTTTAACAGTTCTTGTATGATTGTGGAATTGCAACTTTAGAAGACCTATTTGTTTCATCAACATATTTAATTGTTGAGAGAAAGAGTGATTGATAGAATTGTTTTGAAAAGAAGTCTTAGTCTGTTTATCTTTATGAGGGTTGACATAAGTTTTGGTGGACTGTCTTTTCATTTGTTTCATTTTGCACTCATACTTGTCATGTCCTTTGCTTCCACATGAATAACATGTAATTTCAGAATTGTTTTGACTACTGGAGGAAGCTTCTCCTTTCACAAACACAGTAGAAGCACTAGGTTTGGATTTGTCTTCTTTGTTGAATCCTAGCCCAGTTTTGTCTCTATGATATTTACCCATTTTAAAAAGTCTTTCAAAATTTTCTTCTCCATGGGTAAAGGAATATTCATACTTCTCTTTGAACCATTTCAGACGAGTGACTTCATCCCTTAATTGATTGTTTAGTTCTTTTAGAATCAAAGCTTCTTCTTCATCTCTTTTGATTTTGATTAAATTTTCATTAGCAATTTGAAATTTAGAATTAACTTCTTTTAGTTCAGTTGCTAAGATATTCTTTTCATCAGTTAAGGTTTCAATTTTGTCTTTTAAGACTTTGTTCTTAGATTTTTGTTTGCTCATGGCATCAATCAATTTGCAGCTTTCCTCAAAGTCTATCATATGAAACTTGAGGATCTTCATCTTCTTTTTCATTTTCTAAGCTGTCATAATCAGACTTAGACTCATTCCCAGATTTCTCGATATCAGTTGTTCCAGAATTTTCTGATATTTCAAGTGATGGATCACACACTGTTCTGGCCATTAGTATAGTGTAATTTTCTGTCTCATCTTTGTGTGATTCATCTGAGTCTGATTCAGCTTCTGAAGAGTCATCCCATGTTGCCACAAGAGTCTTTTTCTTATCTTTCTTTTCAATTGGACACTCAGTAGATATGTGACCAAACTTTTGACAGTTATAGCATTTTACTTTTCTGGATTGATACTTAGAAGAGGAGCTGGCTTTGTTTTTACTTTTATCAAATGGTCTCTCCTTTCTATTAAACTTAGAAGTCTTTTTCTTAAATTGTCTTAAGAATCTTTTAGTAAGTAAAGCAACATCTTCATCATCACTTTCATTTTCATTTCCCGATTCTTCTTTAGATGGAGATGGTTGGGAGACCTTCAAAGCTATAGATTTCTTCTCTTTGGATTTATTAGAAGCATTATTCATTTTCATCTCAAAGGTTCTAATGTTTCCCGACAGTTCCTCTACTTTCATAGTTTCAGGGTCATTGTACTCCTCTATAGAAGTCACTTTGGAGTGAAATCTTTCAGGTAAAGATCTAAGGATTTTGCTACAAACTTTGCCTTCAGGGATTTGCTCACCGAGTGACCACATCTCATTAACGATTACCATAAGCTTTGTTCGAAAATCATCAAACATTTCATCTTCTCTCATTCTCAGAGATTCAAATTGGGAGGTTAGCATTTGGAGCTTGGCTCTCTTAACAATGGCGGTTCCTTCATAATTTGTTTCCAACAGCTCTCAAGCTTGCTTAGATGTGGTACATGTCATAATCTTTTTGAATTCTTCAGCATTTATGGCACAGGTTATGGCATTCAAAGCCTTAGCATCATAGTCTCTCAAAGCTTTTTGACTAGCTATCCATCTGGCCTTTGGAAGAGGCTTGACAGTGCCATCTTCAGCTGTGAAGGTAGGAGGGGTCCATCCATCCTCCATAGCATCCCACACCTCACCACAAATGGATTTGAGAAACACGGTCATTCGAGCTTTCCAAAAGGCATAGTTAGTACCATCAAACAATGGTGGTCTGTTTACTGCGCTACCTTTTGGATTAGACATTGGCACTAGTAAAAAGAAGTAGATCCACTCCGGGTTGTTAAACCTTTAGGGAGTAATCTGGCTCTGATACCAATTGAAAGTGCAACTAGGTTCAATGAATAAGTCCTAGAGGGGGAGCGAATAGGACAAAAGGAATTCTAATGCCAATCTTAAACTTATTAGCCTAATTTTTAATCTCAACTTGGAATAATAATCACACATAACAAAATAACTTGTATGAATTATAAGTTCAATGTGTGTGTGCTTAAATAATCAGAGAAACTCTAATTTGAAACAAGATAATAAGCACAAGAGATAAAAATGACACGAGATTTATAGTGGTTCAGTCACACAGACCTACATCCACTCTCAAGGGTCACACAGTCCCTTGGTTCCACTATAAAGAATCAAACTACACAAGTACTGATTCTAACTCAATTTTGTTACCGAGTTTCAATCACACAGATCTAATCCCCACAGACAATTTTTAGAGTGGTTGACACACACAGATTCAATCCACTGTCACAAAGATATAAATTTGAATGGAGGACGAACACTTGCCTTTGATGAAGATCGAAAGTGTTCGAAGAAGCTTTTGACCGTGATCGAAGCTTTTTACCTCTTCCAGCTAGCTTGGTGTTGATGATGAAACTCCTTTGAGATGCATAACCTAGTTGTAGAAGTTTGATTTCTAGGGCAGAAAAGAGGGATACCTTTAAGGATTAGGATACCCTAGATTTGGCTTCTCAAAGCACACTCCTTAGAGTTAAGCCCTTGGATTTGCCAAGATAGGATCTAAGTGTGTTTGGAAGAAGCTTTGAGAGCTTGAGAAAGGTTTACAAGAATTTGGAATAAAGGCTCTTCAAAAATTGGACTTCCCTATGTTGAAAACGAGCTACAAGTATTTATAGAAAAAATCCAACGGATAGTTCCAACGGTAACTTAAGACATGGTAGGGTGCACCTGACAAGAACACTATTCCTACGTTTGAAATTTGATAAAGACCCTGACATAAGCAAGTTTTGGTGAGGCCTTATAAGAATCATGAGTATGAATATGAGGGAACTTTTGAAGAAAAATTATTAAAGAAATCAAAAGCACACCGGTTTTGACAACTTTACATTTCTTTATTAATTTATATAAAACATTGTTTATTGTTAAGTTTCTATACATACTCATGTTTACTAAGCCTCAATGTGACCTGGTGTTATGATTATGTTGGATGCCTTAGGCCCGGTAAGAATTGTGGGGGATGAACTTAAATGCCCTCGGCCCTGTCAAATCGAGGCCCATCTGTTATCTATGCTTGAATGGATTATCTATATTCTTATCTACCTTCAGGTCTCTAATCTTTGCATTAGTTTCCAAAGTTTCTCTCAGTTTATACATCTCTTTGTCAATTTCTGACAAAAAGGGGGAGAAATAATCTTCGTTGAGGGGAGAAATAATCTCAATCAGTACCTCCTCAGTTTCATATGTTGCAGGTACAAAGGGGGAGAAACAGGTACAAAGGGGGATAAACTTCTTTTTCTTGTTTTAATTCGAACAAGGGAGAAGATTCCCAATCCGTGTTGTTAATGTTGTATTTCTACAGGGAAATTCTTCTCAAGTAAAAATGAAGAAGATCAATACTCATTCTTTCTGCTTCCTTATCCTTTTATTGTTGAAAATCACATGTAATAGTTTATGAACTTTGTGTATAATGTATGATTGTATTTTAAGTCTCCTCTTTTAAAAATGTATTAGTTTAATTGGTTTCGTCACGAAATTGACAAAGGGGGGGAGATTGTTAGTGCCACATTTTCATGTGCACTGTTTTTATTGTTAATTTCGTGCCAAAGAGCTCCGAAGACATTGTCTCTTAAGTACTTCAAAGAAGATTCAATTCAAGAGGACTGTCAAAGATTTTTGGAAAGGCCAGGATTCATCAAAGATCAACATCAAGCTGTGCCAACCAAGATCAGGTAATTGGGACCGAAACCATGCCGCTAAGTGACCCTAAAAACCCTAGGCTAAATTATTATTTTGAAAGGTTTTAGATGATATTTTTGAGCTTGTTTAAAACTCAAAAATGACCCCAGATTTCAGCCAGCCGACCTCATGCGGTTAGCAGTTCACCCCCTATGTCCACCTGTCCTAAGGCATTCAACATGATCATAACACCAGGTCACATTGAGGCTTAGTAAACATGAGTATGTATAGAAACTTAACAATAAACAATGTTTTACATAAATTAATAAAGAAATGTAAAGTTGTCAAAACCGGTGTGCTTTTGATTTCTTTAATAATTTTTCTTCAAAAGTTCCCTCATATTCATACTCATGATTCTTATAAGGCCTCACCAAAACTTTGCTTATGTCAGGGTCTTTATCAAATTTCAAACGTAGGAATGGTGTTCTTGTCAGGTGCACCCTACCATGTCTTAAGTTACCGTTGGAACTATCCGTTGGATTTTTTCTATAAATACTTGTAGCTCGTTTTCAACATTGGGAAGTCCAATTTTTGAAGAGCCTTTATTCCAAATTCTTGTAAACCTTTCTCAAGCTCTCAAAGCTTCTTCCAAACACACTTAGATCCTATCTTGGCAAATCCAAGGGCTTACTTAACTCTAAGGAGTGTGCTTTGAGAAGCCAAATCTAGGGTATCCTAATCCTTAAAGGTATCCCTCTTTTCTGCCTTAGAAATCAAACCTCTACAACTTGGTTATGCATCTCAAAGGAGTTTCATCATCAAAACCAAGCTAGCTGGAAGAGGTAAAAAGCTTCGATCACGGTTAAAAGCTTCTTCGAACACTTTCGATCTTCATCAAAGGCAAGTGTTCGTCCTCCATTCAAATTTATATCTTTGTGACAGTGGATTGAATCTGTGTGTGTCAACCACTCTAAAAATTGTCTGTGGGGATTAGATCTGTGTGATTGAAACTCAGTAACAAAATTGAGTTAGAATCAGTACTTGTGTAGTTTGATTCTTTATAGTGGAACCAAGGGACTGTGTGACCCTTGAGAGTGGATGTAGGTTTGTGTGACTGAACCACTATAAATCTCTTGTGTCATTTTTATCTCTTGTACTTATTATCTTGTTTCAAATTAGAGTTTCTCTGATTATTTAAGCACACACACATTGAACTTATAATTCATACAAGTTATTTTGTTATGTGTAATTATTATTCCAAGTTGAGATTAAAAATTAGGCTAATAAGTTTAAGATTGGCATTAGAATTCCTTTTGTCCTATTCACCCCCCCTCTAGGACTTATTCATTGAACCTAGTTGCACTTTCACAATGCACCACAACAGTAATAGAGAGAGATGCTAAATGTCAATATTATGATTAAATACAACACTTTTTTTTTTGTTGCTAAAGAGGGAATTCAAGTAGGAGACAAGGACAAGACAACAAAGAAACCCAACTAAAAAAAACAAAACTCAAAACACCCAACCAGACATCTAGACTACAAGAACTGCCAATCTTTTTGTGCTTGAACTTTGACTAGCATATATAATGAACCAATTATCATAAGGAAAATGTCTGCACAAACAAGACGGGCATAAGCAAGCAAGATGACAAGCTACAGTTGACACTTGAAATATTACAATACAAGAAATAGATCAAGTGCATTCATCCGCATAATGATTGAAAGACATAACCAACTAACCAAAACAGTTGGCCAAAGAAAAACTAAACATCAATGGCGTACTTAAAAGGAGACATAAATATTTTATTATATGCAAGTATTGATGTTGTATGGGAATCTAAAAGGTTAAAATAGATCTTGGGGAAAAAATAATGCTTGTAAGATGAACCCATCACAGTTATCATAAAAAAAAGATGAACCCATCACAGGTGCACAGGGAATTCAAGATCCAGCAATAGCTGAATATGCAAGATTGCAGCCACTTTTCTTCTTTTGTTTTTGTTTTTGCTTTTGTTTTGGATGGATTCACATTTGCATCCTTTACTAGCTTTGTTTCGTTTTAATTGATGAAAAAGCTGTCATTGACTGGGCATCGTCTAACAGGTTGAGAAGCAGATCCCAAGGTAAAAAGTGTATTCGAATGATGAACACATTAAAGCCATTTGAAAAAAAAAGAAAAGCACATTATAGTCCACAAAGAAGTGAAGATCCAGGCATAGTTGAATATGCAAGAATGTAGTCTTATTCGCATGCTTTTATTAGTTATATTTTGTTTCAATGGTTGAAAAAGTTGTCACTGAGTAACTTCTCTCGAACATGGGCTTGGAATGTGTGCAGCATGGGTGAGTCAGCTAACCCTGTGCCAGACCTCAGTCATCACAATCTGAACATGCCTTTGCAGTTATTGATTGGTGGCATTGGTGGTCTGGGTCTGTCATCTGCTGGAAGCAGGTGTGAATCATCATTGGGAGGTGGCAATGCTGGTGGTTTTGGTGCCAGCTTGGGCACCAGTGGTCCTGCTGGGTTTGGTGCATGCATGGGTAGGGTCTTATGGTTCTGCCCAATATGATGGGCCTGGCCCAGCAGGGTACAGCGGCAGTGGCAGATCATCGATTTATTGATTGCCCCCAACTTCAGTTGAAATGCCTTCCGCAGGTTATCCTGAAGGTAGGCCTTTTGGGTTGCCGTCTTCTACCTAACAAAGCCATCACCATCCACAGGCAAGTTCCTTGCCAGTTTCAAGAGGGGCTCCTTCTAGAGGAGTGTCCCAGCATATGCCTCTTTAGTAGTAGGGTAATGCTTTCATTTCTTTCTCCTCTCTTTCAATTTTTTGTGAAATATCTTTGCCTTTTACCTCATACCACATGTTCTGTGTTGTCATAGTAGGATTTTTGGTTGGTTAATATAATCGTGATTTTGTTCATTTATATATATATATATATATATATATATATATGAATCTGTCCTTTTGGTGTGAAATTGAGTTCCTAATTCACATAAAGAAACTTATATTTCACATTATTGTGTTTTTGTCTCTATTTTTTGCAGCTTTCATATATGTTGAACTGGTTTATCCGTTGGATTCAATGTACTAATAACATGTGCAGTTTCATGTCGTTCTATTTGAAAGTTGAATTGGGTTTTTGAAAGGTCTATGTCATCAGTGCCCTCGTTGTTTCACTCTAGAGTTATAATTGGCCATTGCTCTTGCATCTTTGCCAGATGTTTGGTTTTGTTTTCTTTAATTGTGGCAATTCATTTCTTTATTATCATTTCCTGGTTTGGGGTGATGTGATGCCCTTCTCTATATAATGGTTTGTAATTGTTTGTATGTGTGCTCTATTTCTCTTAAGAATCTGATGCTGTTTTTAACAATTTATTGCTTGTTTTTAATTTGTGTTGTTTTTGTGCTTCTTGTTATTTGATCTTGTGTATCCCAATCTTCTATTTGCTTTTTTTTTTTTCTCTCTCGCCTTTGTGTGGGAAATTCAAAGATGTGAGGTGATGATGTGATACATATTGGTGTTAGTTCAGAAGGCACATTACAAATGAGTTTTTCCAGTTTTTTCCTTTATAAGTTCTCCACACTTGGTGTCACAGTGCACTTTATTTGTGTTCATTTCTTTGTCAGTGGTTTCTAGTTTAAACTGTGTGCCTCTCGGTATTTGTCCTGTTCACATGGAGATGTATTCAACAAGTTCTTTCAGCACTGGACTTGGGTCTTGTTTCCTTCAATCTGTTATTTATGTGTATGCCCATGCGTATTATTTTGTTTAGGGGTCAATGATTCTTTTCTTTGGCTTTGGTCTTATAACTCCATGCTTCTTTATGGATAGAAGACGTTTTAACTGCATAGTTTCTGTCTCTCCTTTGGATGGAAGTAATATGCCTGCCACCTTGTATTGTATTCACATTATTTTGTATGTGTAGAGTGTGAAGAAAGAATTGGCAAGAATGATGATAGGAAAGGCAACGGAGTTGGCTGGCATTCCGATAGGGGCTTGAAAATGCTTAAGAGAACTTGCATGAGTTTGGTTAACTAGGCCATTCAGCAAGATATTATGGACAAAGAAAACGTTGGATGAATGGAAAAGAAAGTGCAATAGTACTAAATATAAGAACAAAAGGTCTATACAAAGTTGCACCAATTATCGTGGGATTGAGCTTATGCTACACTATGAAACTATGGAAGAGAATAATGGAGTAAAGAATTAGACAAGAGACCCAAATATCTGAAAATCAATTTGGTTTTATGTAGGAGAGATCAGTTATGAAAGATATCTTCTCACTTAAAAAATTAATGAAAAAATATCAAGAGAAGAGGGAAAAATCTTCACAGTGTTTATTGAGCTAGATTATAGAGAAAGCTAACAATAAGGTACCTTAAGATTTCATTTGATGAGTTTTAGAGAAAATGACCGTTCCTCAGTTATATTGGCATCATTAAAGACATGTACGAGGGAGCTGTAATGAGTATGAGAACTACCTGTGCTCTGAACAGGTAAGTTTCCAATGACCATAGGTTTGCATCAGGGGCTAGCTTGAAGCCTATATAACTTTACTCTAATTATGCATGAGTTAACTACATATATTCAAGAGAAGGTACTTTTGTATACGTTGTTTGCAGATAATCTGGTCTTGGTGGATGAATTGATATATGACATGAATGCAAAACTTGGGAAATGGCGATAAGCTTTAGAATCCAAGGGCCTTAAAATAAGTCATACAAAGGCAAAATATAAGAATTGCACCTTTAGTGAGTACGTGCAAAGAACTAAAACTTCTGTGAGAACTAAAGCTTAAGAGATACCACAAAAAAAATTCATTTTGATACATTGGCTTGATAGTTAGTAAGGATGAAGAGATTGAAAAAAATGTCGAACGTAGGAAAAAGTGGAATGGTTGAAATGGAAACTTGCTTTTAGAGTGCATTGTGATTAGCACAAGATTATGAGAAAAAATTTACACAGCAGCAATTTAACCAGCTATGACCTATAGAGCACAATGTTGGCCAATAAGGAAGCAACACATGCACAATGAATGCGTGGTAAAACTAGTAAAGATAGAATAAAAAAATGAGGGCATCGAGGAGCATTTATGGGTAGCATGAGTAAGAGATAAATTAAGAGACTCATTTGAGATGGTGTGGACACGTCCAACGCAGGCCAATAATGGCACCGGTAAGGAAAAGTTTTGCTATCCAGGTTGACAGCCTACCAAGGGGAAAAAGGTATGCCGAAGAGGACATGGATGGAAGTGACAAAGTTGCTAGCCAGTAATACCAAAACCAATTGGTGATAGGAAACCAATTGGGACACTGCCCGGATCAGAAGCAGACACCCGCACAAGACTACAATGCGGCATGGGGCATTCTTGCCCTGCGTACTTGCGCCCATATAAACACACAACGCAGCAGCGTGGTTTTGAACTCGAGACCTTTGGCTCTGATACCATGACAAAGTTGCTAGCCAGTAATCCCAAAACCAATTTGTGATAGGAAACTGTACAAACAACTACTTAACAGAAAAGAGTAAGGATGGATCTAAAGAAGTGCAACCTATCCAAGGATTTGGCTAAAGATAAACCAAAATGGGAAAACAGAATTCATGTAGCCAACCATATTTGGGACAAGGCTTTGATGATGAGTGGTACTTGTGTCTTTTATATTGTACATTTTAGCTTTTATCTTTATGCTCCACCGGTATGAACAAATAAAATACACAAACTATTTAGATGGTTTTCATGTAACGTTTTCTAGAATTTTTACAATTCAAAAAAAAAAAAAAAAATCGATGAATCATGCATAAGCTAATTGAAAATAGAAATATAGAGCTTGTGCATGTGAGAAGAAGAACCGTACTCATAATTCATAAATTAAACTAAGGTATTAAACAAACTACTTTGTGGTCAATTTCTTATTTCATCCATCATCCTTGGGATAATTCTTAAAGGCTAAAGGCTTCACAAAAGTAAACAATTAGAGTTTAAATGAAGTTTCATAAATTAATCCACCATACATCATATCGCTTCGCATGAAAATGAAATTCAAATTTTGAACAAGTTCAACAAATTATAAACCCTCAATTATCTTCCACATTAATGCTACCATCTTTTGAGCTATCACCTTGATATACTCTTTTTCATCAGTATCTTCTTCAGAAATTATCTCTCACCTTGATATATTCTTTTTCATCAGTATCTACTTCAAACATTATCTCTGGTTACGGCTCAGACTCATCTCTTCACTTTTTTTAATCTAGTATTTTGGCCAGGTTCATTGCTAACGACTGTTGCATCCACAACTTCTTTCCAAGTAAAACTATCTCTTCAAGGACACAATCATCATGTGCAGCATTTGCAACCCAAGCCAACGCAATCATCAATGTCTTCTAGTGAAACGAGGCCCCCTTTGTTGTAATTCATATTATCAGTCTTGAATACATTGATTTTAGCAAGCAAATTGATCAGGCAGACACTGATCCTCATATAATATTGCACCCACATACTACTACAGCAAAACTTATGCCTTTCCTTCGGTTTGCCCTTATTTATTTTTTTAAAGTTATTTATTTATCATTTTGAAAAGAGAGAGTACGGCCGAACACAAAGTAGAATAAACAAGATCCTCGCATCATTTCAGGTTTATACAAAACCCTAAATAACAGAACTCTGATGGTCGGTTTTTATTTAAGAATATTTAACAAGATGAAAAACAGAAATTGAAGAATGAAAAACTTAACCAGAACATCATATAAGAAAGTGTTTGTTTATGTCAGTGACCAGAGCACAGTTGGAAGGTGCTCATTGCAGCAACTATGAGGTTGCAGGTACGAGTCATATTACCATTCAGAAAAAAATAATGCATTTCTGTATTTAAAGCTGCCATATACCTTAGGAGCGGCCATTGGATATTCTTCAGGCAAAAACAACTCCAACTTAAACACCCCTCCTATAGGGTGACCAAAACAAAAAGTTAACATAGGAGCTGAAGTGAAAAGCAATAACATGAAAGCAAATCAAATTCAACTAACACATCAAAAGAAAGCTGCATGGAATTCTAAATTAAAACTCATCAACAGATAAGAATATCTACACAAAAAAGATGGGCAGAAGATAAGAGGGGATGCTTCTTTTAGTGACAATATCAGTTCAAGCCAATAAAAAATTGATAACCAGTTTAAACTGCATGGAATGCGATGGATAACAGAAATAAATGACAGGTGAACTGAACTGCCACAGCATGCTCTTCATATTGGGCTATATACTGATGTATTGTCATAACAGAAATGTTCAATTAACATAGGATGAACTTGATTGATAGATCTGCACGGATAGCGACAGAATTTCCCTTCGGAGAATTTAATCTTAACTGCTAGATGAAAACAGCCATTAGATTTGACGCTCCTGTACAAACTTTCTGAAGTCTGGGACCCATGAATCCATGATTAAGCTTCAGGGACTGCTGTCTGTACAGTCCCTGGATCTCTCTAAAGTAGCACGAATAGTCCAAGATCCAAGGGCATGAGTCTCACCGGTGCAATTTGATGATAAAAGAAAAGAAAATCTTTTAATTAGTTCAAAAGGAAAAGAAAGATGATTGATTATCATCATCATGAAACAAATCTCATCTTTCTGAAAAAGATGAGATGATCAATAGGGAAGAAGAAGATAATGATGTCAGCAACAGTAATTTGATTTTTTCTTTTTAATTATTGGTAACAGACATGAATAGAGCCCACAACCTCAAGGTTGCAAAAGAGAGCACCTTCTACGGTGCCACAGGCTCTTGTCAACAGTGATTAGAATTTGTGATGCCAGCAGGGATGGATCACATGAAGACCTCATTGTGAGCCAGGCCCTAGATGAAGGCATATGATCAAGCACATGGGATCTGAATCCAAGTGAGAAAGGTTCAGATCTGTTAGGGAACCAACCGGATCCCCCCAAATATGCTATAATATGCAATCACAGGGGCTGTTTTGTTATAGAAGAATATTGCAGGAGGTTATTTGCAGTTAACAAAAATTCTGTGCAGATAATACAGCAAACAAACTGTATATTTGGGCTGGGTTTTCATAGCCTTAATGGACCTTAATTAAGCCCAAATCTCAGCACTTCGTAGTTCGTTCACCCAAGGGTCCCCTTCAAAAGCGTGGATTGCAAGTGGGCAATGTGTACCCCACAACTTTAGACGTCCAAGGTGGTCTCTGGGCTACCAGCCACCTGTAGTTTTAGTTCTTTTTTATCTTTTTTATTCATAGTTTCATGAATGGTTGACATTATCATTATTCGGTTATATATTAGGTGAGTGGACATGATTGTTTTTGGGTTAAAAGACTAGAGAACATTGAATAAAAGCGAAGGACGCAGAAACAGTCGACCAGGATATTCTTGGCTTTGACGACTTTTTGCTTGAGAAGAACTGTGTTCTGCTGAATCAGCCACTTTAGGGCTGTGTCTACAAGAGTAATATAGTTTTCTACTTTTTTTGCTTGAATTATTTCTCTTGAATGTGATTAACCATGTTGTTCTCTCTTTCTACTGTCATTCTTGGCGTCTTTTTCAAGGAGTCGAGGCTGTGAAACTGCTGTTGCAACAGTCCCTTGGCAAAGTGTGCTGGCAAAGTTTTTCTAAACCTGTGACTGCATCAATTTGAGATTTGAATCCACCACCCAAGACGAAGAAGTTCTTTTGCTGAGCCAGAATGGTGGCTTGCAAACCTCTATAGGCCAGCCCTGTTGGGCCACATTGGGACCATGGCCTAGATGGTACTTTAGGATTGTGGGTCACTTCAGGCCCAGTGAGTTGGTGATTACCCATAACCTCTATCAAATGTTACAATACTCGAGAAGAGTCCCAAAAAGGAGAAGACCAAGGAGACTCCTCTAAAGCCGTCCACCTGTTGGGGAGGAGCAGCTACCCCTCTCTGATTTGAAATTCAAATCAGCCGAAGAGGTGGAGAAGATCACTGATGAGGAATGTTATGATGATGGACAGAGCCAAACCCATGTTCATTTTGGCCAGTTAGATGAGAATGATCACGCAACTCCGCTAGTTTGTTGTAACTACCAGTCCCAAGCCCGAATAAAGGAGGGATTAATCAGGTATGTTGATAGCCAACGTAAAACTTCTGTCACACCTACAACATGAATATGAGACACTTACATTTCATGAAGAGATTAGATTGAAGGGCTTTAAACCAAGTCATACAAAAAAGACATATGAGGATGTGCAAAGAGATGTAACTCTTGTAAGAATTGAAGCTCAAGAGATACCCAAACAGATTCCTTCTGATACCTCAGCTCCAAAATTAGTAAGGATGGAGAGATTAAGGAGGGATGTCGAATAAAGGATAAGAGATAGACGGTTGAGCGGAGACTTGCTTCTAGAATGATTTGTGATTAGCTCATACCAACAAGATTAAAGGGAAAGTTTAACAAGATAACAATTGGACTGGTTATAATCTATGGAGTAAAAATGTTCGCCAATCAAGAAACAAAACAAGCAAAAAAAGAGTAGTAAAAATTAGAGTGTTGTCAATTGTGACGGATGTGTGGCAAAACTAGTAAAGTAGAATCACAAATGAGCACATTCAGGAGCATTTAGGGGTAGCATCGATAAACAATATACTACGAGAGACTCATTTGAAATGGTTTGGACATGTCCAATGCAAGCCAATAACGACATCGGTGAGGAAAAAATTTATAGGTAGATTGATGGACCTCAAGAAAAATGAGTAGGCTAAAGAAGACACGGATGGAAGTAGTAAGGATAGATCTAAAGAAGTGAAACTTATCCAAGGATTTGGCCACAATAGATTGGAATGGTGAAATGATATTCATGTAGGTGATCCAACATAGTTGAGACAAAGCATTGATGATCATCATGATCATGATATTGATGGTGATGATGAAGACAATGAGAATGATTATGTCAGGCAAGTAAGGGCCTTGTCAGGGTAAGGGTGTCCATTGCTGTAGAAGACTAAGATGTTGTAGAAACTAAGGGAGATAATAAAAGAGCCCAAGAGAAGCATCCAACTAAAAACAAATGTTAAATGAGGGTGAAAGGGAGGACATAACAAAAATACGGTTTTCACCCAAGATAAGCACAAAAGAAGAGGTTCTGCGAGCATTGCGAGACAAATGAGATCAAGATCAATACGACACCTGCTTGTTGCGTTTCGGAGTCGACCAACAGGTGAGAGAAGAATTCCCTGCAACTCCAACATGAAGGAAACTCCCACCATTACAGGCACTACGCCTCGATAGGAAAAGAAAAGAGATGACTAGCTGTCACCCATGTCATGTACACCAAGGGTGGGAGACGGGACAGTTGGTTAGGTCTCTATTTAAAAGAAGGGAGAGTCAGCTTAGTTGGTGTTGGACCCATTGAGGAAGAAAACTGCAACTGCCCTGAGTAGGAGCAATTAAGTCTCAATTCCTACTCCAGAGTAAAATAGCAGAGGGAACTGTCCACACAGCAAGTACAAATGGATCCCTGATGATCATTAAATTAGGCAAAAGGATTACAGTGGGTCTATCAATTAGGTGACAACCAACAACATATCCCTTTCAATTGAGATAAATTCCAAGCAATCAAAACTAGACTAAAAAAATGAGCAAATCCATAAAAAATCATCATGGTGGAAGACACTGGATGAATGGGAAAAAAATTGTCAAGCAGCCCTATTAGCCGAGGAAAATAATAGGGAAAAAAAGGACCTTCAGCATGTGGCATGTACAATTAACGCCAAGCTATGGAAGACTATGGTCCATGGAGGATTTATCAAAGCTCACAAGGAATAGAGAGAAATGATAAATGAAGATAATTATATGGAATTTCAGAGGCTTCTGTTTCGTGGGGCACTGGTTGGTTGTAAAGGTCTTCCAAAGCTACAAAGTGTCCATAGCCATTCTATAGAAGACAAAAGGCAGCAAGATGGATAAGTTGGTATAGAAAGGGGATGGGGGTGGCAGGGGATCAAATGGATCTCTTTGGACATGGTCAGCTCTATGGAGGGAGTCTTAATGTCCTATTAGAGGATTTTAGGAAGGTAACGGCTAAAGAGTCTTGGGTAGTGTTGAAACTAGTAACACAAAGATATTGGATCAAGTTGTTAGTTTCAGGAGTGGTGAAACTAGCAACATAAAGATATGGATCATCAAGACAATGTACGACCGAAATGATTCTCCACTTTAGCATGGCTTTTCAGGGAAGAGAGTTAAGAATCAATAAGGACCAGATGGAGTTGGGCTTGGTATACTGGAACACTCCATGATTGATCTTCATTTGATTGGCACTTCATTCAGTTGGTCCAATCACAAGAATCCACCTTCCAAATCCAAGCGCTGGATAGGTTTTCAATTTTTTGCAACCAAGCAAGCCTCTACAAGAGAATTAAGTCAACGTTTTTAGAAAATATTAAAAGATGTTGGATATGTAATAAGAAGGATGAGTTCACCTTATACTAGAATTATATTAGATTTGGGTTATGTTTTTTCAAATAAACTTAAACTTATCATTAAATAAGTTCCTTATTAAATTCTAACTTCAAGAAGGAAGGTGCCTCACCAAGAAAATTACCACGTTGATCTGTTATCTATTGCAGGTGCAGACCCAATTTAGACCTCGGTCCGCTTTTAAAATTATAATAAAAATTCTGGCTCTAGTTTGAAAATTGACAAAAAAATTTTACCTCCAAAACCCATATAAAAATCAACAATAAAACTCTAAAAACTCATTAGAAAACCATCTTAAACAGCAAAGCAAGGCCTAAAAAATGAAAAACTAACCAACGACTGAACCATCCATCCATCACTCGATCTTAACCTCGAAAACATCCTTGGTCTTCTCTTCTTCTTCTTTAACCTTGGGCACCGAAAGCCTAAGCACCCCGTTCTTCAATTAGATTTGGGTTATGTTAGGCTAGTATTTATTTATTTTATTTATTTTTTTATGAAGTGAGTATCCCTGAAGTCTTTGACCCAACGAGACTATTTCCCAGGGTAGAGCCCATTAAACCC
This sequence comes from Camphora micrantha, assembly GCA_003546025.1. Taxonomy (NCBI): domain Eukaryota; kingdom Viridiplantae; phylum Streptophyta; class Magnoliopsida; order Laurales; family Lauraceae; genus Camphora; species Camphora micrantha. Next base: position 15,828,309 of record QPKB01000006.1, on the reverse strand, counting down.
ACACAAATGCACACCGGGCAAATCTGGGGTGGGTTTCGAACACAAGGCATAGGGAGCAAACCCACGACTTATGCCACTCCACCAACTCCCGGGTGGGTGTTAGGCTACTACTATGATGTGAGTAGGTTTCCTATTATTATAGTTTCACTGTTATGGGTGTGATTAGGTTTCATAGCTCGAGTCATTGTATTGTTATAAATAACCATTGGTTGTTCTTAATAAAGTTACCACAGAATATAGCAAGATGCAGTCCTTAATTTTCTACATGATATCAAAATCCTGGCCAGTGATGATCATCCAGTCAGCCAGCCATGGCCGTGCCTTCCGCTTCCCCAAGTTCTTACTTCTTCCTATTACTCTTCCACTGAGATACCCTTGAACCTAAATCCAACCTTCTCTCACCATTCAAAAATTTCATCAAACACTAACCCTGCACTCTCGTTCCTTCTCTTTCTTCAATGACAGATTTGAAAGATCTTCCCCCTTCCTTCAAAAAACCAAATAATCTTTCGCAAGCCCTACAAACCCTCTGCCCTTCAGCTTCCGGGCACACTCTTTCCCCAGGCATGGACTTTCTCAGTCTCTCAAGACGTGAGGATAGTACCTCCACTCCTGGATTTGCATCCATACTTTGTGCAATTCCAAGATTGTCGACTTTCTTGATGATGTGGCTAAGAGCTCCTTGCTCGCAACCTCCACCTCCTCAATCCCTATATGATCCTCAGTCATGAGAAGGCCATTGTTGTCAATCTTGAGCAGATCAGATGCACTGCACAATAAAACCAATAAGGTCTTGTGCATCATTCCTGACTCTGAAGGCGTTTTCTTCATATGCACAGTCATGGTCCTGGTTTCTTCCACCGCACTTTTCCATACTTTTTGCTCCCATATGGTCCCTCCCTCCATCTTCCTCTCTATCCGTCTCATCAAAAACATTTCCTCATTCATTCATCACCGTCAAGATCAGATCCAATAACAGTCGAGCCCCAAATCAATAATCTAGACTACAGCCTAGCCAACACCAACATTTGAACCATCTTCTCCAGTTTTAGCCAGGTGGGAAAGTTCACTGTCCTCAAAGACGGGGCTCTCTTGGTGTAACAAGATCTTCGCTTTCCTCCTCTTTGTCTCCTACACCAACACCCCCCACACCATCTCCAAACAGACGAAAGCTCCTTATTAAACAAATTCTCATTGTCTCCATCGCTGCCACCACTCTCCCTCATCAGAGCCTTGAGGGTTGCCCTCTTCATCCTCAAATTCCAAGTTTGAGGGAATTTCGCCTCCTCCCTCTCCTCCAACACCTCACACACATCAATCAGCACATTAGCCGCCAAATTTTCAGAGTAGCCGAGAACAAGATTACACACACATTTTTTCAAGTAAATAAGAAACAAATTCAACATCTCAATGCTTCCACTACACCTGTCTAAACATTTGCTACAAAGAAAAAGACTACAGACAATTCATTAGTCAATATAAGTCACTACCTTCATAAGGAGACTGTGTTGGACCAAGAATCATAACATTGAAGTATCGCATATTCTCTTCAGAAGGAGAAGCACTGATGCCCGGAGCTGCAGCACTCGAGTATAAAATCAAAAACAATGATAATATAAAAACAAACACTAATACTTATCAAAACAACACCACTTTTCTAAGTTGTCATCATTAATTCTAGAATACTAGACAACAAAAAATTAGGGGGTTTTATCGGAAAATACACTTTATGTAGTCAGTACATCGAATAGGGAACATTAGGCAAACATGCACCTAACGGGGAGTCCAGGATTCCTAACTTTTTTAATCTTTTTTTTTTTTTTTTTGGTCGAATTCGACGTTCAGTTTCAGCGCCGGAGGTCGAACCTAGTAAGTAACAGCCGAGGGTCGCATTCGACCGAAATTGTATATAAGTTTTTCTGACTTCAAAAAGTCTACATGGACAAACTCTTTGTCCAGAATTGTGGACAAACTCCTATGTATCACTTGAATATCACTATATGATATTCAAGTGATACATAGGAGTTTGTCCACAATTCTGGACAAAGAGTTTGTCCATGTAGCACTACTCTTCTGACTTTAGGTACTGGAAGGGCAGTCTTTTAGTTGGAAACTAACACCCGCGTCGAATTCGACCATGAAGAGCACGAAGGCAGGTCGAATGCAACGCTACGATTTAAAATGTATTGCCTGTAACTGGAGGTCGAATTCGACCACAAAAAAAAAAATGGGTAACAAAAAGTTAGGAATCCTGTATGGATTTTTGTTAGGTGCATGTTTGCCTAATATTTCCTGTTCGTACTAACCACATAGGGCTTGATTGGGGGCTTTACTAATGGAGTTGAGTGGAGTAAATGTTATTTGTAGAAATAATAAAATATAAGTGGGTTATGATGGTATTTAGTTTTTAGTTGTTTGTGATGGAAATCTTTTTTACTTTTTTATTGAAAAGTGGAGGCTTTTTGTCTGTTAGTGGAGAGATGAGGTTACTTTTTGACTTTTTTTGAAAAATATAGTGGGAAATTTGAATTAAAGTGTTTTGGTGGGATTTTTTTTTATAGAAATTGGGGCTTTACCTTACTTCACTATAAGGGTAGAGTTGCCAAACAAGCCCTAAGGTGTTTTTTCCGGTAAAAACCTCAAAAAATTATAACATCAAACAAAAATCACATGGCACGATGACAAATTCAAAAAAAATAATTCTATCAACTTTCAAAACATAAAAAGCAAAAAACATCCTGTGCTTCCTCACTAATCATCTGATTAACGTATGTGGGGCCCGCCTTCGTGTGATTCAGACCACTCATCACACTCAATAATGTTAATCCAAGGGTCTAAAACTACAATAAGAATGGTTTAAGATCAATTCTCCAGTTTATATAAGAAAAGGCAATACCTGGTTCGCTGAGTAGCCGCTGCGTCTCCTGTACGATCACAAGAAAAGAGAAATGAAGAATCAGAAGCGGATCGAGAAATCCTTCAAAAGAGCAAAACAAAGACGAGAAAAACCGAACAAACATAACTAGAACCCTAGTAGTCAAAAAAAAAAAAAAAAAAAAAAGAAGGAAAGAAACAAAATAGAAGATATATCTTTATCATCTGATTCTATTTTTATGAAAGAGATTGTCATGGAAGGAATTAGAAGGAGGAGATGGAGAAGAGCGTGCCTTGATAATCCGACGCGGTAGATTGCTGTTTGCCATTCAAGAGAGATACAGATGAGATTGAGAGAGAGAGAGAGAGAGAGAGAGAGAGAGAGAGAGAGAGAGAGAGATATGAAAGCAAAACCCTGAGAAGGAGATTTGCTGAAGAGGCTTGAAGGAGAGAAGACGTGCGATCGAATTTGGGTTGTAAAGGATTCTCTTGAAAAGCTTGGAAACGAATTTATATAGATGTGTGTGTATATTCCATCTGTAGTTGGCAATTTGGGGGGTGCGGTGCATTCCTTTTATATGCGTGCCCGACTGCCCGTAAAAGGACGTTGAATGATGGAATCGGCGAAATTACGTATGTCTACAGGAAAATTCTACATGCACCCTAGTTTTGCTGAACACACCCACTTTTAAATGAAAAAAAATTACACTGCCAGGCCGTGCCGGGCCAGTGGGCTAGGTGGGCCTCCTTCATATTTTCTCTATTTTTTTATTATTATTAGTATTTTAAAAAAAATTAGAACACAAGTACGAAGAACGATAAAGATTTTTAAGTGGTTCGGTCAAACTCGACCTATTTTACTGAGAAGAGAGAACCATTTGGATCTTAACTTCTTGAAGGTTTCTAAATAGAATTACCTTCAAAACCTTACAATCTTTTTAAGAAATAAAAATAAAAAAAGAATTATAATGAAGTAAAAAGTAGAAAATCAGATGCGTAGTCCACTAATGTATTCTGCTGGATTATATTCTTCCATTGATATCAACTATTTCTTCCTCTTATTTGCCAAATATCGGTCTCGTAGGCAAACACAGTACTCCACCGTTTCTTCAGTTAGATTTGTTCTTCTTTCATCCACTACACATCTACTTGCACTAAAAAGCATGTTCTGATGCTATAGAAGACATTCTCTTGTTGCTTCCACCAGGCTAAAAAGGTCAACACTAGATGCATCATATACCGTATTACACCGACGTCAAGGTACAATGATAACCCCGTCATGGTGTTACTTGAGTAGCTTGAGCTAGATGCCATGCCCGTGGACAGGGAAGAATATTACACATCCCACTCACCAACACCTGTTTGCTAGACTTCTGAATGGCCCATACTAAGCCCAATTGTACTCATTTGCTCACAATAAAATTGAAAAAGTGCTTGTAAATTTTTCCTTATATTTGAAAAAATATTTAAATATATATATAATTCATATTTTTATTTATTCAATTAATAAAAAACTGTATACCACTTAATTTTAACCTAGGATCAAATACAGCAGCTAAAGAAAATGTCATTGAAGCCTCTTTCCAATATTTATTAAAATTTTCTTCCATATTTCTAATAGTGCTACTCATAAAAAAATGATCTTTAAATCTACTGAATTGTAAAGTAATTTTAAAAAGCTTTATTAAAGATTCATTATATATGGGATAATATATCCTGGAAAAAAATAATGTTGAAGTATAAAAAGCTTCTAATAAATCTCTTATATGGGCATATAACTCCCAATATTCATCATTAATCATCAAATCTTGTGCATGAAAAGCAAAAAATTCATTCAAAACAGTTTTCCAATCAAGTGCCTTGTTTAACAAATCATACATAGAATTTCATCTGTGCTACCTCTTTAGGCATTTTAATAACTGTTACGCCTTGCCTCGCACATATTTGGGCATACAATTGTCTTCTCTGTGCGGAGGAGAAATAAATCTAGCAATGTCTTTAATAGCATTTGTGTAACTTACAATATGCTTTAAACCAACCTTTGCAATGAGATTTAAGATGTGACATACACATTTATTTTGAAAGATAGAGCTATCTATCAAAGTTGCAAGTGGCATCTGCATTCTCATTAATTCAATAGCCACTGTATTATTACTGGCATTATTTAAAGTTATAGATAAAATTTTTTCTTTAATATTATATTCATCTAGTGTTTCCAAAATAAATGTACTTATTCTAGTGCCATTGTGTGGCCATTCAAGACAGCTAAGACTAATTATATGTTTATTAATAATCCATTTTGCATCTATATTATGTGCTGTAATACAAAGAAAACTATCACACCCTTTAGAAGTCCACATATCTGTGGTTATGGCTATTATACTAGGAATTTCTACAAGGTAATTTTTTATATTTGTTTTCTCTTCCTGCCAGAGTCCAATAGCATCATTTCTGGCAGTATTTCTTGAAATACTGTGAAATTGTGGTTGACAGTATTTCTGGACCCATTCTTCAAAAAACTCATTTTCAACAAAAGAAAATGGTAATTCAGATAACACAATCACTTTAACAAGATTTTGTCTAGCACTTTGTGCATTAAAAGAAAAATGACCCATACTGCTACTACTATTACCACCACCAATAGTAGAAATTTGGGTCTGTGAACCAGGCCTCCCTGTCCCTGCATCCGCCGGCTTATGTAAGGCTAAACATTGTTGCCTTTGTCTTGTCAAATGGCCGGTACCCGATTTTGACTGGCTACTATAAATCTTACTATAAAATTTGCATTTTGCATTTTCAACTTTCTTTTCATTTTCAATAACATCAAACCTTGTAAATACATCCCAAACTACTGAAGTTATATTCTTCTTGGTTGGTTTACGGGAACTCTAAGGAAATTGGGGGGGGGGGGGGGGGGGGGGGGTGTTATCTTGTAATTCAATCAAATCTTCTTCTACCCCTAAATTAACGGAAGAAGATTATGTGGGAAATCTTCTAGCCATATTTCAAAAAATAAAATTTATAAATAATAAAAGTAATAGGCTAATAGCCTTCTTTTGTGATAATTAATATAAGAAAAGGGGAGAAAATGAGAGTTAATATAATATAATATAAACTTATATATATGGAATCTCAAATTTAAATAATATAAATACCTGCAAATCTTTGAAGGCCTCTTTAATCTGGTCTCTTGATGACTTGATCTTTGGCCATCCAAAAACTTCTTAGAGAGAGTGAAAGAGTTGAATGTTTTAAGAGAGAGTTAGAAAATGTATAAAGAGTGAGAGAGTTGTGTAAATTGGTGAGGATGAGAGTTAGGGTATTTATGCAGGTTGGCTTGCTGATGAGGGATGCTGACAGCTGGGAGGAGGCTGGAACAGCTGGCAGCCGGGTCCAGGTGGAGCAGAGTTGATGCTGGCCGCTGGGAATGGAGGTGGAAATGCTGCTGGCCGCAGGGAATGGGAAGTGCTGGCCGGCATCGACCTCCAAGGTGGGCAAGGGCAGGGCGGCATGGTGGCTGGCGGAAAGGGTGCACATTGGACGCTGCAGCGGCGGCCAGCCAGCTGGCAACCGAACAACAAGCAGCAGCTGCTATGGCTGTTTTTCCAATGGCGGGGAGATGAGGGAGTTGGCCAATGGCCTGCTGGCAGCCAGCTAAAGTTGCTGATTGATGGTCGAGTTTCTAGAGGAGCAGGGGCAGGGAAGTGAAAATGTTAGGAGCTGGCCACTGGGACTGTTGTGAAGATGGGATGGGGCAGCCTGCAGCAGCAGCTGCTGTTGCCTTGATTCAAGGAAGGAAAGAGGGAATGGCGGGGGCGGGGGCGGGGGCGGGAGCGGGTGGGCCCCCCTGTTTTGGGCATTTCATGTGGTCATCAGGGTTTAAATCTAAAGTTCCAGGGTAAGTTATGTTGGAAGTAGGTGAGCCTCGTTGATAGGTTTAAAAAACTTTTGACCCACTTAACGCAGGGATCAATTATCCATAAGGCTATAAACCTAATTTAGGATCAAAGTCCTCAAAACTCAACAACCATGAATAGTAATAAACTCTATCTAGAAGATAGAAACAACATTTAACAAGCAACCACGAAATTTACAACATACAAGGAAGTAGATTATACCTTTGAAACTTGGTAGATCACTAATGGAGAAATTGATTTCATTCTTTGACGATGAACTCTTTCATGTATCAAATAAGAATCTCTAAGACCCAATCGTCTTCCACGCTATTACCCGTATCAGATCTTTATTCTCAAGGAGATGAGTGTGATCTCCAAAAGAAACCAACTAGAAGCTCTTAAGGAAACTGGAAGAGAAACTGGAAGAGGGAGAAGATGAGGGGCGTGCAACACTTGCACAATCCTAGGGCTAGGCGTGAATTCCTATATTGGAATAGCATGGGACGTCCAACCCTCCTCTCCTTTATTTATATAGCACTTAAGCAGCCTCCTCTTACTAATTAAAATAGAAGTCTCACTTCCATTAAGAATTAGTAACTTACTATATCACAATTAGAAGTCTCACTTCAAATAGGATTACTAACTTTTGATTTCCTTTTCTTTTAGAGTTCAAGTAGAATTAGTAACTATCTAATAATTGGGCTAGCGTGGGGACCACTAGGGATTTCATAGAAACCTGGCTCCAACTGGGATACCCCGATCCCACATCTCATGTACAATCCGGGCCCACAGTTAATTGCAAATAACTTCACCATATAAATGCAATTGAACTCTAGTCTTATGAATAAATTACAAGAAGACCCTAAACTTCCCTATGACCATAAGTAGGCCCCTCCATCCATATCCATGAATCAATTGGTCCTGTCCACCAAATTGGACCCATATCTTATTATCCTTAAGACCCAAATAATCACAGTAATCATCATCACCATCCAATTAATTCTTAATTGAGATATGTGCGTACTTACTAATGATAAATCCATTAATTAGCATAAGGAATAATGATGATAGATTCCATCTCGACCATTGAATGTTCCCACAGTCTTACCACCACGTACCAAGACACCGAGGTGTTGATCTACAAATGGCCTCACTTATTGGTGGCTCAAAGCAAATGAATAGACAAAAACTTAAGTTCATTAATATCTCAGGATTATAAGCTTATTAAAAGAGAATTATGAGAGCAGACCTTAAAGTAAAGACAGTATTTTATAAGGTGCTTCTCATGGTCCTTCAATGCATCCAATGTACCAGCACAATGATTCAGAATCTTACATGGTCCTTCTATGCATCCAATGTACCAGCACAATGATTTAGAATCTCACATTTGATGATCGAGACCAATCACTCTATCTCATAGTGATCAAAGTGCTGCAACCTTGTCAGATGAGATGCCCAATTTCATCGCTGGTTATGAAGCTATTTAAGTATAAGATTTGTGACACATGTCTCCCGTATGTGGATCCCATCCATACACATGTATTACATCTAGTATACCTGTGGACTCCGGTTCATCTCATGAACCATCATGTCATTCGTATTGGTTATGTGCAAGTAAGTAATAAAATACTATTAATCTCATGAAAGGAAAACATGATTATATTGATAAATAAAGAAATAAATCAATTCATTACATCATCCACTAGATTGAAACCATATAAACTAACAAGTTACCCATTAATCAATTCATATAGGGGTGATTAACAAAGTTAAGTGAAAATTTCAAATTAAGCAATGTTCAAGGAATCAAGTCATTTATAGTAGTAAACATGATTAACAGGAGCCATTTCCATCTTAACAAGATCATTAAATCTAATATCAACTAGAATTTAAAACACAAACAAGTTATGCAATTTAATTGGGTACTTACCTCTAATCAAGAATCAATTCCAAGCCTTAAATCACAGTCAGTCCAAGCTTCAAACCAAGAGCTTCCTGCTCCAAACAACCTACAAATCACCCTAGTCAAAAGACCCATTCACTGTCAAAACCCAAGCCCCATGAAAACCCAAACCAAGTAATGCACGAAGGGTTTAAACCAAGAAACATTCATGGAGAAAGAGGCCCTACCTCTTAGATGCTCAAAGAAAGGAGAAGGGGGACAGAACAAGGGGGTGCCGCTAGTGGATTTGCACCCAAACAGACTATGTTGCATAGTTGACGACGTAGGGCTTCTTAGTGGGACCAGATTTTACAAGGGGAGCCTTCAAGGGGAAGTTCTTCATCATGTCATGGAAGGAGATGAAAAGGCAAAGAAGAAGAGAAAGAGAGGAGTTCTCTCTTGTTGCTGGCCGGTGGAATGAGGGAGTGAATGAGAGTTATGGTGTTAGGTGGGGGTAGGTGAGAGCATTAAATAGACTAGGTGAGGGTTGGTGGGATATTTTGAAATAGTTGGCTTGTGAGTTTGCTACCATATAGTCGAACTTGGAATGCGATAACGGGGATCTTCGGGACCTTGGACAGATTAGGTCAAAGGATAAGAATTGTGGCTTAAGCAAAGAGCTTTCCAATAAGCCCATAATCAGAACTTTCAAAGGTCACTGATGGAAGTTGTAATTTTCCAAATGCGATATACACCTCAAAAAGTGTGTCAGGGGTCAAAGTGGGCTTTCTAGACCTAAGACGGATCAGGTAAAAGAAGAAGAATTGTGGCTCAAGCAAAGATCTTTCAAACAAGCCTATAATCAGAATTTTCAGTGGTCACTAACAGAAGTTGTAAATTTTTCAAATGTGGTATACACCTCGAAAAGTGTGTCCGGGGTCAAACTGGGCGTTCTGGGCCTCGGGCGAGTTCGGGCTGAACATGAAAATTGTTAGTAGGTCAAGATCTAATTTTCGAGCTCAAGAATGAAACGTTTCAGGGCTCCGAGGATGAAGTCAATTGTTTGGTCAAAGTCTAACAGTTTATGACAAAAATTGTCAATTAAAGAGTTTCTGGGCCTCGAATTGATTTGAGTTGAATACAAAAGTTGTTAGGAATGATAATCTCGATTTAATGAGCTCAGAATAACAGATTGTCAGAATTTATGAATAACGCTCCAATCTTTCTCGAAATTACAGATAGGCTCCAAAAGGGGTTAAACTAGACTCAGAGGCTCTTAAAACTTCTAAGTACCTGATCAAATACCATGATTGACCTGATCTAATCCCACTTAGTCACCCTAACCACAAAATTTATTAGTGCTAATCCTAGGGTTATCAGATTGGGTTCTTACATTGAAAACCCTTGTATACACTCCAAGTCGATTTCGGAGGAGGTTCCGAATGCGCCAATCCCTTTTTCTTCGAATTGTAAATGCAGTGGAAGCTTATGACCCATACTTTGTCTAAAAAAGAAATCTAGTTGGCCGTCTTGGTTTGCCACCTCTTCAAAAAGTGACAGCTCCAATGAGAATACTTGCTTAGGGAGTTGTTGTGGATGATTACGTGAGGATCACTAAAAGTACCTCAATTAAATCATTAAAAAGGTTTGTTGAAGCGATTGTGGACGTTTTTCGCGAGCAACACTTGGAAAAACCGAACATCGTTGACATTTTTTTAGATTGCTATAAGAAGGTGAGAGACGTGGGTTTCCTGGGATGCTAGGTAGCATCGATTGTATGCATTGGAAGTGTAAGAATTGTCTGGTTGCGTGGAAAGGCATTTACGCACTTGGAGACCACGATGAGCCTTCGTTAATTCTTGAAGTTGTAGCTTCGTATGTTTTTGGATATGGCATGCTTATTTTGTACTATCGGGATCGAACGATGATATCAATGTGTTGGATCGATCTCCTTTATTTACCGACATTGCCGAAGGCCAAGCTCCTCCAGCCAATTACTCAATTAATGGCCATGACTATATAATGGAATACTATCTCGCTAATCGTATATTTCCCTTATGGGCGACATTTGTGAAAACAACTCCATGTCCAAACGGGCCAAAGGCTATAATTTTTGTTGTAACTCAAGAGTCTTCCAGACTGAACGTGGAGCGAGCATTTGGATTACCCCAGGCTAGTTTTGTGATTGTTGTGGGCCTACTCGTTTTTGGTATCATCAAACGCTTAAACATATCATGAAGGCGTGTATTTTAATGCACAATATGATTGTTGAAGATGAACGCGATGAAAGTCTTCAACTCAATTACGATGCAAGAGAGGGTGAAGGTGGTGACCTTGGAGTGCCGCGCGACAACACAGCAGAATTCCATGATCTCATTCGAAACCACCTGTGCATTTGTGACAGAGGAACATATTCTCGACTCTAAGTAGTCTGGTTGAGCACCCGTGACATTTTCAGGGGGGTGGTAGTAGCATGTGATTTATTGTGATATTATGTATTGCTATATCAATGTTGTTTGTTATTTACACATGTATTGTACTCGAATTTTAAGGCAGTATTTTTAAAAATTACAATAAAAATTTTTTTACTTTTATAAAATAAATAATTATTTAATGACATTTAAATGGAACCAAAGCTATTTAGTAAAAACTCAATCTATTTAATATAATAAACTAGGTAAAAGATACAAAAATAATAAAATAATAAATTTGGCATATTGAGTGGAGTTCCTACTTTAGGAGATGCTAAACTCCAAACCTTCAAATTGCCATATAAGCCTTTAAATGGAATTTGGCATCTCCAAAATAACATATCTATTGGACATCCCATAAGCGACTTACATTCATGACTAATGAACCTAACATATGAATGTAAAGAAAAAGTTTAAACATACTTCACATTCAAGAAACATTTTTGTAGATTCATTTCCATGGAAACGGAACGTCATTTCCTCTTTTGGTCAAATGTATCTGTTCGGTGCAATGTAGGTTCCTGCAGCAAAATGTTAAAAGACACACATTATTCCGATTTTGGGTAGAAATAGGAATCCAACCACTTCCCTTGGAAAATGCATTTCCATTAAAGAAGAAAGCCACTTTCCTCTTCCACTGTGTACACAAACATGCTCTTAAATTGAGTCAAGATTCAATGATTCAGATGGACTATAGTGTAGTCAGAACTAAGATGGACATTATTATTCTCTCTGAATACCTCTTATAATTTCTAAATCTCTAACGTGTAAGTTGTGAGAGTGGAAAGTGGAATATGACGAATATTCTTTTTCCCTTATATAGACAAATCAAAGTAACACCTTAATATTTTTTCTCCCCTGAAGAAATAAAAAGGTAAATAGAAGATAGGGATGTAGAGATATTGAGGGAGACTAGGTAAGTGATAACTTATTGCATTCTTATAGACATGTATTTGATCAACTGCCTGCATTTAGATGGTAAATTTTGAATGACAATCCTAAAAAGTGTCTTAAGAGTGACTGCATAGTCGAGATCACTAATTATAACATTTTCTCATCTTTTGGTAACTGGGCATTTGATGATTGGAAGGTCCAAATCACTCCATATCAACAGAGTGAGAATTCCGCCGACTAATTATACAAAATCTTGCTACTTAACAATTATAATTAACGATTTAAGTACTATCATGTCAGGACTATCATTGATCTCGTTTTTAATTGGATATTAAAGACTGCAGCGATAGTGATTTTGCAACTCTCTTAAGAACTGCAGTTAGGGTGCATAGACTCCCCTGAAAAGCACTTTGCAGAGGTGACATCTCACACCATTTATACTTGTGGACAAATCTAGAGGGACAAACATTCCACACCATTTGTGCTTATGGACAGGGGCCACAAAAGTCAATCTTCCTCCTCCCTCAAACACAAATCACAGATTCTACTTTCAACTATATTCTTCTCTTAAGATTCACCTTTGTTGGGATAATGTTCTTACACACCCTCCATGCAAAAGTTTTGTTTTTATTTGGAACATTCATATTCCAAAGGGACTTCCAAAACTTTTTGCGAGCACCCAAATTAGAGGACTCCCCTGTATTAGAATTTTGTAGTTGCCTTCGAGCTACTAAGTATGGGCTTTTTACGGTAAACTCTCCTGATTTGGTTTCAGCCCATATCACTTTATTCTCAGGCAATTGAGGACTTAAAAGAATTTTCAATATAGTCCTGGCCTCATGTGCAAAAAAGACTAATCCAATCATATTTGTATACCACCACTTCGACCTCATATCAATAAGTTCACTCATAGTTGCGACCTTGCCTTGGGGTTGTAAATTTAAAAGTGATAGGGGTCAAGAGCCATCTATCTTTCCAAACCCTTATGCTCTTTCCATTTCCCAGCCTCCATCTACACCCCACTTAAAGAATCTTACTAGCTGTCATGACCCGAGTTCGAGATCAGAGTAATCGGGGCTTAACCCCGGGTCGCGAAGTCAATCATACTTACTCTTGTAAATCCCGAATTAACCGAAGTTAAGACAAAGTTCACAAGAGATCTTGCATATGTACCTATCAATGTACAATTGTGGAAACACATATACATAAACATTGACAATCAATTAAAAACTAAACAAGTCCTTTACATAAGTAAAGTCAATATACATAATCCATGTACAAATAAATCAACAACTGCATATTCAAAGACAATGCAGGTGACGTCTAATTACTATTCAAAATGAATATACAAAAGTGTCTATGAAATATCTCTAAAACATTCTTTTCTTTGGCACTCCGATTTATGTCCATTCGATTAAACCTCCTGGGGGTATGGGATGGGCATCCTGAGCTAGCGGTTCGGCCTCTGCCTGACTGGCACGGGCAACTGGGCCTGTAATATCATCAGTAACACCGTGAACACGACGGTTCAACAATATATATATATATAGTTCTATGATAGCACATGTTATTTCTATCAATTTACTGATTTAACAATTCTAGACAATTCAATTCTATATCAATATCCTGTATAATAAATATAGTATTAACCATGGTTTAAAATCTCGGTCTCGGTTGCGGTATCGGCTGGGCCAAAAAACCGATATGATATCGGTATCGATCGCGGATATCGGTCAGTCACGATCATCGTGGTGTGAATTTTTTTTAATCCAAAAAAATTCTCAAAAATATCCAAAAAATCCAGAATATTAGAAAATGCTGGAAAACAATATTTTTTTCATTAGTAACAACAATAAATTAAAATCTCGGTCACCTTAAGTTATGAGTCACGTCTGTATCGCAGTTCGCTGCCTTCTCTAGTATTTTATATAATGCAACCAATATTGATGCTCATGATCAATTTATTAGTATAAAATATAAGAAAATAAAGATAACATAATAATTATCTATACATTATTAATAAGCTATTAGTATTTACTATTCAGTATCGTAAATACTCCAACGATTTTTTTTAAAGTAGAAGATTAAAAAAAAAATCATTTTTCTCCACCCAAAATCATGTTTATAAGTAGATCTAATATGAAAGTGTGTAGATCTAAGTGAATAACACAACACAAACCCAAAAATGACATGCCAATGATCGTTTCATTCATTTTTATGCTTTATCTAAAACTAAAAAATAAAAAACACATAATAGTAAGAAAAAGGGAGTTAATTTGATTTTTCCTTACTAAATAAAATGATTTCTTCAAGAAATAGTGTTGGAAGTTGGAAATATATAGGAGAATGAGCTATGGAGACATGGTTGCTCTAAGGAGATGAGGGAAGATGAGAAGAAAACAGAAAAATAGGGAAAAAGTTACAAAAAATCAAGGTTTTTGAACATCACTCCATCTCGGTCGATATTTTCAAAATATCGGCCGAGATATCGGTAATATTGGCCGAGATATCGGTTAAACCGATATTTTGACCATATCGGCCGAGATATCGGTTAAACCGATATTTTGACCATGTCGGCCGATATTGGCCGATATTTTGGGGATATTTTGCCAGACTCGGTATCGCGGAAAAATATCGTCACGGTATCGGCCAAGATTTTAAACCATGGTATTAACAATAATTATAATGGCAACTACAATAGTATTGATTTCACTTCAATTCAGATTCATCCAAAAAGAAGTAATTCATGTTCATTTATTTCATTGATTCTCATTCAATTCATCAATCATGTTAAGCATTTATTAATGGCTTATTAGTGAGACTCATTAGTCCAATGTATGACTTATCAATTCGGTGACCTTTTAGTTGTGACCTTTCCGTCCAATATGGGTGAGGTTTCCCAGTGTCTGAATCAGAGATCACTGATATCACTACGGAACTCCGGAACGCCCCCAAATCCATCTACGGCAGTAGGATTGTTCATTACTTTGTTACCTTCAGTAACTGTTCATTCATTAATTCATTAATTCGTTGCATTATTCAATTTAGCTTCATAAGGAGATTAGGAAACCACTATGTAGTGCCAAACTCATAATTCAATTCAAATTAATCATTCTAGTTATCAGTATTCCAATTCTAAAACAATTATCTAAACCAAGCAATTGAGTGAAACGCTCGTTATCGATGCACGTGTTATTGTGGATGATATTACTTTAATTAAATTGTGCATTTTGATAATCTTAGCTAACACTTATGAATGTTTAGATATCATTAAAACTAGCCTTAATGATCAGGCTTTCAATTAAGAAAGAATCAAATTTCAATCTGTAATTCTCTTCAGTGGCGGTTACCTGGTGGTTAACCGCATTCTGTCTGGCGGCTAGCCGAATCAAGTTTGGTTAGCTTTCTAGGACCTCACAATTTCTAATACATTTCTCCAATGCGGTCACCTCGGCAGTCACCTCTCGGCTAACCGAAATTTCAATTTTGGCTAACCGGATTCATTTCGGCTACCTACGGTAGCTTTCCAGAAGCTTGTCTTCTGAGGTGAATTTCTGACTTAATTTCGGTCAGCTCATGGTTACCTTTCGGCTAGCCGAAATTTCAATTTCGGCTAACCGAAATTCAGCGGTCAGCTTCCGGTCGGCTTTCCAGAGACTGACTAATACATGGATTTCAGGCGGTTAGTCCTGCGACTAGCCGAATCACTCTAGAAACGAATTTCCAAAGCTTCAGTTTTCTGAAGCTAATTTCCGGAAATTGAATTCTTTGAACTCTAAACACTCTAAAAACATCATAAAACATAGAAATTTATACACTTGCCTCTATTTGGAGAGTGATGAAGAGAAACCCTTTCTTTAGGTTGAGTTTGAGTGGAAACTTCTCAACTTGAATGTCTTTCTTCGAAGAAAGCTCAAGGAAGAAGATGGAGAAGATGAAGTCTTCTTCAAAACCACTACAAAGCTTCACTCTTGATGCTTGATGGAGAGGAAAATGGAAGAAAGAAGAAGAAAATGGAAAGAGAAAAGGTGCCTAAGGTTTGGTTGTGCTGGAAATGAGATGAATGAACTCATTTAGCTTATATAAGCTTTTAATTTGCATTTAAATCCATTAATTCTTCTCAATTACAATTCGAGTCAAATGAAGGGACATTTGATTCAATTCTCGTCGAGTGAGTTCAGGTCTATTATGAGAGTTATCGTATTCATCAAGATACACGCATTGGTATCAAGAGTTTCCGTATTCGACAAAATACGTAAAAATTCGTATTTACAAAACAATCCTTAGTTTCCTTGTTTGAGTCTAAACTCCATTCAAGTCACTCAGCCTCATTCATTATCATTTCATTAAGCCTAAATCATTCATTTTGGGCTAATTCAATTCCATTTGGCCATAAACCATCATTAGCTTAGTTAAACACATTTAATTAGTTTAATTTCCAATCAATTAGAGTCAATCTCAATTAACTTGGGACGGGGCCTAACATTCCCTTAAACTTTTAGAATCATTCGATCCTCCGAATGTAATACAAATCGATATAAGTCAATAAATAACTCAAATTAAAATTACCTGAACGAACAGTTCGGGATACTTATATGCCATTTGCTCCTCAAGCTCCCATGTAGCTTCACTAGATTCATGATGATCCTAAATGACCTTGACCCATTTAATCGTTTTCGTACGCAGGACTGCCTCTTTGGTATCTATAATCTGAATTGGCCTATCAACATATGTGGTGTTCGGTAACACTTGGATCTCTTCGTGACGAATGACATGTGAAGGATCAGCCACATACTTTCGAAGCATTGAAACATGAAATACATTGTGAATACCAGAGAGTTCTGTAAGAAGGTCTAGGCGATAAGCCACATTTCCAATTCGGCTCGAGATTTTGAAAGGTCCAATGAATCTCGGGGGAAAGCTTCCCTTTCTGCCCGAATCGAATAGTGCCTTTCATTGAAGAAGTCTTTAAAAAGACTAGATCATCAACTGCAAATTCTAGATCACGCCGACGATTGTCAGCATAGGTTTTCTGCCTTGATCTAGCAACTTTCAGCATATCTTGTATTTTTTGAACCTTCTCTGTTGTTTCAGCAATGATCGTAGGACCATCGAAACTTCGAGTTCTAACTTCTTCCCAACTCACTGGAGTCCTACATCTTCGCCGTACAATGCCTCAAATGGTGCCATTTCAATACTGGAGTGATAGATATTATTGTACGCAAATTCACACAACGCCAAATGGTCATTCCAATCACTCCCGAAATCAACAACACTAGCACGAAGCAAGTCTTCCAAAGTCTGTATTGTCTGTTCTGATTGTCCGTCTGTCTGTGGATGATAAGCAGTACTAAACCGAAGCCTAGTACCCATGGAATTTTGAAATGACTGCTAGAATGAGGATACAAACCGACTATCCCGATCGGAGACAATTGAGACCGGTGTTCCATGCAATCGAGTCACTTCCTTGACAAACAATCTGGACATATCATTGAATTCCATATCTTTTCTAAATGGAAGGAAGTGTGCGGACTTCGTAAGACGATCAACGATCACCCATACGGCATCGTGTTGCTTTTTCGTCCTCGGTAAACCAGATATAAAGTCCATTGTAATGTGTTTCCACTTCCATTTAGGAATATTCAGTGGATGAAGCAACCAGGCGGTTTTCGGTGCTCAAATTTAATGCGCTGGCAAGTTAAGCAGGAAGACACATAACTTGCTATCTCCTGCTTCATATTATTCCACCATAATCTGCCTTTGAGGTTTCTATACATTTTTGTGCTTCTCGGATGCATAGAGTATCTGGTGTGATGAGCTTTGAACATCACTGCCTGCTTCAAATCGTCCTGTGCTGGTATACTCCTTCTACCAACACAAAGTCTGGTCTATTTGCAATGCTATCCCTGATCTTCACTAATTCAGGATCTTCGAACTGTCTCTCCTTAATTTCTATGATAAGAAGTGGGTCGAATACAGACATTGCTACAATTATCTTTCGGTCGTCCATTTTCTCAATAGATATGTCGAAATCCTTAAATTCATTAATCAGGTTCCATCCACGCTCCAATGATTCCAAGTCAGCAGATTTTCGACTCAAAGTATCAGCTACGACATTACCTTTTCCAAATACATATGTGAATGGAAAGTTGTAGTCCTTGATCAGCTCTAACCAACGGCGTTGCCTCAGATTAATATATTTCTGAGTAAACAAATACTGAATGAAGACTTCTGTGATCGCAGTGGACTTCAAAAGTTTCTTCGTATAGATAATGTCTCCATTGCTTCAATGCGAATACAATAGCCGCGAGCTCCAAGTCATGAGTAGCATAGTTCTTCTCATGTTCCTTCAACTGACGTGAACCATAAGCAATCACCTTGCGGTTCTGCATCAATACACATCCCAATCCAATACCTGAGGCATCTGAGTAAATCTCAAATCCTCCTCTTCTATCAGGTAAAGTCAAGATTGGGGCTGTAATCAGCTTTTGCTTCAAAGTTTGGAAACTAGACTCATAGGTATTATTCCATTGGAATGGAACATTTTTCCGAGTCAGTTTCGTTAATGGTGATGCTATCTTTGAGAAGTCCTTGACGAATCTTCTGTAATAGTCTGCCAATCCTAAGAAACTTCGAACTTCTGGCACGTTCTTCGGACTCTGCCAATTGGAAACCGCTTCAATCTTAGCTGGGTCAACAGCCAATCCATCTTTGGTAATAATATGACCTAGAAATGCAACCTGTTGCAACCAAAAGTCGCACTTCTCGAGTTTTGCGTATAACTGATTCTTCCTCAGTATCTGCAAGGCTGTTCTCAAATGATGTGAATGCTCTGTCTCTGACTTCGAATGGACCAGGATGTCATCGATGAAGATCACGACGAACCGGTCCAGATAGGAAGCAAACACCCTGTTCATTAAAGCCATAAATACTGCAGGTGCATTGGTTAAACCAAACGGCATCACAAGAATTCATAGTGTCCATAACGAGTTCTGAATGCAGTTTTCTGTACATCTTGATCTTTAACTCGAATATGATGATATCCACATCGAAGAACAATCTTGGAAAAATATGCTGCACCCTGGAGTTGGTCAAACAACTCATCGATCCTAGGTAGTGGATACTTGTTCTTGATTGTCACTTGATTTATCTACCCATAATCGATACACATTCGAAGGGTGCCATCATTCTTCTTTACAAATAGTACAGGTGCTCTCCATGGTGAGACACTAGGTCTAATGAAACCCTTGTTAAGCAAATCCTATATTTGTTTCTTCAATTCATATAACTCTGATGGTGCCATTCGATAAGGTGCCTTGGATATCAAAATTCATCTGGAAACACGTCTGAAAATTCACGAACCACCGGAATATCTTGTAACTCCCGTACAGGCTTCTTTTCCGAAACGAATGCAATGTAGCCTTCACAACCACTACGTATCATTCGTTCAGCCTTGAGTGCTGAAACAAGCCTGGTGTCATATTTCTTTTGGACTTCTTCAAATAGTACACTGGCATTGGTTTCATCCACCCTAAAGGTGATGACTTTGCGGAAACAGTCTAAACAAGCCCTGTACTTCGCAAGCCAATCAATGCCAAAGATCACATCAAAGTCACTCATTGCTAATACAACTAGATTAGCTGGCATTGACACTTCTCTAATTCTAACAGTACATTGTGGAATGTACAATTCACATACTACTTTTCTCCCTAAAGGAGTAGAAACAGTAAAATTATAAGCTAATTGCATTATCCGATTTTGCATATTACAAACAAATGCAGGTGCTACAAATGAATGTGTGAAACCGGGATCAAATAATGCAATAGCAGGTTAGTTATCTACAAGGATTGTAACTTCAACCACATTTGCTGCAATATCAGCTTGTTCCCTATTGACAGCATAATCCATTCCAGCCATCTGTGGCCTGTTGGGCTGCTGCTGTTGTCTAGGCTGCTGTCTTTGCCATTGACGCTGGTGGCCTTGATGTTGAGGCCGATATTGCTGTTGCTTAAGAGGAGCTGGCAAGGCTAATTGTTGTTGAGTAGTAGGAAGTGCTACTTGTCCTTGAGCAGGTCGCTGGTATGGAGCTCTGTCATCTCTCCTAGCCCTTGGACATTGAGCCATTCTGTGTTCCAAAGAACCACAGACTAAGCAAGCTGCAGTAGTCCTCCAACATAACTCAGTCCTGTGAGCGTTTTCCACAAGTATCACAGACTGGTCTATTCTCTCTCCTCTTATTTCTCTCATCTTTAGGAATGAATCTCTGTCTTTTATTCTTGGACTGTCCTCCTCTCTTGAACCATGAATCACCATTTTTCTTGGTCTTCACAGCCTCTGCTTCCTTTTCTCTATGAACTTCCTCCGCCGTATATGCCCTATCTACGGCATCATCAAACGTCATAGGCTTTTGTCCAACCAATACGATCGTTTTATACTCCGGATTTACTCCAAGGAGGAATCTCTTGACTTTCTTAGCCTCAGTATCTATCAATTCGGTAGCATACTTGGATAGCTGCAAGAAGATGTGAACATAAGCAGCCACGGTTAGTTGACTTGTTTCAAATTCAGAAACTCTGCTTCTTTCTGTTGCTGTACATGTTCTGGGACAAACTTCGTCTGAAATTGTTTTTTGAAAGTCTCCCATGCATTTGGTGTGGTCATTGTCTTAAACACATCCTTGACACTCTTCCACCATGTTTTCGCTCCCCCTCTGAACATAGTAGAGGTAAGCAACACTCTTTGCTTCTGAGTGCAGACCACGGTGTCAAACACATCCTCAATGTGTTCTAGCCATTCATCAACATGCATTACATTTTCAATTCCATGGAACTCAGTGGCTCCTCTCTTATGGAACCGTTCATAAATAGCATGAGGATCTTTATCCTTATGCTATAATACCAATTGAGTCTCAACATGATGTTGCTGCTGAACATGTGGTACTGGGGGGAATCTGTGCCTGAACTTGCATCTGGCTTTGCACTTCTAACAAAGTAGCAATCTGGGTTTGCATACTCATTTGAGCCTCTTGACTCCTCGCTAGCTGGGCTTGCATGCCCATTTGTGCCTCATGGCTCATAGTCATCTGTTAGTTACTTCTGGCTAACTGCTTCAGAATAGCAGTAAACCTAGCATCAGCATTAGATATAGGAGAGGAATGTGTGACTTACACAAAGTCATTATTCCCAGATCCTGATCTAGAAGCCATGCTGTAAACAATACGGAAGGTAAGATACATATCTTCACACTTCCACCACATATGTATTACATATAGTGAAAGCAGTAAACACAAATCCAAGGTTGGATTTGTTCTAATCGTAACGTTCCTTACTTCGTTCTTAGTTTTACTAAGTATTTTTTTAATTTCCTTAACCTAGCTTTTTAACTAGCTCTGATACCATATAATAAGTATGTCACGACCCGAGCCCGAGATCAGAGTAATCAGGGCTTAACCCCGGGTCGCGAAGTCAATCATACTTACTCCCGTAAATCTCGAATTAACCGAAGTTAAGACAAAGTTCACAAGGGATCTTGCTTATGTACCTGTCAATGTACAATTGCGGAAACACATATACGTATACATTGACAATTATTTAAAAACTGAACAAGTCCTTTACATAATCCATGTACAAATAAGTCAACAATTGTATATTCAAATACAATGCAGGTGACATCTAATTACTATTCAAAATGAATATACAAAAGTGTCTATGAAATATCTCCAAAACATTCTTTTCTTTAGCACTCCGATTTATATCCATTCGATTAAATCTCCTAGGGGTATCAGATGGGCATCCTGCACTGGCGGTTCGGCCTTTGCCTGAACGGCATGGGCAACTGGGCCTGTAATATCATCAGTAGCACCGTGAACACAATGGTTTCAACAATGTATATACAGTTCTATGATAGCACATGTTATTTCTATCAATTTACTAATTTAACAATTCTAGACAATTCAATTCTATATCAATATCCTATATAATAAATACAGTATTAACAATAATTATATTGACAACTACAATAGTATTGGTTTCACTTCAATTCAGATTCTTCCCAAAGGAAGTAATTCATATTCATTTATTTCATTGATTCTCATTCAATTCATTAATCATGTTAAGCATTTATTAATGGCTTATCAGTGGGACTCATTAGTCCAATGTGTGACTTATCAATTCGGTGACTTTTTAGTCTTCGACCTTTCGATCCAATAAGGGTGGGATTTCTCAGTGTCTGGATCAGAGATCACTGGTATCACCATGGAGTTTCGGAACGCCCCCAAATCCATCTACTGCAGTAGGATTGTTCAGTATTTTGTTAGCTTCAGTAACTGTTCATTAATTAATTAATTCATTCATTGCATTATTCAATTTAGTTTCATAAGGAGCTTAGGAAACCACTATGTAGTGCCAGACTCATAATTCAATTCAAATTAATCATTCTAGTTATCAGTATTCCAATTCTAAAATAATTATCTAAACCAAGCAATTAAGTGAAACGCTCGTTATCGATGCACGTGTTACTGTGGATGATATTACTTTAATTAAATTGTGCATTCCGATAACCTTAGCTAACACTTATGAAGGTTTAGATATCATTAAAACTAGCCTTAATGATCAGGCTTTCAATTCAGAAAGAATCAAAATTCAATATGTAATTCTCTTCAGTGGCGGTTAACCGCATTCTGTTTGGAGGCTAGCCGAATCAAGTTCGGTTAGCTTTCCAGAACCTCACAATTTTTGATACATTTCTCTAATGCGGTCACCTCGGCGGTCACCTCTCGGCAAACCGAAATTTCTATTTTGATTATCTACTGTTAGATTTCCAGAAGCTTGTCTTTTGAGGTGAATTTCTGACTCAATTTCGGTCAGCTCGCGGTTACCTTTCGGCTAGCCGAAATTGAAATTTCGGCTAACTGAAATTCAGCGGTCAGCTTCCGGTCAGCTTTCCAGAGACTGACTAATTCATGGATTTCAGGCGGTTAGCCTGGTAGTTAGCCCTGCGGCTAGCCGAATCACTCCAGAAACGAATTTCCAGAGCTTTAATTTTCTGAAGCTAATTTTCGGAAATTGAGTTCTTTGAACTCTAAACACTCTAAAAACATCATAAAACATAGAAATGTATACACTTACCTCTATTTGGAGAGTGATGAAGAGAAACCCTTTCTTTAGGTTGGATTTGAGTGGAAACTTATCAACTTGAATGTCTTTCTTCGAAGAAAGCTCAAGGAAGAAGATGAAGAAGATGGAGAAGATGAAGTCTTCTTCAAAACCACTACAAAGCTTCACTCTTGATACTTGATGGAGAGAAAAATGGAAGAAAGAAGAAGAAAATGGAAAGAGAAAGGTGCCTCGGGTTTGGTTGTGCTGGAAATGATTTGAATGAACTCATTTAGCTTATATAAGCTTTTAATTTGCATTTAAATCCATTAGTTCTTCTTAATTACAATTCGAGTCAAATGAAGGGTCATTTGATTCAACTCTCGTCGAGCGAGTTTAAGTCTATTATGAAAGTTATCGTACTCTGTCAAGATACACGCATTGGTATCAAGAGTTTCCGTATTCGACAAAATACGTAAAAATTCATATTTACGAAAAAGTCCTTAGTTTCCTTGTTTGAGTCTAAACTCCATTCAAATCACTCAGCCTCATTCATTATCATTTCATTAAGCCTAAATCATTCATTTTGGGCTAATTCAATTCCATTTGGCCATAAACCATCATTAGCTTAATTAAACATATTTAATAAGTTTAATTTCCAATCAATTAGAGTTAATATTAATTAACTCGGGATGGGGCCTAACTTGGCTTCCAAAATGCCCTTCCACGTAGGATGCTCAGCTACCAATTGATGCTTCTAAAAAAGGAACATTGGGAAAGATCTGTCACGTCCCCAAAATAAGAATTGGGGAAAAACGTGAAAAATAAATCAAATTCAAATTTCATGTATTTAGTACAACACAAGCTTCCAAAAGTGGACCCATAAAAAAAACTGCAAACCATGGCGAGTCAAAATAAAATTCATTAAATGCAACGGAAGCTTTATTCAATTGGTATTCAAGGTTCATAAATGAGATCCAACACAAAAATCAAATAAACATTAATAGTTAAAATTACAGAATAAATTAAACAATTACTAGAAGGAGTCTCAACACTAAAAGAAAGTTCATCTAAAGAATTGCTAAGATGACGTTCTCTCTCATGCTGACTCAGACGGCTCCAAAACCATCTCGGGCATCCCACTCGGGTTCGTCAATTGGCTCAAACATTTGATCCTACTCTCTCTCCTCGGTAAAGTAGGGCTCAACACCTATGCATCAAATATTCCAAAGTAAATAGTAAGAATATGATCATAATTCGAAATTAAGATATGATAACGAGATGAGTAGAAACAAGTGAGATCATATAGAAGCAATGACAAAGATAATAACGAGAATGAACGTATGACATAAATCCAAACGACACAGTGGAGCAATATATAATTCACACGGTGACAAGTGTCCCCATTGTGGGTATTCAGCCCTACATAAATTGGGAAAGCTCGTCCATAACGTCGGTGGTCATAAACTGATCAAAATATCAGGATAACATGTTCATAGTCAGCGGATTATAAGTGATCCGGTCACATCGGTGATCAACCGTCATATATCGATCTGCAGTCGTCCATAAATGACCCATATAAATATAAACACATATGCATAATAAACCTGGATAATAATGCTGTGACACAAGAGTCCTAAATCAAAATAAGTGCTGGCCATTCCACATTCTACATCATAATCAAATCATCATACATAATTTGCCAAGCCACTTCATAGTCCATAACACATAATAGGGTATGCATATAAAGGAATACATAACCTAAACCAAGATATGCATGCGAAGATCAAAACATAGTTACGAATCAATCCTAAGGTTATACATATATTCCTATACCTGTCAACACACAATGATAAATGCTAGTGAGCTAGGGACGTTACATCTCTCAACATTCATGCTGCATAGTCCCAATGAAGGGTTACCAAAAGAGATGTATGGAACCCTTTCTCGCTAGAGTTCATGAAAAATCATATCAGGTATTTGAATCTTACGTCGAAAAGATACTGTATGCCCAAAGATGGTTCTTATGCCAAGTCCAGGTAGATATTAAGGTTATTAGATCCATATGAAGTTCCATACACGATGCCATAAATCCCCAAACGATACAGAGTAACCGTGGAAAGGAATCATAAATTGGCCAAGTGCACTAAATGTTTGAACGTACAAGACCAACGTTTGAAAGTCCAACGCCTCGGGTGTTTGGCTCAGGGGTGAGGAAATTTGAACGTACGAATGTTCATGAGGCACGTTCGAACGTTCGATGCCTCTGTCCTTTGGCCCAGACGAGCATGAACTCGAACGTTCAATGGCAACGTTCGAACGTTTGACGTTCAGTTTGTTGGCCAAGTTCGTGCAGTCACAGAAATTGGGGTTTTTCCCCTTTTTCATCCACTTTCCTCCCTATACCAAAGGAGAAATCAATCTAACAAAAAATCCATAAGAATCACATTCCATTAGAAAGGAAATGAAATCCACATTCCCATTCCTAAATCACCAAATAACTCAAACATCCATTTAAAATCCCTAATCTACCATTATCATTTAGAAAAGGGCAATTAAACAAACATAAATGCATATTAACAGGAATCAAAGATCAAATACATATTCAATAACAAATCATGATAATGTACTTGCCTTTCGCCGGGGTTGAAGAAAAATGCAACAGATCCTAACCAAAAACCCAAGTCGAGATTACTATGGTGCTCGATCACTGTCCTAACATTGATCTGACATAAGAGATGAGATAGAAATGGCCAGATGATCAGATATATGGTATTCCTATCCAAAACCTACTATTGGAAAGAATAAAAAAGATAACCTAAGAGTATAGATTTACTCCTAATGGTTAGAGGAGAAGGTTACCTGGGATATGAGATAAAAAAAGTTGAGCCAAGAATGATGGTATCTTCTGATATTGATTTGATGGCTGGACCCAAAAGATGCAATGGCTTAGGAAGTTGAAAGGGGAAGAAGACGAAGAATAACCGGAAGGAGTTGCAGAGAGAAGTGGGGACAGATAAGACGAGAGATTAGGTTAAGAGAAAATATTCCCTGGGCTTAAGTCATTGGGTCAAAACCGTGGGTCAAGTCATCTACGCATTAACCTAACTCACCAATCCACGCATCTAATTTAACGTGTGCCCCACTTAATCCTAATCACTTAAATAACTAAAATACATTTAATTAAATTACTAATAATAATCTAATAAAATATGAAAAAATAATTAGGTGGGACCAGGATCTTACAAGAACCTCGCTTTGAATACTCTATAGAACAAGGATCAAGTATTATCCATGAGACTGCACCCTTACTTGGCCAAAATGGCTAAATTAAAAGCTTCCGGACTTTGAAAATCCCTTCCCCTCAACAAATTTAGACTCACCCAACCTTTTTGGGATGGGTAAGATGGACCTAAATATGTATGAAACATATTTAGAAGGACTATTATTCACAGATCCGTTGTAGTCTAGTTGGTCAGGATATCCGGCTCTCACCCGGAAGACCCGGGTTCAAGTCCCGGCAACGGAAATTTTTAATTTTTTACTTTTTTTCACAGATGGGTTTATGATGGTCCTATAGCTGCTGCATCAAATTTTACATTTAGGGGACCATCTAATTCTTTGGGCCCTATTTACAGCTGACTGAAATGAGGTGGGCTGCAGCAACAAAAATTGCTGTCCTATTTTAAAACATGGTCTGCCTCAATCATCAAGCCAATTTGGCAACCAGCCTGCATGTGTTGTTGGCACCTGCCCGATTAACTTTTTCTTAAATAGGAATAAATGTCAGGGATTAACATGAGTTAACACAAATGATAAAACATCCAATAACATTAAAAAGCCTTTTTTTTTTTTTTATTTTTTAGCATAGACTCTTAGGAATTGACTGTGTAGCAGTTCATGTTAAAAAAACTGAGCTCCACTCAAGGTTAATTATGAGGTTAGGGTGAAGGAGATGAGGTGAGATGTGAAAGATATAAGGTAGCTATGTGTATTGGATCTTGACTTTTCTAAGATTTGAATTAGTAGAGTGATGGTTATGTATTCATTTCCGTCTTCCCTTGATTCCATTTCAATTTTCTTTATATGTAACAAGAACTTCCATTAAAAAAGGAAAATTACAAAAGGGAAGAAAGATAAAACAAAGAACAGAAAACCCAGAAAGAGGAAAGGAGACAATGTACAATACATATATCCACTCGCAAAGAAGTCACATAATTGATTCAATTTCCATTAAAATGGAGGTTATATAGAAACTCCTATATATTTTGTAAATACAAACATGCCCTAAGGGCCCATTGGTTTGCATGGAATAAGATTGCTAGGATTTTTTTAATAAAAATATATATTCTTATAAGTGGTTAAAATTGAAGAAACAAAGGTAAAGATCTAAAAACGACCATCAGATAACATCCCCTTTAATGGATTAAATTTAGTGAAGATGGTAAATAAATACACAACCTTCTTCACTCAAGGAATGTAAGGGTCTCATTTATTTCACAAACTTATATCCTTTACCCGTTGCATCTTTAAAAATCATTTGTTGCAACCCATTTCACCATGAGTTCCTTCATCCTTGGGTGTTGGCTCTTCGGCATAATGCATGGGTTTTTTCTGTTGGGTCTTGTAGTTGAAACCCCCTAGATTTATCCAGTGCGAGTATGGGGTGAGCATGTGTGCCCGAAGGATTAGTGCTGATAGGTTAATACCACGGGGATACCTTCGCTATAAAAAAACCACTATGAACTTCCTAGGAATTTGATTCCATGAAAACAAAGAGGTCTTGAAGGCTGGGCTTTTGTCTCTTCCTCGTTTTCAAAGAATCTTTTAAGCATTGCCATTCCTTTCCTAAAGAGGATTTTACTGAAAAATCTCTTTAGAGTCACTTTAGACAAAAAAAAGGACCCCAAAATACATTTATCAATTGTGGTAGTCATAGGGGCCCTTTTTTTTATTTACTTTTTTGTTGTCTTGGTGAGTGGGAATATCCCCACTCACCCACATACACGAGTGGGGATATCCTCCCTGCTCATTTTTTTTTTTTTCTCTCATCCCTCCTCCTGCTTCATCGTCCTCCAGCTCCTTTCACCTCCACAACTAATCCCCTACTTGCACAACATTTTCCCTTGTGATATGGCAACCTCAACGGTCTCGAACCTTCGATGCAGGTGGGAGAGGTTGTCACCAAACGCACCCCATTCTCTCGTATGGACATCTCAACTCATCATTTTTTTCATCTCTTTTTCTCCAAACCTAAACAAACCCATCTAAACTTGTTCATTTTCCTCCAACCAAACGATTGAAGCTTCACACCATCTCACATAACTCACCACTTTCTTTTTTTTTTTTCATTATTCTCCTTCCATTCTTGCTCTCTGCAACCTACATTTCTCAACATTTTTTTCTCATCTCCCTACACAAACATTGCCCATTTTCAAACCACCTCTGCCCCGGATCATCGTCTCATCTCATTCCCTCTACATCCCCATTCCCCACTAATCTATTTCATAGCACTTAAACCAGCCCTATACCTATAATTGGGATCCATCTCTCACATCTCCCTTTCACAATTACTTCAACTTCACCCATCATCACTATCAAACCTCCACCACCAAGGGACCACCATCTAAAAGAATAAAGATTTTTTTATTTGACTGGAGTAGTGATATCACTGCTTAACTGTGAAGAAGAAGAAGGCACGAGTGAGGATATCTTGTTCGTGTTTGCGGGCGAGCGAAGATATCGCCGCTCGGCCAAAAATAAAAAAGAAAACACCAAAAGAGCACCTGAGACCACTACGGTGGATACATATATTTTGAGTTCTTTTTGGTCTACAGTGAATCTAAGGGAATTTTCTTGGTAAGATCCTCTTTTCTAAAAGTGACAATTTCATTAACAAGAAAAAACACAAAAACATAAATAAAAGTTCAGAGATTGATAAAGAAGACTGATAGAACATGCAACAATGTGAATTTCTCAAATTCTTGCTATCAAACAGAGCCATAATTTTCAAATCACATTGGTTTTCATTTGTCATGACTCACAATTCTCAAAAGAAAGAACCACCCTTTCGGGTTATGAAACTTCAATTTGCAAATCGTGCATTCTCTTTTCCTTCCTGTTCAGATGATGGAGGACCATGTCATGATAATGTTTAGATCTTTTTGAGCACAAATACATGACCATCTGCTTGGACTTACATTTATTATTGCCCACAACCTCCACCATCTTTCTCCACACCCCAAAAGGCAATAGGCTCTGTTTCCTTGTCTTTGTCTTAGCTTTAGACCAACGCCAACATTCTCCTGATTCATTTTCATGGATCTTCTTGGGGATTCTTTTTTAAACATTGTCTTTTTATCTAAGCCCAAATTGTTGAAGCCCAACGGCTTACACCCATCTTTAGTGCGAGCCCATCTGGGGTCTACTGCATGATCCGAGCAAATTTTGAATTGGAGTCCAGATTTGAGTCAATGGTTTCATACCCGATTGACTCAAATCTGGACTCCAATTCAAATTTTGCTCCAATAAATTTTAGAAATTCATGGTTAAATAGGCTCCAACAAAGAAATATTAAAGAGGTGAAGGTTGAAGGATATAATTTAGAGATGTGGATGGGACCCTAACGTTCCTAGTATTTGATTTACTAGGATGATGGCTGAGTATTCATTTCCCGTCTCCCTCCAATTTATTTTCCATTAAGTGAAGATTATTCGATGGTCATTTTTTGAACTTTACCTTGTCTATTCAATTTTAACCACTTTTAGAAATGTAGAGAACTCCTAAGAATTCAATTACATGAAACAAACGAAGCATCCTTCAGGGAATTCAATTATATTATAACCGTTTTTTTTTTTTTTTTTAACTTTCACTCTCCACTAGCGGTAAGGCCTATGTGATGCACAGTTTAACCCAACAAATTTAATATATGCATATGTAAGGTTGAATTAATAATTTAAACTCAGCATGAATACACATTTAATTTAATATAATTAGAGTATTAGTATAAAGTTTATATCCACAAAACAACCACAATTTACTTATTAACAACCAATCTGAAGCAGCTGGTTGATAACCCCGCATGTCACACGGTTACCTAGAGATTAATTTTGTGGGCTTTATTTGTCCACTTGTGTGAAGTAATATACTATTGGTCATGTAAATGAACAGGACGAACCGGTGAAGATGCTTAGGGGCCTATTTACAACCCCTAAAAAACATCATTGGATCTATAAAAAAAAAGTAAAAAAAAAAGACTTTATTTTATCATGCATGCTGGGTAAATAATGTAGCAATACATGGGACATCTTCCCACAACATTTTTATAACATTTAATGACATTTTTACTTTCTTTCATATATGTTTTAGAGTGTTGTTGAGTTTCATGAAAAAATTAATGAGGTTGGTAAATCCACATAACATGATAAAATAAAGAGGATTTTACAAAAAAAAAAAAAAAAAAAAAAAATATTCATATTAAGTAACTAGTGGACCGAAAAGATTATTTTAACTGACCTTGCATCAGATCATTCATTTTGCCCGAAAACGTATTTTTTTGTTTTTTAGCGTTTTCTACTAGTGTCCCTATCGACCTTTTTTTATAGCATTAAGAGTCCCTAGGGACCCTGCGGCCATTATAACCTTCACAGAACTCCTACCTACGTTCTCTTTTGGTCCATTTCCAAGAAGGGGAAAAAATAGAGCCAAAGTGAGAGGGAGCGATGGTTAGTTAGGTTAGGCTTAGGCTGGGGGGGGGGTGTGGATTTGAGCACTAGTTCTCTATCATCTGGACGAAGGTTACCCTAGATTTAGTAAATGTAACTGTGAAAACTCAGCCTTCATAAAATAAGATCTAACATCTCAAAAATCTCAAAGATACTTTTAAGTTCTCTATATATCCTTGCCCTGCACTCTTCTCTCCTTTCATATACCTTACATATAACCCCATTTGCAATGAATTCCTTTGAATTAATGAGAAAATGTAAACCCTAAACCCTTTTCACAGTTCATCTTTTTGGAATTTCCTAGAAGGATGTAGCATGTCTTTTTAGTAGAAAAAGTATATCATTAAAGGATGCAACCCATCTTTAAGGAATTTCGGCTTCTGTTATCCTTTTGGCTGAGTGTTGAGGTTTTCCTTTTGTTCAACGTCATCTGTTTTGAAGGATGTAGCATGTCACACACACCCAATGGAAACTTGAGAGAGAGAGAGAGAGAGGACAATGTTTTAAGGTAGTGTTTCCCCATCAAAGCCATATTGCATCCATTGTTTGTTCTCTTGGTCTTCAAGATGTGGGAATGACCTATAGAGGGGAAGCAAGTCGAGTGTCATCGTTTTTTCACCAAGAACAGAGAATGGGGATGGGTTCCGTTCATTTATAAGCGTACACCGTAGGGTCCCTAGGGACTCTTAACGTTATAAAACAAAGATTGATAGGGACGCTAGTAGAAAGTGCTAAAAAAAATTACGTTTTCGGGCAAAATGATTGATTTTGTGTAAGGTCAGTTAAAATCATCTTTTCAGTCCACTGGTTACCTAATTTGTCTTTTTTTTTTTTTTTTTTGTAAAATCCTCTAAAATAAAATAAAAATGTGAATTACTTTTAAAGAACATGAAATTAATGAGGAAGAAATGAGAGAAGATGCTATTGGTGAGGTGGTCTTTGATGATATTGGGGAGCTCTCGTTGGTGGGGCCTTGGATCACTAAAAAATAAGGGGTGTAACAGTTCGGTTAACCGGTCCATTTGAAAAAACCATTAATCGAACCGTAATCGCGGTTTTTTGTATTTTAAAACCGTAACCGTAATCGTATCCACAAAAATCGTGGAAAACTGTAACCGCGGTTAACCGTATTAAACGGTTCGGTTACGGTTAATAACCGTGGAATGCCTTCCTCACATAAGGAGATAAATGTGAATGATTGAAGGTAAAATGACACATAAGGAGGAATTGAATAAGGTAAGAAATATTTCATTCAACCCCCTTATTTTTTCTTTTATTTGTAAACGGTTAACCGAACCGTATCATACGGTTGGGTTCGGTTAATAACCGTGAATTATTACGGAAAACCGTAACCGAACCGAACTGTGCGGTTTTTGGATTTCAATAACCGTAACTGTAACCGAACCTTGAAATACGGTTATTAACCGCGGTTCGGTTCGGTTCGGTTCAGTTAGATGGTTTTTCGGTTTTTTTTTACACCCCTATAAAAAATCGTCAAACAAGAAAATTAGAGAGAGAGAGAGAGAGAGAGAGAGAGAGAGAGAGATATGCCCGTGAGAGGAAAACATAATTGCATTGATAAATTGCATTGATGTCCACAGCAGAATGATAAAAAATGCCAAAGTCATTAATTTGGTTTGGTTAAATAGAACACTCTCAAATTAATCACTTAAAATCAAATTGGATTCTTTAATACCATTTTGTGTGGTCCACATGACTACCAAATGGCGCTCTCTCTCTCTCTCTCTCATTGAAATGATATGCGTGAATGGCCTCTTGGTTCCCTTTGCTTGCCCTATTTTGTTTTTGTACCATTCATTATCTTTTAAGGAATTTAGGATTTGCATCTCTTAATGGAAGAGATGCATGCATGTAGGAAATGGCCTATAAAAGGAAACCACACTTGGTAACTTTTTGCACTTGAAAATATTGCAAAGATACCATCACTTATACCTTGAAGAAGAGAAGAAGTGATTAAGAGTTATACATGGTGCTTTCCTTTTATAGGGTTTCCCATATGCATCTCTTACATCAAGATACACAAGCAATAATTATTTTCTTAATGGTAGTGAATGTATTGAGAAGATTACACATAGTAAAAGGAACTCCTAAAGCCATTCATGCACTTGTGGATTACATGGAGAGAGGAAGATGATAATGTGTCAAGCCCAAACCAACCAAAGGCCCATACAACCCACACATCTTTAGCTATAAGTTGCCAGCTAGACAAAGTCTAGAAATATCTTGGAGATTGCCTAAGAGGTATAGTCAATAATCAGCCACCTCATACACGGTTTGTACAGCCAACCCATACACGTTTTACAGCAAGTACACATGTAACAAATCCCATAAAAATATGAGTGAAAGATTGTATACAGCAATATGTACATTCAGTATAAATTCAATAGATTCCTCTGTCTCTCTCTCACGTTGAGATTGAGAAAAATTGCCCAAACTAAGGTAATGTTTGGATCGTCTTAAGTTTGGGTCTTAATGTCTTGTGTCTTAAGCGCTAAGACAAAAAAACTAAATAAGATTGTTTGGTACGCAATACCAACATGTCTTAAGCGCTAAGATGACTTGTTATTTAAGACGAGATTTATCTTAATTCTAGGAGCTTGAAATCCAGCTCCTGGAATTAAGACCCTAACATCTTAAGCGGTAAGACACTTCAAGACTTTAAAATAATTTTAAAATTCCCGTAATTCCTTCTTCTTGTCTTGGATCCAAAGTCAAAGGTAAACTTTTTCTTCTTCCTTTCCTTCTCATCCCCTCTCTTTTCTTGGGTTTTTTTTTTTTTTTTTTTTCGTTTGGTATGGAAAATTGGATATTCGGATTTTATTGAAGTTTGATTTATTAATTCGTTGTAATTTTTGGGTTTGTCCAAACTCTATTGGTTTAAAGAGATTTAGCATTGGATTCCATGTTTGGTTTGGTTAATAGGTTTGTGGAGTCTACTCATAGGTTTATGAAACGATCTGTGTATTAGATAAGATGCAATACCAAACAGTCTTATTCAATTCAGATCTCATAGCGTTCAGGTGTTGCCAAACGATCTAATTACAGAACAGCTAATAAGATCTTAAACTCGCAGCTCTAATAAAATCTTAAACTCGTAGATCTTTTTAAGACAGATTAAGACGTCAAAAAAATAAGACGATCCAAACAAGGCCTAAGTTCCAATTGTTTTATGGTATCAGAGACCAATACCTCACACGAGATTGATCCTATGGCTTCTTCCTCACCAGCATCTTCTTCATTTATGGTACTTACCAACACCACTCTCTCTAATATAACTCATTTGTTGTGCCCATTATGTTGGTTTTATATGGTGTTTCAAAAATTCGAAAGTTTGACTTGAACAAAAAGTGTTGTGTAATTTGCTCTTTTGCTTTATGTGGGAAGTGAAGGCTACTTGAGAACTTGGCATCCCACATTGCTAAAGTTCACTTTTTAAGGTGACTTTATAAGCTTTTCCACTTCCTATACACATTAGAACAATTGGAACTTTTTACCATAAGCCGTATGCGCGCACGCGAGTCCGGCTCGACCCAGGGCTCCCGGTTCGGAAAACGTTTAACCGGGCGTGCGTCCGCGACGCGCATCCTGCGTGTATATCGCGCGCAGGGGGGGTGAGCAACAAACGTTGATTAAAACAAAACGCAGTTTTAAACGTGATTAATCGCTGGTTTAAACGTGATACGTCATTATTTTTTCTCTTATAAAAGAACGTGGTCTGGGTTGTAGAAAATTAATTCCTTCTCTGTTCTTTCACCCCTTCTTCTTTCGTGAGCATTCTGTGGTTCCTGGAGTTTGATTTGATCTGAACTTGGAGTGCGACCAAGCCTGATCTGTGAAGGCCGTTGTATCCTGGGGGCAGTTCCAGCAGAGATCCTCTTCGCATCAGGGTTTATCCTGAAAGGGCGGAACTCGTCCTAAAGAAAGCGTCGCCTGACGTGCCTCGGTCACAAGCATCTGCCTCTACTTTCTGTCAATTTTAGAAGGATATATTTTTTCAAGACTTCAGATCGGTACTATTACTCCTACTCTGTAGGCATATTTTAAACTAACACATTAAGCTGGATAGAGGAACCTACCATGTTTGGCAGTCTTTGTTCCTCCCCATACTCAGAAGCCACAATCTTTTAGGATTTGTGGACGGCTCCAAACCTTCTCGTCATGTTGTTTTTGATGGGTCGGAGTTCCCCTTTCAGTCATTATCATCATCTCCCATGCATTAGGCCACTACTAACATAAGTTCCACAGCTCATCATGATGATTCTCTCAACCAGTATGGCCCACTTTCGTTATGGCTCCCTCTCATACCACCTTCCAGTCAACCAATTTCAATTGGTTCTCCACCATTAGATTCAACAAATGTTGATAATTCTGCAGCAGAAGACACTCAGACCGGTCCACATGGTGCTTCGCTCAGCCCATATGATGATCCCTCATCACCCGTTACTAGCCCCCGTCTTTCTGCCTCCACATACCCACCCAGCCCGTCTTACACCAGTGCATATACACCCACCAGGACCTACAACCCAACCTAAACCCAATCTGCCCCACTCTACTGAACCCAATCTGCCCCCTCTAGTCCAAGGCCCACACTAACATGCTCATCACCCACTCTGTCCATTCTACCTCTACATGCCATACCTCATTCTAATAATCATCCTATGCAAACCCGGGCTAAGAATGGTATCATCAAAACAAAGAAAGTAGCATGGGTGTCTTCCAAACACTATCTGCCCTCTGGTCTCCTCCATCACCTTGAACATCAAGAACCTACGTGCTTCACTGAGGCTTCTACAAATTTGGAGTGGAGAAGGGCTATGGACCATGAGTTTACTGCTATTCAAAAATGTGGGAACTGGACCTTAGTCCCATTTAAGCCAACTATGAATGTTGTTGGTAATAAATGGGTGTACAAAATTAAACGCAATGCTGATGGCACTATTAATCGCTACAAAGCCCGTTTAGTTGCCAAGGGGTTTCATCAACAACCCGGGATTGACTTCTTTGAGACATTTAGCCCAGTTGTGAAGCCGACTACAATTCGTTTGGTTCTCACAATTGCTTTGCACTACAATTGGGATATTCGACAACTTGATGTAGAAAGTGCCTTTTTGCATGGTGATTCATTGGAAGAAGTCTACATGGCCCAACCGCAAGGATACGTGGACCCCGTATTCCCAAACCATGTATGTCGAATGCACAAGTCAATATATGGGCTCAAACAAGCACCATGTGCTTGGTACACTAAATTTAAGACTCATTTGTTTGAAGTTGGGTTCGAAAATTCTCAAGCTGACACCTCTCTCTTCATTCATCGGGGACATGGCCGCATCACCTACCTTCTCCTCTATGTGGATGATATCATCCTTATTGGCAACGGCAGCTCACATTTACTTAATATCATACATCAACTAAGGGTCCACTTTGCCATGAAGGACTTGGGCCCTTTGCACTATTTTTTGGGGATTGAGATCCATAGAACTACCGCAGGTCTTTTTCTATCTCAAACAAAATATATCTTGGATCTACTATCGCGTGCAAATATGCTTGGTGCGAAGCCTGTGCTCTCCCCAGCTTCCTCTCATGACAACATTCTCACTACTCTTGGTGATCCTTTACCTGACCCATTCAAGTACAGAAGCATTATTGGTGCTCTACAATATCTCACATTGACACGGCTCGATATTGCATTTGCTGTCAATCGAGTATGTCAATTTATGCATGCTCCAACTACTTCTCATATTGTCGCGACCCCGGATCGGGTCACCAAGCGGGCCTAATCCGGGATCGGGACTAATTATGATTTAAGGTTGGATAATGAATGGAAATCCATACTATGAATTTATTTTAACCAATACGTACACGAGTCAATAAAAGGATGTCACTCGTATACGCGATTTCCCACAGGGGTCCGCGGTGAAGATATCACAACAATATAAATATTTCTTTTAAGTGCGGAAGCATGTAGCAAATCTAATTCATACATTCATATCTAAGATAGCATGATTGATAACACATTTATAACAAATATCAGAATGAGCAATAATCATTGACTATTTCCCAAAAGTATAAAGTTAGAATTTATACAAAAGATCATTTAATTACATTCCACAAAAATAGAGGCCAACAAAGGCCAATATAAACAAAATATAAATCCCAAAAGAATGGTTAACCATAACCCAAAATGTTACGCGACTCGAACATCCGAATGTCTAAACGACATCATCAGCATGCCACTCAACTAATCGTTGCAGTTCTCCGACCACCTCCTCGGGATAACCAACGACGAGACCTGGGTACCAAAGTAGTGGGTCAAACACAACGGTTTGGCAGGTGGGTGAAAAGATATAACAGTATGACAATAATTTAAATTACATTGGAAAACATTTAAACCTGTTAAAACAATAACTTCCATAAAACAGAAGAATCATTTACTGGAAAACAATATGCAATATAAAACATGTAAGGTATCCAAGGAATCAGGAAAAGAAGCAAGATGGGATCCACGCGAAACTAAGTCTTTTATCACTGAAGTGACAAGAGCATATCGGGATGTTGACCTCAGTCACCGAAGTGAAGAGGTACAATAAAATTTACATATGCATATACATAATAATACGGGACATGACCACGGTAGCGAACCGGGCATCGGGAACCACAGTAGCAATCTGCGGCATCGGGACAAGACCACGGTAATAACCGGGTAATGGGATCCAAACTGTAGCTGGTGGAACGGGAGGGGGATCTCCAAGTAGGTGGATCAGATTAACAAGGTTATCCAAGCTTAGTGGTGCCGACTCATAAGTCAAATAACAGAAATCAAAAAATGTACAAAATACATATGATGCACTTATATAAACGGGCGGGACAAGGTGCTCGAAGGCACAAATATCGTTTCGAACAGGAAGTGCATATCGGGACTAGCAAAATGCTACAATTGTAATTTCAGTATTTTCGGGAATGATAAATCATAAATCATAAATTTCGGGATAAGTATCGGGATTTTAAAAATTAGATCAAGGTGAATAAGAGTCCCGTATGTTGATTTCAATATAGACTTGGTACTCTTTGAGTTTGAAGACATTCCGGGCTCCTTATACATCTTAGGAAATTTCAAGAGTTAAAATGAATGTTCGTGATGTAGTTTCTTTCTTAAACGAGCTTCACACATGCTTCTAGGTAAACAGTACCCATCACTCTCTAAAAAGGTTCACAAACGATTGGGACAGAAGTCCCCTTCATTTCTTTTCAATTTAAAATTCCTGGGCAAGGTCGGTTACCTGGCGGTTAGCCTCCGCTGGGTTAGGCGGTTAGCCGCTAGTTGACCGCGTGGCTGACCATGATTGGGCTAACAGAATGCAGCTTATTGAAATTGGAACCGAAATTGGTTCGGTTGGCTGGCGGTTAGCCGCCGATGAGTTAGCCGCTGGCTAACCGCGATGGTGACTGCACCTTTAGAAGGGAAAGGTAGCTCTCTTGAATTGTGACTGAACCTGGCTCGATTAGCCGCTAGTCACCAGGCGGTTAGCCCGACAGGTGACCACCAGCTACTGGAAATTCCCACTAAGTTCAGATTTGAGCATTTTCTCTTCCAATCGGTTTTCTTCATTCCTCATTCATTTCCCTGCAATAAAGTGAGCTAAAAAGCTCATCCAATTCAACATTCAACACTACCCTCATATCAAAACTTTTACAAACAGCTATCCATTCACCTCCTTCTTCAATTCATCAAACCACAAGAGAAGAGAAATCCACCAATCACAAGCATTCATTTAAGCAAAAAAAAAAAAAAAAAAAGCAATAAATGAAAGGCCGAAATGTCATATTTTCAAGGGTTAAACAAGCTAACAAGTTGCATGAGCATTTATTTCAAAAATTCAATGCAAGTTAAGAATGAATAGTGAAATCATATACATTTCTCATAGAAACCATTTAACACTCTAAATATCTATTCATCCATTTGCCTTAGTCCAAGCTTAGTAAAAAACAAGCTCTAATCACTTCCAAGCCAAGATTCCAAGCTACACACAAAAACCCCCAAATAAAACCCTAAAATGGCCAAGACAATGAACAAGGAGGAATAAAGTTTCAATAATACAAATGGAGCTTCTCTATGGTTAGAAGAACACATATCTAAGAGATTAGGAGGGTTGCTTACTTGTAGGTTCTCCAAATGAGCAAGACTAGCTCAATGAGAATCTTGTGATGGGTGGTTTTCTCCAAAAATGGTATCAAGAAGCAGCCTTTAAGGAGAGGAAGAGGATGGTGATCTCCATTTCTTAAGAGATGCAAGAGTCGTGATGATTTGGTGATGGAAAAGCAAGAAAAAGAAAAAGTGAAGAAAACCCTAGGTGGGTGTTGCTTGTGTTGGAAAAATGAAAAAGAGAAGAGAAGGGTTCTCTTATAAAGCAAATGGGGAGTGGGCTCCACTACTAGAAATCTCATTGGGCTGAAATTGTGGTTTTCGGGATCTCGGATGCATTCGACGAAGAAGGAAAAGTTGTTCGTCAAAATTTCTAGTTTCCAAAAAGTATATGTTTAGTGGGTTTCGGGAATATCAATTATTGGGTATAGATTTAGTGTAAAATGACTGTTTTGCCCTTGAAGTTAGGAAAGTCCGGTCTTGGGGTCTCGAATGGGTACGGGATCAACATGAAAGTTGTAGAGATCAACGAGATGAGTAAATCAGGATAAAAAGACAAATCATCAAAATCTCGGATAATTTCCCAAGTAAACGTAAAGTCATAAAAGGGAACCCCCAAAGGGCCCCACTGTGAGAAATTGGTCCAGGCGGCACCCTTAACCACGGGGCGTAGCGTGTCAACCACGGGCTTCAAACGGTGAGTCTCTATTAGCCAGTATTGGAAATATCCAAGTCCTGACCCTGGGCTTATAAGTCAAACCACGTATTAACTTAGCATGAGGCCTTTTAAAACCGTGCGGCCTCAGAAACCATAAGAACTCCGAAGTTAAGCGTGCTCTGGCGGGAGCAGTACTAGGATGGGTGACCTCCTAAGAAGTCCTCACGCATGCACGTGGGCCAAAGCGGACAATTTCATATTGAGTTGGGCGGGGATGTGACAGTTGGTATCAGAGCCGAGGACGACTGTATTTCCAGTGGGGGAGAATGTGAGAACTTGGTCCGGGCGACAGCCTTAACCACGGGGCGTAGCGTGTCAACCACGGACTTCAAACGGTGAGTCTCTGTTAGCCAGCATTGTAAATATCCAAGTTCTGACCCTGGGCTTATAAGTCAAACCTCGTATTAACTTAGCATGAGGCCTTTTAAAACCATGTTGCCCCGAAAACATTAAGAACTCCGAAGTTAAGCGTGTTCGGGCGGGAGCAGTACTAGGATGGGTGGCCTCCTGAGAAGTCATCTCGCGTGCACGTGGGCCAAAGCGGACAATTCATGATGAGTTGGGCGAGGATGTGACACCCGCTAATCACAAAGGCACTCAAAATTTTCCAAAGGTATAACAAAGCTATTCTAAACTCAACTAAACCAAAATACTTTAATCATGCTAAAGACTAACACACAACTTAATTAACACTAATCGAGGTCACTCGGGTTGGGGTCTTATACATATGATGGCGGTAAAGAGGATTTTGCGGTTTCTCGAAGGCACTCTTGAACTTGGACTTCACTTGAGTCCAGGCCCACTTAAGCTAGTGGCCCTTCTATGATGCTGACTGGGTTGGCAATCCAGTAGATCGAAGACCCATCACAGGATATTGTGTTTACTTTGGACAGGATCCTATCTCTTGGTGCTCGAAGAAACAAGCAACCGTTGCACGCTCTTCTACAGAGTTTGAACATAGATGCCTTGCACACATAGCTGCTGAGCTTTCCTGGCTTTGTATGCTACTCCGAGACTTTGTGTTCCACTAGCCACAGCACCAGTTATCTGGTGTGACAATATAAGTGCAATTGCCTTGGCCTCAAATCCAGTTTTTCTTACTCGAACTAACCACATCGAGATTGATTACCACTATGTTCGTGAGCTCGTTCTTCGCAATGATTTAGATGTTCAATTCATTTCTACAAAGGATCAAGTCGCTGACATATTTACTAAAGGGCTTCCAAAGCAACGTTTCAAACTCTTCCAAAACAAGCTCTTCATTCGCGAGCGACCCGTCAACTTGAGGGGGTGTGATAATGTGTCAAGCCCATACCAACCAAAGGCCCATAGAGTCCACACATCTTTAGCTATAAGCTGCTAGCTAGACAAAGTCTAGAAATATCTTGGAGATTGCCTAAGAGATATAGTCACTAATTAGCCACCTCATACACGGTTTGTACAGCCAACCCTTACACGTTTTACAATAAGTAAACATGTAACAAATCCCATAAAAACTTGAGTGAAATATTGTATACAACAACATGTACATTCAGTATAAATTCAATAGATTCCTCTGTCCCTCTCTCACGTTGAGATTGAGCAAAATTGCCCAAACTAAGTTCCAATTGTTTTAGAAGAGTCCATCCAGTGGTCATGTGAGACCACACTAAACGGTGTTCAAACAGTCTCCCACTTGGTCCATGTGACCACATGCATAAATAAGAAGGCATTGTTTCCCAATGCACAATACTTGTAACGCCTCAACAGAATGGTGCTGCTGAGTAAAGGAATATGATGTTAATGACTATGGTTAGGAGTGTGGTCATTAATACCACATTACCCAAGTATGTGGGGTTGAGGTACTAAAGATGACCACGTA
Organism: Camphora micrantha; assembly: GCA_003546025.1. NCBI lineage: Eukaryota > Viridiplantae > Streptophyta > Magnoliopsida > Laurales > Lauraceae > Camphora > Camphora micrantha. The sequence goes on along the minus strand of QPKB01000006.1, from coordinate 15,786,735 downwards.
CATTTTGAACAGTGTACCTAACATCGCAGTTCTATTTTAGCGGATACTTTAATGCCATAACATTACATTCTCACTTATCCACATTATTCATATGTGATAATAGCATATAAAGTAATAATTACGGATCTTTTAAAAAAAAAAACTTAGTAAGGATCCATGTCCAGGGAATGAAATAGAAATTGAATAGATGGATAAATGTCCCTATGTGGCTACAATAGGAAGTCTAATGAACACACGGACTTGTACCAAAACAAATATCAATTTTGCAGTCGGAATGTTGAGTAGAAACTGAAGTGATCCAGGCATGGTGCACCGGGTATGGATCAAGAATGTTCTATGGTATTTACGCGTGGTGCCAGCAAATACATGCCCGTATATAAGAGATCTAGTCATTTAGAGGTGATAGGATATTCATATTTGAACTTTATTAGATGTCTTAACACTAGGAAGTCGATATCAGGATATGTGTTCCTATTATCTGGTAGGGCAATTTCTTGGAGAAGTGCGAAGCAAACGCTAGTCACTCCTTTAACATTTGATGCAAAGTACATGACATGCTTTGAAGTCGCGGGTCACACAATGTGGTTCGTAATTTCATCTCTAGACTTAGGATAATGCATCAAATCTTCGACCTTTATTGTTAAGTATCTTGACTGGATCATTTTTGGTAGTTATTCCACAATCTTTTTTTATTTGGGGTGTGAAAGACTCATTCACAAATTCTTGAAGTTAGTCACTTTCAAAAAAACGTAAAAGGTAGTTCATTAAGTATTATAAATTTAACTTGGCGATATCTAGCATTATTTTAATTGTAACTAAAAGCTCTTAAATTACTAGAAGAAGAGATTTGAGACAATTGGGCTTGCAACCCTTGCCTTGGGTCCACCCTTTCATGTTTGAGTTTACATTGTTTCATGTCCTCATAAGATGGCAGTTCCACTTGTGGAAGAACAACTATACATCCCTTTACAATACTTGCATTATGTCTTATAGATAGTATTTCAGGTGGCATCTTTCATTTCAAAGTTTTCGAAATAAGCTGTAAGACCCCAACCCAAGTGACCTCGATTAGTTTTAATTAAATTGTGAGTTAGTTCTAAGCGTGATTAGTGGATTTTGATTTAGTTGGATTTAGAGTAGCTTTGTTATAGCTTTGGAAAATTTTGAGTGCTTTTGTGATTAGTGGGGCCCTTTGGGGGTTCTTTTATGATTTTACGTTTACTTGGGGGATTATCTGAGATTCGATAATTGGTATTTTTATCCTATTTTTCTCATCTCGTTAATCCCTATAACTTTCATGTTGATCCCGTTCCCGACCGGAATCCCGAAACTCGACTTTCCTAGCTTCGAGGGCAAAATAGTCTTTTTACACTAAATCTGTACCCAATATTTGATATTCTCGAAACCCACGAAACATATATTTTTTGAAAATTAGAAATTTCGTCGATCATTTCTCCCTTCTTCGTTGAATTCATTTGAAGTCCCGAAGGCCATGATTTCAGCCTCACAAAGTTTCTAGTGGTGGAGCCCACTCCCCACTTGCTATATAAGGAATACCCTTCTTCCTTTCTCCTTTTTCCAGCACAAACAACCAACTTAGGGTTTTCTTCACTTCCCCTTCTTCCTTTTGCTCTTCCATCTCCCAACCCACTACCAAGCCTTTGCCAATGGAGAAATGCTTGTCTTCACTATCTTCCTCTCATTGAGAGCTTTTCATTGATAGCATTTGTGGAAGAAACCTCCCATTCCAAGACTCTCTTTAAGCTCACCTTGTCTATTTGAAGGTCATCCATGTAAGCAATCCCTCCCTTTGCCTTTGATGTGTGTTTTCTTAGCCTATAGGAGTCTCCTTTTCCATTATTGAAGCTTGCTTCTTCTTGATCTTTGTCTTGACTATTTTAGGGTTTTATTTGGGGTTTTTGTGTAGCTTTTATTCTTGGCTTGGAAGAGTTGATTAGAGGCTTGATTTCTTGATTAGAGACCCAAGGCAAGTGGATGAATTGATATTTTGTACATTAAATGATTTTATGAAAAATGTGTTGATTTTTATTATCTCTATTCATGTTATTCTTGATTTACATACTTTTGAAATAAATGCACATGAATGAGTTGGTTGATTTGTTAACTCTTGAAGCATTATCTTTATGACCTCTCATTTATTGTTTGTATGAAGTATAAATGAATCCTTGTGATTTGGTGGAATTTTCTCTCATCTTTGTTGAATGTGATTGAGAAGAAGGTGTTTGGTTGATGTTTATGGAAGTATTGATGGGAATTTAAAAGGTGTTTGAATGAGGTTTTAACCCTCTCATTTTGTTGAAGAAATGGGACTCAAGGAGTTTGTAAGAAGTGGAAAAAGAAGAGAGTAGAATTGTCCCGGAATCAGTTCCTGGACAGTTCGTTCGAGTGAACTTGATAGTTCGCTCGAGCGACCTGTCCAGAAAGGGATTCCTTCCATTCCAATAGACAGTTCGCTCGAGCGAACCAAACTTCGCTCGAGTGAACTTTCCCATAACCCTCCCATAATTCTCATAAAAACTTGTTAGTTTGAGCGAATGTATTTTTCGCTTGAGCCAGCATGTCCGCTCGAGCAAGCCCCTTATCCGCTCGAGGGAACCATCCCAGAAAACTTTTCCAGAGAGCTTGTCGCTCGAGCGAACTTCTTGTCCGCTCGAGCGATGGACACTATTCATCTAGGACCATTCTGGGAGCAACAATGAAATATTTAAATAATTGAAAAAGGTTTGTTGGGAACCCTATTGTGATGGGAAGACTTATAACCATTGTTTAACACCCATTTGAGAAAGAGACCACATCACGAATATTCATTGTATATTTTGAAATGATCGAGGAATATAAGGAGCCCGGAACGTCTCCAAACTCAAAGAGTACCATATATATATATATATATTGAAATCGACATACGGGACCCTTATTACCTTGATCAAACTTTGCATCCCGATACCTGTCTCGAAATTCATGATTTATGATTTATCATTCCCGAAAATACAGAAATTACAATTGTAGTATTTTACTTGTCCCTATATGCACTTTTTGTTTGAAATGATATTTGTGCCTTTGAGCACCCCGTCCCGCCCGTTTATATAAGTGCATCATGTGTATTTTGTACATAACTTGATTTCCGTTATTTGACCTGTGAGTCGGCACTATTAAGCTTGGATAACCTTATTGGTCTGATCCACCGACTTGGAGATTCCCCTCCCGTCCTGCCAGCTGCAGTTTGGGTCCCACTACCCGGTTATTATCGTGGTTTTGTCCCGATGCTGCAGATTGCTACTGTAGTTCATGATGCTCGGTTCGCTACCGTGGTCATGTCCCGTATTATTATGTATATATATATGTAAATTTTGTTGTACCTCCCCACCTCAGTGACTGAGGTCAACATCCCGATATACTCTTGTCACTTCGGTGATAGATGACTTAACTTCGTGTGGATGCCATTTTGTTTGTTTCCCGATTTCCTTAGATACCTTACATGTTTTATATTGTATATTGTTTTCCAGTAAATGATTCATCTGTTTCATGAAAGTAATTGTTTTAACAGGTTTAAATGTTTTCCAAGGTAATCTATTATTGTTATATCTTTTCACCCACCTGCCAATCCGTTGTGTTTGACCCACTACTTTGGTATTTAGGTCCCGTCGTTGGTTTTCCCGAGGAGGAGCATGAGGAGGCGGTCGGAGAACCGCAACGATTAGTTAAGTAGCATGCCGATAATGTCGTTTAGACATTCGGATGACCAATTCGTATAACATTTTTGGTTATGGCTAACCATTCTTTTGAGATATTTATTTTGTTTTTATTGGCCTTTGTTGGCCTTTATTTTTGGGGAATGTAACTAAATGATCTTTTGTATAAACTTTAACTTTACTCTTGGGAAATAGCTAATGATCATTGCTCATTCTGATATACTGTTATATAAATGCATCATCAGACTTGCTTTTTGGACATGAATGTATGAATTAGGCCCGCTTGGTAACCCGGTCCGGGGTCGCGACAGACTAGTAGCAGAGCAAGACGTGTTCCAGGCAATTAAAAGAAACTAGAAATCCTAAGGACGTGGCGAGGATTTGTAAGGAAGTCAATATCAGGATATGTCTTCCTATTATCTGGTAGGGCAATTTCTTGAAGAAGTGCGAAGCAAACGCTAGTCACTCCTTTCACATTTGATGCAAAGTACATGGCATGCTTTGAAGTCGCGGGTCACACAATGTGGTGCATAATTTCATCTCTAGACTTAGGATAATGCTTCAAATCTTCGACTTTTATTGTTAAGTATCTTGACTGGATCATTTTTGGTAGTTATTCTACAATCTTTTTTTATTTGGGGTGTGAAAGACTCATTCACAAATTCTTGAAGTTAGTCACTTTCAACAAAAAGTAAAAGGTAGTTCATTAAGTATTATAAATTTAACTAGGCGATATCTAGCATTATTTTAATTGTAACTAAAAGCTCTTAAATTACTAGAAGAAGAGATTTGAGACAATTGGGCTTGCAACCCTTGCCTTGGGTCCACCCCTTCATGTTTGAGTTTACATTGTTTCATGTGCCTCATAAGATGGCCAGTTCCACTTGAGGAAGAACAACTATACATCCCTTTACAATATTTGCATTATGTCTTATAGATAGTATTTCGGGTGGCATCTTTCATTTCAAAGTTTTTGAAATAAGCCCACCTAGATGTTGGGTTTATATCTTGTATTCCGGATTTACCGGATTGGTCCATTAGATTAGCCAATGACCAGGCTTAGGGTCAAGGGTATTTTAGTCTTTGTACCGGGGCTTTCTTGGGGGAATAAGAAAGCAGAGATTATATATACGTATAATTTGTAATCCTAGACCTAAGGTGGTGAGTAGTAAAGAGTGACTTCTCATTGGCCGCGGACATATGCATTCTACCGAACCATGTAAAATCCTCATCTCTCTCTTGTGTGACATGCTTGATTGTCAATCGCAGGTACTCGTGCTTCCGCACCCACACGCACAACACTAGAGATGTTTATTTATTATTATTATTATTATTTGGAACTAGGACATTTATGGGTTTGTTCCATCTCTACATGAAAGTAAGGGCTGAACTGATCAAGGCCAAGATCAAAATATTCAAAGGGTCCAGCTATTTATCAAGGTTGAACTTTGATTTATAAAAAAAGAAGACAAATAAAATCTATATAAATACTTAATTTATTATTTATGGTATATATATAATATAACTATATAAGAAAGGGGAGAAAATGAGAATTACTTATATAATATTTGTTGGGTTTATGTCTTGTATTCTGGGTTTACCAGATTGGTCCATTGGGTTAGTCAATGACTGGGCTTAGGGTCAGTGGTATTTTGGTCTATTGTACAAGGGCTTTCTTGTGGAATAACAAAGAGGAGATTATATATATATATATATATATATGTAATCTATAACTCTAGACCTAAGGTGGTGAATAGTGAAGAGAGTTCTCCTTGATCGTGGACGTGGGCATTCAGCCGAACCACGTAAATCTTAGGCCCTAAATCAGAACATTATTATTATGCACATACCCAATAAGAGAGCTAGAGAGATAAGAGAGACAACTTTTGAGAAGTTCTTAGAGAGATGAAGAGACTTGATCCTTGCTGATTTGAGAGCTCTTGAAAAGGCTTTAGAGAGAGAGAACCCTCACAACTTTGTGTTTGAGCTAAGAGAGAGTGGAGATGTGCAGTGTGAATGGAGGGGGCTTGCCTCCTGCCTAGCCATCCCAGGCCCAGCACCACCCGTGCCAAACCTGGCCTGGTCCATTTTCTATCACTAATTATCATAGATGCTTGTAAATAAATAAATATTTATATTTTAATAAGAACTTGATCTATTTTTAAATATTTCTGAATTCATTTCAATAAAAAAAAACATGACTATCATGAGTAACCGCATTGACTCTATCTGAGTCAAAATTTATAGCATTGGACAAGTCAAGTGCAAGTCACAAGTTTTTCAACCTTAATTGTGAGAAATCAATGCAATTAATCAATTTTAATAAATCAACCATCTCTTTTCACATCTCCTGCATAAAAGACAAATGATCCCTGAGGACTTAATTTAGGTTTCAGCTGAAAATAGTCTTGGACCATAAATTTAAACCTCCCCCATTCCATCTATCGAAACATTCAAATTGGGTGTAATCAGATTCAAGCTAAAGAATTACATGGCCGGACCCTATATGTCAACATCCCAATTGAAGCACCAAAGAAACATTAGTTGAAACCATGCCCAATATGTCTAAGGCTTGGGATGGATATAGAAGCATGGTATAAAATAACGGCCGTTACCATTACATAACGGCCATTACTGTTACATTAAATTGAATATAACGGTCGCAATACAAAACGGGGTAAAAAATGGCCAAAAAAAGGTCCACAACGGCCGTTATAACGCCCGGCGAGATTTTTTTTTTTTTTTAAGACATCCCTTTTGGCCTTCTTCTTTCACTTTTTTCATTGTGTTTCTTCTCTGAAAGCTTCCTAAGGCCTGCTACAACTTCTAAGGCATGGAGGAGCACTTAAAAGCTTAAATCTAAATTGCTTTTGGGTGGATTTGTATGTGGGGAAAGCTTATAATATTTCAGCTTATTTTAGTATATACATCGATACAACAATGATACAGGATGTTATAACTAGAGATGACCGCTATTTTACTTTAAAGTGTGCACGAATGGAAAAAAATATTAGTTTCTATCATTTTATAATATTCTAGATATTTTGGGTATTTTTTCGGATTGTTTTTGGAGTCAAATTAAAATTCGCTCCATGATGGGCCGCAATGACCGCAAACTGCGACACGATGCCGCTAACCATGACGTGAAGATCGCGAAGTGTGATTTTAAACCATGTATAGAAGGCATTGTTTACATAACTAAAGGTGATCAGTACTATAACATAAATGTCTCACAAGTCACAATCCCATGCAAAGCGGCGGCAAAGGGCTATCTGCTAACCTTGTAGCTATCCAGGAATGGGTCCCTGGGCATTTAGGTCTCACTCTAATGTTTTAACCAGAACTCAATAGTTCAGTTGGCTTAGGACCACAGTTTGCATCCGAAGGTTCTAGGTTCGAAACAACACTACCACACTTGGGCTACAGGGGAGTTTATCCGGCTTCCCTCTAGGCCGAAAGAATTAGTTCAGCCCTTTGGAAACCCTCCAATAGCAAAAAAAAAAAAAAAAAAAAAAAAAAAAGGGGAAGAAAAAGCAGCAAAGAGAATTAATGTGTCATGATAGTATTTTCGGTCTTAGTCAAATGGAGTCATTAATTCAAAGCTATGGCTATAGGAACTTCTATTAAACTTCGAGATATTGTCATTAAATGAAGGTTCCGGTTCACAAGGCACCTTTTATTTTATGCATAAAATCTCGGGATATCAATAGCAGAACGTTTTCTCAAATTGTGGGGTCTTTTACAATTTGTCAAAATTGTGGGGGTCTTGATTCACTTTCTAATATTGGTGGGGTTTATTTTAATTTTTGAAGATTATAGGGGATTGTTGGAAATTCGGAAAAATAGGAAATCAAATTCTCAGATTTTAGTTTCTTGAAAAACCCATTTTCATAATCATGCATTTCCCATGGAGAATAACTCTTTTGATAAGCTATTTCTTGTTTGGAAACTTGCCTCTCGACCTTTTTTTAATATTTTTCTCTCTTTTATATGTAGAGTCCCGAGTCCGGATCACCTATCGCATTTGTTTTACTTTTACCGTGAGTGGACCAATAATACTCCACCACGTCATCCAAAAATTTAGGTGATTATCTTTCATCTGATTTTAACTTTTTAAACTTCAAAATCGCCTAAACTTTTGGATGACGTGGCGGGGTATTATTGGTCCACTCATGGTGAATGTATAATAAACGCGATAGGTGATCCGGACTCGTAGAGTCCCACATTGGATATGTTTACCAGAAAGGAGGAGTCATTAAAGACCCTTAACTAAATTTGTCTAGAAGACTTGTACACAAGCTGGTGGGCTTGGACTTGAAGCTTTATGCCACAATAAGTTGTTTTTTTTTTCCCTCAATTTATTGGGCCTGGCCCTAGTTGACCTGCTCCTTGGATTGAGTCAAATTGCTTTTGGATTGGGTTGACCCAATCCTTTATTGGGCCGAGTCAGACTACTTCTACGCTGAATTGGACTTTATGTGCGTAAAAGTAGTTATGAGTGGTTATCAACTACTTATAATAGTTATTATCCGAAGGAAACTTGTTGAGATTCCTCTCATAACGTTTTCTTCTAAAAGAGTAATTTAAATCCTTCCAACAATCACTTTAGCTTCTCACCCAAGGCCACTCCCCTTTGGGCAAAATTTATGTACATGCTGCGGAAAATTAGTTCCACCAAAATTTCCGCTTCCGCAGGAAAAAGAATTTTTCAACCACCCCCATAGGAATTTATTTTCCGAGAAATCATGGAAAACTTAGCCTATTGTTATGTTTTTCCGCAAAGAAGTGGTAACACCAAATATAAATTTTAATGAAGCGCAGAAATTAATTTCCACAATTCTCAATTTTTTTCGTGGAAAGCCAGTCTGACAAACATGCCCTTAGAGTTGCGTCGGAATGGAATCTATAAATTGCTTAAAGATCTCATTTCAGGAACTCAATAGAAAAAAAAAAAAAAAGAAAAAAAAAGGTCACACATCATCTGTCACTTTGCATTCTGGTTTTTTTGGTAGTCATTGGTTCTACTGCTAGTTTGGTACTTTACTAGCATAGTAAAAGTCAAGTAAAGCCTCCATTTTTTATACAAGATATTACATCAAAAGCATTTTAATTCAAAACTCCCTTTATCTTTTAAAAAAAAAAAGTAAAAAAGTGACCACCTCTAAAAAAAAAAAAAAAACTCTATTTTCCCATACAAAAAGCCAAAAAGATTCCATAACGAACAACTAAAAATAAAATACCATCGTAACCTACTTATATTTTATTCTTTCTTCAAAATCAACTTTACTTCACTCGACTCTATTTAGTAGAGTTGCCAAACTGGCACTGTTGGGCCGCTGGGTTCAGCGTTTATTCAGGGCCAGCAACTGCATATCAACATTAGTTAGCTGCACATTATTATATCTTTGAGATGACTCGTCCTGTAAACCATTCTTGACTTGGTCCCACCAAATGGGTGGCAAAAACCTGTAAAAATGAAGGGGGGTTCTCTGAGATGAGATGAATGCTGATATTAAAGACACTGGAGCTATATTTATTGGGAAGAACCGCATCCCTAAATCAGCACTGCGTTAGAGAGGGTTATTTAGATTGACAGCACCATCCACCAAGAAATGAAATCAATCCAGAGCCAACTTGACAACTACTCACCAACCATCCAAACTTGAAAAATCTGTTTCATTTATCAATCAGTTGGATTGCCCCACGACTGTGATTGAATATATAATTGCAAAATTCGTGATTTCACTTCCTTGCAATCCACCGCTTAAACGTGACAGCATCAACATCCCGGTCTTAATATTTGGACCTGCATGTTCCATCTCTCCATGAACAAAAAAGATCTTCAATACCTTTTCAACAAGATGGGCATGCAATATCAAATTTTCCAATAAAAAAGTCATAGAATACACTGAAAGGGCATGTTGGTTTTATGTAATTGAAATTCCTAGAAATTTCACAATATTGTATTTTTGTAAATAGTTAAAAGTGAAGAATAATATAAAAAAAAATAAAAAAACTGACCATCAAATAACCTTTCCTCGATGGATATGTGGACACACACCGCCACCATGATAATTCAAACCCCCTTTCTAATCATTTGGGCGGGTTCATTTAATTCCAACATATTCAATTCTTATGTATTCTATGCAAACAACTCTCCACACATTTCAAGCTTGAAGCTATTTATAGCTTACGCTTATGATACAATGGACATGGATATAAAGATTTAGTCGTCTCCCACCTATCCCTATCAAAAATCTCCTTTATGCAACATTTTCTTTCATTTTGTGAATCACAATTAGCACCTTATTTTTTTTTTTTTATATATTATGTTCTTTTAAAACTATGATGATGACTGAACTGAAATCGGTTTGGAGACCCACAATCACTGTGGGCAAGATCTTCATCGTGTCATCATTATACTCTTCACCACTTTATTAACCCTTTACACTGAGAAAAGATGAGTATCATCTGGATGAAACGGTTACGTTGCTAGATACTTTGACATAAATCTCACTTGCATAACTTCAAACGACGTGGTTTACGTCTAGCATCTTGAGAAACAGCTGGTGTTTTTCCACAGGAAGACACCAGCATATCATGGACAATCAAGAGGATAAAAGAGATGGATGGGTAAAAAGTTAAAACGAATACCATGAAAGTGTATCCTCCTAGAATCCATTAGTGACTAATTAGTCAGGTATCTGCAAACTGTGAAGGGAATGGACTGTGTGCAAACATGATAAAAACACCTTTTCTTATAATAAGCTTATTTACAGAGCCAAAGGTTCTTGTGGTGCTGTTCTATGCGTGAAAACCGACGCATATAGGTTGGCCAAGCAAAAGGAAAAAAAAGGAAAACAAACCTAATATTTCTGGAGATTTGGGTATTGATTAAAACAAGTATTTAAACCAGAAGAAATAAAAAAACACATCTGACCATCTTGATCCTTTTTTATTTTTTGGGCATCATCTGACATTATAGATTGCTGATCTCATTCAACATTAGAAATACAGGAAAAGAAAGGGGAGAAAGGAAAAAGGAAAAAGAGACGGAATGGGAAATAGTGAGAAAACCCCATAAAAATCAGGTATTACTCAGCTTTCTTGCATATCGATAACACTCCTAAAGCAATCATATGTAAATCCTAGATAGCAGACAAGTAATGGAGGTTTCACAATCCCAAATGGGGCTAACCATGTAAAATTATCGATCAATACCCTGATACATACATGATAAGACCACACAAGAACAGGTAATAGAAACATTAGAAATTCTTCACCCAGACAAACCGAGGATAGTCAGCATCCTTCTTGTTTGCAAGAGGCAAACTCCACTCCTATCTGCTTCACTGCAACAGAGGAAAGGTACAATTCATTTTTGGTTGATTGACAGCAAAAAAGACTGATTATCCACAGCAACAACCAGGAACCAATCCTTGGTTGTAACTCTGCTGGTTTAGGTGTTAGGATAGACCGTGAGAGTGCCTCAAATAGCTAAAAAACTGATTATCCAATGCTAAGTGGATCATGGTCTAATTATTAAAAGCAGAAACGGATTCACAAAATATATAATTAGAGAGAATCTACCGCACAAAGGGATCAGAAAGATGAGGCCATCAACTCACCTCAGCATCTTCAGCTCCACCAGCTTTGGAGGTACTGCTCTCAATCCTCTGAGGGTCTTCTGTCAAAAATTAGTATGCCAAAAATCAGGGAACAGATATAAGCAGTTCTCTCTCTCTTTGAAACAAACAACAGTAACAGACAATTGCAAATTGCTTGGTAATCTCGCTGCCAGAACCAGGGCACAAAAACATATTTGATCTCTCAAACTACATCTCATTAACAAATTGCAAAAGCCAAGCCCCATTCTCCAACTATAGCACTTAGATCAACAATAATTTTTTTTTACTCAATTCCAGTGCTAAAATGGCGGTATCTACAACATTTGATGACTTGAGCAGAAGGATGCCATTGAAGTACGAATCAGTTATGACAATTCTGGATATGTAATATATTAATGTATTTGTATTGAATAGTAACAAATTTTATTTTTGGAAAAGGACTGCTCAACATGTGTTCCAAACTTTCCATATCCTAGAAGAACCCAATAACTATCGTACCACTTCAGATTTTACTAACTGAGAGTGCAGTCAAGCATCAACCAAGTTAGAAACAAACACGTCATTTATTTTTATCATTAAAAGAAATCTATTTTTTTGGATGAAAATATCAACTAAAAAAGGTTGAAGGATCTGATTTGTTTCGAAAAGAATAATGTCCAAAGTCAGAAGGCAATGGGCTTGCCTAAGAAAAATATAATAACACTGTTAGAACTTTTGCTGACAGCGACAAGGAAACCAGTGGGTGTCGAATTTTGGTAGAAAGATCACAATAGAAACCATAATAGTTAAAGCTCTCCTAACCCCTGGGCCAGAAAGCATCCATCAACACTGCTTATTTTATATATCTATAAATTTATTACTAATCACTTAAAAACCACATTAGTTTTTGCAAATTTTTGAAGAGGGCGGCTATTTGCACATCCCTTCTTCACATCCATTTTCTTTCAAAACCATGGCACCCCTCTAGGAAATGTCCAAACTACCTCTTCCCTCTTCCTGCCCACGTCCGCCCGCGCCCTAATCTCTCTCCCTCTCCTTCCTTCCCTCTCCCTGCTCGCGTATTTTTAAGGGCTTCTTTTTCAATGGGAAGATTTCAAATGAGGCCTTAAGTTTTTGCCTTAATTCAAAAAAGGATACAAGTTTTAAAACTTTTCAAATTAGTCGCTAAGTTTCTCAGGAAGTTCTTAATTAAGGACATTCGTCTGTTTAAAGCTATTTCCGGAGAACTTTTTTCCCTCAAGATTTTTTAAATTACCCAAATCACCCTTCATTGAAATAAAATCCTCATTTACTCTCTATATTCTCTTCATTTTCTTCACTGCATCCTCATTAGTGATCAAGGACAACTAGTATCTCCATGGCAATCGGTTGAATGTAGTGGCTACTAGAACCATATCATGACTTTAAATGAAGGGTACTTTGGGTATCTTAAAAAACCTGAGGGAGAAAGTCATAAAAAAAGACCACTAAATGACTGGAAGTCCTTAATTGAAAACTTATTGGAAAACTAAGGGACTAGATTGAGAAGTTTTAAAACTTCTGTCTTTTTTTTTAAAGGGCAATGCTCTCCTAAGCTCAAGTTTATGATAAAATTCCGTAAGCTTACGCTTGTGGGGCCCACCCTTGGTCCATCCAAATGGATCAAACACACAAACCCCCTGAAATGCACATGTCCACCAACTTTTAGTCAGATCCGAATTTATTGGACCATTGGATTGACTGTGCACCGATCCAAATGGACTGTTGACCATTAAATTTTTGAAGCCCAGATGGAGATGATAGAAATCATGGTTGGGGTTGATTTTTTGCAGAGAGGAAGGTCCCAAGGAGTCCTTGAAATCCCCCCATCCCCATTCCCATGTGGGTCCCCAGGTGGGCCCCACCACATACTTGAGCTTACCTTAACCAAAGCTTGAGCTTAGGAGAGCCTGCCCTTTTTTAAATAAGGCAAAAGCTTAAGGCCTTATTTGAAAATTTTCCATTTTAAAATAATATCCAAAGAAAAATCCTTAATTTGAATTATAGCCCAATCATTTTCCAAGCTATAGTTTTTCAAAACTTTGTAGGCGTGTTAAAATACAGAAATACTATGGCTCATCATGGTGAATTACACCACTCAAAATAATCTCCTTCTTGTTTTAACACTGATGATTGTATCTCTCTCCAATAAAAATAGGGCCTATGCTGATTGTTTCTAATCTATAATCAATTTATGAAAATTCTTTAATTGTTTAGTTGTGATCATTTGGTGGGTCACAATGTTGTGGTAGGCATGGATGGTTAAATAGAGCATCACTTAAATTCTTTCATGAAGTCCCGAAGGTGTAGATTATTGAAAAGTCAGGAGCATGCAAAATTGAATGTCTCACTCACGCTTATAGTGAGGGATGAGAAACTCCACGGTAGAGCCCGTCTATGGAATATCCAAACTGCCCAAAACAAACACTGTTACTTGCAGTGGGATATTCTTGAACTTTTCTCCAATAACAGTTAGAATCACCCTATGATTGAGTATGTGATTAAGAACATCATATGCTCAATGTTATAGTTAGATCAACTTCTATTGGAGTAAAAATTTTTGGGACAACCCACTGAATTGGTTGTCTTCATTTTGAGTGGTCTGGTTTAAAAACCAACCCCACCCCCACGCCCCCCCCCCCCCCTCTCTTTTTTAAATGGTAAATATCTATCTATATAGGGTTTTGATCTGGTAAGATGAGTGTGATGAATCCTATGTGTGTCTGGGGCCATGACAATCATGATGAGCATGAGAGAGAGGTGCTCGGAAAATTGGGAATCTAATAACTATGTGTGGACAAGGGGCTGTGGAACAGTTGTGAGAGGTTCAGAAAATTGGCCATTGTAATCTAATAACCATACGTGGACCAGGGGCTGTAGCACAGGTGCTCATTGGTGTGCAATCTTCTTGTTGTGCACCCCCCCACCACCCCCCACCCCCCACAAAAAAAAGCAAAACAACAAAACAGACCAACGAATTGTATATATAAACAACTAGAATCTATATATGGTGGTGGGGACATTTGGAGAGGAGCATGAAGATCAATGAAGGTGAGTAATTGCTAGTGGAGAAGACAGTAGGGATTGAATCTGGAGCATGTAGTGAGAAGCAAGGGGTGATAATGTGGAAAGATATAACTCAGAATGTTTAATGATGTGATGTGACAAGGGAAGGAGATCTTATCCAAAGGAACACAAAAATTGGTAGCAAAGAAGCACCGTGATGGACACGGACATAGGACACGACATGGACACGCCGACACGGCATTTCTCAAAAAGTAGGACACGGACACGTCGTGGACACGTTCATATTTAATAATAATATATCTAATCATATACTAAAAGATAATATGATTTTAACTTTGTAATCAATTTAGCAATCAAATAAATAAAAATTCCAGTACCAGTGTACCACTTTACCAACTAACAAAATATCAAATTATCAAATAGCAATACAAAACTGAAACATAATACATAATCATTAAACATGAAATATCCATAGTTCTATAAAATCCATACAAAGAAAAGGGAGGATCATCAATTTCCCCTCCATTCCAAAAATACAAAAAGCAAAAAAGAAGTCAATTTCCGTTTAAAATTTACTCGATTGATGCAACTTTAATTGCCTCATCATCACCATCAATTTTATCATGATCAACATCATCTGTAAAGACCACGGTCTCCAACTCTAGCTCATCAAGCGAGTAATTTGCAACCTGTCCCCAGCATGTCCGGAAGATAAAATATAAAAAAATAAAGAGGACACCATTTTTGGCATGTTGGATACGTGTCTGGGGCCGACACGTGTCGGACACTAACACGTCGGCCCCGTAGAGGTGTCCGTGCTTCCTAGACCTATGATGCACGGATACTTCGAAGTAGGCAACGTATCATGTCATATCGTATTTTATCGTATCTGATACTTCACTTTTTATGTGTAAAATCCGTGTCCTTGCCGTGTCTATGGTGTATCCTATCCGTATCCACGCCGTATCTGGGCATTATAGATTATAACATTAGTTTGTAAATTTATAATTTGGAAACAAAATATTTTTCGTTCTTTTAGGTTTTTATGTGTTCTTTTTTACACATTTCAAGTATTCTTTTATGGGTTCTATAGGTGGGACTGTCTGATGAGGGCAGGTCAACTTGACTCGAGGGCAACCAAGTCAGGCCCTGATTCCAAGTGCTATACCTTGTTAACTATTCTGCACTGAATCAGCCCAAATTGTCATCCAACAAGACTGTGTACTATGTGGCTCAATTCCAAAAGATGGACTGATGGGCATGTCTGAAATGAAGTGAATTGGGATCCAGATGCTAGTAGGCCAACACCAAATCCACTTGCCAACATAAATCTACTGCTGCAACAGCAGGGATGAATTAATGTTTTAAATGAGGCAATGGGTTCATCCCTATGCCAAGGATAGCTATTGTTAAACTTGACATGGAATTTGAGCCATTTTTTTATGCTCATCTGATGTCATTCTTTAAATCCACTTCAACTATGGAATGAGAAAAATGGAGAGACCAGAGAATAACTTTGAACTTTTTTCTGAAAGCTTTAATGCTTCATCATCATGTGCATCCATTGAGCGGACAAGTTCAAAGACAAGTCATACCTCCAGGATGATTTGAACTACCCCGCCCATCCAGCATCTCTCATGTTTATTTGGGATTATTTTCACTCCCCACTGCCTACTATACTTATAATTAAATTGCTTAAGGATTTTGAAGCATTTAGTTTTGAGCTCCATCTTTATATCCATGAATAATAAAGTCAGTTTTGATCTTCATTCACAAACCTCACTAGAATCTCTTATATCCTTAGACATAAAGGGCTTGGTCCTATTTGTTAATAGGAGGGTGGATTAACTCGCTGCTGGCCAAGTCCAAGTCTTAACTCAGACTTGGCTGATTTTAAAAACCATGATTAGCAATAGTCCTAATTACTAGATTTGTTGCCAACTGCTGTACTTTGTTCAATGGGATGAACAAAGTACATACTATGGTATAAGCCAGATTGACTTAAGTTAACTCAGGCTAATTAGATTGCATTACATAAGCTTTGATCCAACATTTTATTGCATCACTCATGGCCTATGTTGTAAAGAAGCCACACAGCAAACACATTCAGATTTAGTTTATTTCAGAATTTAATCAATGCAATCACTTTTATCTCAGTCACACTTAGTTTAACAGTCTTTCCTTTTTACTCTTTGAGACCAACGTTCAATCCAAGATGTTTTTCATTTTTTTCAGTTGCACTACTTGAGCTATCCATTGTTAATTGTTTCTTGTGACTTCGTATCCCAACACTCCGTTCTTATTTTCTTCTCTTTTAATCCTTTCCCCATCCTGTTTTTCTAACCCATTCTTTCTTAACCTGAGAACTCCTAATTCACAACAGACATGGTTCATGAGCTGGACAAACAACCATAATATAGCAGAAAACGGAACAGACAGATTGAGGATTGATTGTAGTCAATGCAGACTCATAAGAAATGAGCCCACACAAAGAATGCAGTCAAAATTTATCAGAATGTTAGAATAATAAGAAATTCTGGTATGAGTCACATCTGCACTCTTCATTAAGTCTAAACTTGCCTCTTCATATTATAAAAGCAATAAGAAATTAAGAATCATATGACATGAGTCATTGGTGTATCATGAACTGAAATAGCAATTACCTCCATCCTCTGGGATATCAGAAGTCCACAAGGTGAGGTTATCTCTCAGAAGTTGCATGATCAAAGTACTATCCTTGTAAGATTCTTCATTCAGGGAATCAAGCTCAGATATAGCTTCATCAAACGCTTGCTTGGCTAGGTGGCAAGCCCTGAAATATAAATTGCATGGCATCAAGTTCTGCAAAACTAAATTAAAAGAACAGGCATCTCATTTCAGAATTTAAGTTAAAAAAACATGCAAACCTTTCAGGCGAGTTCATAATCTCATAATAAAAGACAGAGAAGTTTAATGCCAAGCCCAATCGGATAGGATGAGTAGGAGGCAGATCAGTCTCAGCTGTACTGGAAGCCGCCTACAAGTAGGTAGCAGAAACAGAATTCAGAACATTTTTCATTGCTTACAAATAAAATCCAGACCTCATTATAGAGGAGCAAGAATAATCATGGTTCCAAAAATTAGTATCAGATTCCATATCAGCCGTATCGACATGAATTCATTTTCAGTTGATATATGTAAGGCATTAATCAGGTATCATGCAGAATTATTGTATCAGTTTCTTTGAAAAATCACAAGACACATATCAACTCACATTTAAAATGCAGCTGCTCCGAATTTTGTGAATCACTTATTAGACTGTGTAGATGTGTAAAGGGGATTTATCAAAAGAGGTGGAGATGTGTAGATTGGACCATCACTTTTTAAGGATTTGATTTAGTAGAGTGATGGGTGCATAATCATTTCCATGAACAGAGCGATTACTTGATGCACCCATGCGAACTTTCTCCTCTAATACTTCATTTTTAGCTCTTTTGATAGAAAAGTGTTGAAATATAGAGATTCAACCAATTTAACAAACACGCCTTAAATCTTCACTACAAGTGTAAATGCAAGATATGGTCCATTGTAACAATTAGCAGATCTACTACAACAATGGTATTAATTCCACTCCAGTGCATTATTTGTTTCTTTTAGCACAATAATCACCATTCAAATAAAGGTATAAATTCAATCTAACCTATCCAGTGATTTATCCCGGAGAATAAACTGCAACAGTCTCCTCCCACAGCTTAAAAAGAAAGAAAAACGAAGAAGAATAAGAAAAGGAGCAGATGTTTTGCAAACATGAGAAGTGGCATCCATATCTAAAGCTTTTTTTATAACTGACAAAAGAAATAAAAGCATCTTACTACATCTAGAAAGAAAGAAGTAGTATTAAAGAAGAAAGAAAAGGGAAAAGATTCAGATACCTCGTATGCTTTTAGCGACTGATCAGCAGCCTCTTTCTTCTCATTTCCAGTCTTGAACTCTGCCAAGTAACGGAAGTAATCCCCTTTCCTGCAACCAAAAGGAAAAAAGTAAAAATCCACTACATTTCACCACATCCAAAACACCAAGATTAAATCAGCAACAGCACAATGATCACCCCTAAAAAAACCCTAGATATCCACAACATCCCAAACACAACGATCCAGAACCGATGATGGCAAAGATCTCTAACATCGTGTAGTAAAAGAAACACCACCCATTCCCACAGCCAAAAGAAAAAATAAAAATTCAAACCCTAAAATCCCTACATACCCACTGCAACAAAATCCACAATAATCCGAACCTCTCAGATCTACAAAGATCACTGCCCTTTAGTAGAAGAGAGTGTTCTAACAAAACAAAGGAAAAAAACTAAAACCCAAACTCCAAAAACCCCTAAATTTCCACCCATTCAAAACACAACGACCCAAATCTGAAACAACAGTAGCAAATGTCATTCGAATCCATGAATCTAAAATAAGATTCAAACCCTAGATTCCCCACCCCATTCATAACACAACGATCCAAATCTGAGCCAACAGGCAAGTTTCACAAGTAGCATCGTTTCTTTCTTTTTTTTTTTTTTTTTTTTTTTTTTTTTTTTTTTTTGTAGAAGATCGTGATTCCAGAAACCAAAAACAAAAACTCAAAATCAAAACCCTATAAAGTCTCAATTTTGACCCCATTGAATCAAAACCCTTAAAACCCTAGATTTCAACTGCATCCGAAACGGAACAATCTTAATCCACAACAGCAGCAGCAAAAATCGCTCACATTCTTTATAAGAGATGGGTAATTCCCACAACCAAACAACTACAAATGAATCCAAACCCTAGATATCCAAAAATTTAGAGGCAAATGGTGGTGACTCACTCACATCTTGTAGTAGAAGATCATGGATTCGGCGGCGGTGGAGGAGGGGATGAGATGCTCGTCGATGACGGCCATGACGTCATTGCAGATGCCGGTGAGCTCAGACTCCACCTTGTTCCGGTATTCCTTGATCCGGCGGGCGTGGTGATCGTTCCCTTTCGACTCTTCCTTCTGCTCGATGGACGAGAGGATCCGCCACGAGGCCCGGCGGGCGCCGATCACGTTCTTGTAGCCGACGGAGAGGAGGTTCCGCTCCTCGACCGTGAGCTCCACGTCGAGATTCGCGACTTTCTTCATCGAATCCACCATCTCTGCAACACAATACAATACAGACAAGGTAAGGTTAGAGGAAACCCTAGAAATTGGGGAGAGAGAGAGAGAGAGAGATGAGAATACCTTCATAGCGCTCAGCTTGCTCTGCGAGTTTTGCGATGTAGACGAACTTTTCGCGGTCTCTTTGGGTACCCATTGGAGAAGTAAAGAGGTTTTGGTCTTTGATTCTGAAAGAAGAAACAGAAGGAGAAGGAGATTGGGAAACGGGAGTGTGGAATCAGCCAGGGGAGAAGAGAAGAGGTGCGTCCACGTAGGTCGTTGGTAGGGCTTAGGAAAGAGATGGAATAGTGGGTCCGGGTCATGTGTATTTAGACCTGTCCTGGGTTTATATGACTTTTCACTGTAGCTCAAAATGATGAGACTCTCCGTGTTTTTGTTTCTCTCTTTTTCTTTTTTCTTTTTTGGGATTTAACCAGAAAATTACTTAATGCATGGGTGTGACACGATCAAATGCTTTAGATGGTGGTGCACCAATTAAGCAATTGGGCTGAACTTTCATTTTTTTTTTTACCTATTTGGTATCGTCGGTGCCGACCTTTTTTTTTTTTTTTGGTGAAAGGTAAATAAAATTAAATTAAAAGAACACTATAGAACAAAAACATACGGGCATACTCCTTGATAATACATCAAAGCATTGCTTAAAAATAAACAAGAAAAAGAAGCAATCATCAAATAAAACAGGGGGATTCTACAAACAAAACTAGCCGCCAATCATGGATAAGAGAACCAACCAACTATGAACCAAATGGAGAATAGTAGAAGTGTCAGGAAACCCCGTACATTCTAATAACCTTAATCTAACCAAGTCCATGATCGACGTGATCAATGAACTCTCGGTCTTTGGAGAACCACCATGAAACCTAGACTTTATTTCCCTCCAAATAACGTAGACAATAGCCGCAAAGGAGAGTCTTCCAATGTAAGAAAGAAGAGTAGAACATTTGAAAGTATTGCACACCCATTGCTGAGTAGTTGACCAAGAATTAAGGGGGGCACCCAAGTCACACTTGGCTAGTATCATCAACCAGATTCGATAGGAGTACTGGCATCTAAAGAACAGATGATCATGATCTTCTACATTGTCGCCACATAAATGACAGTTCATATGCTGGAGCAACCCAAATGAGCATAGTCTGTCTTGAGTAGTGAGCTGGCCTCTAATAGCAAGCCACAAAATGAAGAAGTGGCGTGGGATATGGTACTTAAACCAAATAATATGCTTCCAAGGCACTTTAGGAGAGTGTGAGCGACGATCATTCCAGGCTAACTTTATGGAAAACTCCTTATTTCCATTCCACATAACCTTATCTCCTCTAGAATTATTCGGAGGTAAAAGAGATAGAGTTTCCTCCTTTAATTCTATAAGATCATTAGAAATTGCATCTGGCTAGTTCCAACGACCCATAGAGATGATTGCATTAACTTTAGCATCTTTTGGCAAACCTGAGTCAGAGATAACTTGTGCAGTGGAAGAATGACATATGGGACAGCGTGGCATCTAGGAATCAAACCACAATGAAGTGTGTGCACCATCGCCAATCTGCATAGTGATACATGTCTTCACTTTCACTCTTAACTTCAATATTTTCCTCCAAGTCCAAGAGCATTTCCATGGGACTTTAGCCACCCAGAACTGGTCCCGATGTAGAAGATTCTGTTTGGGCCCAAGTAACCCATAGTGAAGTAGAAGGCGATTGGCAAAGTAACCAAATAAACCTCGTCATAGAAGCCAAGTTCCAATCCTTAATCCTCTTAAGGCCAAGTCCGCCTTCTTCCTTCAGCCTAAAGATATCCTCCCAAGAGACTTTGATTCCATGCCGCTTTAAATAAATCCCATTCCAAAGAAAAGCCGAGAGTATGCCTTCAATGGATTTAGCAACCTTGGATGCAGCTTGTATGGTAAATCCAATAAGCTTGTATGCTAAATAAGACAGACTGAATGAGTTGTAGTCGCCCAGCAAATGATAAAAATCGATTAGCCAAGGTTTTAATTCTTTTTCAGGACCCTATCTACCAATGCTCAGCAATCAGAGGCTTTAAGTTTGGTGGAGATGAGTGGAACACCTAAATATCTCACAGGTAGAGAGCCCAGCTGAAAGCCAAGACAATAGACAATCTCATTACAAACAAAATTCTTAACTCCAGATAGAAAGACAGTGCTTTTGGCGGCATTGGGTTGGAGTCTGGAAAGAGAAGAGAAAGTCACCCAAGCATCCTTTACCACACGAATAGAGTCCAAATCTCCCCTGCAAAAGATCATCAAGTCATCAGCAAAACAAAGGTGAGAGAGGCGCGATTTGCGGCGTTGCCAATGAAATTTAAAAGAAGCAGAATCCCGAATCTTCTTATCCAAGATACGTGAGAAGACCTCCATGCAAATCACAAATAAGAATGGAGAGAGGGGGTCACCTTGTCGAATACCCTTGCGGCCCTCAAAGCATCCATGAAGCTCTCAATTGATAGATGCTGAAAATCTTGGAATGGAAACACAAGCTTTGATCCATCCTATACAAGTAGGAGGAAACCCAAGCAATGAAAGAGTGTCCCAAAGAAACTTCCATCTTATAGAATCAAAAGCCTTCATCAAGTCCACTTTAAGAGCACTCCTTGGGGAGGGTGAGTGCAAATGGTATCCTCGAACTAATTCTTGTGCCATCAAGATGTTATCTCCAATGTGTCTGCCAAGGACAAAACCTGACTGTGCCGCATTCACAAAGGAAGGTAAAACGCACTTCAATCTATTTGCCAACAGCTTTGTAATACACTTATAAATGGTGTTGCAACATGAAATAGGCCGAAAGTCCTTCAGTTTGGAAGCATTTGGAACTTTGGGGATAAGGGCAATAATAGTGGCATTTGATTCCTTCAAAAGTACTTTAGAGGAAAATAATTCTTTCACCGCTAAAGTAATCTCCGGACCAACAATATTCCACGCTTGTTGGAAGAAAAAAGGCGTTGAAGCCATCAGGCCCAGGCGCTTTATTAGGATGAAGACTAAACATGGCGTCCCGTATGTCTGACTCAGAAAAATCTGCGCCAAGTATATCCTTTTGACTATCATTCAGCGCCGGATGGATAAATTCCCGCAAAGCAGCAATGCCAGCATATGGGAAAGAGCAATCCGACCCTAACAACTTTTTGTAGAAGTCCACTACTACCGCGGCTATATCATCCTTCCCTATGATCCATTCACCATCATCTTGTTGAATCCCCAATATTTTGTTAACATTCTGTCGCCGTTTGATAGAGTTGAAGAAGAAGGAAGTATTCTTGTCTCCTTCTGCTAACCATTGGACTCTACTTTTTTTTATCTAGCATAGCTCTCCATGCCACGGCTAACCTGAGAAAACTTTTGTAGACACTCCTTCTCTTTACCTATAAGAACCGGGGCTCCTCCTGATAGAGCAATATCAGATTGGATGGAAGCCAACTCTTCTCTCAATGGGTCCAGGGTGCCAGAAATCTCCTTATTCTTTTTAGAACTCAAGTCCTTTAAAGCAGTTTTTAGGAGTTTTAACTTCCTGTAAACTCGAAACATCGCAAACCCCGTCACATTAGTATTTCAAATTCTCTCAATCAAAGGGAAAAATTCAGCAAACTCAACCCAAAAGTTGAAGAATTTGAAAGGCCGCTTATAAGAAGGCAAAGAGATCCCCATGTCAACAACCACCGGAGAATGATCTAAAAGTCCATAAGGGAGGAATTCTGCATATGCACCATCAAAAGCCAAAATCCAGGTACCATTAACCCCAGCCTGATCCAACTTACGCATTATATGATCCTCTCCTCGTGCATTGTGCCAAGTAAAAAGGAAACCACCAAACTACAAGTCATCCAAGCCTGCTTCAAGCATACAATTATTCAATTCATCCATATAACCAGGACAATCATAGTTACCTTCGTGCCTTTCATGTCTATAGCGAATAGCATTGAAATCCCCCAAAACAATCCAAGGCCTTCCTGCATAAGTGGCTGAGGCTAGTTTTAAATGATCCCAAAGATGACGCCTAACAGTGATATCATTTGAGCCATACGCAAAAGTAGCAATAATAGAACACCCAGAATCCACGATAGTGATAGAAAGAAGTATAAACTGGCTATCCATGAACAGGACATCAACTAGTAAGGTAGAGGGATTCCACCAAAGCCATATTTTGTCATTATTAGCATAGTCAAAATTGTCGACACAATGCCAACCTTTCAACAACCCATTTGCAATCTTCTGATTGTTCCAAGGTTTAACTCTTGTTTCCAAAAGAGCAAAACAAGACAAACCATGACAAGAAACGAAGTGACGTACCTCGGTTTGCTTCAAGGGATCATTGAGACCCCCTTATATTCCATGAGGCGAGCTTAATCATCAATAAGTCAAGAGGAGAAGTGTCCCGGGGCATAATCTGACCCCTCCTTAGCCTTCTTATCATTCTTTTTCCTTGCGCGCTTTTTCAAGGCCATCTCATCAACATTTGAAGAAAGGAAACATTAAGTGAAGCTGGATTACTTTCTAACTTATCTTCCGTTCTATTTTCAGCACATAGAGGATTATCAAGGGAGGACTGGTTGTTAGCGTGCGGGTTTGATGAAACATTAGGAGAAGAAGAAGCAAGCTTATTTTGTGGATTGCCCAAAGAATTTTGAATCTCCATAGCACGGTGTTCCAAAGCATTCTCAGGTAAGGTTTCCTCCAGCTCATACAAGACTGGCACCTCTGTCAAACCACAACCCTCCAGAACATGCACAGGTTGACCAGCTGTCAAACCACATCCTTTCAAAGCATTAACGGATCGGCCTTGCTTCATGTTATGAACAGTTTGATCATCCTCTAAGTCATGCACGGATTGAACTACATCCTCTAATTCTTGCATAGGTTTGTCTTCATCCTTTAAGTTTTCTGGCGAATCATTAGCTTGATGACTTAATGGTGCGAAAGCATTGCTCATAGTTCCCATATTCACGGGTTGATCACAATGGCCCTGTAGGGATGGTATTCTATCAACCAAAACTGCCTTCCTAGTTTGTTTCACCGTTTGTCATTCTCCAGTTGATTGAGCACAAGGGACACGGTCCAAAGAAGAAGAAGGTTTCAGAATCCATTGCTGATGTGGTTGCCGTTTGCATGTTTTGGTGAGATGACCAAATTCCTTGCAATAATCACATTTCTTTGGCATCCAATTGTATTCAATTGAAATCTCCACTGTGGTGCCATCTTCCATCTCCAAAAGAAAAGAGTTCGGAAGCATTGAGTCAACCTCCACTTCAATACAAATCCGGGTATAGGAAATTCGTTTAATAGCTTCAGTCATCTTGTCAGCTTGTAGTGGTTTACCAACCACACTAGCAATGATGCTAAGTCCTTCTTCACTCTAGTACTCTAGTGGTACATTGCGAAAATGTACCAAAATGGGAACCTGCTTGCAACCAGTTTTGGAAAGAGTCATACATGGCTTCCATTTTTGGAGGAAAATAGGGCGTCCCCCGAAATACCAAGGACCGCCTTCAACCACCAAATTCATAGTATCAACACTTGAGAATCGAAAGAAAAAGAAACCATTAGCATTGGCTAATACTTCATCTAATCCTTTAGAGCCCCAGTATTTGTAAGCACCATTTTGCACCAAGGAGAATGGTAACTTGTCCAAGAAGAAACCAACAAGAGTAGTGTTCCAGTGTTCTTTACCGGTGTGTGCCTTGGAAGATGGAGGCTTGATGATTATCTTCCCATCCATAGAAGATTTTAGAGGTTGAACAAAAGAAAGTTTCATTGTGGGAGCCGAACTACCAGCAACAACGGAGGCCAAAGAATCATTCTTCATCTTCACAGCCGAATCTTGAAGAGTTGCCTAGCATCCATGTTTGGAAGGCCTGTGCGTGAAACCAAATCTGCCCATGGTTTAGAGGAAGTCTCAAAGGCATTTTGTTGATGAATAATCTGATTTTCCATTACGTTAAGAACATTAGTTTCCATTCCAGCAAGAACCCGTGCATGTTCATCCATGTTTGGAAGGCCTTCGCTTGAAACCAAATCTGGATGTATAATCTGATTTTCCTTTGCGGCAAGAACATTAGTGTCCATTCCAGCAAGAACATTATCTTCAATGACCTGTTTAGGTTGTGCAGCAATGGCAGATTGTGAAGAAACCCTATTAACCATGAGTGCCATCCCCATATCATCTACCCGTGTTTGTTCATAATGAGTGTCTATCAAAGCCAATCCTTCTGCGTTATTCAATGGTGATCCAGAACTAACAGTCCGACTCCCAGGACTTCGATGTTCTCCATTAAAAGATCCCTTCTTAGCCGAAATTGAAGAAGCTGAAATAATTGATGCCTCCACCATAGGAAGGAGACTCGCCTTCAAAGTCCTAGCAGAAGCTTTCCGCGATAGCGTAGTTTCGTGTTTAAATCCTTTGGGCGACATGAAGCTACACAGCGAACAAAGGAATTGTTGAATGCCGCAACCCTAGAACTCGGGATAAGCACGAAGAAAGATCAAGAATAGCAAGAAGAAAGACCAAGAAATCAAGTAGGAGGAAAAGAAGAGAAGAAGAAAACGCTAGAGGCCTAGGGTGTCTATAGAGAGAATCTAGAGAAAGAGACTCTCATTCCTTTATTTACACTAAAAGTTGTAACTTTTCCAGGTGTTCTCGGAAAAAGATTCTAAGTCAGGGTCGTTGATGACCATAACAATGTAAAATGAGGTCATCACCGACGCAGGCTTTCTATTTTTTTGACAAAAAGTTGAAACTTTTTCAGGCGTTGTCGGAAAAAAATTCTCAGTCAGGATCAGTGATGACCTTAGCAGTGTAAAATAAGGCCATCACCGACGCAGTTTTCTATTTTTATGACCAAAAGTAGTGACTTTTTCTAGACATTCTCTAGAAAAATTTTTAATTCCGGGTCGGTGATGACTAATGACCCTAGTAGTCTAAAATAAGTGATATAGCGTCGGTTATGACACTGTATAAATTTGAAAAAAAAAATTCCTAAAGAAAGGGACCAATACATTTACATCAAAAGCCCCCTCCTCTATGTGCTTCAAATACAACATTTATGAATTTAAATACAAACAAAAAACATTTCATACATTTAATTGACATTCAATCAATCCATCAACATCCCATATGCATTTACTTAAATTGCATGCACATCACCTAAGTTTAAAGTTACAAATTGACAACATTCACAATATAACCACTTCAATGACAAGTTACATTAGGATTTATATACAAGAACACATATAGCACAACAAATATAGGGGGAGGTTCACTGCAAGTCAGGCGGCAAGACTGGGAGTGGAGGTAGGTTAGGATAAAGCACTCAAACATAACTAGGGCTGCACAAAAATAACCATAACCTGCCAACCTGCCCGCCCCGCTCTGCCCCTCCTCGTTACAAGTGGATATTCGTCAAAACCACTTTTAGGCGGGCGAGGCGGTTTCAATCCGTACTAATGAGCGGGCGGTTACGGTTTGACATTTGAGTAGGCGGTTTCAAACCACCCCGCCCGCTCATTAAAAAAAAAAAAAAACTCTTCATCTATTCTTCACAGACTTCAATACTTCACGTATCTTTCAAAAAATATATGGTTGCTAAAAAAACCCTTCATATTCACAGTTCTATAGATTCTCTTATCTCTCTCCTTGTCTCAGTCTTCTCTTCTTTTCGTCGTCTCTATTCTTTTCCACAACCAAAAGAGAGGTATGGCTAGCCCTAACTTGGTTCTTCTTGAAAGTTTCTCTTTCTTTGTTCTATTCTCTCGTCTCTATTTTCTTCTTCTTTTTTTTTTTTTTGGTACATTGTAGTTGCACGCCACACATGGTTATAGTCTCTATAAATTCTAGAAGGAAATGTACTTTCCGAATGAGTTAATACTTACATCCATTGCCTTTCTTTTTCTTTGTTTTTAAAGCCTCATCCGTTACTGTATCTTTCACATGTTGAAGAGTGATTAATTCATCTGCCTTTTCTTTTTTTTATATTTTTTTTCAGAGCAGCACATTAGGGATTACCATTTGCCTGACCTTTTTGAAGAATAACTTGACTTGTTTCCTAAGTTGGTGAGTAAAAGTTCATGCTCTGTGGTAAATGTGAGTGATGATTGAAAAATTGTGATTCTGGCTAATATGCTCCCCTACACCTGGTTATAATTATGATTATTTAAAAGAAACTGACGATATCATTACATGAGTAAAGTTCTGCCCTTTGATGATTTTTCTTTAGCACTAATCTTGATGCTCATATTTCCTTTAATATGCCTTTTGGGATAATTCTAATTCAACTAATGCATTCTAAATAGCTTAAGTGGTCATGTACTTCTTGTATTAAACTAGATATTGATGTTTATTATCTTTATCAATTGAATTTGTTTAATTATTGAACATGAAGGAAAAAATGGCAGAGGCTGAAAGTGAAATGAATGTGAATGATCTTACAAATGAGCAAGAGCCAGAGGGTAATGCCAAACGAAGGAAGGAGAAAATGAGCCAATGGAAACTGATGATAAAAAAATCTGGACAAAAGAGGAAAAAATCTAGGGTGATATCCGAAATTTGGAAATATTTTAGTCGGATTCCGGATGGTGATCCTGACCATCCTAGAGCAAAGTGTAACTACTGCGGGACAACTTATGCTGCTCATCCCAAGAATTCTGGGACAAGTTCTATGAAGAATCACTTAGACAAGTTATGCCCTAAAAATCCAAATAGGGTGACCCAACAGAAATTATTGTGCTATGAACCAAAAAAAGACGGGGGTGTTGATCCTAAGTTGGTTGCTGTTGGGTATGATAAGGAAGCTTGTAGAAAATCTATGGCAAAGTACCTTACTTTGGAGGAGTTATCATTTAGGTATGTTGAGAGTGAGGGGTTTAGACAATTGGTTAACCAATTAGAACCGAGTTTTGATCCCATATCTCGCATGACAGTTGCTAGAGACATCTATCAACTATATTTGGATGAGAAAATGAAACTAAAAGATGTGTTGAAGAAAGAAAGAGTTTCACTCACTACTGACACTTGGACTTCAATTCAAAATATAAACTACATGTGTATCACCGCCCATTGGATAGATAGTGCTTGGAAGTTACAAAAGAGAATAATTAATTTTTGTCAAGTCACTTCTCACAAAGGAAAGGCAATTCGTCAGGAGATCGAAGTACGTCTTAATGATTGGGGGATTCGTAAACTTTTTGCAATCACAGTTGACAATGCATTTGCGAACAACGTCGCCATTGATTACATAAAGAGAAAATACACTCCTAAGAAGGAGAGTCTCATTTTGAATGGTGACTATCTTCATATGAGATGTAGTGCCCATATTATCAATATAATTGTGACTGAAGGAATGAAGGAGAAAGATTATTCAATTTCTAGCATTAGAAATGCAATACGGTATGTTAGATCATCATCTTCAAGATTGTTGAAATTCAAAGAATGTGTGAAAGATGAGATGATTGAATGTAAGGGGTTGTTGTGCTTGGATGTAGCCACAAGATGGAACTCAACTTTCTTGATGTTAAGTTGTGCTATAAAGTTTCAAAAGGCATTTGAGAGGATGGATGAGACCGATGCTGATTATAGGGACTATTTCAAGGAAGTAGACAAAGATGATCAGAAGAAACGTGACGGGCCACCATGCGATGAAGATTGGGATAATGCGAAAGTTGTTGTGCACAATTCTTACAAACTTTTTTTGAAATAACTATGAAATTTAGTGGCTCCTCATATGTGACTGCTAATATGTAATTTTCGGAAGTTTGTGAGATTCAAAATGAGTTACTTTCATTGATAGTTTATGGCGATCCAAAGAGTTTGGTTGCAAGAATGGCTGTAAGCATGCAGAGAAAGTTTAAGAAGTATTAGGGGATCCAAGAGATACTAACGAGGTAGTGATTTTGGCCAACATTCTTGATCCGAGGTATAAGTTTCAGTTTGTGACTGAATGTTTTGAATCTTTTTATGATGTGTCCACAAGTGAAAAACTGGTGAAGCATGTTGAGGATACTTTGCGTCGATTGTTTGATCACTACAACATGATTCATTTTGGTGTCACAAAGAGTATGGGTGCAATTATAGGATGTTCTTCAGGTGCTACTTCTCCTATTTCTACGAAAAAGGGAAAACTAATGTCCAAGTTTGAGAGAAAGCGACGTGAAGTTGATGGTGGCAAACTTAAAAAATGAAGTGGACAAGTATATATCTGAGGAGGCAGAAGTGTTACATGATGGTGAATCTTTTGATATTTTGTTATGGTGGAATGCAAATTCAAGCAAGTACAAGGTATTGTCACTTATTGCTCGTGATATCTTAGCTATTCCTGTTACTTCCGTTCCCTCCAAGTCTGCATTTTCTACTGGTGGTCGCATACTTGATCCATTTCGTAGTTCACTTAGTCCTAAGACGATGGAGGGACTAGTATGTTTGAAGAATTGGTTGAGTTCAAGCAATCAATCAATTATAGTAAAGAGTATATGGATGAAGTTGAAACTTTGGATTTATCTGTGCAAATTGAGTCAGGTAAAATAAATTTTAATATGCTCATTTCCTACTTTTAATTTTTATAAATTTTTATTATATTTTATATTAAAAATTATAAACTAACAAGAGTTATATTCCTTTACTGATAGCGCTTCTACTCGTATGGGTCCCCCCACTCCTCATGATCCTAGTGCAACTCCAATACAAGTCTAGATTATATTGTATGACAGTTTGACGACCTTACAATTTTATCACTAAACTAAACATTGATGTTTATTATCTTTTATCAATTATTATTCTAACTATGATTTTTTTTTGTTGTTGTTGCAGGATTGCTTCAAATTATATATCGATCTTTATGAACTTGAAGTTTAGATTTTGAATTTCTTTTAGCTTTTGGACATTGAATTTTGAATTTTGGAGGTTTATTTATTGAAATTTAGACATTGAATTTTCGAATTTAGATGTTTCTTTATTAGATTTTTGACTTTTGGACGTTAGATTATATAAGTGATTGTATTTTTTAATTTTGGTGATGCTTTTGGACTTTAATTTTTCATTGATATACTTAGTTGAAAATTTTTTTTATTACTGATTATTGACTGTTATTAAAAATCATGTTTAATTTTTATTCTTTATGTTAAGTACTTTGAAACTTTAGTCACATTCTTTTAAAAATAAAAAAAATAAAAAGGAGAAATAGGTACAAATACCAAACCGCCCAACATGCCGCCCAAGTCGCCCGATAAAAAAACCGCCCAAACCGCCTATACTTTGGGCAGTTACAGTTTCTACTTTTTACAAACCGCCATAAAACAAAACTGCCTAAACCGCCCAATAACCGCCCAAGCCGCCCGCTGTGCACCCCTAAACATAACCACTCCTGCAAAAAATAACAGTTTGAATAACATTAATCATAGATCGAAAAGAAGTTCAATTGATTAGTGGTTGTGTGGAAGAGAGTATACCAAACGGATAGCAGCGGAAATGTGATGCTCTTGCTCACACAAAAGTTGGGTTGATAGTGCATTTGAGGTACTAGCCTTGTTGCTGGGCAATTCGTCATTGCTTATATTCTCTTTAGACGTCTATATATATCCAAATTAGACATGATAGCATTGAATGTTATGAAGGCAAGCATACATAAAAAATGTTCACAAGACGGAAATAGTGAACACTAAAAAATTTCATGCTTATATGAAATAGTGAACACTAAAAACTATATATTTCATAACAATCCAATATTAAAGATTGATTACGCCTACTTGAAGTAAGAGATAAACAACTTTGTCTAACACCACAATAGTTACAGTTTATGAAGGGTAAATTATTGATTTTGCAGGAAATTATAGGATGTATTATCGGTTATTTGCAACCAGCTACATTTGTTAATATCGTTGATTTTACTTATTAATTGCATTGTATAAAAAAATATGCACTAAAAAATCGGTACATCTCCAATTTTTACTTTCTCTACAATTTTCGTATTACAAATTTAGTTGTTTGCTTGCCCGTGCTCGACACTGATTTCTCTTTGCTAGTAAAGTACGAGACCAATATCATTCTAGTTAAATTATCGTAACATTTTTATTTTATAACCTTTATGTTTGTATATAAACCATTCCTTTAAGAAATAG
Organism: Camphora micrantha; assembly: GCA_003546025.1. Taxonomy (NCBI): domain Eukaryota; kingdom Viridiplantae; phylum Streptophyta; class Magnoliopsida; order Laurales; family Lauraceae; genus Camphora; species Camphora micrantha. The sequence continues at coordinate 15,755,065 of QPKB01000006.1, read as the reverse complement.
TCATATTAAGAAGAGTTTCATGTTTGATCCCATGGTGGTTCACTGATAACAGTTTCAGACTTTGTTCAACTAAAATGTGGTTTCATAAAGAAACTAGTGACCATTCTTGGAACATGAAATGGCCTAGTTTTGGGTCACTTGACTAAGACATGTTTTCCATATGGATCCCATGCATTTGGGCTGTATCAATGAGGCAGGTTTTGGCAACAGACAAAAGGACCAATCAAATAAAAGGAAATGAATCAAACCATAATCTTAATTTAATTACAGATCCAACTGAACACCTAAAAATAGAATGAATCTGTTATCATAGAGATTTGGGACCAAAAATCAACTCAATCCATTTTACAAAACAAGAAAAATGAGCAAGGAGAACAAATTCATTCTAACTGCCAAAGAAGGAAACTGCTCCAGAACCATCATCCTTCTCAACTGAGAAAACCCCAAATTCGGAATCCTACAAATCCTAGTCCATTCAAACAAACAATCTACATATCCCACAATGACGTTGAAGCCCATGTAACTATGCACTTCGATATCGTATGTGGGATGGAGGGAGAACCAAAAGGAAGGAAAATAAAAAAAAAACATAGAGAAAGATTAAAAAATGGAAAGAGATGGATACCTTTGCAGTCAAGATGGGAAAAACAGACGATGGAAAGATAGATCGAGAGCAAAGAGATGCAGTTGATGAGGAAGTTTGAAGCCTGGTGCAAGTGGGAATGGCAGCTACCATCCAAGAGTAGTCGTCCAAGGTCGGTCTCGACAGTATACTAGAAGAGAGAAGAAAAGAATGAGAAGAAACAGGGTTTCGAGCCCGAATAGGGTTCGCGAATAGGGTCGGCACCGACCTTATGCAGTGTAAATAAGGTCGGCACCGACGATGTGCCAAATAGGTAAAAAAAAAAAAAAGAAGAAAATTTGGCCCAATTGCTTTAATTGGTGCACCACCATTTAAAGTGTTTGATCGCATCACACGTGCGCATTAAGTGTTTTTTTTTCAGTTAAATCCTCTTTTTTTTATCGGAAAAATTTCAATAAATTCCATGGAGACCAAAAAGATCATCAAAGTTTTTTATGCACTTGACTGGTCACACAGTTCCTTTTCGATTTTTTCTTTCCATTTCTTTCTGTCAAACAACGATACTTGAGCAACAATATGTGTGGGAAGAGGAGTCCACAAAAGTATGAAAAGTGGCATACCCAATCTCAAGTTTGGATCCACTATTGCACTTGATGCAGGCTTAGCTTAGTATAATGGTGCTACATTTGGCGTTACAGGTGAGGACCACTATGCCACTGCCCTGGAGATCGCGGATGAGACTCCTCAACAGTTAGCTGGCTGGGCCCTAGAAGATGCCTTTTAGACATCTGTTTGTTGAGTGGATTGACGTAATATTTTCCCATAACTGTGGCTTGGTTGCCACATTATTAGACCTTGATTTAGATGTTTTATTTTGGATTGTAAACCTTAACTAATATTTGCTTCCACTACTTTTCTTATTTTCTCAAACTTTAAAACTTGAACTCTTTACTTATATTCATGGACTAGTTGATGCTCTTATATCATGATTAATGTGTGATAAATGTTGAACATGAATGGATATCTACTGTCGAGCTGTACAGGTGAATTATATAGGTTTATGGAAATTTAATCTCACACGTAATATCCTATGGGAAAACCCGTTCGTGGGGACTAAAAATCAGGGGGTTTGACTCCAATCCCCATGCAGGCTACATCGCGCCTCGTGATGGGTGCAATCTCGGGCTCAGGACGTGACAATAATAGTCATGTTGCATTCTAAAAAAATGGAGTTTATGTTAAGGAGACTAGGAATCTAAAAAATGATAGTTATGTCCCACATTAGGAACATAGTGCTACTCCATGAAGTAAAAGGAAAAAAGAGTAATCCAAAAAACGAATGTGGTATTAAAAAAAGTAAAAAGAGAAAAGATAACATCGGATGGCATCTGGGCTAAGAGGAAGAATCTAATAAAAGAGAAAATGGAAGACAACAATATTTCTGATTTATATTAAAATCATTTCTAAAAGAAAGAGAGAATATGAGACTAAAACTGGGCTCACCTCTACTTGCCTTAGAGGGGACGAGTTAGAGAATTTAGCACGGAAGTACCTGGGTAACAAGGTGAGCTTGAAAGAGAAAGGGTTGCTAGGTGGTTATATTGGGTACCAATGAAGAAAAGTTAGGGCTACTAGGTGGGTCGGAAGAGATGAAACTGAGAAAGGTTGGTTACAAATAGCAAATCATATAAATAGTTTGGGAAAATTTATGCGTAAACAACAAATGAACAATATGCATCTACCAAAATATTAACAAAAAAGGGGCATCCGATTCCAAACACATGGCATAATGGAAAAAAAAAGAAACAAAGAATGCACATCTATCAAAATATTAATAGAGAAAGACATCCGACTGAAGAAAAATGCAGAAACAAGGAACAAAGAATATGCCATGGGTCCTTGTAATGGATCCCCAAGTTAAATGCAACTTTGTACTACTCATGGGTTTTAGATTTTATGGCTTCCATCTCTGAGTTGGAAGCTGGGGTGGTGGTGGGGGTGGGGAGTCACTCGGAGAGGGATATCGAAAGGGCTCAATGTCACGACCCGAGCCCGATATTTGATTATCTCCGAGACTAACCCTGAGTCGTGACCATACTTGCTCCTGTAAACTCCGAATTAACCGAAGTTAAAACAAAACTTACAAAGGATACATACTTCACAACCGTATATTGCAGAAAACATATCCATATGATACACAAACATTCTTTACACAAGTAAAGTTCTTTACACATGTAGAGTTCTATCATTTTCTAACTATGTCAAACCTCTGCATATTCAAATACAATGCAGGATGACAACTATTCAAGTTCTCCAAAATGAATTCCAAACCATTCCAAAAAGAATTTCCAATAAGAGTTTCTTGTTCTTTCACTCTCAGATAACAACATCAAATGATATCCCGGCCATTCCATTCTGCTAATCTTCCTGGAGGAACTGGAACGGCTTCCTCCACTGGCGTTAGGGCCGCTGCAGGACAGACATTGGCAATCGGGCCTGTAATGCCATCAATAACACTAGTGAATACGATGATTCAGCAATGTACATACAGATCTATGATAGTACATGCTATCTTACCCAGTTCAATTTTATAATTTAACAATTCTCATTGTCAATAACAATTCTAAACAATCCATGGTACATTGAGAGTCAATTAACGAACATATCTAATTGGCAACTACCATAGCATTTCATTTCACTTCACATCTTCCAAAAGGGAAGGAATCATTCACTTTACCAACTTCCACAAGGAAGGAATCATTCATTCATTCATTCATTATTGTTGTGAGATTTACCAGTGCCAAGGTCAGGGACAACTAACATCACCACGGTGCTCCCAAATTCATCTACTGCAATAGGAATAGTCATTAATTCATTTCAACTCTATAATGAGCTTTAACAGAACAGCTATGTAGTGCCCGACTCAAGAGTCAATACAATTCAATATTTAATCCATTCTGGATTTAATTCGATCCCATAATTCCATTCAAACAATTGAAAGGAATAAACGTTAATACTAATCACATTAGACTTGAGTTCAACAATATGAATGCAATCCAATGAGAGAATTATGATAATGAACAATTCTACTCATTTCTTTCTCAATTCCAACCAATCATTCTGGTGTAACCATTGGTTATCTAATGTACGTGCTATTTTTTATGTTCGTACCTTAAAGTCCCATTAATTATCACCTATGGAGGTATGAATATCATTAATCGCCTTGGAAACAACATTCTAATTCAATAGGCTTCTATACAGGAAAATCAGACTTCAATATGCAATTTTCCCACATTCGGTTACTTGTTGGTTAACCGAATTCTGGAAGGCGGTTAGCCAAACTATAATTCTGTTAACTTTTCAAAACCCTGCAATTTCTGAAAAATTTTCCAAGTGTATTAGGTCACTAGCTCGATCACCATTCAGCTAACCAAAATCCATTATTCGGTTACCTACAGTCACAATTTCATAGACTCATAAATCCTTCCTTGTGTTTGGCTACTTATTCCGCTAGTCGAATCCTGGAATTCGGCTAGCCGACCAACTTCGGTTACCTCACGGTCAGCTTTCTAGAAGCTGAATTCTTCCACGAAATTGACACCAGGTGAGTTCGATCACCTCTCGGTCACCTATTCAGCTAGCCGAACAGTGCCCAGTGCTTCAGAATTTCTGAAGCGAAATTCTGAACTTGACCTCCTTGAGCTCTAACAACTCCCATAGCATCTTAAATCAATAGACATGCATATACTTGCCTCTTTGATAGCTTGATTTGAGATGAAAATATCAAAACTTCAAACCCTAATTCCATGAAAACATTCAAACCATATTTCCATGAGCCATTTGTGCTAAACATCTAGCCTCAACACTTAATAAAACTTGAAAGTTCTGTAGACACTTACTTGTCTCTTGATGAAGAGAAATTGGAACTTTCTCTCTAACTCTAGCTCCTAAAAATGAGAGCAACTTGATGAAGAAGATGAAGTCTTGCACTTCCTCCTCAAAAACCACTTTCAAAGCTCTCAACTTGAAGAGATTGAAGGAATAAAGAAGGAGAATAGACTAGGGTTTGCTCTCAAACACTTAGGCTGGAAAATGAGAGAAAGAACTCATTTGGAGTTCATCTCTAACCTTATCAACTCCATTTTGCACACAAGTCTTCCTTCTCTTTTTCTATTTACATTTTGAGTCAAATGAAAGCTCATTTGATCCATTTCAAGTCAAATGGAACTAAGTCTATTATAAAAGTTAATGTACTCTTCGAGATACACGTGAGGGTAACAAGAGTTACCGTATTCGACAAAGTACGCAAAAATTCGTATTTATGAAAAGTCCTTGTTCATCCTTGTTTGAGTCTAACCTCAATTCAATTACCTTAATCTCATTCACATTCATTCCATTGAGGTCAAATCAATCATTTGAGACTAATATAATTCAATTTGGTGATTAAGCACAATTAGCTTAATTAAACCCTATTAGTTAGCATTAATCTCAATCAATTAGTGTTAACCTCGATTAACTCGGGAGGGGGTGTAACACTTAATGCAGCAACCATGGATTCTCAAACGTGGAGAACTACAATGAGATAAGCAACTAGAGATCTTCCAAAGCATCTGTGAAGATTTGGCATTGATGTTTGGTGTCGTCCAGCAAAGGATGAGATGAAACACTACCTCTGCTCATCTAAAAAAAGGGAAATCTGTTGCTCCCTTCATAGTGTTTTGAACTTTTCTTTTATGTAGGTCCTTTGGCCCCTCTAATATTAGTAATATAATATGGGTTACTAAAAAAGGGAACTAAATAATAGCCAATTTTAGGGGGAAGAATTAGATGAAAGAGGAAAGGGAAGGAAAATAAGAAAGAAATAAAATAAAATAAGGGATTATAGATGGATTAGAAACTATTTGCCCAATCTAGAGTCATCGTCGCTGCCCACATACATTGATTTGAGATCATGATGGTTTGATTGGAGAGAGGCGGAGAGCATGGTCATTGGGGCCTGGAGATGTTTTAAAAGAGTTTGGAGTTCTGGTTACTCCAACACAAGTATGAAGAAGAAGGGTTGAATAAAGTAACCTTTCTCTTACTTATGTGTTTACAATTATAAATGCACCAATTCTTTATGCATCATTATAAATCCACAAAACGCAGTTGAACAGTCGTACGGAGATTTGATGAATCAATTGTAGCATATTGAAAAGGCACTTCATACATAGTCTTCTATCCAAATCGCAAAAAATAAAAAAAATAAATTACGACTTAAGACCTCAATAGACGTTGTTCAATGGCTTACTATTCAAGCATGTACTTTTAGGGGTCACAATGAACATCCGGATTCTAAGAACCATGGTACTTTCTATACTGAAGAAGTTACGGATGTTGTGTTAGATAAAGATCAAAGAAATGCTACTTACATTTCACCTAAAATCCAGAAAGAAATCTTACATATTTTTTTAGAGAAAGTTTGAAAGGTGAAAGTTTGAGAGAAAATTGATGATGCAAAGTTCTACATTATTATGGACGAAGGTTGGGATTAAAAATATTTAATGAAAGAGATATTAGGAGTCTGATGATTTTGTCTCAGGCATTACAACTCAAATTTTAAGATATTTTGAATGTTATGCACTTACTCTCTACCACAAAAGCAATGATTCGGGAATTGAGGGAGAGTAGTTGGAATACGATAATTGACAAAGTAATATTATTTTGTAAACAACAAGATATAGATATTCCCAATATGGATGCACGATATACTGCAAGTAGAGGCTTATTTCATTGTCAACAATCTACGATTACAATGGAGCATCATTATTGAGTGGATGTGTTTACTGATGTAGACGACTTTCAATTACAAGAGTTAAATAGACCCGAGAGTCGAACTCAGTCATTTGCATGGACATCTTTGAGATGCGCTACCCAAGGATAATGGAGACCACTCATCCACATTGTGTGTCTCACTGGGGATGGAGTTTATTTCAAAAAGGAATTGGGTCAGCTTCATCCACGGATCCCATAAGCCAAACAGGCCCCCACTTTTAGATGTAATACCACTAACCGTTTTACTCCTCCCATGGCCTCTATTTTTTCTACTACGACCAAGTGTGATAAATTACAAATACTTTTGTGAAAAAAGTGCTTCTTACTTTAACCCCCTTTATTTTTTCTTATTCATGATTTGACCCCCAATTTACTTTTACTCCTCCACGCATGTAAACATGCTATTTGACGCCCAATTTAAATAGCATGTTCAATTTAAATAGGGTTGGGTTGACCTAGCTCGTTAAAAGGTTTTAAGGTTGACCTATACTCGGCCTATTTTTAAAAATGGGTTAGGTTTCTAACCCATTTTCAGATGGATGTCAAGTAAACCAACTCGACCCGGCCCACATGAACCACATACAACATAAGTCAACATATTTAGTGCCTGTTTCTTTACCCGAATTCAGAGAAATCCTATCTCCAACATTTGTAAATCCCCAACATAGTAGAATTCTTTACTACTTTGTACTTGACCATCAAGAAATTCCACCAAAAAACAATGGGGCTGGATTCTCAAAAGTTTATAATGCATTTGAGATCATTTAGGTGACTGAGATTTTAAAATTATTGCAAACTAACATGGCATTTGTAAAATGACAGGAGACAAGCAATCATATCATGTCAAAAAAAAAAAAAAAAAGGCCCCTACACCTCAAATTCTTGTCAGAAATTCTAGCAAAGAAGCATGCCTTTAACCTAAATCAACTCGACCCAACTTTTAGATTTTTGACTCAAGCCAAATCAATTTCAGATGTTACGATTATATTTGAGTTTAATAATTAGCCAAGAAAGCTCAAAATATAAAATATTAAACAACATATCATATACATCAATTTTAAATATGCTAGGCAACCCTAACTCTTAACCATTTAAATGGATTGTACATACCAGCCATAACTCGACTAATTTTACTGCAGGTTAGATTTTCTTGGCTCGTGATCAACCGTATATTTGTAGGTTGAGTTATGCGAGTCAAATGCAGTTATGAAACAAGTTGGGCTTATGATTCAAATCAGGTTTTGACATCCCTAATCACATTTAGCTATGTGCTGAATATTTATGAAAATGACAACTTTTCTCTTACATCTATTAAATAGAAACAAAAACAGGTGTGAGGGTGCCATTTTCTACAAAAAAAATATCATTGCTTTATCCCATGTCTCAATGATCTCTCTCTGAATATGATCTTTATCTAATTCACAGAAGTCCAATCACATGTTTTGAGACTTTTGGCAATCCACTGGTGGTCGTGCATGGATTCGGGTCAATTATAATCAATTATAAGTAAAGGAGTTGATTGTCATCATGATCAGTTTGGATTTGTCGAAAGGGTCCACATATTGATAAAAATGGATTTACATAGAGTTAACTCTCTTGCACCAAATGTATTATTATTTTATCATAGTCAGCGCTAGTGCAACACACTCGTACTCTTTTTAACCCGGGTCTCAAAGCAGGACATGTGAAAGAAACTTCTCTCTCATTTCTTCACACTTAAAATTAAATGATAGAAAGTGAGACCCAAACAACTTTATAGAAAGAAACAAATAATAGTCAAAGGAAGATTGAAGCATACGAAATTAGAAAAGAGAAATACATGGTATTTTATGATATATTTTGAGCCCATTTGAGTCTTTTAAACTCGCTTCTTATATATGTATTCTATACTTTTAGAAGTGGTTGAAATAGAAGAAGCAAAGATGAATATCTTAAAATAACCATCAAATCATCTCATCTTTAATGGAAAATGAGCAAGGGAGATCCAAAATGAATATCTAGCCATTGCTTTAGAAATTCAAACCCCACGAAAGTTAATTAATACTGATCTGTATCTCCACTTTATATCCTTCTTCTTTGACCTCTATCTTAGTTATGGAGCCCATCTCACTATGAGTTTACATGTAAAACATTTGGAGCCCTTTGTAGGTACAAAAGGGTTAGCCGCTTGGTCAATTCTTTTTATCTAATTCTATCTTTCCTAGTGTTAGCACACATCGCATTTCAACATTCTCATCTCTATTAATTACACTTGTTTTGTGCATATATTGTTCTCTTTAATTGTCATTTTTATACTCCATAAGTCATAGCTAGTCTAATCACTATTTCACAAAAATTCTTATTAAATCTTACTAATACCCGCCGATTACAAAGCACTCCAAAAGTAAGTTTCCACTTTAGCCATCTCGTTCTTATCCTATATTGTTCTGTTTCTTCATCCTTACTAATTACGACACTAAGAAATTAGAATAACTCTCTATGGTATTTCTTAAGCTTCAACTTTCATAGGCATTTTAGCTCTATGCACATCCTTATTACAGTTGCAGTTCAAATATATATCTTTGTATGACTCATTTGAAGCCCTTGGATTCTAAAGCTTCTTACCATCCCTAAAGTTTCGTATTCACACAATCTCTTAATTTATCCACTAATACTATATCATCTGCAAACAACATATATCAATGTACCTCCTTTCTAAAAAAAAAAAAGTTAACACATCTATAACAAGTACAAAGAGATAAGCGATTAAAGCTAACTCTTGATGCAAACTTATGGCCATCGGAAACTCACATGTCTCTCCGTAGGTAGTTTTCACACTCATTACTGCTGCCTCATAGATTCATACATATCTTTGATGATATTAATATAACATCGTGGGATCATTCTTTTTTCTAAAATCCTTAAAATTAATCAAATATCTAGGAATCCTATTATAAGCTTTCTCTAAATTGATGAACACCATATGAAGATTGTTAGAAATTAGTTTTAGGTTGTTGGAAATTCTAGGGATAGGTTAAGAGTTTGAATTTTAACTTATTATCTTATCAATGTTTCTCTCTTGCATAAATTAAGAAGTCTAGATATCAATGAATTCTACGGTGAATTTAATGGAACGCATAGATTTATCTAGAGGTCTTTATGGTATCAGAGATGGGCCCAGTGACGATCTTACGATCTAGCTGGGGCACGGTCCTATCTTCCGCAATAATCATTGTCAATTTTTTTTGTTTTCAATAAAATCATTCAAATGCCCTCTCTTTTATCCATCCATTCAAGCATTGAAGCCTTACGATCTCATCTTCTTCATCAAATCTTCATCGATCAAAGCTTCTGGAGTAGATCGAGTTAGATCTGATCTACTGGACTACCGACACCGACATACTCGAGAGGAGAGGGTAGCGACAGTGATGGATCACAGACAGACGTCGATCCCCATGAAGACTTAAAGATCTTTTTTATTAAAAAGAATTATCATTTATTTCTTAGAGATAAAAAATGGTTTTATTTTATTTATGTTAACAATTAGAGATCCTTTTTCGAAAAAGAACCATCTAATTGAGGGAGAATATTAGAGATTAGATTTAGGTTGTTAGAAATTCTAGGGAAAGATTAAGAGTTCGAAGTTTAACTTATTGTCTTATCAATGTATCTCTCTTGTATAAATGGAGAAGTCCTAGATGTCAATGAATTCTATGGTGAATTTTATGGAATGCATCGATTTATCTAAAAGTCGTTAAAGATTTCTTCTCCTATAGGGATTTCTCCATGAATTGCCTAAGTGAGAAGATCGCTTGCATAGTTGACCTTTCGGGCTTAAAACCAAATTGATTCTCAAATATCTTAGTCTTTTATTTAGATCTTTTCATTAATGTCCATTTAAAATTGATAACTGATAAATTACTCATAGCTAAAGAGATTTCCTCAGGAGATCGAATTGTGTATATCCTTCTATTTCTTTTTTCTCTTTTTCGATGGCATGAAAGAGAAGCAGTTGCAAAGGAGTGGGTCCAAGTCTTTGAGAAACTTTGAAAAGAGATATGCTATGATAAATGTATTGTACTCTATGGTGACCTTTTTTGGTTAACATATTGTACACTTGGTTTTTGTAAGTATTTTGATAATTCATACTGTTAAAGTTTTAAATTGTATTTTCTAGAATTTTCCTTAGTTTAATTTTTGTTTTTTGTTCTGAGTGTTGTAGTAAGGATATTAAGTAATTTTGCATTGAGGAGTCTTTTGTAAATGGGTCCCACTTGCACTTGTGTGGATGACACATGCTACTCGCTCTTAACTTCTCTTTACCCAACATTACTTTTCCATCTTCCTATGTTTTCACATCATTATTCCCACCAAGCCATTACTAACATCCATCTCTCCACACACCAATATACATTTCCCCATGTACCTCATTACTCCATCCACTTCTCCATATACCAAGTCACACTTCCCATGTGCTTCACTACTCCCATCCACTTTTCCATACACCAAACCACCTTTCCCATATACCTCATTAATTCTTTCACTTCTCCATAAACCAATCTTAGATTTCCCATACATTCCATTACCTCCATTCAACCATTTCTCACTTTCCCATGATCCTCCACCAATTATCTTCCTTTTCCATGCAACCATCTCATTACACTAGTAATTTACCAAACCACCTATATATATATATATATATATATATATATGTATGCATGTGGGTCACCTCTTCATCCAATGTCCATGAAATTGCCTTGAAGCAAGTAGAGAGAAGTAGAGTCACATCAACAAGAAGTCCATATCTTGTGCAAGTGGTGGCCTCAAATTAAACTTGTAATGTTTATGTTTTAATGAAGTTGTTCTCTTCCCCCTTTATCTTTTGATTGTTCTTCTTCTTTCATCTTGGTGTTGAGTCGTGGGCTAGTGTGGTTTTCTTACACTAATTGAGAAGCGAAATTCCGGTTATTGGGATTTCGTCTTTCTCCACATGGTATTAGAGCCACAAGGGAGGTGGTGATATTATCTCGACTCTCTTGATGAAGAAGATCAATCATTCTATTTAAGTTGAATTTGGGTAGAAAGTACCATTCTTTTGGTATTGAGTTGCTTACTCAATCCAACTATAAGATATGGAGGACATGTGTGGAGTCTCATCTAGTTGGTGAAGACTTATGGGATGGTGTGTGACCTCTTCATCTAATTTCCATGAAATCACCTTGGAGCAAGTAGAGAGAAGTAGAGTCACATCAACAAGAATTCCATATCTTGTGCAAGTGGTGGCCTCAAATTAAACTTGTAATGTTTATGTTTTAATGAAGATGTTCTCTTCCCCCTTTATCTTTTGATTGTTATTCTTCTTTCATCTTGGTGTTGAGTCTTGGGCTAGTGTCTTTTTTCATACTAATTGAGAAGTAAAATTTCAGATATTTGGATTTCGTCTTTCTCCACATATACCCAGTAAAAATATCTTAGAAACTGCTTTTATTAAATGAAAACCAGTCTAGTTCGAAAGGTACATGAGGAGAGTATAACCTCATAAACTAATGACAAAATATTGCTCTCCTCATATAAGTAGGCATCTTGCCTAACCACAAAAATAGTGCTAAGTTAAAATTGTGCCGCTTGTTATTATATATATATATATATATATGAAAATTCTCAAAAACTCCCCTATCTCCAAAGGGGAATTTCTGCCTTTATCTAATAGCCAATGACTTGTTAGTATTTTAAGAGATCCACATTTGATGGAGAATATTTAGGAGATAGAATCGGATATGTATATCACTGATGACATGTGTCACACTTTTATTGGCTAAAAGAGTAGCGTAACTCATATATATATATATATATATATTTTGGTATCCCAACTTAGGGGGGGGGGGGGGTGGGTGGGTGTGTGTGTGTGGGGGGGGGGGCTCTCTAGTGAGGGAAGTAGATCTCTAGTGAAGTATCACAGCCTCGGGTGAGGAAAGGTGTCCATCCGGGTTCGAACCCAGGACATGCATGTAAGAACCGGTGTCTCTTAGCACTAGGGTAAGAGTCCGTTCTTTATTTTTATATTGTTACATAGTGGTTTGTTGCATCCACAGCATGAGATTTGAAGAAATGTGACATCACTTTCCCTTTATGGCTTCTTACGGCATATAGGCATCTTTACATCATTAGTAGCTAAGCATTTAGGTCACCAAGAGGTTGCCCAGGTGCATTACCTAGTTTCAAACTAGGTTTTAAGATTTGAAAGGTTTATGTACTTACTTAATTTGGCCTAGTGTATATATGAGTAGAATGACCCAAAATGACACCATTGTTAGAGAAAAGAGAAGTGAAACCATTTTCTGAAACATGGACAGACAAAAAAATGGTCTTAACCAAATGTATTTTTATTCACCAATTTATCTTATTTGAATGAATGCCAATTAATTTAAAGAGAGAGATATATATAAAGAGAGACTAAATTCATTCTAGGTGGCCTCCCTTGTAGGGTTGCAAACGGAATGGTTTCGGATCGGAACCATAGTGGACCCGGATCCAAACCCGTTTCTAAATAATGGTTCCAGTTTCGGATCCGGTTTTTACTCGGAACCTGTTCTGTTGGTCCAGACCCGGTTCGGATAGGAACACCTGGATCCGATTCCGGAACCGGGTCCACTTAGAGGTTCTAATTTCTCATTATTCTTCATTTTTCTTAAAAATAAGCATATCATTCAGCTTATAACAGTGCATCAAGTCTACTACCTCCAATATTATATATAGAAATGTCAAAAAGGTACAATTTGCAATATCAAAAGCCCATATGCCAAGTCTCGAGTCATAAGTTAGAACCTATATGGATCCGGACCCGTTTATTAATCAGAACATAAATTAGGTTCCGGACTCGGACACATTTATGAATCGGAACCTAAAATAGGTTCTAAACCCGGTTTTTTATGGGTTGGGAACTTCCGGGTAATTGGAGAATCAGATACCCGTTTGCAACCCTACTCCCTTGGGAGGTTTTTGGTAAAAAAAAAAAAACAATTAAGTTCCCCAGAGATAGGATTCATTATGGATCGGGGCCATGGTACGATGCGCAACTAGCTATGGGGCCCATATTTGATCCATCTAAATGGATAAAAAATATGGACCCCCAATTTATGCTGGTCTTTTGGGATTTACACCCATTTGAAGAGATTGGGCCCACATATTGACTGCACACCCATTCAAATGTCACTATAGAGTCATTTCTAAAACTAATACAAGAAGGGTCACGACTACAATATAGTTGTTGCATGTATCAACAACAACTGTATTGTAGTTGTGGCCTTTCTTTGTTGCTATTACAAAAAAATAAAAAATACAGTTGCTGCATAATAGTAATACTAGTACAAAAACACATGCTAATCACGGGTAGATAGGATTCTATGTATGTTAGAAAGGGGTAAGATGAGAGTCCACAAGTAGGGGAAGTATATTAGTGGAAAGTGGAGGGAGAGGATATTAGCAGTTGTAGAAACAGAAAAGAACTTGCTAGTAATTTTAGAAACCAAAATATAGCTTCTGGTCAAAATTAAAAAGTAAAGTCAAAATTAGATCCAAAACCTTCCAGCTTAATATATTATAATAGTGCAGAGCCCTAGTTAAATACATGGGTGAGGTGCTTATTAGTAGAGGTGTAACGGTTTGGTTAACCATTTGTTTTCGAAAAATCGTTAAAAACTGTTAAAAATCGTTACTATAACTGTACCTTAAAAAACCGTTAAAATCAAACTGCGGTTAATCGTATTAGACGGTTCGGTTACGGTTAATTGTTACTTTAAAAAAATTTATCTTTGCCCTTTGACTTTGTATGCAAAACAACATTATCATTTTTCACTTACCAAATAAAACAACACTATCATTTTTCATGAAAATAAACACAACTAAAAGTCTTACATGATACTACAAAACATTGATGATTTTTACCTGTTTAGCATTGAAGTCCCATGTACTTGAATTGAAAAAGTAAAGAAGCAATGCAATAGCAGGTTTCTTCGTTCACAGATTCTTTTACTGCACACATACAAAGTTGATGCACGCATACAAATTCCGAAGACTGGAACCTCGTAACATGCTGACGAAGACCTCCGAATTGAGGGTTTAGTTAGTAAAGGGACCGACTTTGCCTCCCCGGAAGAAGAATAGCCCCGCTCTCTAGCCGACTGATCGCGTCGATCATATAACTGGGAGGGAACGTGTCACATTAAAGGTGAACGATCCGAGGTGTCCTCTAATCACCACGATGAGGCTGGTCCCTCTTTTAGTAGACTCCGCTATGAATGAAGAAATGAATGCTGGGTTCTTTCTTTCTGTCACTGCTAACCCAAGAAGTTTATTAAGTAGATTTCATTTAGCCCATTTAGTTTTTTTTTTTTTTTAATTAGTGTAAAGGCTCGGTTAACCGTAACCGACACACGGTTAACCGAACTGTATTTTACAGTTCGGTTTGGTTAATAATCGCGAGTCGAAATTGAAAACTGTAACCGAACCGTGAAGCACGGTTTTGTCGATTTTAATAACCGTAACTGAACCGTAAAATCCTGTTATTAACCGCCCTTTCATTCGATTAGATGGTTTTCCGATTTTTTTTATACTGCTACTTATTAGTAGGGATGTTAATGGGTCCCCAGTTCTCCGATTATTCGCAGGTTCCGACCCGTTAAAAACCGGGTCTGGGTCCTTATTTAGGCTCCGATAAGTAAATGGGTCCAGGTCCAGTTCCACCTTGGTTCAGACCCATGGACCCGAGAACTGACATATTACCTCAATCTTGGTAAATCACTACTAAAAACCATATTTTTTTAATATAATTTTCCACCTAGACTCGGAGTCGGATCCAGACCCTCCCCATATATTGTTCCCGGTTTCGGTTCCGAAGCCAAGAAATAGGTTCCGAAACGGTTCTGTGTCCGGATCCAAATCCACCTTCTCCTTAATGGTTCCAGTTCCGGGTCCACCATGGACCCGGATCGGAACCGACCCGTTTACAACCCTACTTATTAGCCTAAAATACATTTTAGTGATCAAATTAATATAAGTTATTACTCACATCAATAAAATGGCCTACGTTGGATTGACTAAATTTTAAATACGTGAACAACTTCCTTACTTTTTTCTTTTTTCTTAGAAAGAGTCCTCATGTGTAAAATCTAGTGATAAGTCTAACGATTGACCCACTAAAATCAACTTTGTATATTTAGATATAAATAAAGAGTTGATAAGCAACTTCGATTTTGAAAGGTAGGCTCCACCAATGTGTTTAACCAGGGTGTTGCATTGTACTACAACAGCGGTGCTGCATTGTAGTTCTGCCCTACAAAATTGAGAGTCCAAAATGGTTTTACCTTGATTGAATGCCAGTAGTTGATTTTTTGTTTTATAAATTGTGCTGTTAGAAATGAAATGTTAGGCTTTCCTCTAATGGGATCATTGGACCTCACATTGATGCTACAAGGTTTCGCCACATCTACTTAAAAAAAATTTCTTACCTTTCTGTTCAAGTGGCATGCCAATTTTTTTTCCTTCAAAATCGTATGGAGAGAGGTTAGACCTAAAAAACTCCTCAAAAATGTAAATTTTAATTTGTCCAAATCTTTGAAATTTACAATTGTGGAACGTGAGTTTTCCACACATTATAAAAAGAGTCATTTTTAGCGGGAAAAAAAAAAAAAAACAGCATTTGCAGGAAAATCATCCGCTATTAGTCTTTTTCGGGGACAGAAATTTTCCCATCTTTAAAACTGCCGCTAGAGCCTAGAAGTTCTTTTAAGAACCAATAGCAGGAGTCTTAGCAACGAAAAGAATCTCAATGCTAAAAAGGACCATTAAAAGTCACATGTAAAAGTGACTTTTTCTTTTTTACAGTAACGACTTTGTGGAAAGCAGAAATCGTTTTTCCAGTGATTTAGTTTCTTATCAAATCCGAGAACATCCCTACAGTTTCAATCATTAGTGGGCCTAATCCCATCCATTTAAAGTAAGTATCTTCTCTTTTATTAGCACTAGTCCAAATTTAACTCTAAGATTTATCATGCTAGAGCAGTAGAGTTTACTCTTTACTTATGTTATATCGTAACCTACTTATGAACGTATGAAGGAGTCTTCAATTCCCGTGCATTGGAGGATTCGGATTCGGATCTCGGATCGTCATTTAGTGGGGGCAAATGCGCCTTAAAAGATGGCCCAATTGTAGAGTAGACCACAGGATTCTAGCTATTCAATTTCTCATTTATGAATTTGAATTCTTGTAGATGCTATACAAAAAATTGTGAGGTTTAATAATTACGTAAATCACTCAAAAAAATTTCTTTTTCTTCAGGGGTGGACTCTGAAGATTATCCTTGTGCGGGCTTTATTTTAAAAAAATAGGAATTTTATTGGTAAAATCACTATAGATGCACCCAATACCAAAAAGGCTACTATAGTTTTTCTTCAATCAAAGTGGTATTCCCGTAAGAAAAATCCTCTTTTCCACTGGCATTTTAAATTAGTGAGGGTCGATATTGACCCTCGCCAAAACACCCTTGGTGTTTGCTGCATCCTTTAAAATGCAAAAGCACTAGTTTTTACATTATCTTCTTCCTCCTCTCTTCCTAAATGCTTGAAGAAGAGCTAGTTTTCTCCCTTCTTTCACCAATCCCTATTCACATATCATCATTCTTCGAAAAAGGACTGCTCGAGGCCTGTTGGTCTATCAGACCAGAGTCATCTATAAGAAATACCCATCATGCATGCACGGACTGGATTAATATGCCATGAAACACTGATGAAGCTAGGTCGACCATGGTTTTCAGTTCGCTAGCCAGCGATAACAAGGGTAAAATTAAAGCCGTTTCAATGCTAAGACTTGCCTTCTGAACAGTTCAAAGCCCCAAATTAAAGAAACTCGTATAGAAAATCAGCTTAATACCAACTTGTGCGTTATCATTACATAAATTCGCATAACTCATGTCCGTTGTAGAGACATATAAGTACCGTTGTAGCAAAGAAGAAGGGAAGTGCCCAATTTTCTGAATGGCTTAATAAGTGCATCAAAATCCGAATGCATATTAGCAACTGCATTGATCAGCGCCATCTCAACTCCTGCTCTAATCTTCAATCATATATTCAGCTAAACACATCACAATGAGTAAACAAACAAGAGATGTGAAACTCTGCAGCATACATTGGTATGTGAGAGAGCAGTATATTTATAATGATTTACAAAGGATACAGAGTATTTGCAAATAAAGAAAACCAGCTATCTACAAGCTATGATACAATTGCAATCTTTGATTGTTGATATGAATTGCCCCGGAAAGATCAATTCTGTCATGCTGGCAAGATCAATTCTGACATGTTGCTGATTGTGAAAAGAGATTTCTTGAGATTATGTAGTCTCTTTGGATGTTGTGCCAATATGCCCTCTCAAGCTGCTGGAAAGAATTGTACTCACCGGGGAGCTTGGCCTTGAAGCGTTGGGAAGAGAGTCCTTTAGTGAAGACACCTGCAAGCTGAGCTTGTGTTGGAACATATCGAACGTTAATATCTTTATGGACCACTCATTCCTGGATAAAATGATAATCAATCTCCACGTGCTTTGTGCGAGCATGGAAGACGAGATTGAAAGCAAGAGCCATTGCACTGATATTGTCGCACAAATAAGTGGAGGTGAGCGAATGTAGATAAAGAGATCTTTAAGAAGAGTTCGAATCCAAGCAATATCAACAGTTGTGTGCGCAAGACATCAATATTCAGCTTCAGTGCTTGAACGAACTATAATGGTTTGCTTTTTGGGACTCCACAAAATTAAGTTTCGCCAAGAAAAATGCAAAACCCATTTGTTAATCTTCTATCGTGGGGGGCATCCGGCCCCATCTGAATCAGAATAAGCTTGTATATTTAATGACAACAAGACCATCTTCATCAATCGGTGACCCCATAGCAAAAGGATGGTTAGAAATAGTTTTAATTTGCTGCAGATAATCATAAACAGATTGTGACCCTTTCTTGACACTTTGCAACTGCTGTTTGAGTTGCATGACGCGTGCCCGACAATGAGATGCAAATTTCTTCTCTAGTGTGACCCATACTGCACTAGAAGCAGTGAAACCAACAACTTGGGCAAGTACAGACTATTATGGCAATAAGTCAACTGAGCGGGAGTTGGTCTTGCTTCTGCCAGGCCACATACATCGGATTAAGAGAGGTGGAGGGCAAGGTGGGGGGCGTTTGAGTTGCATCAATCAGATACTGTTCTCGTCATGGATGGCTCCCATCAACGAACTTCATGAGGTCATTGCTCCGAAGAGTGGGAACCAGTTTTGTCTTCCACAACAGGTAGTTGTTTCGGACTAGTTCGACCGACACTAAATGGGTAATGCTGCTAAGAGGTAGTTGCAGAGAAGATGTGGAAGATGAAGATGGTGCCGTCACGGTGATCTTGAGAGGATGTAAAAACAGAGAGTTTGGATCTTTGAGGGTGAGCTCTTAGTGATGCTCTGATACCATAAACCAACAAGAGACGTGAAACTCTGCAACATACATTGGTACGTGAGAGTGCAGTATATTTATAATGATTTACAAAGGATGCAGAGTATATGCAAATAAAAAAAACCAGCTATCCACAAGATATGATACAATTGCAATCTTTGATTGTTGATATGAATTGACTTGGCAAGAGCAATTCTGTCATGCTGGTAAGATCAATTCTGACATGATGCTGACCGTGATGAGAGGTTTCTTGAGTCTATGTAATCTCTTTGGATGTTGTGCTAGTAATTAGAACCTAAAGTAATCATTTTAAACTAAATACATGAACAAGTAACCAAAGGTCTAAAACTTTTACCTACACATGTAACATGTAGAAATTCTTAAAGAAGAAATAAAATGATCAACAAGACCTATTCACTCAGCAACAATTCAGTTCCAAATACAGTAATCCAAAAGACCCCATCTTCCAATTTCCCAAAGAAAAGAAGGTGAGAAACGCAAGCAATTGAGAGGTTCTACACAGAGACAAGAATGGCCAAACCTGCATCCACGTCGACCCTGGCTTGAAACAATATTTAGAAAACAGGGGCAACGTCCACCGTTGCAGGAAGTTAGAGGTTCTACTCTGAGAATAAAATATCCAAACCCGCGTCGACGTCTTCCCTGAGCTGAAAAAACGTAAGTAGAAACCAAGGTTGATGTCGACCCTCAATGTAGACGGTTAAAAAAAGATTTTTTTGGCCGAAAGCCCACTTTGGTATGGGGAAAACTAAAACGGCGGTTTTACCATACGGAGCACCTACAGTTTGTTTGGTTTTTTTTTTTTTTTTTTTAATTCCTCTAAAAACAATCTTTGGGGAGGGGGAATGTGTGAAAAAAATCTTGTGCTGCTTTTTTCAAGGCTCGGTAGGGCTAGTTGGGCGCTTCAGCCCTATACCCGTTTACTTGGGTCCACACCTGCTTCTGTTGTATGAGATGGGGGACTTTATATATATATATATATATATATATATATATATATGAGGAGTGCTCTCCTACACTGCAGTGGACTTTATAATCAGCTGCGGCTCGTGTGAACTCCAACCCCATGGCCCGCTAAAATTTTCGTTGAAACCCATTTCATTTGAAAACCCTTCTTCACTTTTATACCATACCTAAATCGTCTCTCTCTCTCTGTCTCTCCCCTGTCTCTCGCCTCTCTCTCTTTCTCTCAGCGATCAGCGGATGTATGTCTCGCCTCTGTCTCTGTCTCTCAGCAAATCGATCTCTCTCTCTCTCACCGGAAGATCTCTGATCTCGCTGCGAGTCTCTCTCCCATCGCCGAGTCGCTGCTCGCTTCATCTCGCTGGCAAATCGCTTCCCTCTCTCCCCTGAGTCTCTCTCGCCGGAGCTCTCTGATCTCGCTGCTTCTCTCTCTTCCATCGCCAAACTGCTGCGATCCTCTCTCTCGCTTCAGCTCGCTGGCGAATCGATCTCCCTCCCTCGCCACAACTCCCAACTGCTGCGCACTCGCCTGATCTCCCATGCTGCTGCGCACATCTCTCTCTCACTCACTCGCCTGATCTCCCCTGCTGCTGCGCACATCTCTCTCTCTCTCTCACTCACTCACCTGATCTCTCCTGCTGCTGCGCACATCTCTCTCTCTCTCACTCACTCGCCTGATCTCCCCTGCTGCTGCGCACATATCTCTCTCTCTCACTCGCTGCCATTGTGTTGAGTTTACATCCAGCAACACTCCCGCCCAAGCATCCCGCCTTGAATATCATCTACAGAAAACAGAGAGAAAGAGAGAGAAAGGAGGAAAAAAAAAAGGCCACGAGAGGTACCTGTTTCCTTTTACAGAATGTCTTCTCTCTTGCTGCCACCTGATTTTTGTTTTTTTTTTTTTTTTCTCTGATACTAAATGATCTTCCTGAACTTTGAAACAATGTTGATTGGGTTGTTGGGTTGTTGGGTTGTTGATATCTTATGGTCATTGTGTTGTTAATTTTCTTGACCAATATACGTTGTTAATTACAATTGTGTTGTAATTTTAGAGACACTGTAATTCTACCAGGTAGCAAAATTGTTCCAAAAAATTACATATCCAATTTCTGAAAATATGGTTAGAACTCTGTAAAGATTCTGTGGAGAGTTTGATTTTTGTTGCAGTTATTTTGGTTATTTGGAAAGAGAGGAATTAAGGGTGTTTTGAGGGCTCCTCCCTCTTGTAGTTCTTTGGAGGAGTTTTTTGTGGATGAAGTTAAATTTTATGTAACTATGTGGTTGCTTCAAAGTAATTCCTTCAAAGTATGTCATTTGTAAGTGGGAAGAGGTGATCACTAAACAATATTTTTTTCTGGGTGCTGCTTCTTTCATATTGTTTTTTCTGCTTTTGCTCTTAGAGTTGTTTAAGTATCTTTTATGATGTTTAGGGCCCTATCATTGATAAACTTTTAAGTTAAACTCGGCCGATACCATACAGTGCTTGTCCTCATCAAAACTTTATGATGGTGTTATTGCTTGTTCTTTTCTACTAGAAAGTTTTATTTTTGTCATCTGTTGATTAAATATTATGCATTGCATGTCATGGTGTAGTCATGTTTTTAGAACTCTTTATTTGGGTCCGTTATTCATGACCAATTATAATTATTTGCCATCCAGATTGCATATGGATATGACGACCTCCTCATCATCAATTATCCACTATCCGGTTGTAGATGAAAACATGACACCAAGATTGGGCATGCATTTTGATGATTTAGATGAGGCATATAACTTTTACAATGCTTATGGAAAACGTGTTGGATTTAGTATAAGAAAAGAATCTAGCAATAGAGGTAAAGATGGGGAGGTTGTATGGAAGCGATTTGTCTGTTCAAAGGAGGGTAAAACAGATGAGAAACACTGGATTGGTAAGGAACTTGTTCAAAGACGTCGAATGGAAACAAGATTCGATTGTAAGGTTAAGTTGCAAGTGAAATCAGATAAGTCAGGTGGTTATGTGGTATCCATGCTTGTTCCTCAACACTCTCATGCCCCCGCCACTCCGAGTAAGAGATTTATGCTGAGGTCGCATCGTGAAGTGCCAGAATCAAAGAGACAACTTATAAATACATATGATGCTGCAAATGTGCGAAGCAAACAACAAATGCAAGTGTTTGCATCGCAGTCTGGGGGACTAGACAAAATTGGATTTACAGATACAGATGCCAGAAATCACCGTAGGGATGAAAAGGAAAAGAAAAGGGGGCTAGATGGACAATTGCTATTTCAACTTTTTAAAAACCGGAAAGAAATGGGAAATGGTTTCACATATACAATTGAGCGAGATGCAGATAAAAAGATAACGCATGTGTTTTGGGCAAACGGATCATTTCGTTCTGCTTACAAAGTCTTTGGTGATGTGGTGACATTTGATACAACCTACAAGATAAACTGTTACGAGCTTATTTTTGTCGCATTTGTAGGTTGCAATCACCATGGGCAAACTACTTTATTTGGATGTGAGTTTCTACCAAATGAAAAAACGGAGTCATTTGAGTGGTTGTTTAACACATGGCTTGAAGCCATGTCATGTAGTCCACCAAAGGGTATTATAACAGATCAAGACTTGGCGATGACAAAAGTCATTAAAAATGTCATGCCAAACACTGTTCACCGATATTGTCTATGGTACATTCTGGATAAGTTGCCTACGAATTTGGGAGGACTTCATATTCACAATGAGGGTTTAATAGAAAAGATAAAAAAATGTGTTCATAACTCAGACACTACTGATCAATTTGACAGTTTTTTGAATCAGATCATAGCAGGCAATAAGCTGATGGAGAATGATTGGTTGGCAGATATATTTAAGATTCGTCATATGTGGGTTCCAGCATATTTAAAGAAAAATTTCTTTTGTGGCATGTCGACGACTCAACAAAGTGAAAGCATGAATTCATTTGTGAAGCAGTACGTAGAGTACAAGAATTCTCTTCTTGATTTTATATTGCGTTTTGATGCCGGGGTGGAACGTTTAAGGTATCTTGAAAAGAAAGAGGATTTTGAGAATAGCAATGGGAGGCCTAAAATTAAGACATGTTCACCAATGGAAAAGCAAATGGCCGAAGTATACACAAGGAACATATTTTATAAGTTTCAAGATGAGTTATTTACCACCATGTCAGTTGCAGAACATATTCTTTACGAGGATGATGTCGATTGTAAGTTCGTTGTGAAAAATTATTCCGATGAAAAGGAAATTGAAAGAGAGGTTTTATGGAAAAAAGACGAGAAGCATGCATATTGTTCTTACAAGAAGTTTGAATTTGAAGGCATCCCTTGTTGTCATGTTTTGTTTATCTTGAGGAGAGGTGCTATATTATTTTTACCCGAGTGTTATATTTTGAAACGATGGACAAAGGGTGTTACAAGAGATGCATTTCTAGACGTGGTGGAATCGGGTGGATCAGAAGGTGTTGACCCATGCTTGGCTAGGCATAGTGTCTTGTCTTGTAAGTTTGCAGGGCATATTGACATAGCTAGTCAATCTAAAGAAGGTTTTGAATTTTTGATCACTAGTCATGGGGAATTGGAAATAAAATTAAGGCAGATGACGTTAAACAACCCATCAAATTCAAGCATTGATAAGGGGAAGGCAGTTGTGGATAGTAATGTGGTTGAGTATAACGAGCCGGCGCATGTTGTGACGAAGGGACGCTTGAAGAGACTTAAATCGTCAAAGGAAAAGGCAACAAAAGGGCGCCTATGTAAGGGTTGCAACAAGCGCAGTGTATCACATGACAAGCGTAATTGTCCGGTGTTATTGAACCGGTAAACAATTTTATGCACGTTTTGTTGTTATCCTCCATGTTTCATATAAAACTATTACTTATAAAAACAAATTTCAAGTTAGTTGATGTTGATCCAAGCCAATCACTAGCCTCTATCGATGGAAGTAGAGAAAGCTCTGATGAAGAAATGCAATGACTTACAATGGTAATTTATTTCTTAATTTAAGTATTTTTATGATGATGAAACTTGATACTTAATTTTCAGAACCCTTTTCCCTCCATAACTGACCTCATGTTGTATGTCTATTGCAGCTCAATTACAGTAATGCAAAGAAGGTGCCATCTTTTGCAGTGTTTGACACATCAAAACTGACATCATGAGTACTATTGTGTCAACCTTTTGTTATTGTTGGTTTGATGAAGAATCAAATTGAAGCCCACCTTTTGTTCATGTATTTTAATAAGTTTGTAGTTGATCAAGACTTATGTAAGTAGGTGCACACCATTATGTGGCAATATGAATGGAAGCCATATGTTTCAGCTTGAGATAGTGCATAAATTGTAGATTGTCGCATATGTTTCAAATATTTCCGTTTGAGTATGTGTTCTTGTAGTATTTTGATGAATGGATGGAAGTTGTATAGACATGTTTTCTATTGTCACATGAGTGTATATTATTTCTTGGGTGTTTCCCTTGTTGGGAATTATGGAATGGATGGAATGGATGGAATTTGTAAAAGGAATGTTGTGTAGTCATGTTGCAGATATTTAGTTGCAGAGTGCAGGATTTCTGTTGCAGAGTGCAGGAATTTGTAGTTCTTTTATATAAATTTTGCTGCTGAGTGTCATCTTGTAGTTCTTTGGTTGCCAAGATTGTAATTATGTTGCCAAGATTGTAATGCATAGAGGGACACTTTTGCAGAAATTTGTTTAAGCTAGTGCAGAAATTGTTGAAACACTGTTGTGCAGAAAATCGATTTGTTTCATATTATTTTGACTTATGGTGTAAATGATTTATTTCATGGAATGAGAGATTAGCCATTGCATGCACAGGGAGACTATACAATTGGCATACGTCCAATTCAAAAAAAGTGTATAGTATATAATGGCACGACCCAACAAAACCAATCTGAGTACCCCTGTTTAGGTCACTGGTAGACCCACTTCCCGAATGATTTTTTTTTTTTGAAATTTGGGGATCTCAGAGTCCGTAACATGAACTTCAATTCTGCAATTTTTCGGCGAAAAAAAATCGCATTTGCCTCGTGTTCCATTCGCGCACTTTTCCTACCCAATCAGTCAAATCTGCCGAATCCAATCTGAGTACCCCTGTTTAGGTCATTGGTAGACCCACTTCCCGAATGATTTGTTTTTTGAAATTTGGGGATCTCAGAGTCCATAACATGAACTTGAATTCTGCAATTTTTCGGCAAAAAAAAATCGCATATGCCTCGTGTTCCATTCGCGCACTTTTCCTACCCAATCGGTCAAATCTGCCGAATCCAATCTGAGTACTCCTGTTTAGGTCATTGGTAGACCCACTTCCCGAATGATTTTTTTTTTTTCTTTTGAAATTTGGGGATCTTAGAGTCTGTAACATGAACTTCAATTCTGCAATTTTTCGTCTAAAAAAAATCACATTTGCCTCGTGTTCCATGCACGCACTTTTCCTACCCAATCGGTCAAATCTGCCAAATCCAATCTGAGTACCCCTGTTTAGGTCACTGGTAGACCCACTTCCGAATGATTTTTTATTTGAAATTTGGGGATCTCAGAGTCCATAACATGAACTTCAATTCTGCAATCTTTCGTCGAAAAAAAATCGCATTTGCCTCGTGTTCCATTCGCGCACTTTTCCTACCCAATCGGTCAAATCTACCGAATCCAATCTGAGTACCCCTGTTTAGGTCACTGGTAGACCCACTTCCCGAATGATTTTTTTTTTTAATTTGGGGATCTCAGAGTCCATAACATGAAATTCAATTCTGCAATTTTTCAGCGAAAAAAAATCGCATTTGCCTCGTGTTCCATTCGCGCACTTTTCCTACCCAATCGGTCAAATCTGCCGAATCCAATCTGAGTACCCCTGTTTAGGTCACTGGTAGACGCACTTCCCGAATGATTTTTTTTTTTTTTGAAATTTGAGGATCTCAGAGTCCATAACATGAACTTCAATTCTGCAATTTTTCGGTGAAAAAAAATCTCATTTGCCTCGTGTTCCATTCGCGCACTTTTCCTACCCAATCGGTCAAATCTGCCGAATCCAATCTGAGTACCCCTGTTTAGGTCACTGGTAGACCCACTTCCCGAATGATTTTTTTTTTTTTTTTTTTGAAATTTGGGGATCTCAGAGTCCATATCATGATCTTGAATTCTGCAATTTTTTGGCGAAAAAAAATCGCATTTGCCTCGTGTTCCATGCGTGCACTTTTCCTGTCCTAGTGCTTCATTTTATAACTTGTAAAAAGGGTGGATTATTAAAGTGTAGTTTTGCCCAACAAAATAGATTCTCATCTTGAGTAAATAGCCATATTCATATGTTAAGAAGGATTAAATAGTTCAAAAAAGGGAAATCAGAAAGCCATACACTCTTTACCAATTATACAAGTTACTACACACTGTAAATTTCTCAACGGCAAATTTCTCATTGCTTCATATTCAATAATTGCACAAGTTCATCTCGAAATTTCATAACAAAAAAAAAAAAGAAGAGAAAGCTAAGTTCGTGTTGCAAAGTTTGATCCCCATGCATATGCAACAAATAGTAGAAACATCATCAATATATAGCTACAATAATTTGGGTGTTGCTGCTGAAAACTTTGAGCTTCAACACTTTCTCTCAAAAATTTGATTTCATGCTTAATCTCTTGCTTCATCTCTTCAAGTAACGTCCTCATTTCATCTTCTCTGTTTTCGATTTGCACACATCCCATACTTCGAACCGGTGAATATTCATTTGCAACCTCATCCATCCAAATCAACAACCCGCAACCTCGTTCTCCCTACACACAAATTCATAGCAAAAGAGATATTAATTTTTTAGTGAAAATACATATTAATTTAAGAAGTTCGAATCTATAAACACTTACATGTAAATCTGGACATTTCCAAAATCTCCATCCCGGATTTTGGGCCGTACGAGATGTCTTTAAAATCATATACCCATACCCACATGGGTACTTTGGAGCTCATTCTAAGTTTCGTACCGAAGACGATGCTGACAACATTTGTATGGCTATTCCCACTATGGAAAGAAAAAATAAACAAAAAGTCTTTATTGAAGAGGTTAACATCAGATAAAAGAAAATGCCAACTGCAAAAGAGTGTATAGTATATGTAGCCAAATTCATAAGCCACCAATGGAAACAGACGCAACAACACTAAAATCATAGGTCTATTGGTCAAGCAAAAACCCAACTCAATCAATAAGAAACAATTTTGCTACCTGGTAGAATTACAATTTTCAGCAAACCTATCTGAGATAAATACTATTTTCTGTGCAATTCAAAATGTGAAGTCTCTGTATCTTCTTGGTGAATCTAATTACTTGAAATTCAATAGACCCTTTGTTTTTTTCTTCTTTCGGAATAACGGAGATGAATGAATTTTTGACCATAAGATATCAACAACCCAACAACGCAATCAACATTGTTTCAAAGTTCAGGAAGATCATTTAGTATCAGAGAAAAAAAAATTAAATAAAAATCAGGTGGCAGCGAGAGAGAAGACATTCTGTAGAGGGAAACAGGTACCTCTCGTGGCCTTTTTTTTTTTTTTTTTCCTCCTCCTTTCTCTCTATTTTCTGTAGATGATATTCAAGGCGGGATGCTAGGGCGGGATTGTTGCTGGATGTAAACTCAACACAATGGCAGCGAGTGAGAGAGAGAGATGTGCGCAGCAGCAGGGGAGAGCAGGCGAGTGAGTGAGAGAGAGAGAGATGTGCGCAGCAGCAGGGGAGATCAGGCGAGTGAGTGAGAGAGAGATGTGCGCAGCAACAGCAGTAGGGAGTTGTGGCGAGGGAGGGAGATCGATTCGCCAGCGAGCTGAAGCGAGAGAGAGGATCACAGCAGTTCGGCGATGGGAGAGAGAGAAGCCGCAAGATCAAAGAGCTTCGGTGAGAGAGACTCAGGCGAGAGAGGGAAGCGATTCGCCATCGAGATGAAGCGAGCAGCGACTCGGCGATGGGAGAGAGACTCGCAGCGAGATCAGAGATCTTCCGGTGAGAGAGACCGGTGAGAGAGAGAGAGATCAATTCGCTGAGAGACAAAGACAGAGGCGAGACATACATCCGCTGATCACTGAGAGAAAGAGAGAGAGGCGAGAGACAGGGGAGAGAGAGAGAGACGATTTAGGTATGGTATAAAAGTGAAGAGGGGTTTTCAAATGAAATGGGTTTCAACGAAAATTTTAGCGGGCCATGGGTTTGGAGTATACACGAGCCGCGGCTGATTATAAAGTCCACTGCAGTGTAGGAGAGCACTCCTCTATATATATATATATATATATAAGGGATATTCAAGGGCATCTATTTTTCACCATGTGTGGTGAGAGACACCCCTTTTTGGAAAGTTTTAAGTACAAAAAGGGATCTTTCTTAAAAGTACAAAAGCTCTTTTATACTTGAAACTTCTCAAAAAGGGTGCACTTGAATATTTTTCATATATATATATATATATATATGTTGGTACTATTGTAAGATTGATTTTGCATAAAATAAAATAAAAAAAATATTAAAAAAAATTTATGTGTTTTATGCATGATCAATATTCTTGTAAAATTTAGGGACGTCACTAACAGCAAAGGCATTTGGATCTTGAAAACCAGAATAATGGCAGTGCGACTCAGAATGGTGAGGTCAGGAAGTGACTCAACCCCAACCCAACCTAAAAAGTATTAAGGTAACCCAACCCCAAACGTACCTTTTTTGACCCCGACCCAAATTGTAAACGCCCTACCAAGTGCAGTTTATGTCACGTAAGGTTGACTCTGGAGAGGTCCTGTAGCCAATTTCTTTTGGTCTGATAGATTAGTCAGCTGCACGTAGAACAAGCCCGAGCTCAACCCAAAATTGCGAGAATGGGTCCAGGCTCCAAAATTTGGGAGACGCATGAGATTTAGGGGGGCATGCATGCTCAGGAAAAAACACAAAATTTCCAAACCAGGATTATGAATGTTATAACCAGCTGGCCAAGCCCAGACAAACAACGGCTAGAACTAGCCGCAATATTTGATTCTGGGCATGATGTTTAAGTTTAAGTTTAATCAGAGTCCGGCCTTTTCTTTATCATGCAAGAAATATGACTCACAAAAGTAGGGTTGTAAAAGGGTCTGTTCCGGATTGGGTCCATGTTGGACCCGGAACCGTTAAGGAGAAGGTGAAACCGAATCTGGACCGGACCCGGTTTCTTGGCTCTAGAACCGGAACCAGAACCATATATGGAACGGGTCTGGATCCGGGTCCGGATTTAGGTAGAGAATGATATTAAAAAAAAACATGGTTTTTAGAGAGAATTTCGAAAATTAAAGTAATGCGTCAGGTCTCAGGTCCACGGGTCCAAATCAAGGTGGAACCGGACTCGGACCCATTTACTTATCGGGGCCTAAATAAGGACCCATATCCGGTTTTTAACGGGTTGAAACCTTTGGATAATCGGAGAATCGGATACCAATTTACATTTCTACACAAAAGAGATGAGTACTTGATTGTACTCAGAAGCTTGAAGAACCTATAAAACTCGAATTGCCAGATGAAGTGTAGGCGAATCAGAAATATAGAGGTGGTGATTACCCTGTGGAGATTTATCATTTTCTTCTGGTAGCAATTCTCTGAGCTATGTTTGGGCTCTAATGAAGAAAGAACACGGGTGAAAAGCTACTGCTTTAGCTCCTGTTTTCTTAAAAAGAACAAAAATAATGATAATAATATAAAAATTCAATTTCATGTCTTCTGTGGGCGAGGGGTTGGTTTTTTGCCCCCACTGAAATTTTTTAAAACAAAAGATGAGGATAGATTTTACATTTTTTTAATTATTGTGCTTTTTCTATTTTGGCCCCGTATTATTTATTTATTTATTTATTTTAAAATAACAAGGAAATGTAATTACAAAAGAGGGCTAAAGTGCCCATCTAAAAATCTAGTCGTGACGTTCCGTATGCACGTAGTGCTCTTCGAACTTGTCTCTCTCTCTCTCTCGCTCTCTCTCTCTCGGGATTTTCAAACCATTTCTCTAATACATTGTTGATTGTACCACTTCCCCACTCCAAGTGGATTTGGGTTGAAGTTGCACGATGCCTTAAATTGTCAGCCCCTATATGGCCTAAGGTAGAACCTGACCAACCCACCAATCAAACCTAAAACTGAAACCAACCCAAAAAATTGAGGCCATGTTATTATTGGCCTTACAAGATAGCCTAAATGGCTCTATTGACTCTATTAGGTAGGTTTGGGGTGACAACTTCAATTCGAAAAGTCAATGAGTCGAGTTTAAGTTGAGCCTAGAAACATTATTATTATCATACATAGAACACCTGAACAAATACCACGGACAGCCTAACCCAACTCTCAGCGACAATAGCTTGTTGATCAACCTCCGAATGCAAACCATGAACATACAACTTCCGAATGCAAACCATGATCCCAAGCCAACTATAGTACTGTAGAGTGGAGCACCCATGATTGATCCAAATCCTTTCACACACCTACCTGCGAATTGTAACTCAGATTTGACACATCCCACTAGGCCACCACCATCCCCAGTTGAATTGAAAAACAGGAATATATGCTCAAACATGACCATTAGTTTTTCAGTGTCTAATATCAAGGGTTAAGATGTACTATTAAAGTGATATTTTGCCAACCCCTCTCTAAATAATACTGCTTTTATCTTGCCCAATACATATGCGTGGGGTGGAACCCACGCTAAGAGCAACATGCTTTTGAAATGCAAACCCAATTAGTATTGTTTTAGCAGCCCTCACATTTTTGTGAGAAGTTTAAATTCACAGGTAGGTATAGAAGGAAAAATAGAATTTTAACACATTAACATCATGTTTATGCAGACCCTTGTTTGTCAAACACTCTGGACTTTGAATCAAAGCTTCACTTCATTACTCTCACTATCACTCCTCGCAGTATTCATTGCACCTGCGGCTGCAACTAATTTACTACTTTGAGGGAGAAAAGTAAGTTAATATCACGAGTTCAGATTCTCTCTTACAGTAAGTGGGCCCTGCAACAAAGTGGTTTTTGCATATACCGATTAAGGTTTTAAAAATTTGTAAATAAGCCCATGTAGTTTCGGTATTTGTAAATGCCCCCCTGTCTTTTCATTTTAATACTTTCGATATCCCAAAATTAGTAGCATTACAGCCACCATAAGTTTTTAAGAGTAAAACAATACTTTTGCCTATCTTTTTATCCATATATGTATAAGTTCAAAACGCTTTAATTTATTTTTATTTAAAACTTTTAACATTAACAATTACTATTAGAGATGACAATGGGCTAGTTTTGGGGCGGATTGGAGTAAACTCAAACTCGTCCCGGCTCAAGTTTTTCTCATCCAAACTCGTCCCGGCTCAAGTTTTTCTCATCCAAACTCGACCCGCCCCGTGACAGGTCGGTGGCAGGTGATACCAAACCTGCCCTGTTTGGGCAGGGGTTACGTCAGATTTAAAGCTTAAGATTTCTTAAATATATAAATGCATGGGAAGCAGTTTGGTAGAATTAAAAAACACCCAATCTTATTTTAAAAAATGCTTTAAATTAATTCTTCAATACCAGTTGTACGATATGAGTTTTATTTATACTTTTAGTAATAAATATATATATATATATATTTATTTTATATGGCGGGTGGCTTACATCAATATTAAAACCCAAACCCAACTCGTTCCACGAAAGTCAATACCAAACCCGTCCCTAATAGCGTGGTGTATGGCAAGTGGGGTCCCCATTTAAACTCGATCCATTACCATCACTAATTACTATAGTACATTTAATTGAAGAGAGTAACCCTACATAAATCCATTTAATGAATTCAGGGCCGGTTTCATAAAATCTAAATCGATCAGCAATCAACACTTGTTCTTATAATTTATTTATTTCTATCAGAGGGTGTCCCAACCCTTTGGACAGAACTAATCCCTTTAGGCCCAGGGGAGTCGGGTAAATCCCATGTGGCCCGAGTGTGGTAGTACAGTTTTGAACCCTTAACCTCCAGGAGTAAACCGTGGTCCTAGGCCAATTAAGTTACCCCTCGGAGTTTTTTAATTGATTATAGTTGTCCCAATCTATTCACAACCCCTTATTACATTGATGAGAGTTTCAAATATATGATTAGGCTTTATGTGAATGAGAGAACTTGAGAGAGACAATTGGGATGTGGGATAAAATAATTATATTTTTATAAATAATGACATGCTTCTCTTTGTTTAATAAATTTAAGGGCAAAGCTGTCGTTTTTATAAAAAAAATTAACACAAATCTTTTGGTGGTCGCTTATTCTTGTTATGACTAGTGATTTAGGGGACATGGAAGGTATTAAAATGAAAATGACGGGGGGATATGCAAATACTGAAACCACAAGGGCTTATTTACAAATTCTATAAACCCTAGGGGGGTATATACAAAAAACTCTATAAAAATATTTAGGCTTGTTTGTTTGCATTAAAATACATAAAAATTGAATTCATAGAGTGGATAAAAATGAAGATCAAAGGTGAATTTTCAAAAATGAGGATAAAGAACGCATGAGTGTAAATTGTCCATCGATAGAAGGTTCAGTTTGACTTGACATTACCAACCCTATGCTCTAAAGTTTAGCCATAAAATCCACAGTTAATAAAAAATGGACATCTTCTCATTCTAACATTTATTCCATAGTCATATATATGGCTATCCATGACCATGTAAAAAAATTTAGTAAAAGATAAATTTATATCCTGCTTTAATTTTTGACAAGTAAAAGCCATGGACATGCCATTGCTCAATTTGTTATTTTGTTCTATCTTGAAAGCAACACAACTGCGCTTACTTTGTGAATAAGCAGATGCATCAATTTTCTAGAAAACTAGTTGGCCGCCATTTAAGGTTCAGACTCAGTGGGTAACTTGTTCCCCCTCAGTTTATTGACTCTGCTGAGTTGGACTGAGCTGTACTATTGAAATGAAAAGCCTTAAAAAATATTATAAATGAAAAAAAAATCTAAAAGAATCTAAAATCAAATAATGTGCCATAGACTTCAAATTTTAAGATTGATCATGTCTCATCAGTTATTATAAATGAATATAGAAATAAGTGTCCTCATTTATCTTTCACCTAATCAAAGAGAATGTACCTGATCTTTAAGGGCCTGTCTGTTTAAAAAAATAATAAATATGTATTGATTGCCCATGCATTTGAAGCATATATATGTAATCAATGAATATGTTATCAAATTATCATATTTGTTTGTTATCAAGATTACCAAATTCAAACTTCTGATTCAACTTCTTATTCTTTAAAAAAAAAAAAAAAAAATGGATAAAGAAAAGAAAAAATTCTTATTCACCTCATATCATTACTGGTCGATAAGAACAGAACATCAAATTGTTTCTCCTTCATATCAGCTAATCACTACTACTGTCGAACCCCATCAAATCTAAAACCCCCTATCAATTGCATGAAGTAGGCCTTACATTTCTTCGACCCACCTAGCCCCATGTTGGCACTTCTATTCTCGGAATCCAACTTAGAACCACCGCAAAAATATTTGTTTCAAAACTCCCTACACCACTATAGACCTCTCTCCAAAAACTTAATTTTATATATATTGTCTCTAACCTTGGCGGATCCAACAGAGCTAGTCAAAATTCCACGCTTGGGAAGGTCAACGATAGAAGGCTTGTATGCAGACATTTCTCGAGCGGTCATGGAAGGAGAGGAGAGATGGTAGTACATGTGTATTCAAATATGAGAGGTAGGGCTGGTAATTGAAAGAGGACTAATAGGAAAACCCTAATTACATATGTACTAGGGATAAATTATCTAATTCCTGTGTATTAATTTTAAAACAAACACATGTATTGAATTTTGAATTTAATACATGTGTATAAGATATCAGACAAACACACCCTAAATGTTTAGATTTCTTTTATAAAATAGTGACTTGAATTTCTAAAATTACTGCAAAAGTCAAAAGTTTCCCACAGCTTTTCCTAGTAAGGAATATATTGGAAAAAAAAAAGGGTGAGTTTTATGTCATCTTCCATGGGCCTCGGAAGCTAACTCGGGGGTGACTAGACTTGGTGGGTGCCAACTGCCAAGGCCACTCAACAAGGACTCAGATGGGTTTAGGAACCATGCCATGCACCAACAAATCCGACCACTGACTGTGCCTTGGCCCAAAAATCAGGCATGATCACTGCACTTCAAGTGGGCCACACTTGATTTTATGTGAACAGTTTCTTCTTCTCCATTGTCTAACTGTAGGCGCACCGAATGAAAGGTCTGCACTCATTGATGAGTGGTTTGTCTAGCAAAGAGCCCGGATCTCAGATACGTGTGACACATTGACATGTGCAAGTGCAATCCTCTGCAATACAAACAACAAACAGTGGTGAGACTGTTGTAGAAACAATATTATAATAGTGATGATACTCACAATATCTTAAACAAATCTTCATCAGTCAAACCACACATCTTTTCTTCACTAATTATCACTTCTGCTTGGGTCACGTTTCATGTTAGGGCCACTTTTTTCTTAAAGAAAAAGGATCTAAAATTGTTAGAAAAACTATAGGAAAGGATTTCTAGGTCTTCTTTGTTAATTGCTTTTGAGGTGGGTGTCTTGGATGCAAATAAGGTAAGAATGGAGTTCTGTTACATTTTAGTTTAAGAACTAAGATATTTATAGAATACAGAAATAATCTTGTATTTAGATCGATCTTTTGTATCTCACTCTCTCACTCTCTCTCTCCTGGCTGGATTTTGTCTGCTGTATTCTTTTGGGAGCTTGTCACTGTCAAAGCCTTTGTACATTCTTTCCCTTTTAAATCAAATTCGCAATTCAGCAAAAAAAAAAAAAAGAAAAAAAAAGAAAAAAAAAGAAAGGAAAAAAGAAGATTACAGAAAAGAAAAATGATCTTGTGCTGCCATCAGGTAACAGCTGTTTAGCATGTGTCTCCCCATATAGGGAGCAGCCTAGATGTCACTTCTTCAGAGGAAGAAGCAAGGTTGGATTGATCATTTGTAACATATATAATTATTAAAAATTGTTTTTCCTTCACACCATCTAAAAATCATGTTTTTGTGTCTCTACATAAAATTAGAATTTTTCTTCACAATTCTTTTAAACATGAGCTGATATGTATTGTATTGACATATACATATCAATTTTTTCAAGAAACTGAGAAAGAACATATAGTTTGAAATCTAGTTTAGACTTATATATATATATATATATATATATCACGGTGCAGAGCAGTGCATGTACAATAAAGTCAATCCATATCACATGTACGTACAAACAACACACATTGCTGATTATAGCCGATCAATGGACTAGCTTCATAGTTTTAACCTCTGGTTAAAATCATCAAGCCTTAGGTTGGAGATGTGGCACCAACAAAAGATTGCTGATTATACATGCTATTATTTATTTTTTGATTAAAATAAAATGAGACTAAAATGTTCAATGTACCAATGCATATCACCACTGCATCTAAATCCATTTTTCGCTGGACCAATTGGGTGCACATTTCAATACTTGGAATATATGGTCGTGACCAAAACCTTTAATCATTTGACAATATAATTGGTTCGAGTTTTAAAACCCTAGTGACTCATATTTCTACAAAGTATCAACTCGACGAGTCGACCGAGTCGAGCTCCTCATTAATCCCCAACTCCTTTTAATTTCAAATAACAACAGAAGAAACTAATGACCCAGAGACATAATGTAGCCACTGAGTAAGTCAGTGGCTGTGATGCAGTTCTGGAATGGTCTTCATGATGAGGGCAACGATTATGATCACAATAAGGACGAGGGCATACAATAATTGTATATTACATAGGACGATGTAATGATTCTTAAAATTACTATTGTAAAAGGAGAACAAAGCACCATAGGAAGAAAAAAAGGAAAAAAGCATCTTGGTGGGGACATTTCATGTCCCCTTAGTTGCCCCTGAATGTGATTTGGTGATCTCCATCTGCCTCCCATTTGAACTGCTATTCCCTTTACTTCCATTGCTTTCTCTTGCTCAAGAAGAAAAAAGAACTACCACCAATTTATTGCTGGTGATGGCGGGCAATGGAGGGAGCGACCCCGGAGAAGGATCATCGAGAGTGGTCGTCCATCAGCCATCGGTGCAACCTTTGCCACCGAGTCGCTATGAGTTGCAAAAGAGGAGAGACTGGAACACCTTTGGGCAATACTTGAAGAATCAGAGGCCCCCAGTTGCACTAGGCCAGTGCAATTGTGGTCATGTACTTGAATTCCTCCAATATCTGGATCAGTTTGGAAAGACCAAGGTTCACTTACATGGTTGTGCCTTCTTCGGGCAACCTGAGCCGCCTGCACCTTGTACATGCCCTCTTAAACAAGCTTGGGGTAGCCTTGATGCGCTCATCGGCCGCCTCAGAGCCGCCTACGAAGAGAACGGTGGGTCACCAGAGACTAACCCATTTGCAGATGGTGCAATCCGGGTTTATCTTCGCGAGGTGCGAGAGAGCCAGGCAAAAGCAAGAGGGATCCTGTACAAGAAGAAGAAGAAGAATAGAAGCAAGCCAGAAGATCATCCAAAGGCTAGAGCATCAAAGTCCTCTTAATCTCTTCCTCCCCGGAAAAAAAAAATGGTCGTTTTGTTTGAAAAAAGGTACTGCAGCTAGCTATATATGATATATTGCAGGGAAGATGGTTAGGGAAGGGTTAGATCTCTAATGCAATCAACTTAGAACCTAATAAAATAAAAGGAATTGGGAGTCTAATGGACTCATCCTTCTGCTTCTTAGGGTTGATTGAAAGAAAGAAAGAAGAAGAGGAAATGCAAATAGGAATCATGTTAGTTTCTTAATTCTAAATCTCTTGCTTCTTAGATCCCTTATTGCTTGTGTTTGCTATTTAATGGACAAATCATGAGATTGTGCCTTCCCTGTTGGTATGGTATGACTGTCTGAGACATGAATGTGATACTTTCTAGGGTTACTTGGATTGCCAGATCACAATTCGTCAAGGTTTGCCTCATGTTAGTGATCCCAGCTCACTATTGCTAGATGAGGTAATTCTTATTTCCGGATCACTTACACACAGCCCCTCTTTTTTAAATCAGGTTGCAATTCAAGAGGATCAAAGCTAATTTGATCCATTGATGAATTGCATGCTTAACCTTAAATCGTGTAGATCGTTTGATATTGTGACCCGTAGAGAACTGGCCCTTGATCGTAATAAGTGCAACCTAGACAGATCATTGGTTTGGTACAGCGATCTTGGTAGCCCCAATACTTCAATGTTTCATCACATTAAACTATAAGCTGATAGCTTTCATATTACTTTTTTTTTTTTTTTTTTTTTTTTTTGTATGATTTATTCCATTGTCAGAATCACAGTAATCCCAGTTAAACTAAAGAACATACCTTGTCTGGTTTCTGTGCCTTTAGTGAAGAATATATAAAGGGGTCTTCTTTTACTTTAACAATGATAGTAGATCTATTAAATCTTACTTAGACATGGGTAGTTATATGACTATTTCATTTTAAGAGCTTAACAGCTTGTGTTATTAAATTTCTGCAGTTTAATCCGTGACCATTACTTAAAACGACTTGAGGTATATATAGTGTCTTGGTCTTCTTTCTTTAGTCCTATTGCTTTGATGTTAACTTTGAAATAAGAGTGTGCTTAGGGTTATGATACAAATACCCATTATGATGAAAAATTATTTGTAAAACAAACATAAGTTGTATTGTCAAAAAAGTTGTAAATGTATGTGATAACCTCACTGTTTGTATCCTTCTATAGCTCTAAAATCTTGGTTTATATGTATGATCAACAAAGAAAAAACAATTAACAAAAAGAAAATAATTCCCCTAACATTACATTTCCTTAATGAAGTTGCTATCAAACTCAATATGTCTCTTGATGAACCATCGCATTCAAAACCTACATAAGCATGTGAAATATTGGTACCTTGTGCAAGAGTAGGTTTTTCAATCACAAATTGTTTTTTTTTTTCCTTCTTTTTCCTCTGTTGAAATTCAGTTATCTTGAGGGTAGAGGAGAGATTGAACAAGATTGGGAAGTCATTTTCTTTCCTTTGTAAATGAATAACTTAAAAGATTGAAAAAGAATGAAATTAAAGAAAGGATGTTCAAAATTAAGCTCCCTAGAAAATTTAGTCCCCATTATGTACCACATATATATCTCAAATGTTTTATAGATTGCAGTGTAGTTATTTTCAGAAGTAGTTTCCAGGTTGATTTGTTTCCTCGATCACTTGGATGCCTCTAGGAGATAACCATATCTCTCAAAATTTAGGATTAAAAAAATCATATGGAATATAATCTATATTATATAATACAAAGCAAAACTATGTGGTCCTGCTCATAGAGCACACTTAGATGCGCATCTCTAAGTGGGAATAGGTGATGGAAAGGTCTCATCATATGTTGAGAAGAAAAAACAAAATAACTGCCATCATATTGGTATTTTAACCCATTATTTAATAGCCTCAGACCTTAACTGTATCATTTTTCTATTCAATTCAATAGTGAGTAAAGGTCACATATGCAAGTCTCAAATTTTGAAAGGTGGAGAGGTCTCTGAGCTACACTGCATATGAACAACAATTTGTCTTAAATAAACATGCCTTCATGTGTGAGATTCCTCCAATAATCTGCTTTTCTACTGCTTCGTATTGAGTTTCTACTGAGGCTCACCTTTATACAAACCAATCAACTCACACACAGGGGACCTTGAATCGGAACTAATCTAAATTTTGCACTATTCAAGACATTATTTACTGTTGGATTTTATCACAGAAAATATGCACATAGTACTTCATGGATCATTTGATTGCCTGATCATATGCATATTCTCCCATCTAAGTCCAAACTCTTCCCTTATTCTGTCCTGCCTCCTTTTGATTGTCATATATACATCCAAGTGAACCCTATTAAAAAGGGGTCATACATCATGTAACACCCCTCATATGCATACATTTAAACATACATATCTCTTATATACATACATACATACATACATATATATATATATATATATATATATATGTATATATATATCATCGCCTTATCCCAACATTGTTGAGCTCACCTACACGAATTCTTTGCAACATACCTTATAATATTTAGAATGTCACTAGCATTGGCACATGCCATTTGATACGAGTAAGTTAGGATTCACTTTTTTTTTTTTTTCTGGTATAAAAGTTAGGATTCACTAAAGCAGCCCACATCACCGCCTTGACTGAGGCACAAGAGACAAATCTCGTACTTGCTAAATTAGGCAACACCAAAAGTACTATTTCATTTATCTTCTCACTAACTTTTATACAGTATTGACCATTCCAAAATTATATATTAAAAAGGACATTGACAAAGCGATATGTGAGTAGCATCCTCATCTAAGTTGTAAAGGACATTTAGTGAAACAGAGAGAGCCCGGTGCTTCGGCCTTCGCCTTCACTCAAGGCCTCTTTGTATGCACAAAATTAAGAATATATATATATATATATATAATATGAAAAAAATATAATCTTTCATTTGCTTAACTTAAGAAACTTGCTTGTTTGGCAATCCAGGAAAGGTAAGAAAAAATTTTCTTCTTTTTTTTTTTCAAAGAGTCAAGTATTTTAGGGGTGGCAGCAAGGATGATGAAGATGATGGGATGATGGGGTGGTGGTGGTGGCAGAGGCGGCGATGAATAAGATGATGATTGTGATGGTAATGATGATGAAGATGATGATATTGTGTGGAGAGTATGATTATGATGATTGTGGTGGTGATGATTATTATCATGATGATGATGATGATGATGATGATTAGTGATGGTGGTGATGATAATGAAAATAGTGATGATGATTGTCGTGATGTTGTTGACAACGGTGATAATGATAATGAAGATAGCGATGATAAGTGATGATGATTGTCGTGATGATGTTGTTGACAATGGTGATAATGATAATGAAGATAGCAATGATAATGATGTTGATGATGATGATGATTGCAGTGATGATGATGACAACGGTGGTGATGATGATGATGATGATGATGAAGATACTGATGATAAGGATGTTGATGATGATGAGAGAGGTGATGATGATTGTGGTGGTGATGTTGAGGATGGTGGTCGCATGTGGCATTTGTGGAGATGACTATGGCGGGACGGGGTGGGGGAGTTGGGGTTTTATGAGGGTGGCAGTGATAATGATTGAGGTGGTAGTGATTGAGGACATGGGGGCAGTGGTGGTGTTGATGTTCCACCTTGTTTTGCTTCAATTAGAGTTAGAGTTAATCCTAGTATTGATTGAGGACGTGTAAAGCATGTGAGTAGAATTTTATTTTCTTATGTTAATCAAGTGTTTTAGATAAAGATCAATTTGAATTATGAGGAAGCATAAGACTAATTAGTCTGAAGTTTTCCTTAATAATAGAAAAAGATAGGAAAGTGAATTTCAGTAGTTTGGTTTTAAAGGTGGGCCTCATTGATGGATTTAAAGTGATATACTAGTACATCTAAGATGTTTATATGTATAAATTATTGTTGCTATCGTGAAACCTTTTTTTTTTTTTTTTTTTTTTTATTGCCATTGTTAAATGACTTAGTTTAACTTTCTTCAAAAAAATGCTAAACAATAATAATACTCCAAAATTTCAATATTATGCTAATTCTCTTCTATATTACTTTATTTTTGTAATATTTAAATCTGTATACCTGTCTTTCCTGACTGCTGCACTAATCATGTACAAATTGCTTAATTTCACACAGCACCTAGGAGAAGGGACCCAACGTAGGGACTCTGGAATTTCTTAGAAGTCCACATGGAGCAACTTCTTCACAAACCCATCTAAATAATTTGCCAAACTCTACATACTAATGCAATCTGAGTAAAAACTACAGTCATCCTCCTAGTTAGTCAATCCGCATATAATTCATGTGTCACATGTGTGCATACATTTTTTTTTTCTTTTGGTTTTATATCCAACAGATTATATCTTCCAAAAGATTAAAAAAGTAATACGCAAGATTTTTTAGTAAATTCTACTATATGAGAATAATGCTTGTGTATAAATATAGTACACCTACAATATGATTGTGTTTAAAAATACTTCTAAATAAATTTAAGAAAACTTAATTTATGTGCATGCTTAATATTCTAAATTAAAAAACATAACTGTAAAAATATTAAATAATATTCAGAAAAGAACTTTGCGACAAGGGCAAAACTAGAAAATTTTCTTTGGGGGCTGCTATGGATAAAAGATTCATATCAACTGGACAATGAACCCGCCTTAGATGGTTTCAGTGTGTGCGTTGAAGTCTCCTAAGACAAAAAGGAAAAAAGAAAACTTAAGGAAAGAAACTTCAATAAGTGATGCCCTCTCATAAATTATATGTAATACACTAAACTTTAGGAAG
Organism: Camphora micrantha; assembly: GCA_003546025.1. NCBI lineage: Eukaryota > Viridiplantae > Streptophyta > Magnoliopsida > Laurales > Lauraceae > Camphora > Camphora micrantha. Next base: position 15,713,810 of record QPKB01000006.1, on the reverse strand, counting down.
TGGATTTACAAAATATTATGAAATACTATTTTCACATAAATAAAATTAAAAAAAATACTTAATCACAAACCATTTTTTGAAAAAAAAATATATTTAATATCCAAATTCATGTCTAACCCAACCTTTTCCAGATGCATAATGACTGGTGGAAATGTTACATGATTACCCAAGCTTACTTGTTGAAGTGATTTTGGCTTTCTATAGACCCATCCAACCTTGACCCTGTAATTAAAAACCATATACATGGGTAGGTCTTTAATTTTCTTCAAGTGGTATTCTTCAAATTTCTTATAATGCCCAATTGTGGCTGGATTGAACTGTGAAGAGCTTATTCCGCCCAACTTGTTGCCACTAAGCTCTTGTTATAACTTCCTTTCAGGAAAATGTTTCTAAGAAGAAAATAATGCAGCTTGAAAAGAACTATAATTCGAAGATCGAAAAGAATATCTAGGAAGTCTTGTGTAGGTTCTGGAAAAAGTATGCAGTCATTGCTTGTGAAGGAGACAGTAATATGAGGAGATTGTGGTGTCAAAACATGTGACAATAGAGGTGATAGATACCTCGAGTGTTGTAGAGGTACAGATGAGCCACTCAGTCTGATGATTAATTAAAGTTACAGGACTGTCGATGGTCTTGGAAACTTTTCAAGAAATCGACACGATTTGAGATGATTGAGTGCTTACAATTTGAATAAAATGATATACCCTTCAGGAGAGAATTACATTTACCTGACTATATATGGTTTATAGTTTGGTATGCTCATTTTGATTTTATAGTTTGGTTTAGTTTAATTCAATTTGCATGGTTAATAGTGTAGGCAATTATAAAGGCCCATCTGTATGGCTAGAGGGTGGGCCCAGCCACAATGTGGGATTCCTTCACTTGCTTGCTTTGCATCAAGTCAAGATTTTTAAATTGAAGATTTCTCTCAATAAACTGCTTCTATTTTTTTTTTAAACTAAAGAGAGACACCAGGATGAGACCCAAAAAATAAAGAAACATTTTTGCATGTACCTCATTAAGGTTCGTACGATTTGTAAATAGGCTCATGTGCTCCTGTGGTTTTAGTATTTGCAAATAGCTTCTGTGATTTTAAGGCTTTAATATTTGCAAATAGGCCCCTTCCTTTTATCTTAGTACATAAATAAGTAGCCTTTCAAGCAATATAAGTTTTTAGAGTGAAATGACACTTTTGCCGATCTCTTTATCCCTATATTCATAATAATAATAATATCAAAATGTTAAACTTGTTTTCCTCTAAGTTTGTAGCATTAACAGTTACTATAGTATATTTAGTGGAAAATAACCCTACATAAATCCATTTTTTATGAAAACATTGATCATTTCATTAAATTCAAATTGATCATAATGACATCAATGCTAGTACTTATAATGCGTTATAAGTGATCAAATACATGTACGACCCACTGTTAGATTGATAAAAGTTTTAAAAATACATTATAAGACTTTATATGCATGAGTTACTAAGAAAGAGAAAGCATTGTGATTAGAAAAAATAAGAATATCTTATAAATAATGACATACCCATTTTGTTTAATGGACGAAAGGAACAATATGTAATTTTTATAAAAATTCAATACAAACGTCATGACGGGTCCTCACTCTCATAATTCTTGGGATATAGAAGGTATTAAAACTGAAAAGGAAAGGGGCCTATTTACCAATCCTAAAACCACATGAGCCTATTTTACAAATCCGAAAAGGCCTAGGGGGGCATATACAAAAAAATAAAATAAAAATAAGCAAGAGCGAAGGATAGAATAATCTCTTTCTATTTAGACTCCAAGTCTCCCACACAAATATAGTGATTTCCTATTTTGAGGACTTTCTAATTGGATGAGGAGATCTGACATGCAAGCTTAAGGTGAACAAGTAGGTTCAACTTTAATTAATTCACATCATGAAGCTCAGTATAACCTTTGTCAAAGTCTACCTAATAAAAAAAGTTTCATGATTTTCTTTCTTCACAAATGACTTGAACTCACACGCCAACGCACAATGCACACATATCCCTAATAAATTAGGCAACAGACGGGGTTTTTTTTTTAGGCAACAGACGAGTTGATCCATGAACTTTACTCATGTCATAATTTTCTCCTGCGAAAATTCAGCATGACTTCTATGTGAGATTTACAATAAGCACTTAAATCTAGGGATGTTTCACCTCTGTGGACAGTCAAGATTACCGGATGTGTGAGCTCGGGTTGTTGAAAGCTATCAGATCGTCGAAGGCACGGCTACGGCACTACAAACGTGATAGGACTGCATGGCTTGGATTGGGCACCGGATATGATCAAGTGCAAGGGATAGAGATGGAACAAGTGACCCAAGGGTTTTCCTTTTTTTTTCTTTTTTTTTTTTTTTTCTAAAGAAAGAGATATTTATTGAAAGGAAGAGTTATAGAAACTGATAAAAGGCTTGGGCCTCCCCTAACATTGGAAGTCCCTGTTACAGTAGAATCTTGGGGCAGAACATTAGCTATGATCCCATTATCACCCAGTGACCCTGACAGGAAAGATATGACTCGAAGAACCGAGTAGTTGAGCTTGGAGATGTTGTGTGCCACTGTATTTTCCTATCTACGCCCAAATTCGAATATACCACTGTCTTTTCCGAGCTTGGAAAGCGTTTTTCTCTCTTTCCTTTTAACTCTTAGTCGTAGTCAAATACTGAACCATCGGCTCCTTTTCTCTTATCCTTTATATAAAGGCTCTCCAATCGGTAATCAAGGATTGAATTCCAATCATACTTCTTATCATTTAGAGGAAATTAAGGAGAGGATTAAGGAAAGAGAGGGTTTAGTCAACAGCTTCTATCCAAGACTGTAAGAATTAATATCATGTCATGTGAAGGGGCGTCCATTATCTGATGCCTGATGGTTTAGGCCCAGTCACATGTGATCACATGTGGGTCCCATCCGTAGATGCCAACATGTCTTGCAGGTGAATATTATGCTCTTTTTTTTTTTTTTGAACAAATTATGCTTTACTAACATAACCAGGCCCGTTTGTTTGTAGGATAGAGTAAAAAATATAGCGAACTAGAGAGTCAAATCAAGAGAAAAAGATAGTAGAGGGAGTTGGCTGTAAAAGAAGAAAATCATGAAAAATCTATTTTAGTGGCATGAATTGACAGAAAAGATACTCTAATAAAAAGGCAAAATATGATAAAAAAAAATATACTCCTAAAGATTATAACATGACAAGAAAATGTACTTTTACTCCCAACTCCCTCCCCATTTTTTCTCGATGGAAAACATTCAACACGTATATCAAAAAGAGATAATTAGCGAAAGGTCCCTAGAATTGAATCTATCCAGCCTCCAGTCCAGGCAAATTCTTTTTAAGGGCTCTGATCCAAGCAGCTAGACTGTTTGCAGTTAGAGGTCCCTGGATACAATTTACATGACTGATTTACCCTTTCAACCATTTTAGGAATGAAAATTTGAAATTTTAAATTTTAAATTTTGGATTATCTCTCCTTTTCATTTTGCATTATCCATCTTCTTCCTGAATAAAAGCCATTTGGCGTGATTGGAGAAGCGTGACAGATCGCAGATCTGGAAAGGAAGAAGCAGGAAACCAGAGTTAGAGAGGGACGATCACCAGGTGGTCCACACGAGTTGCTGATCGCTGCTGCGTATCGCTGGAGTTGATCAGAAGATTTGGTGTCGCCTGCTACCACCGGAACCACGCATCGCCGTCGTTGACTAGAGGGAGAAGGGTTTGGAGAGGAGAAATCGCAGCCAAGCTTCGATTTGGGTTCTGTTTTCGGCTGGGCCCCACCTCGCCGTGAACAAACGCCAGAGATTCTGTTCGCCGGAGTCGCCCCTACGTGTGACCGGAAAAGAGCCGCAGCCCCTGCCGTGGCCGAAACGAGGAAAGAAGAAGAAGTCAGTTCTGGTTTCTGAACCAGAACAGAAGAACGAAAAAGAAGGGAGTTTTGGGTTGAGCCCAGTCCAGGCCTGCCCGACCCATTGTGCAATAGCCCAAAACCAAAAGGGAGGCGCTGGTACAGTCGCTGATGTCAGCAACACGTCGGTGCGATACAGTCAAAGGCAGATTTGACCAAATCAATGGCTGAAACTGTTTCGCAATATTTTGACGATCCGAAGATTCGACAATTTTATCTGAGTTTTGTATTTTTTTGTCAAATTTATTTGTGTTTTGGACAAAATCTATCTTAGTTTTTGGCTATTTATCTGAGTTCTGGATGAATTTATCTGAGTTTTGGATAAATTTATCTGAGTTGTTGACAAATCTGTTTAAGTTCTGGATGAATTTATCTGAGTTCTGGATGAATCTATCTGAGTTTTAAGCTATTTATCTGAGTTCTGGAACAAATCTATCTGAGTTATAAACAAGTCTATATTAGTTTTTGGCAGATTTATTTGAATTTTATTTGTGTCTTTTGAAATTTATTTGTATTTTTCGAAATAAGTTTAATTGAGTTTTTGACAAAAAGACTTGAGTTTTTTGTCATATTATTCGCTAATTTGGAAATCCGGCGATGTCTTAGTTTTTGGCAAATGTATTTGCGTTTTTTTAAATTTATATACGTTTTTTTAATTTTATTTACTTCTTTTAAAATTTATTTGAGCCTTTTGAAATTTATTTATATTTTTTTTTAAATTTGTTTGGATCTTTTGAAATTTATTTGGATCTTTTGAAATTGATTTTCATCTTTTGAAATTTATTTTTATTTTTTGAAATTTATTTGTGTCTTTTTTAATTATCTGTGTTCTTTTGAAATTTATTACTTTTTTTTTAATTTGTTGTGTTTTTTTAAAATTTATTTCATTTTTTGAAATTTATTTGCTTTCTTTTGAAATTTATTTGGGTTTTTTAAAATTCATTTCATTTTTTGAGATTTATTTGGGTTCTTTTGAATTTTATTTGCATTTTTTTAATTTATTTCATTTTTAGAAATTTATTTAAAATTTGTTTCCTGTTTTTTGAAACTTATTTGTGTTTTTTTGAAATTTATTTGAAAATCTCATTAGTGGAATTTTATTAATCGTGCTTAATTTAAGGGTAGTTGACCATTATTAATGGCTTATCCCACTAATCATGGGATATGATTTGAAGAAAGGGTAAATTGGACATTTTAGGTCTCCAAATGTGGAAAAAGGACCTATCACACTATAAGAAAAGATTGTGGACCTAAGGCAATAAAGTGAAATGTTCAGGGACCCGTCGCCGAATCCCCCTATATCAAATATGAGCAAGATTGGACTTGAGGGAGCCTTAGATTAATTGAACTAGTTCGATTCAGTTCGGGATTTAAACCAAAAAAATATTGAATTACTGGGTGAATTAAATTGCAATTACTCAAAAGACCAACTCACAACTTAATAAACTAGCACAATCTAAATTTCTTTTTATCTTTTTGTAAGCTTAGTACAATTTAAGTTACCCTAGAGATAATAGGTAGGTTATCATGGAGATACAAGTACTGGGTAAAAAATATGCTTATTACCTTTTCTTCTATTTTTCTCTGGTATCCCAGCTAAGGGGGCTCGTCCATGCGAGGAGAGATGAACCCACACGTGCAAGGAAAGTGGGGGAGGCCACCGTCGAACCCTGGCATGACTTACCACTCGGGTAAGTCATTATTCTCTTATTACCTTGAACTTATGGGATTTTACAATGCGTCCATAATCAAAACAGTAGAAGAGTATTTGGATAACATCAAACAAGAAATAAAAAGAAATGATCAAATGTGAGGCAAAAACATATTACTTACTATTATGTTTTTCCTTTTTCTTTTTTTTCTACCCCAGCCGGAAGGTACGTAGCTCACTCAAGTGAAAAGGAGGCCCACACAAGAGAAAAGAAATCTCATACAAAAAGGAAAGGAGCCCGCGCGCACAAACAAAAAGAGATGAGCGATCTTCAAAGCAAAGACATTGATCAAATCCACAACCCACCCCTCATCAGTGCTCATGGCATGTCTGAATCACATGGGTGAAGCGATTCAGTTCGAGTTCCATTCGACCAAATAGTGCAGCAGACCACCCTTACCATAAGTGACATTTAAACCTATCTACAATCCCTGAAGTGGGTTCTGTCCAAGGGTTCATGTTGATGAAAATTGGGTCCAATTTGCAAACATCCACTGGTTAGCTGTGTGCCATCCCAGGTTTTCAGAGTGCGCATTCTAGTAATACATAGTGGGTACACTCATTTTTTAGCTTATTTGTGGTCTTTCAAAAAACAAAAACCAAAAAAAAAAAAAAAAAAAGTAATTTTCACTGGCATATACATTTTAAATATTTGATTATCAAGCTCATGATGAAATATTTGCAAATGACCTGAGAGTGACTCCTACAGAAAATGGGGATTGTGAAATTACATTCATGTCCATATACATGTCACAATATCACAAAATATATGTAATTTACCCCATGCCGAAACCATATTTCACATTTTCCTCTTTCTTCACTTACCCATTGCTCCAACTTTTGTCCGTCCTTGCTGCTGGTCTCTATCAGGCATGCCTTACCTTATTCCATGTCCCCTCACTTCTCTTTTGGCTCCTTCCTATTTTTTCTCCGAGACTATGAATCTAACTAGGATGGAGTGTTAAGGAGATGGAATTGGCAGGAATAAACAAGGGAGATAATACAACAGAAAAGAAATTTAATGGGATTATTTCTACAAGTTGTGAGTAAATGGAATGAATGAATGGGTGTAATTGAATGAATGAGTGACTATAAAGTCTTTCTTTTAATGAAGGTTATGAATGGATTCATGGTTGAGTGAATAAATGAAAACACATATAGAAACCATCTACTTGATAGCAGAGATTGAAAACCCAAGCATCATATATATATTAAAAAAAAAACCAGTCCTTTTAAAACAGTACTTTTAATACGAAGCACTCAGTAAAAAAAAAAATAAAATTAATAGTTTTATTGGTTGATTGGGTATTGAAGACATATTTCCCTATAGAAATCTCTTTGAAAAATTGAAATTGATAGCCTTCATGTACAACATTCTAAGAATTAATTCATCTTACATAAAGTATGATTTGATAGTTATATTTTAATTGCTACATTGGGCTACTGATATAAGAGTGATAATTGAACCTATACGTGAACCTCGGAAAAAATCCATTGGCATGTATGTGTGAAAAGAACTAAGGTGCAAATGAGCTCGACCATGCGTGTGCTGGCATTTTAGCATAATGTTGATTTTAGATTTTAAGTAACTAAATGGAACAACAGAAAATGTTTCTTCTTTTTAAAGAAACAACAAAAATGGAAAAAAGTTCTTATAGTTTTTATTATGATTCTAAAGCTCAGATTGGCCTCAACAAGTAACTTGAATGAGTCATTGCAATTCAAGTGTGGAAACCATCAAAGGAGTCACTCCTTATTAATTTAGGTACTTATTTGCCTCTATAAATATGCAAAATTCAGTTGGGGAAGTGAAACTAAGGAATCACTGTAAAAGAAGAATTTTATGGGTTATTTTGAAAATTCTCTCTTACTTTCGCTTTCTTCTCCCCATACGTAGATTTTTTGAGAGGATTCCTCTATGAAGATATTTGTTTTTAAAACATCTCTTGTTTGTTTATTGAAATTTATGACAAAAATTTGAGAGATTGGAGATTTTTGGACATGATATAACATGATGTAACATTTTTTCTCCTAACATTTGAAATGTTGTATTTCTATCATTAGAGTTTTAAATTTCAACCACTCAAAAGACTTTTTGGAGTTTTTGGAATTCCACTTCTTATATCGATCATTTGTTAGATTTTCATATCTTCTTAAAAAAAAAAACAAAAGAAAAACGGAGGGATTTAGGATAAGAAGATCACTTTTGAAGAATTTTAAATACTTGAAATTCTGATAAAGGGACGGAAAGTAATATTTGATACCATTGATGAACACCAACAATAATGAGATCTTTGACAGTGTGACCCACCGCCCACGTACAATAGAACCATGATTCGAATCTCTGGACCCGGATCATCGATTGGTGCAATAATATGGGCAAAGCTTGGCTGGAATATAATGTTGATATGACAAATAAAAAATATGGTGCAGTGATCTGGGATAGAAGGTGTCTCTCATTGTACATCTAAATTTGTAAAAAAGGGGGGACTTCATCAATATTTTGATTGATGGTTTTTGTCCTCTCTCTCAATGACAGCATTTTATTTTCTTTAGTAGATTCTTCAATTTTTATATGTGTACTTTTCATTGGATTTGGCCCTTTCGGGATTCTGTAAGATATTGTGCTCCCCCATCCCCACGAATGGTGACGTAGTTGTACGATCCTCACCCTTTACCTTTTATGTTTTATATTCACTATAAAACCCAAAGCACATCAATTTCGAGGACCAAACCTCTTCATGGAAAGAAATATTGATACTAGCTGTCCGTCCACTCTTTAAGTTTATTGAAGAGAAATTAAGAGAGCAAAATAATCTGCTCAAAAACCACCTTAGACTTTCAATAATTAACACAGCTGCTTCATTCAAGTCATAAACTCAATTTCACATTTTTGGTGAACATAAGTAACACCTGTTGAAGGAGAAAAAGCCTCTCAAAATCTTATTATTTGTTTCCTTATAAATAGACAATAAGATTGCACAAGGAATTAATCTCCATAAGACGCGCCCACAACCATGGATACAAACATCACACCCACCTCCATAATATTCTTTAGTCAACATCAAACAACACCGCATCTCCCAATGTAGTTCCTCTAAACACTAAACGCCACCTCACAATCTCCCAATGAAGTTCCTCTAAACACTAAACGCCACCACACAATGAAGAAAAAGATGATTCACCGTCTCCTCCTCCTCCTAACCACACATCACATAAATATTTATAATATTGGAAGATGTCATCATTTCTCCTCCTTAGATTATCGATTGTGAAGACTTTTACAATAACTACTAACCAACAAAAAGTTTCCACTCGAGGAGGAATTAGCTCCAACCACACATTGGAAGAAGAAGGCCTATGAGACCGATTGTCCTCAAAGGCTAAGTAGAAAGATTTTACCATGAACTTCCTAGATACGGAAGGTTTTCGAATCTGGGAGTCCTCAGAACCCCTACAAAGAAACAAGTTAGTAAGAATATTCAACAACAACTCTTTATAAACTCCCCCCTCAATGGCCAAAGATTCCTTTTAAAAGACATACCACACCAACTACCACTTGTCACCTCAAAGCAATGCCTAACAAATGAGTCATTATTGATTGCTCATCTAAAAGGCTGAGAGAACAACCCACATAAGGGCCCCATACCCACCCAATCAACCAACCAAAATCTAACATCCCCCACACAGAACCCACCCCTTTGTACAAACATACCCCTTTCAGATTAGATTCATCTCCAACAGTAGAATAGCCCTCCAAACAATGAATCTATGGTAACTAGGCCCTTGCTTATGCCACCACCCCTACTTGTCCTCATCATATTTAGAAGCAATTAACCTACACCAAAGAGCCTCATTTTCATCCCCAAACCTCCTCCACCATTTAGCTAACAGAGTACAACTCTTATTTTCCAAGCTCCAAGACCAAGACCTCAAATTCATATTTAATTACCTCACTTATATTCATTAAATGTAATTTCTTTTTATCTCCTTGACCATCCATAGGAAGACCCTCCAAATGCAATCTAGCCTCTCTATTACTGCCTTGGGTATTTTGAAAAGTGACATATAGCATATCATTCTTTGATAACATGTTTATTTTTCTAAGTGGTATAGTAAAATTTGTACTAAAATAATCCCATTCGTCAAAAATCTTATTTTATCATGTTCGGTTGGTCAAAACATTTGTAAAAAGTTAAAAGTTTCAGACAATAGAAATTTATTATTTCACTTTACCAACCTAAAAAAAATATTTGACCACACAAAACACAAGCGATCACTTTATTACATAGTGAGTTCTAATCTCACTTTAGATTATTTTAGCCCAACCATTTCCTTTATCTTCACCTAACCAATATTCATTGAATTATTGTCAAATTGGTGAAAATTCCAACTCAAGGAAGAATAACTGCGAGAGCATGGATTAATATTACAGATGAGTTCCAACAACATGATGTTTTATGAAAGTAGGGTTTAACCATGTAAAAGTCCTATTTTTGCAAGTTAGAATAAAATCTTAATTGCACAAGTTCATCTTTTTGTTCGTTTTATGGCTACCACATGCTTAGCTTTTCGTGGGGCACGTAGCACACTACAAGTAACGAGCAGCAAGAGAAGTCTTTCAAAGGGCTCTCTTCATGGTTCATTTTTCTAACATCTTAAAAAAAAAAAAAAAAAAATTTATTTTTGCTTCTTCCATGAAAAAAAATGTACATTCTGCTGTGATATTACTTCTGTACTGATCATTAAAATATTGAATTCAGGTCGAGATTGAAATTTAAGTGTGACTAATTATCAAATGGTGATTGAGTACTGGAGTGCATACAGTTGCAAATAGGATCTCAAACACTTGGACTCATAACCAAATCTTAGCATGTTGGTGACACGAGTATTCAAATTCAGGACCATAACATTCAACACATCAAATATATATATATATATATATATATCTATAAAATTTAGCAGCCTATATAGATTAAGTTATATTCATATTTGTGAGCTAGCTACTAAGCTTTAATCATGTCATTTAATAGCTTTAATTGTATATTTAAAAAAAATATTTTGAAGCTCCTTTTTTTCAATTATACCAATGTACTCCACATCTTACTGTGGATTCAAATCTGGAATAGATTTTTTTTTTTTTTTTTTTTTTTTTTTTGGAAGATGTTGTAAGATTTGGTAAGAAGAAGAAGAGGAGGAGGAGGAGGAGGAGGAGAGGAGCAAGGAAGGCTAACACCGCACCTAGCTTCACGCAAGACCATCCAACTACCAGATAGGGGTGTACACGAATCGGATTGGTGCGAATTAGGCTAAATCCGTCACCAATCCGTTACCGACGGATTGATGGCTATGAAATCCTTCACCAATCCGTGGCTGTTAAAAACCGATCCATGGAGGACCAGATCGGATCGGATTGATTCGTTTAATCCGTTGAATCTAATGTTAAAGAAGATTTGAAGAGTATGCTCTTAAGGCTATGGTGAAATTTGGTATAAGGTTTCATTTGTTATACTAATATATAAAAGTGAACTACATTTTGACCTCTGAAGTTTTTTCTTCTTTTATATTTAAACCTCATAACTTACATTTAGACCCCTTAAGTTTTTTTTTTAATTTTTATATTTAATGTCAACGGATTGGATATGATTGAATCCGCGGATTGAAGGTGAAATCAACCACCGATCCGTTGCTAACGGATTACAAGATTCTCAATCCGTCACTAATCTATTTACCTTCGGTTCGGTTAAAAATCCACGGATCGGATCGGATCGGTTTTACAGATTGACAGATTTTTTATACACCCCTACATACCAGAGACCATCTCTGCTTTTTTTAATTCTTCATTGGAAGCTTCATTTCTCTGAGGTTATTACTCTTTATTGGCATTAGTAGCCTATAATGGTGTGATTGGTATTAATATTTATTTTTCTAAATATTAGAGGTGTATATTTTAGGCATGTTTGTTTCATCCTACAATGATGATGGTGTGATTTGTGGCCAGATTAGGATGCTTGGGCCTACAATAGTGTGACTCCTAATAAATTCATATGATATTGATGAAAGCCTAAAAGATACATTTTAGGCCCCTCAATGAGGACTTGGTTATACCGTCGGATGAGATTAATTAGCTTAATTATGTTATTTTATTATTTGTAGGTACTATAGATATAAGGAGCGAAATTCAGAGCTAAAATGGAAGAAACCTCATAAAGCATAACAAACCGGAGTTGCAAGTGAGGAAGCGTGCCAAATATAAGAAGAGAATCAAATAGAAAGTAAAGCAAGATTCCAAACATGCCTTGGACATCCAACATGGGTCCCACTCACCCCATAACATGCTAACATGAAAGTTCCTTTAATTGCACCATTATTCTAAAAAAATTTAGGAGTAGCTAAGTGAAATGGCTGTAACTTTCAACTTGAGTATCGGATTAGTGCAATTTATGTACCGTTGGAAAGCTCTTTTTGAGTAGATTTTTGTGGAGCCCAAGATTGTATAAATTGGAGCTATATTGAACGATATATAACCTCAGGAAGTTGGCAATTCGCGAGATGACCCAGATATTATGTCTCTTCCTGGCGTCTGGACGTCCGGACCGGGTGAGCACCGTCTCCCACCGCGTTTTGATTGGATCTTTGAGGAAATTTGGCCCAAAAGCTATATATATGATGCTAAACTCGTTTTTAAAGGGTATTCACATCTTGGGAGAATATTTGGAGGTTGGTTTGAGATCTTTGGAGGAGCGTCAATGAGGAATTCGTCAAAGATTCTTTGTCAACCTCTCGCCATGTGTAACTAACTCTCTATCTTAGGGTTGCGATGAAGCCCTAATCTTGTGTTTATGGTGAATATGAGTTCTAGAGTTTTTCTTAAACGCTTTTGGTTATATGACAAGATGTTATCCATTGATTGGATTTTATTTCTTTAATGTAATATCTCTTTCTTTGGTTTTTAATCTTGTAGATTTTAATACTAAGTCATATAATGATGCTTGAATGAATGTGTTGTTAGATCTAGGATAATCTATGCCATAGAGATAAGTTATACCCCGATTTACATCGACATCCCTTATTTGTTGACTCTGAAGGTTTGTGACCAAAACGAGTCTTTTCAGCGTTGATAGTAAAACCCTAGGTTTATATTTTTCATTGTGCGAGGTTAGAGTGGATTTGTACCCTGAGATCTTTTTTCTAATTGAATCAAAACCTTGTCTTTTAAATTGTTAATTTAGGAACCAATACCCATAATTGAACACTTCGTTTTCTATTAGGATTAGTCTAGGAATTCTGTAACTAACACAACTTAGCCTTTTTGTCCCAGAGGACACGACACCCGGTTGACATCTTTGCTCTCACGAGTAAAGATAGTAGCTAGGTATAAATTATATTTGCAAACCCTATTTTAGGATGATCAGATATATACATGGTGGAGCCTACCATGGCTTTGTATGTTTAAGCCTGCGACAGTGATGAGACCAATATATTCAATAGGATATCTATGTCTTATAAATTTTTTATTCCATATTAAGTGTATTCATGGAGATTACATTACATATTGTGATTATCTCAATCTTCTACTTTACTCCATTTTATTTTTATATATTTTTTTTATGAGACTGTCTAACTTTTGACATATGCTCTTCCTTTCTTGACTTTTGTAGGTTTCAAATTTGTGATTTTTCCATGACGAGCAGAGGAGAAATACACATTAGTCACTCGTGAGAATTAAACTGGTGGTTGATTTCCCTACTTTTGTTTAAGGGTGATGCAATATTTTATCTGGGAGATTTTTTAATATCGATAAAACTACAGAAAAGGTCGGTAATTTAATTTTTTTAGTTTAAAGTAATTTTATTTTTACCTCCCACCTAGGAAGGCAAGGTACAATTAATATATGTCAACTTACTGGTTTCTCATAGGTACCAGTGTTTGTAATTTTATGATGGTGTTTTTTCTTTTTTAACATAGTATTTTTTTTAAAGCCAATTTTATATTGGGTACTCTTACTAATATTTGTAATTTTATGAAATTATTTAGTGATGGCTCATTCACTGTTAATTGTCAGGCCTCGAGCCCGAAATTTGATTAATGTGGGTAAATTCCGAGGCACGACACGACCATACACACTCTCGTAAATTCCAAAGTTAAATGGAAACCCACAAAGGACATACTTACTTCATGTAGGTGGGATTAATGAATCACACTTACCATTAACACTAACAATGCGGAAGCTTATACAACAATAGTATCACATATGAAAAATCCACCACACTACTACTCAATGATATACAAAAGACTTTATTCACATATCTAAAAGGTTTATTTACACAAAAGCATAAAGTCTTTACATCGTCATTCATATGCATATTCAAAAACAACAATGCATGATGACATATTTCAAAAGTTTCAAAAGAATTTAAACACTACTCTCGCACTCCGCTACCAGGATTAGATGATATCCTGGCCTTTCCATTCTACTAATCCTCCTAGAGGAACCGGTGCGGTCTCCTCTACTAGCGCTGCGGTTTCTGCAAAACCGGCATTGGTATTTGGCCTTGTAATACCATTAATAACACTAATGAATAAGACTATTTAGGGAAGTATAAATATCACTAATTAATGTAATACATGTTGTGTTCGGTTGAATTTAAAGACAGGATAATTCACAAATTCAAATACCGAATACTGGGCAAATTGTACATTGAAATCAAATTTATACTGTCAAAATCATAAATAGGAATTATGCTCCAATTGGCAACTACATTAGTATCACATTTCATATCTTCCAATAAAAGAGTTCAATTATGTGGGATCTAACCAGTGTCCGGGTCAAGGACAACTGACATATATCACCACGAAGCTCCGGATCACCCCAATATATCCATCTACTGCAGTAGGAATTGAACAATCACCCTATTTCAATTCTAACGAGCTTAATAGGTCAACCAAGTAGTATCAAACTCAAAAAGTCAATTCAAATCAATTATATCACTTTTGGATATCAATTCAATTCTATATATTTCAATCAAATTAATTGAAGGAAAGTAACGATTCATGCAATTACAATATAGAACTTGAGGTCAATCATAATATTTCAATATTAGAATGCAAATCAATTTAGAGAGTCGAGATAAATTACTAGCCATTTCTAATCTAATTATCCGCTATCTCTAACCATCCATTTCAATGTAATTTTAGGTTATCCAATGTACGTATTATTTTTCATTTGGTATTACATGGTGTATGAAGTGCACATTGGACTCTCCTAAATTAACACCCATGGTTAAGTGCTAAACTAACGAATAATACACATAAGATTCCCAGCCTTCAAAAGGTCTGATGTGTTTAATTCTATTGACTCATGTTTTAAGCCAAAATAGCAATTCTAAGGTCCTATAAAGTATTGGTGCTCCTTAGTATTTAATAATTCAATATTACACAATAATTAGCCTCAGAACTAATTTATAGAACTATCAAAATGCATAAAAAGAAGTTTTGATTCAATTAGAATCATCTCAATTCGGACTCAGTTTTGAGTCATCCGATCAATCGGAGCTACAGGTCCGATCGATCGGAGCTGACACGAATTTCAGTTTCAGATTTCTAAAACTGTTATCCTTGTTCATCTTCTTCATTTCATACCACTTGAACCTGCAAACACTATGGGGCCTTTTGTCCCCTTTTGAACCATCATTTATATTCACAAACTTCTTCTCCATTTAACCATTCATATATCAATTCCAAGACAAAGGCTAAAATTTTACACATAAACGAATTAATAGAAGATTATTAGCATCTATTCACAATTAACTGATTTTACTTGTCTCAATTCAAAATCCAACACAAAACCCCTCTTTTGTATGCTCAATTTGAGCCCACCAATTTAAACCCTAATTCCTAAACTATCATAACAAAGAATGGAACTCAATATGATGTTGTAATGTAGAATGATCTAAAGAACCTAAGTGAAACTGAGATCTTTGAAATTACTTACTTTGTAGCTTGAAGAAAGGAAGAACTAAAGTTTCCCCTAATTCCAACTCCAAAGAAGTAAAGCTAGTTGATGAAGAAGATGGAAACAACTCAAGTTTCCATTCAAACCACTTACACAGGTTCTTCCTAGGCAATTGATGGAGGAGAAATGGAGAAGAAAGGAAAACGAGAGCAAGGGTTTGTAGCTGAACTCATCCACTGTTTACAACTGAGCTTGGGTTCTCTTTTTAAGAACAACTATTCTGAAATTTACATATACATCCAATGACATCAAACTATTTTTTTTTTTTTTTTTTTTGAGTCAAATAAAGACTAACTTTATCCATATAAGATCAAATACAATGAAGTCTATAATGTAAGTTGATGTACACTTTGAGATACATGCGATGGCATCAAAAGTTGTCATATTTGACGACATACATGAAAACTAAAATTTATGAAAAAATCCTTATTCTAGCCCAATTGAGTGCAAAACCAGCTCAAACGACTCATTCTCTATCAAAACTTGATCGATTGGACTCAATTCAACTGGTTAAGACTAATTTAACTTAATTTTACCACTAAACATAATTAACTAAATTAAACATGATTAATTAATGTTAATCCCAATCAACTCGGGACGAAGTGTAACATTAACCTACCACAAACAAACGGTTTGCATCATGAGACTATTCTTTCTTTTCTATCTTTTTTCCCCTTTTTATCTCTATACGATTTTTATCCCTATTAATAAGGGATTTTGAAAACTAATGTGATCGACACTAAAATGTGTAACGCTTAACCGCAAGATTACGGTGCCGTCAAGTAATAAATGACTAAAGAGTCCGGATTATCGATCCGATGGAGAGAGGATGGAAGAAATAATGAATCCAATTAAATGAGAGTTGAACTAAGATATAGCTAATATAGACACTTGAAGTGAACAATTAAAACTACTAAACTATATGTGAAAAATGGAATTAAACCAATTGAAATGTGAAACAAAATCAAAATAGCAACTAAACTACTGTAATTAACAATTTAAAATATAAAATGAGTAAGATCTAAGTTAATCTAACAAACTTTTGGATGAGTGGTGGTGGAAATGGAAGATTTAGTGTGACGAAGTTTGAAATGTGTAGGATTTTAAAATAAGTTGTGTAAAATGTGTATCTAACAATTTAGAAGTGAAAATAACAAATCAAGCAAAGATTAAAATTAACGACAATCAAAATAAGGGATTAGGCAATCCAAAATCCACTAAGTATGTAACTAATCCAATCAATGTATGTTCTAATTCAACTCCCAAATCTACAATTCAATTAGCAATCTCTTGCCTAATTGGATTGGATGATATAACAATGAAGATCAGAGTAAAGAAAATCAAAAGCCAAGATCCTAGATCATAACCTAACTACCCTAACAATTAATCATCAAAATGAAGCTACAAAAGATCAAAGATAATGGCTCTAGAGCATGCTATGTGAGAGAACTTAATCAAACTACAAAGCATCAATTGAGATTATCCAAGCATCAAGTGTAGAAATAGATCATGAGAAATGAGAGGGATTAGCATAATTAGATTCAAAATTACTAATCAATCAAGACACAAGTAGGGAGTTTAAATTAAAACATGCATGAGATTGAACTAATCACATTACTTAGCTTCAAAATGAGAGTCTAATCCAAGAGCTTTAACCACTAAACATCAAGAAAGAGCTCTAAATCTTCATTAATGATCTTCAATTACAAACACTCTCTAGATTAGTTACAAAGATGCTCCTAATTACAATCTAAAAGTAAAAATAAAAAGAGATCTCCCTTTGCCCAACGAATACATTCCAATTTATAAGAAAATTGAAGACATTTGATTGGCGCATTTCATTTTACAAGGATTGCTCCCATTTGATTGGTTGCAACTTAAAGGCTTTTGATAGACTCTTTTGCTTTCACATTTGATTTGAAGACTTTTCATTGGCTCTTTTGCTTTCATATGGATAGTTTCAATTTGATTGTTTGTAACGAACTTTCCTTCTAAAAGCATATTATGTAATATTTTATGGATGAAAACTTTCCTTCCAAAAGCATATATATTATGTAATATTTTATGGATGAAATATTTTATATGTAATATTTTATGTAATCCTTTGTGTTAGAAATTGACTTCTTTTATCCTTAAAGTCTTCTCTTATTTTGGAATTCTTCAACTTTTCCTAAGATTTCTTCATGTAACTTCTTTTATTGAAATCTAATCTTGATATCTTGGAACACTAGCCGAAAGGTTAAGGTAGTCGCGGGGTCCACCTACACAAGAGAAATTACATAAAAATGCGCTATAAATAATCAGATTTATGCATGATAATCCAATAATCCGTTAATGTGATAAAATGATAAAATCTCTGTGTAAAGCAAATGATATGCATATGAGATGCTGGTAAAATTCGGACTAATGATGGGTAAAATATACAATATTTAACACTCATCACAATGAAATTTCTTCATCTCACACATCCTATTAAATTCCTTCTTTTAATAATGACACTAGTATAGCCTATTGTATTCCTTCTTTAATAAAAACACTAACTCTCTATTAATGCACAAGTTCATAGATTTGATGTCACTGAAAGTCCGAACGTACAAGTTCATAGATTTGAAGTCACCGAAACTCCGGACTAGAAGAGCATCAAGCAAGTCTTATTTGTATTTTTTAGAATTAAGTTTTTTATATGCTAGGACGGAAGGAACATCCAACCTCATGGGTGGAGCATCATACTAATCAAATGATTATAGCTGCTTATTAGGGTATGTTTCCCTTTCCATCAATTTAATTAAAAAAATAGTGTGGGTCCATAGAGTTACATGTTTGATGGACAAAAGGATTTTAACAATTAGACAAGCCCGACCAAGATGAGGCATGTAAAAAGAAAAAAAATTGTAGGCATTGGATGATAAGATATTTCCTCTAATGTTGTCATTGTTGCATCCCCAAACTGAATTACTACAGCTATCAGTGTCTCAGGGTGTGGATTAAGATTAATGGAAAATATGCATTTCTTTTCCAGGACCTGCGTGTATGAGGATACAAAAGTTTCAATACTAGCATGAACGTTTTGCAGAAACTTATGTGGTGCTGAAACCCAAAGTCCAAGGCTATCGAATTTTGGCAACCCAAATATTTAAGATGTTCTTACCATAAAAACAATACATCACCAGACTAGAGAGACATATAAACACATAATTACATAGCATGGTAACAATTTGGATGTTTTCTCCCCTTTATACTTAAGTTACAATTATAATAAGGTACAATAATTACAACCCAAAAGGAAAAGGCCAATAAAAGCCAGTTCAACATAAATAAACCTAAAATACATAAGATAACTCTCCTAAGGTGATGTGGCAGCTCAGTGCAAGACTCAATGTTTAATTGACATCGTCAGCACACCTCTAACTTCAGTTATGTAGCTCCACAACCACCTTTGTAAACTCTTCTTTAGAGGCTAGGGCTAAAACCTACAATACCAAGCTTGGCAAGATCAAGCACAATGACCTGACAAGTGTTTAAAAAGAATAATTTAGCATATTTACTACAAATGTGAATATAAAGACAGGTAAATTATAACATAGTGCCAAATAAATTCTATAACTAGGCAAGTAATGCATGAGTAGGAAGATTGAGCATGAATGCATATAATCAATGTAAAACAGATCTGAACATTGGGTAGTTTCTAACAAAGCGGCTACCACATGTATCTACAACCTCTCTATCACTAATAGTAATGGGAGCACACGGGCAAATATAATCATGCAAACATATATGATAATAGTAAGCCAATATGCTTACCAAAAAAATAGTAAGCCAATACCTCCATGAGGGCATTTATTAGATGACCATCAAAACAAGGGACTGGCCATGGTTCCGGGAAATATAAACACAAAAGAACCAATTTGCAGATGGTGGCAAATAGTAAGGACTCCAAAGCAGTCAGATTCTGACTGTAATGAGAGTCTAAGCTTAGTGGTGTTGACTCAAGGATCTAAGACAAATAGGGAGGGCTCCGGGCCTGTTCTCCTTTTATCATCTCAATACCACTGAGGAGTTCGAGATCCCATTGAGTGTTTGTAGGCGCCCCAAGGGTTCAAAGTTCACTTGTGCCCTCATTTTATTCAAAGGGCTTCATAGCCTAATGGACCCTCGAACTTTTCTAAGGGTATTTAGTCCATCATTGTCTCAAAACTCTCAAGTTTCTCAAGGGTTCACAAGACTCATGAATGATATGAAATAGGGAACTACACAAAAATAGGCTACAATCACACAAAGTGCGCTTATCAAGTCGAGTAGCCTATATACAATCCAGGTCTTGGTTAATTAGGCCCCAAGGCAAGTACGATTGGCAAGCTAATTCACTTATGGGCAATATTGGGTAAAACTGATATAACATCACCAAGACGGTGACTTGACAAGGCCCAATGTCACTAAATAATTGGACAACATTTTGGCATGAAATGGTCCAACCTAAAAGGGTAGAAAAGGTACAAGTCGGATTTGGATGACCGGGGAGATAATTGGGTAAAAAAATGCACGCACGCCAACCCCATATACCACAACCATGGATCCTATCACCTAGGGGTAAAGTGGGTTAATAACTGCGTGCTGAACCCCAAAGTGTAACTCACAATTCCGAAGTGCTCTGCTAAGGACATGTACGTCATCGGTTACGTAAACGATTACAACTGGATTCTTAGGAATTGAATATGTTGTGCATGCAAATAGACGGGTACTATGTACATAGAACGATGTCCAGTTATAGTGTTGCAATTAAGGGACCATTACAAACGACTAATCTAAGTCTTGGATTGCTAATTACATGTTAGGGTGATAAGATTCGACCTTATGCGCATTTAGGGTCCAGATATTGGGGAATATCACTCCTTGGTGCGTATAGTAATGTTCGGCACCCAAAACCCTAACTACACGCATCTTTAACTTCAAGTTACATCAACATGCCTCCAGACAACCCCCATGGGCGAGTGTCATTTCAAACATCACCCCAAGAGGTCATGAGTCCAATTATTACCTAGGTCTCGGTCATTAGTCCAATTACTACACCCTACAGTCTATGGTTCTCTCCTATAAGAACTAGCTTAAAAGTAACATTAGTTTCCCAAATAAAATGGCAAACAAAGGTCTAGAGGTGGCTAGGCATGAGGTCCAAATGAAAAGGAAGAAAAGAAGGGAAACAAAAGTGAGGTAGGGTGGACTATTGAGTGTACAATGGCAAATCGCCAAGTGTAGAAATGTGAACTGCCAAGTGACTCATGGCTAGCTGTACAGGCTCAGACAGTGAATCCAAGAGCTTCAGAAAGCTCTCAGCGGTTCACCTGACTAGGGCTATTTTGCGTCTTTTTCACCATCTCCTTTGGGTAAACTTGGCTGAGGGTTTCTAGCATCTACATACACTATCCAATTACAAATTAAACGCAAGAAACATAGACAATTGAGCTAAACATGGTGATTAACATAGATAGTGGAAATTCTTGAGAATCATGGAAAGTAAAGCATGCATGTATAGTAATTCGAATTAATCACTTGCCTTGGTTTCTCTAGATCCCAAACAACCTTTCTAAACTCTCAAAACAGTTGGGAACTTCCGAGAACAAACCTCCCAAATTCCAACTTAAAATACCACAAATTTGGAAAACTAAGGACAAGGAGAGAAAGTTTTGATGTTTGGAAATAGGACCTCTAGGGATGCTCTAGAGTAATCTAGAAGATGAGAATAATCCCATACCTATAGGTGGTCCAATCGGAGACAAATCAGCGAATAGAAGGGTGGTTAAACTTGGGTTTTGTTGAAAATGATGTCCATGGGACAAGGATGACAAGGGGAGGTCGATGGCCGCCTTGGTTCGGCGAATGACACTCTGGATTTTGAGTTTAGGGCAAGAAGGGGAGAGAAAAGAAGGAAGATGGAAGCTGGTACAGGTGCTGGGTTATTGGGGAAGAGGGCTCATTGCTTAAACTTAAATTTTTACGAAAACTCAAAATCCGAAAAGACAAAAAAAAAAAAAAAAAAAGTTGCTCTGAATGACCACGAGTTGAATACAAAAGTCGTTTGAAACGATGTCTTTGATCTATTGAGCTCAAGAACATAATTTTCAAATATTTCGAACCCCCAAATTTTTCTAAAATTGCTAACAGGTCCCTAAAAGCATCAAACTAAGTTCGAAGGCTTTAAAAGCTCCCAAAAGTTATTCTAACCTTCAAACTAAGACAATTATGAGTGTATTGCATCAAGGTTATGATTTTTGTCACGGTGATCATAGCAACCTTTAATTTTACCAGTTGATTCAAATAGATTTGGTTGAAATAGAATTATTTTAGAAATGAACCATATGAAATGCCCGATTCAATTAGAAAAAATAAGTTTGTCATTTTGTCAGAGTTATGCAGGCAAAAGTTGTCATAAAGTAAAAGTTGTACAATATAATCTTTCATAAAGTTAAAATAGAATAACCAAACTCGTCATTTTAAAAAAGGTCAATGGGAAATTTTGTGGAAAAAAAGATAAAAGTGTTTAATTGCTTTAAGCATTCATATCTATTTGACAATTTTAACTTATTACTACTTTTCTTAGAAGATAAAGAAAGGTTTTAAAATCGGTCGAATTAAACATCCAAATAAACTTTGCCAAATAAATCAAAGCAGAAAATTGTCTATGTCAGCTCAAATAAAGACTAAATGTAGTCTTGGCAGACAACACCTGCATTCCTTAGAATTCTCCTCGACATTCAATCGATGCAAACATACAGTGCCTATATAAAATCCAATGCAAGATTTTCGCTTCTAGCTCAAACAACCATAGTATATAATTTCAAAACCTGACTTGCTTTGAAAGGCTATAGACCTAAGCTGAGATTTTGGTGCATGCAAGTAAGCCCCAAACCTTAATCCGGCCTAAATGAGACTTGAACGTAACCAACTCAACTACAAATGGGGCTGACCCGGGTTAATTAGGATGGTTACTCAGGATTTTTTTACTTTCTCATTCGCTCCTCAAACAGAGTAAATACCAAAAAAACAGTATGGTGCCATATGGGAAACACTATCCTAGGTACATCTCTCACGAGAAACATTCTGAAGATTTATGGCTCTTGGAACTCCAATGGGACTCCATTGTGAGTAATCCAACGTCTCACGAGAACATTATGACGCCCTCTCAAATTTGATACATTTTCTGTTGAGGTCAACATCCATCCTCGCTCTCGAGCGGTCATAATTGTGGTTGAGTCCTCTCCCTCACCATAAAACTATTGTTGTGCCGTTTCTTATCACCAATTGGTTTTGGGATAAGTAGTAGCTCAATGGGGTGAGAGATTTTACAAGTGGTATCAAAGTCTTATAGGTACGCGACTGTTGTTGTGCCGGATCTTACATTTTCAATTGTTACTCATTGGTTTTGGGGGCCATATATGGAGTTAGGATGATCTATTGGGTTTGAAGTTTTGTTGACCACTAAAAAAAACATTGAGATCTTTTCCATGATTGGCATGATCCAAAGTGTGCTCCAAAAACTTATCCCCATGCGAGCCCAACCCTACATGTAATTTATATGTAATATATTTAAAGCAGATATACAGAGTTTTATACAGGAGCAGGTGTTAGGATCATCATGTACCGTAACACAGATCCAAAGTAGACCAGAATTCTATATGTGTGTAACAAAATTTAGGTTCGAGCCCTGCCCAAACCAGAACAAGCCCAACCTACCCGTTGCACATTGAAAGCTCACACTCAGAACACATATCAAGAGGCCTGGCGTTCAGATTTGGCTAATCAGCGCAACGCAACTCGGTGTGCCATTTTAAACTATGCATTCTAAAGAGATCATCCTTTGATGCCCTAGTTTTCATGTCATTATTAACCATATTATTGAAACAGTATTCTCCCCTGCCACAGTCAACTTCAAGAACCATATCAAAATGCCCCCGTGCTTAGTACGGGTTTTAGAATTCATACCAAAAATATCATTTAATTTTATGACATAAATAAAAATTTTAATTTTGATTTCATAAGCTTATATTTTCATAAAATAAAAAACGGAAGTGTTTCTCACACATAAAGAATTTATAGGCTTTCTTAAAAATCACAAAGAATTTATAGGCTTTCTTAAAAATCACACAGTTGAAAAACTAAATAAATAATAAATTTAGAAATTTACAATTTTAAGTAGAAACATGAAAACTGAAATATTGAGCTGAAAAGAGTTATAAGAAATTTAAAATATGATATTTTTCAATTAGACAGTTTGGTAATGGGTTGGTTGGGTTTAAGGTAGGTATAGAGGTTTTTGAACTTTGACCTGAGCCGAGTTCAGGAGAAGCTCAGATGTTGGTTTGTTTGACTCGCATTTCCGTTGATAAAATTATTGTCACTTGCCGTTATCTAAAATCCGTATCATGATAGCAAAAGAAGTTTAAAAAAAATAAAAAAAAATGACGAGGGATACCAAGCCTTGATGGGGACCAAGCAAAGAGAGATAGAGAGGTGTTCCTAGGCAACGACAGGGGCGGAGGGGATATATATATATATATATATATATTTGAGTATCATTAAAAAGGAAAGAATAGTAGTTTATGGGAAAAGGGAGAGGTGGGGAGTGAGTAATAAATATTAAAAGGATAGAATTAGATTAAATAATATTAAAAGAGAATTCAAAATTGGAAGAGATGGTCAAAATCAATTGGAGCTGGTTTCAAATTGAAACCAGTCCCTTTCAAATATAATAATTTGAAAAGGATATTAATTGGTTCAACATCAAATGCTCTATGATGCTTTCTAGAATAAACAACCACCTCCAGAATTTTGGGGCTCTAACCTTACCAAATATAAAAGAGAATTTTTGGAGACAATAGGAAGTAAAAGAAACTAGCTATGGCAATGGGGCAGTTTCGGTCACGGTTGAAGTAGACCCGAACCTGCCCATCCAATCCGACCCTAATAGGAGTGGGTCGGGGCAGATCCCCATTTATACGCAACCCATTGCCATCTCTAGAGGAAACCGAGTTCATGAAATTATACAGTCAATAGAGAAAGGGCGAATTTGCCCGTTTTGTCTGCCCATCTTGCATAATCCCTGGCTACCACAGATTTTCATTTGCAAGCATTCTGATTTGAAGGAAAAGGGTGTCTGCCTGTCTTGTTCTGGATCCATTCCTGGAGCAGGTGAAATATGGCCCAAATCTTGCAGTGTTTATTTGAGAAGCATTTTTGGCCGTTTAATTACAGAGCAACCATCTTACTCAAGCGTTGTCATTTTATCAGACATGGCCATTTGGCTATTCGATTTAATATTGAGGTGCCCTTCAGATAAGGCCAAAGTACTTTGGCCTAGTAATAGCAACCCAATATTCAAAATGAAAACCCAACGCAGTTTACATAGGATTCTAGTAGGCAGCATTCTCCTGCTGGTCATTTCCACAATATCACCCATCAGAATCAGATCAAGGATGAATGAAGCCTCGGATTTGACCATGAGAGTATACAAGTGGGCCCCAAGTTAGTGATCGTACAGCTGTGTGGCTCCCACGTGGCCAACTGGGACCATGGATGGCGTGTGGTGATCCACATGCAAAAGAAATACGGAACCGTCATGCAGCACTTGCGTGAAAGGAGGAGATGAGGAATGATTACGAGTTTTCACATCAGAAACAGAAGCAGAGTCTGAAATGGAGGCTGGAGTAACTACTTGGCTTGAATGCTGCAGAGGCCCAAGTCAGATTTTTCTTGTGCAGAGCTCCTGCTCCTACATATGCCTACAGATTTGGTTGTCCCACCAGGAGATTGTGTCCCTTCTCTATATATCTGATCCGTGTTAGGTTCATTGTGAGCCTGCATGTAGTGCAGTCTCGAGTGGTTGGAAGAGAAATAGCAGCTCTGTCTTCCTCGTTCAGGTATTTTTCCCAGCTTAGATTCAATTTAATTGAAGCCTTGTCATCAGATATTTTATCTATCTTCAGATTTAGAGAATGTGTTCATCTTGCTTAACCTGATGTACCTATTGACATAGTCATTGAGTTCTGCTCACATCACATGACATCTAAAATGTATTTAACCAAGGCTTTGTATCTTATCCTCTTTCGTTGAGAGAGACGGTGATGGCGCGCGGTATCGAACTATGTGGGTAGTTTCGTACAGATCCTTGCAGATTTTCTATTACAATAAAGGTGAGATGAAACTGAAGTCTGAACACATAACAACTGGATCTCTTTCAATAGATCAGTTCATATAGCTTTTTTATTTTTTTAATCCCATTTGTATAAGATCCTTGCATCCATTGAAGCTTCCTTTCATCAGTTTGATTGGAATGGTAGGATGATTGACAACCTAAGAGCTGAAAGTGGTGGAACTATAAATGGCATATATAGGAAAGACATGGTGGAAAACTCATGCAAAAACAACAAGAAGTTACTAGCACGTTCATGGCTCACCAGGTGTTGCTGGAGCTCCCGTTGGTCCTCCAAGGAGGAGGTCCGACTTCGACAGAAGGAGAAGAGAAAGAGCCAATGTGTCACATCGGAATGGGAAAAAACATGAAAAATTAAAACCAAATTCAAATTCCTGTATTTAATACAACACAAGCTTCCAAAAGTGGACCATATTAAAATTTCAATTCGTGGTGAGTCAAAATAAATTTCATTAAATGCAGTGGAAGCTTTATTCAATTGGTATCAAATGTTCATAAATGAGATCCAACACAAGTTCAGATAAAACAATAATAGTTAAAGTAGCAGAATAAAATAAATAATTTTTAAAAGAGGTCTCGAACTAAAAGAAAGTTTATTTAAATAATTCTAAGATGACGCTCTGCTCTTGTGCTGGCTCAGACAGCTCCAAAGCATCTTCGGCATTCCACTCGGGTTCATCAGTTGGCTCAAACTTTTGAAACGCTTGACTCTCATCTATCTTTTCGGTAAAGTAGGGCTCGGTACCTATGCACCAAATATTACAAAATAAATAGCAAGTACATAATCATAATTTGAAATTAAAAACGACAACGAGAAGGATATAGACAAGTGTGATCATATAGAAGTAATGATAATGATAATGATAAGGAAGAACGTATAATATAATTCAAATAAAGCAAAATGAGAAATATGATTCACACAAAGACAAGTGTCCCCGTTTTGGGTGTCAGCTTTAAATAAATCGAGAAAGTTCGTCCATAATGTCGGTGGTCATAAACCGATCAAATAAAAAAAATCAGGATAACCTGTTCACATTCATAGCGGATTATAAGTGATCTGGTCATATAGGTAATCAACCGTCCATATATCGATCTGCAGTCGTCTATAAATGACCCACATAAACATAAATATATAAGCATAATAGACCCGAATAATAAGGCTCCGACACAAGAGTCCTAAGTCATAGTAAAGTGCTGGTCATTCCACATTCCATATCATAATCAAATCGTCACACAAAATTTGTCAAGCTACTTTATAGTCCACAACATACAATAGGGTATACATCTAAAGGAATACACATCTTAAACCAATATATATATGCATGCGAATGTTAAGATATAGATACGAATCGATCCTAAGGTCAAACATAAGGTCTCGTATCCAACAACCACATGAATCTCTAATAGATAAAAGATCACTAAACCCCACGTTAGTAAGATACCGTGTGCCCATATGGTATTTACTCAGGTCCCATAATCCAAATATAAAGTACAAAAAATATAATTTTAACACATTAAAAATAAAAGATATCATTCAAAATTAATTTGTAAATAATGATTATGAATAATAACCTTAGTCTATAATTTTAGAAAACCTGAGGACCCTATCCAAAACATTCTTCAAAACCTGAGGACCCTATCCAAAACATTCTTCAAAATAAGTCAGGGTTTAATTTGAGTTTATAAAACCACTGGGGCCTTTTTCTTAATTTCCATAAACTAAAAGGACAAGGTACACAATTTAACATAACTTCAAAGTCAAATATGTAACATGGGTGATGGCTACATTTTCCCATGTACTCCTAGACAACCGAATTCCTCTCTCCATTCATCCCATCAAGTCTGTACTAATGTCACATGGGAGTGGCATGGGTTGACATCATCGTCATCTCCATTCTCTTCTTATAACAGATCCAGTTTTGTAATGGGCTCATCGTCAATAGCATCTGTGCATCTGTGCACTTCGGTTAGTGGCCCACCGATCAAAACCCCATGAGCAGCCCCCATCTACATGGTTGCCCAAGGCTATACGGTCGGATACGCGAACTAGATTTTGATCACATCACCCAGTGGACCCCATCACTGCCCAATATCCAAAATAAAACCCCTTTGATGATTGACGCCCCAAATTGTGTAAACCTTTAGATGAGAGGCCAGATGGGACTCAATCCCTACGGGTCCCCCACCATCCACTACAACAAAAATCATTTTTCGCGGAAAATATTTTGTGACGTTTTGAAATTTTGTCACTAAATGTTCTTTTTCGCGACGAAAAATTCATTTCGTCTCCTAAATCGAAAACACAAATTATTTAGTGACGATAATTTTCAATTGTCGCTAAATATTGTTGTGAAAAGTTTGGCGCCAAAAAATGGAGTTGGCGCCATGAAGAGGTAAAGTTTTTCCGACGGAACAAATTATTTGGCGACGAGTTATTCTCGTCGGTAAATCAATTGAACCATATTTTATTAAAGAAGTTTCACGAAAAAAATGTCTTCGCAGAATCCCTTAAAAATAATCCACGACGAAATTATTTCGTTGCGGAATGCATAAAATTTGGGGCGCGCAATCTGCAATGGCGGTTCATTTTCGAGAACTATTGGGCGACGAAATGAAATAACTTAACACCCTCGCATGCAAAACTCGTCCATCTCTCTCACACCTGAACCAAGGCGCAACACCATCACCTCCTCTCCCTCTCGATCTCCGCCCTCTCTCTCTCCATATCGCAACCCCTTGCGCAGACCCATCTCAATGGCAACCCCCCTCTCCAGTCTCTCTGCTCTTCATCACTCTCACGCCTGCAGACCGTCGCCCCTTCTTCCTCCACGCGCAGACCTTACCACCACCGCCAGCAGCGTAGAGCTCATCATCTCTCCCTTTTCTCCCTCCACTCGAAGAACTCATCCCATTCACAGGTAAGAGCCTCTCTCCCTCCTCTCTGCATCACCATCGCATCCCTCAGCACCTCCTCTGCACGCTAGCGCACCCTCTACTCTCATAGAGATCTCCAAGAAGGATATCTTTTTTTTTTTTTTTTTTTTCTGGGTTTTTCTTTTTGTTGTTTTTGTGGGTTTTTGGATCTCGGTTTTTTTGTTTTTGTTTTGGGATGAGAGATTGGATTTGGGGGGATGCTTGTGTGGGTAGGTTCTACTATTTGTGGGGTTTTGAGGAAAAGGAGTTTTTGTGTATTGGGGATTTGATTTTATTAGAAGATCTGAGTTGGGGTGGTGTTGTTATTTTTTTATTTATTTAACTTGGTGGGTTTCTGGAAGTGGAGGAATTTGTATAGTATTGCAAATCAAATCTAAAAGTTGGGGATTTTTGAGCATGCAATATCTTCTTCTATTCCAGTTATTACTGTTATTTTGATTGGATCTTTTGATCTCTATGATTTTATTTCAATTTTTTGGAGGTTGACTTGAATTTGTTTCGTTTATGATTTTAGTCGGGTCTATGTTGTTTTGTTTTCATGTTTCCTTGACATATCTAGCTCTAGTAATCATATAATGACTTCCATTCAGCTGCATTCTTTTGGATTTCGGATGGTCAGTTGACATGATGTATATGTGATAAGTGTTAAAATGCTTATATCCACTGGAAGAAAAATTATACTAGTGTTGGATACTTGGATCTGCCTGTTCTGTATCCTAGCTTGTTGAGCTTGCACTGACACTAATGATTTACATTCAGCCTCTGGTATTTCTCTTAACCACGTTGCTATTTTGGATTGCTTGATTTTTTTTTGTCCCCTTCACAAAAAATTCCCACCCCCAAAAGTCTTCTTGTGGTTAGAATCCAAGATTTAGTTCTTATCTGCTAAGATTCTCTTATTCTATCCCCAACCCACATCCTCTTTTTTCTCTCTGCCTTTTGCTGGTTGATATTTCATTTGCCATCACTAAAATCACTTTCTGATGCTTTGGGCTAGACTTTTTCAGAAAAACTTGAAAACTCATTTGAAAGAGTGTGCACTCATTTGAAAACTCATTTTGGTAAGACTTCCATCACCAATAGGTGGTAATTTTGCTTATGAAAGATTCACTTTGTATTCATTTATTAAATTTTTAAATCTTTTACTGTTTGTGATTTGGATTTTGGAGTGCATCATGATGTGCCTTTAATTCTTTGTTGTTCTACTAGGTAGATTGACATGATCCATGGTTTTTCCCTACCAAATATATACTGCATTCTGCTTCTGATATATAGTTGTTCATGTGGTTGGGTAGGAATAAATGTTGTTGGAGATTAATCTATAGAATTTGGCATTTCAAGGGGCACTTTGTTGATGGATTGTGGTAACAGTTGCAAATTGCCAACCTACAAGTGTCAAAACATTCTTGTTTTGTCACATATGAGTTATATTTGTGTTTTTTTTTTTTTTTACCGATGTGCTGTCCATCACTTTTCCTTGAGATCTTTTCTTGATAGATTCAATGTTGCTCTCCTCAAAGGCTTTCCTTGGGAGGGGATATTGATGAAATTGATGTAATTGCAAGCCTTCACTCTTGGAGAGAGTTTGAAATTATGTTGACAAACATAATAGAAAACACCTCCGTAAGGAACTGAAGAATGTAGTTTGTGAATCATGCAAAGGAGTTTGGTTCACCATTCATTCTCTCTATGATAATATGTTAGTTTCCTGTCTTTAATCTCATTTTGTATCTCATGTTGATCCTCTAGTATCTTGTAACTCATTTGTGCAATCTATGTATATCTTTAATGAAATCGTACATAAGGATTGAGAGTTCTACCTTGTTATAAATCTCTCTGTTCACAAATGAGACGAGGAACTATCTTTGTAATGAGAAGTGAAGAGTCGAAAGTATTGAAACTACATGAAGTTGAAGATCTGAATGATGTAATAAAATGAGAAGGTAAATTGTGTGCTAGCATTAAATGTTGCCATGTTCTTCTTGTTAAGGTTGTGACAAATTGTTAATGATGGAGATTAACATATGCATAATAATTGACATAATCATGAATTGTGAGGTACATGCATAAATTGACATAATCATTAATTGTGATGTTGTAGGTCACTAAATATGGACAAGACTTGGATGAATTGTTGGAATAACTTCGACCGGAGTATACAAATGGGGTGAGGTTGTTTATTAAATTTGCCAGTGAACATATGGGTGAGCAAAGTAAGATTTGGTGTTCGTGTTTGAGATGCATGAATGTAGAATTGCATACGTATCCCACCGTCCAAGAACATTTGTTGCTTAATAGAATCATGACTTCTTACACGGCATGGATACTGCATGGGGAGCCAATACCTATGAATGTAGAGGGTGTACATAACGATGATTTCGATGATGAGGGGGGAAGTGTTTAGGGTGAAATCTCTGACATAGAAGACAACCCTCATGATGAGTTGCCCGAACTTCTGGAAGACATGTATGGGGGGGTTTTATGGACGATGATTTGGGGGATTTGGATACAAATTCATTCACGCTTGTAAGAATGATTGCGTGTTTTTCATGAAAGAAAATGAGAATCTTGAAAATTGTCCAGAATGTGGGGAATTTCGATATAAGCGCAATGATCGCAAGGATAAAAGAAATTTCTATTAAGGTGTTGCGACACCTCCCTCTAATCCCAAGGTTATAGAGATTATTTATGTCAAGGAAGACAACTAAAGATATGCGGTGGCACAAGGAGAAGCGTGTGGATGATGGGGAATTCTTGACGCACCCCGCCGACCATAGGGAGTGGAAGGATTCCGATCAGTAGTATCCTGCATTTGCCCAGGAATCTCGCAATGTTAGGCTAGGGCTGGCTATTGATGGGTTCAACCCCTTCGGTAATATGAGTAACTCCTATGGTTTGTGGCCTGTGATACTCATGCCTCATAACCTGCTACCCTGGAAGTGTATGAAAGAACCATTTTTTATATAGTCTTTGTTTATTCCTGGACTGTAAGCATTGGGAAAAGAGATCAATGTGTACATGAAACCATTAATAGATGAGTTAAAAGAGCTTTGGGAAGACGGTGTATTCACTTAAGATGCATCCAAATGAGAGACTTTCCAAATGCATGCGGCTCTTATGTGGACCATAAACGACTTTCCAGTATATGGTAACATGTCGGGATGGAGTACTAAAGGTTATATGGCGTGCCCCACTTGTAACAAGGATCCATTATCATTAACGTTGAAAGATACGATAGGGTACACGGGCCCTCGCCGTTACTTACCTGAGAACCACACATGGTGAAGGAGTAAGCTCTTTAACGGCAAGTCAGATAACCGAACGATTCCGGTTGAATTGTCGGGGGAACATATATTAGAGCAATTGGATTGCTTGATGAATGTCAAGTTCGGGAAGCATCCACTGAACAGGAAAAGAAAGCGCTTGCCGGAGGAACTGAACTGGCCAAAGAAAAGCATTTTATTTGAGCTACCTTACTGGAAGAAACTGAAACTCCGACACAACCTTGATGTCATGCACGTGAAGAAGAATATATGTGGCGAACACTGTTGGAATAGCGATGGGCATAGATGGGAAAAATAAGGACACAGAAAAAGCTTGTATGGACTTGGAGGGTATGAAAATTAGGAAAGAATTACACCTACGCAAGCGTGCTGATGGGCCCTTTGAAAAGCCCCCCGCGATCTACACATTATCCCTAAAGGAAAAACAAGATTTTTGTGTGTCACGTCCCCAAAATTACAACCAGGGATAACATGAAAAATAAGAATAAATATTCAATTTCCTGTGTTTATTACAACACAAGCTTCCAAAAATGGACCCACATAGCAAATCGTGGTGAGTCAAAATAAATTTCATTAAATGCAATGGAAGCTTTATTCAATTGGTATTCAAGATTCATAGTTAAGATCCAACACAATCATCAGATGAAGAAGTAATAGTTAAAGTTGCAGAATAAATCAAACAATTACTAAGGAAAAGTTTATCATTAAAGAAAGTTCATCTAAAGAAGTTCTAAGATGACGTTCTCTCTCATGTAGGCTCAGATGGCTCCGTAGCCATCTCCGGCTTTCCACTCAGGTTTGTCACTCAAGTTCGTCAATTGGTTCAAACGCTTGAAACATTTAACCATCCTCCGTCTCCATAGTAAGGTAGGGGTCAGTACCTATGCACCAATAAATAAAATAAACATCAAGTACGAAAGCATAATTCATAAATAAAATACAAGATCAATGTGACTAATGACAGGTAATGATTATAAGAGATTAACACCACATAATGAAGAAAAGAACGTATAACCTAAATCCAATCTACGCAAATAGAGTAATACAATAATCACATAAAAGCACAGCTACTGTTTTGGGTGGTCGGCCCTAACTATAAAGCGGGAAAACCCGTTTGAAGGTCGGCGGTCATAAACCAGTTCGTAATCGAAATCGTAGGCCGGATAAACCGGTTCGAAGTGTGGATATTACAGTGTCCGTACACATTGGTGATCAGCCGCCCAAATACAACTGCAGTCGTTCGAATATGACCCAATCAATAAATATATATATATATATATATACATATGATAGTATAATAGACCTAATGATTTGTAAAGCTTTGACACAGGAAGCTTTGACACAGGAACCTAAGTCAAAGTGAAGGGCCGACTGCACAACAATCCATAATCGAATACCAATCACATCATTCAATTAAATCTCTATAAAATCTCAATCGATTGCCATGCCACATCACGGTCCATATCCAATCAATCATAGGGTGTGTAACTAATAGACCAATATCATGTATGCAAACCCGAAGGTCAAGGAATAATCACAAGCCCTTCCTAAGGTCAAACATAAGGTCTCGTACCCAACAACCACATGAATCTCTAATGGATAAAATATCAACACATCCCCTCTTAATTAATGGTGCATAGGCCCAATTAAGGGTTTTCCAATAGAGATGAGTTGAGCCCGAATCCATTTGGACTTCCCCCGAAGTCATACGAGGTACTAAACCCCATGTTTGTGATATACTGTGTGCCCGGACGGTATTTACTTGGTCCAATGATCCAATTAATAAAGTACAAAAATATAATTTTAACATATTAAAACCAAAGATATCATTAAATATTGATTTTGAAAATAATATTGATAAATAACAATCTTAGTTTATGATTTTAGAAAAAACCGAGGATTCCACCTATAACGTTTTCTAAATTCAATTCCTTATAAAAAAAAGCCAAGGGGTCTAATTTAGTTTTTATAAAACAACCAGAGTCTTTTTCCTAATTTCTAAAACTAATGGGGCTTTTTCCTAATTTCTAATACTAATGGGGCCAGGTGTTAAAAATCACATGCTATGTTCTGTGAGGTCTTCTCCCCTTTCCCACATCACACTCGGTCAAACCACAACCAGAACCCATTCTTAAAAACAATGAGCTTTGTTCTAATTTTTAGAAACTCAAGAGGGGTAAAGTGATAATATAGTATCCTACCTAATTATAGGTTTTGTTTCAGTAGAACTATCCTCTCTTTATTCTCGTTTCCAAATTCCAATACATGTATGGGTCACTCACATAACCTCGTCCCATAACAAGTGTTTCACGCCTGTGCATCAGGCTCCTCTGGGCAATGGGCCCTACCGATCAAACTCCAAGGTCATCCCCACCAGGATGGACACGCCCAGGTCAACACCCATACACACTTCTTTTTAACTTACAAAAACTCATGGGCAAGGACAAGGTCACACTCAAACTTATAATATTTTATAGCCAAGAGGTCTCTCTCTCCTAATGCATATCCAGGAGAAAACCGCCCCCCCCACAGGACAACCCAGAACCCAGAACATAGACATCATGTCTAGTATGGGTCATGTGGATAATGGGCCCCACTGATCAAGAACCCAAGATGTGTGTACTCTCTAGGTCTCCCAGGCATGTGCGGCCCTTTGATCGGTCCAGACCTGTGATCGGATCAAACAATGTGTCCCACCCTACTAATTAAATAAAAGAAAATAACTTCACATTGACTCACGGCCCAATTGAAACCAACAGATGGTGGCCATCTATATGCAATGTCTCGTCACAAAAAGAGAAAATCAAACATAGAGGGCATATAAGGGATTTCTACATGCATTCACACACGAATCAAAGAGGAACACAAGCATTAAATTTACAAATTATGATTAGGTACTTGCGTGAGGTCCACGGTTGAGGGAGACGGTCTAGAATTCCTATTGCCAAAGCCCAATGTGCTATCCTAGAGAAAAGTTGGAAGAGAGAGAGTTGTGTGTGAAAATAAAAGAGTGTGGCGGTGGTGTATAAATAGGGAATGTGAATAAGAATTGTAATCTAACTTAAATTCTAAAAAGAATAAAGTTTGGGTTCTAAAAAAAAATAGGAGTTTGGATTAGAGAAGGATTATACCCACTAAACTGGGCCCGGGTTAACTATGGGGCAAGATACCTATCCAACAAGCCTAACTCACCAACCATAAGTCTAGCGTGGTCCCCACTTAGACTAATCGCATATTTAATTAAAATACAATCAATTATATAATAATAATAAATAATATATATAATAACCAAAACGTCATAATGTGATTTCTTGAAATCGGTCAGGTTTCCTGATGGTTATGCAGCAAACATTTCGAGCTGTGTAAACACCAAGGATGGTAAGGTATCAGTTTGAAAAGTCATGAATGCCATGTAATTTTACAGAGACTTCTGCCGATAGGAGTACGTGGGCATCTTCCTAAGGATATCTGTACCACATTGTTTGAGCTAGGTAATTTCTTCGAGCAGCTGTGCTTGAAGAGATTAAGATTGAAGGACTTGGAGGCATTACATGACCGAATAGTTTTAAGACTATGCAAGATGGAAACGATTTTTCCACCAGCATTCTTCGATGTTAAGGTCCATCTAGCCATTCACTTGCCTCGTGAGGCCGTGCTCGTCGGGCCTATGCAATATCGATGGATGTACCCTATTGAAAGGTATTAATGACTAATTTTCATTTTAATTAAAAGTTTAACTCTACTGCATTTTCATGCTAATAAAAAATAAAATTCTTCTTTTTTTAAGGCAACTAGGAACTTTAAAACGGTTTGGTCACAATCAAGCTCGACTTGAAAATTCGATTGTTGAGGCTTACATTGTCAAGGAATACCTTACTTTCTGTTCAATGTATCTACAAGGAGTAGAAACTGTATTCAATTGGGATGAACAAAATGATGATGGTGGTGAAGGTGGGCCAGGGTTGGGTGTATTCTCACAAAATGTTCGTCCTTTCGGTCAATTAAGAAATGTACTTGAGGTGTCGCAGGAGGAATGTGAAATGGCTCGGTGGTTTATACTGCATAATAGCCCGAAGGTGGCACCTTATCTGGAGTATGTGATCATATATTACTTATGAGCATTACTTGTAATAGTGTGTGTTGATGCTTATAATTTATTAATTATGTGAATGACATGTTTTCTAATTAGCGAGCACAAGAACCTATTAATGATGCAAAGAAGTTGTGATATTGACCAGCGACAACAACGAGAATTTCCGAAGTGGTTTGAAAAACGGGTAAGATATACATAGTTGTAAATGCAAACACAAACACCCCAACATTCCCTCTTTCTTGGTAATAAGTTGGTGATGATCTTTAACAATATTTACCTCATGTATACACAACTTAAACATAATTCATTCGTTATGTTGTGATTCTCTCTATATATTTTGGTCATGTAGATGAATGAATTGTGAAGTCAACAATTAGCAGAAGCTACAGATGAACTTTGGTCATTAACAAATGCTCCAAATCTGTTAATGATGTTCTACTCAGGTTGCATGTGTAATGGGGTCCGATTTCACACTAAAGATCGTGACAACCGACGTAAAAGTTAGAGCAGTGGGCTGGTGGTAAACGGGGATCATGACGGGAAAGTTATTGACTTCTACAGCTACTTGTGTAACGTCTAGGAAATGACTTACATTTTTGGGTATCGAGTTGTCTTGTTCCGTTGTGAGTGGTTTAACCTTGGTAATGGGCGAACCGTACAAACCGATGCACATTTTACATCAATCGATGTAAGAGGTCGATGGTATCAGAACGACCCCTTTGTCCTACGTAGTCAAGTGCACCAAGTCTTTTATGTGAATGACCCCAAATTAGGCCCACATTGGCAAATCGTCCAACGGATTCAACATCGAGGAATATGGGATATACTAGAGTTGGATGATGTATAATCCAATGATGAAGGACCATCTATTCAAGATGATGCTTTCCAGTAGGAAAATACAACTGATGTGGCCCCATCGTCGATGAAGATGCAGATAGGATGGATCAACCACAATATGATGGGTCTGATATTGATCCAGAGATTGTTACAAGTGGAATACTCTCTGAGGAAAATAGTCGAGAAGATATGGTGGTTGATGATGACGAAGATGAGTCATTGGAGGAGTATTGTGATGAAGTGAAAAAGGGTTTACATAGTATAGATGACTCTAATGCAGATTCTGATTTGTAGTTAATGTTTATTTGTATAAAATCATTACTCTATAATCATAGCTAAGATCATTCTTATTTTGTTCTACCTTCTTTTCTATTTACATGGATATTGGTAATATTACATAACAATTCATTGTATAATGAATTACTCCTATATAATGGTAAGGTAACTAAATTGTTATGTTTTTATATACTTTTTTTTAAGCAGGTCACATACATGGCACCTTCTTCTCGACTTCGCCCTCGATCTACACCGGCATCCGCATGCGGCTCTACTGACACCGCTCTGCCACCAGCTAATGTGATTTCATCACCATGCATACCAACTCTTAGTTCTCATACGGACTGCAGCAGTGTTGGTAAGATATCAAATCTAATCATGTAAGCTTCATGTTTTAGTGCATTATTGTTTGTACTCACCAGGTTTTATGTGAAAATTGTAGGTTCTACATCCCGACGGGTGCGGGGCCCAACTAAAGGTTTTCGCTCGGAGCGTGCAAGGGCCAAGACCGGGGGCAAGCTACTGGTTCAGTTCAAGGATAATGTGCCAATAGGGATAAATGCCTCATATTTTGTGAGTGAGATTGGGTTGCAAGTTAGGAACTTCGCCCCAGTTAGGGGCGTGCGGAGATGGAAAGAGGTTCCAGCTAATGTTAGACAAGTCATCAAGGCTCGCGTATTTGTAAGTCTAAACTTGACAACTGTTTGATGTATAACGGGTCCTCAAATAACCATATTAATTTGAATTTCAGACAAAGTATGAGGTCGTGGATTACGACACTAGTGATGATGTGCGGGTAGCTGTGGATCGTAAGTTTCAAGCTAGGTACAGGGATTGGCGCAGCTGGATGCACACTCATGACAAGAATTGCTTGAAGAAGGAGATCGATTCCAAGACCGTACCCTTTTTAGGTGTTGACAAGGATGATTGGGTGTGGGTGATAGAAAATGTGTACGAGGATGAGAAATTCCATGTAATAGGCTATGTTTTTCAGCTTTGTTTTCAATCCTTACTTCTGATATGTTGTGTTTCTATTTAGTCAACACGTATAATAACTAAAACTTTCCAGCTCACTTGTTATTCCTTGTGTATAGGAACGCTCAAGGAAGAATACTGAAAGTCGTAAGAGACTGCCTTATAATCATTGCATGGGTTCCAAGTCTTTCAAAGCTGCAATGCATGCCTTGGTGAAGTGTCTTAACTTATAGTTTATTAAATTTGTGGCAAGGTTATTCTGAATTTGTTATCACCTATCATGAAATCTTAATTATGTACTAACATTGAAATTTATGCAAGTAGGCGGACCCCGAGACAAGGGAGGAGCCCCACATTGTTGAGTTTTATAGGGAGTCGCACTACAATAAGAAGAAAGACAAATGGATGGATGAAAAATGTCAGGAAATACATGTAAGTACAATGATATGTCCTTAATATTGCATAATTCGTGATGCTTTTAATAAAATGTCAATTTTTATATAGGAAAGGAAGTTCCACATAAATACACATGGGATTGAAAGGGTTTCAATGAATTAAAGCGGAGAGAACACAAGAGGGTAACATGTGTGCTTGTAACATGCACCTTCTTAGTGTCCTTTGATTGCTGAATTAAGAAACTAAAAGCATGTAAGAGCAGTTTGAAATATTTTGATTTGTACCAAACCAAACTTATACTGATGTGGTTCAATAAAGTAGCTATCTATGCTAGATGCTACCCAATAGGCCCTGCACCATCCATACATAATTTAATGATTTGTAACATGTATGCTTCTTAGTGTCCTTTGATTGCTTAAGGATAAAGCTTATAATAATAAAAGAAATTTCAACAAGAAATCAAGCCTGTTATTTTATATCAATGTATGTATCAATTACCAGTTTATATTTTTTTTTTTAAGTTGATGAAACTCTTTTGGGAGGTGAGTGAAAGAAAAGACAAAAACATGGGTGCAAGATAATTTTATGCTCTCTTGCTTTTGACTTCGAGTATAAGGAAATATCTTATGTTCTATTAATCAGGTACAAGGAAAGAGGTACTTAGACTAGAATCAAATTAATAGGTGTTTACTATCTTCCACTTTCATGTGTTATTATTTTATTGGCTACACTCAAAGGCAGTTTGGTTTCATTTGTCACCTCTAAAATCATGACTTTAAAGCTCACCATTAAAACCTCACCCCCAGTGCCTTGTTTCTCTTGTTTCATCTTCACAGTAAAAAAAAAAAAAAAAAAAGTACCACTTCCCACAGTATACAATCACCACAACTGTTCAATTTATAATGATCTATGTCTCGTACCTAATTTTCCTTATTCAATCATAGTTATTACAACCTTTTGGTTTATAATGATGAATGACTCATATTCTATCGTGGCTGGTATCAATACTAATTATTTTTTATTTGCTTTTCTCTGCTCTATCAATATTTTTTATTTAGTTTTGTCTACTCTGTCAATGCCTTTTGTTAACATGTAAATAGAGTGGCATCTGTTTTTATTTGTTTTATTGTTTAGATGGTTTGAGTGGTTGCAACTGGTGTAAGATTGTAATATCTTTTTCTTAAATGAAAAATGAAGTATAAAATCAGAACCTTCATCTCATTATTTTCAATTAGAGAGCAGGTAACCTGTTTCATTCTTGATTCTCAACGATGGTGTTAGATTTTACATGTGTGGAGGAAATGAGAATCTTGCTTTTTTTTTTTCTTTTTCTTTTTTTTTTTTTTTTTCAAGTAATAAAATTCGTCATCCATATGTTATTATCTTAGCAAATCCTTGATCATAATATTTTTATTTTCCTGTTGAGCCCAAGTTATGCAATCAGTTAGATTTTTTGTATGGCTTGCATTTCATTATGGTCATTTTCAATTATGAAAGGTTTTGGATAAAACTATAGGAAAGTTGCCATCTTCTATGTTTATCTTTCTAACTACAGCGCAGAGTGTAGATTTTGTTCTGTTGTTCTTTCTGCAATATGATTTAACTTATTTCAAATGGCAGGAAAAACTTGTAGCAGAGCGGGAGAAGTGTATGCAGGAGGGTGCGATCCAATTGACTCAGGAGCAAATATCAATCAATGTCCTTGGTGGTCGGTCCGGATACTTGAGAGGGTTTGGAAACGGGCCGAAGCCCACGTTTACAACTAGGAGCACCGGGACAGACTCAAAAGATGGTGAATGTGGGGCATTGCGGGCTACGGTGGAGAGATTGCAAAATGAAAATGCAGCTCGATCTCAAGAGATGGAGAGATTGCAAAATGAAAATGTAGCTCGATCTCAAGAGATGGAGCAGATGAAGAATAATCAAGTAGCCATGCAGCGACAAATGGAGGAGATGATGCGGTTGGTGGCGAGAGTGACGGATCAGACATGATGACACATGGAAGAGTGCTTACTTCTTGGTCAGTATTCCTAGTTTCTTCTCTGATTGAATTAAAGTGCATCCACTAAGTTTAAACCATTTATCTAAAGTTGGGTTAGTTAAAGCATCAACCTGGTGATGTATACTTAGTTTGGATTCAATGAGTTCTGTGCTTGTTTGTTTTTGTGGTTGTTTTCAATCAAAACTGTCGATTAGAGCGTCATTGTATGATTTTGAAGTGATCTATTTTACTCTTACTTGTATCAAAAAAAGTTTTTTTTTTCTTTTCTTTTCTTTTTTGAATCTGATCTGATGTGTTCTCTAGTATCTGATTTAATGGAGCTTAGTTGCGAGCAATTTGAGAGGTTTTTATTTTTTGGTGTGTGAGTTGTAGACTGAAGGTTGTGTTAATGGATGTGATTGATATCCCAAGGTTCAATTGGATTCGATTCTGATTGGTTATGCATCTTGCACTGTACATTTTCTTCTGTTCTATGTGTTTGTACTTGGACTTTAGGGTTTTGTTGTGTTGCAGTGGTGTTATCATGTGATGTTGAAGTGATTTTGTGTTCCTGATTGTTTTGTCTTTATTAATTTGATTCTGATTTGATTAGTGAAACTTAGTTGCTAGTGATTTGAGGGCGTTTGTGTGAGTTGCAGACTGAAGGTTTGTATTTATGGATGTGATTGATTTGATTACATTCAATTGGACTGGATTTGAACTCAATTACAACAGATCTGTCCACTGTTGCTATTTTGGTTGCAATTTTCTTGAAGAATGGGCATTGATACTGGTTGAATTTTTCAAAAAAACTGACCATTTCTTGCCATGTCGAAAGAGACATTTTATGGGCGTGTGTTTCTAATTTAAATGCGGTTTTCTTGAAGAACAGGCATTGGCACTCATTGAATTTCTTCAAAAAGCTGAACATTTCTTGCTAGGTCGAAAGAGACATTTTATAGATGTGTTTTCTAGCTATTGGCAATTGTTTTCTTGCCAGGTCGAACGAGAACCACTTTCCGGAGTCATAGATTCTGATGCAAAAAAGGAAACTGTCCATTTCTTATTCTTTATATGCTTGATGTTTACACCAAGTCAAAACACAAACTTATTAAATGCAGTTTGTATTTCTTGCTGGAAACAGTGCAGAAAACTAATTTCAAACAAGACACAACATGGCCGAACTATGTATGAAACTGTGTGATAATTTTGTGGGCTATTTGAACTAGTTGTAAAAATGATTTTCTGCACTTAAACAGAGAAGATTCAGATATGAAACTTAACTGAATAAGCAACATTTAAAACTGATATCTGAGTTTATGTGCATTAGTGCTAGGTTGCATACATAATTAAAAAAATTCCTGCACTAGTTTTTGGATGGGAGGAAACCCAATAGATTTACATTCAGTTTGGTATTAAGCATCAGAGATGGTGAACATAGATTGGGTGAGGTAGGTTCACTAACCATTAGAGAAGCTATAGGTGCTTTAATGTGATAGAAATGCCACAGCTGAAAGTTTTGATGTGATAGAAATGCCACAGCTGAAAGCTAAACGCCATAGCTTGCCAATTCTGTTGCTCCCCTGTACAGCAGTCAGGAGTGATATGATGTGTTCAATTTTTCCTCAGTGCAGGCTGAGTATTTCAGTTGCTTGTTTCTCCTTTTCTTGGTTGTGCAGTGCGGTGTTGTGTAGAGTGGTTTGGTAGTGTTGTTAGTTCAGAGTTGCAGAGTTATAGTGGAGTATTGAGCAGCTTTGGTTATGTTCTGCTGCTGTGCTTAGGCCTGCCCGGTTGCAGTGCAGGGTTGGGTTTGGCTTTGCAGAGTCTTGTTAATGCAGGGAGGGAGGTGCTTAGAAGTTGATGCTCCCCCATAGCGTTTTTTTTTTTTTTTTTGCTTTGCTTTAAGGTGAAAATTGTATTAGAAAAGAAGTAGAGAAGAGGAAACATGGAAATGCGTTCTTACCTTGATAACTTGAATGCACTCCTTAAAACCTTCCCAATATGGAAACATACATATCCTTGAACTCCTTAATACCCTTTCCTTTTTTCTTGCTGTCCTCTTACTTCTTCCTCATTTCCTCTGTCTTTGAAATTTCTCCTTGCTATTGTTCAGATTTCATTTACTATTTGGGTCTCACTCATCTGTGTGAATACTATCTACAGATCGCAGCTTTCTTCTCTTGAAGCATGAAGGAATCGATGAGTCTGTTTCTTTTTTTTTTGTGGGTGTCCTCTGTTGCTGCTGTTACTGAAGGTGGATTCTCTGCTGTTCATAAGCCTCATTTTCTTAGTGGATTTGGTTTTTTGGATTCTAAGTTACTGAACCCTTCTTGCATTTTCGCTTGCATTAAGAGATTGAGTGGTTTTAGTTACCTTTTCTTCTGTGTAAAATGGGTTGGTAGAGAGGCCATCATTTTCTTTTAGATTTTTGTTATTAGATCAGACTAAGCTGTCTTGAGGCTTTTTTTTTTTTCTATGTTGTGTTGTCTGGTGTTTGGATTTCTGGGTTCTTCTTACTTTGTGGGCATTGCATCAATATAACTTCCATTTCACCATGGACATCACATACTCATATTAACTATTAGGATAGCGATTCGGGTTTGTGATCTTGAATCAACTTGTTTTGCTTCAAGTTCACTTTTATTTTTTAATTTTCCCTGGCTTTTATTTTGTCTCACTTTGCTTTTGATTCCCTTGTTTAGTTCCTAACATTTTTTTTTGTACCACAGGTTGGGACTGAAGATTAATGTAATAGAAGCCAATTGCTTGAACATTTTTTTGTTTTTCATAAGAATATTGTACTTACACTATTTTGGATGATACATTTTTACTTGAATTAGTAATGATGATATGGCTAAACTTGTGGGTTGGATTTAATAGTTATATGTTTGCTAATATGTTGAAGGAGCATGTTTTGTACATTTTTGATTAGTTAAATGAACAGACTTTATTGTACATTTTATTTGAGTTGAATGAGCATGTTTTATTGTATATTTTGTTTAAGTTGAATGAGCATGTTTTATTGTTTATTTTATTTTTGTCGAATGAGAAGGTTTTATTATACATTTTATTTTAGTTGAATGAGCAGGTTTTATTAAATTCAGCGTAAATGAGGTTTTTGAGGTGGCATGCAGTAATTTATAAAATAAATATATTATTTTTAGCAATGAATTTTATTTGTCACCTAATAATAGTAAATATATCTTTGCATATTATCTCCGACGTATATAATTTATCGCCTAAGAGAATTTGTGGCAAGGTTAAATATTGGGTGATGAATTAAGGTGGTCGCCTAATGTTTACAATTTATACGCGACAAAACTAATTTGTCGACTATTATAACTTATGGCAATTCATACACTATTTAGCGATAATATAGTTTTGTCGGTAAAAGAAATAATTAGGCGACGACTCCATTTTGTCGCCAAATTCCTTTTCACCATTTTTTATCCATTTTTTGCAGTGAAATGTAGATATTTGGTGACAAAAAATATTTTTTTTGCTGACATAACGTGTTGTCGCAGAAAATTGATATTTGGCGACGATAACATGTAGAAAATTTCATTTGGCGACGATTAGTTGTGATCGGCAAAAGTATTCACTGACGTTTAATAGGCAACGAATTGGCGACAAAAATGGTTTCGTCGCAGAATATATTGGGCGACCATTTTTGGTTTTTCTACGACAAATATTTGTGTTGTGAAAAATGTTTTTTGTTGTAGTTATTAGCTTTGCCTCTGGGTCCCCTATCAGGTGTGGGGACCCGATTTGCAAGTGGTGGCCCACTCGGTCCCATGTTCAAAATCACGGAATAGATGATCTGAATCATGATTCCGTTTCAGTTCAAGTTGGCATAGGTTCTGCAACAGTAACGTAGAATTAACAAAATAAACCA
The DNA here is from genome assembly GCA_003546025.1 of Camphora micrantha. NCBI lineage: Eukaryota > Viridiplantae > Streptophyta > Magnoliopsida > Laurales > Lauraceae > Camphora > Camphora micrantha. The sequence continues at coordinate 15,669,276 of QPKB01000006.1, read as the reverse complement.
AATAACCCCCAATCTCCGATCTCATCACAAAGCAAAATAGCATCACAATATTATCACAAAAAGAACAGAGCATCAAAGGCTTCTATATGCGTTAACATGCCAATCAAGGAGAAAATAAGTATTAAATTTATAAATCATGATTAGGTACTTGCCTTGTACTGGGGTTGAAGAAAAATGCACAAATCCTAACCAATACCCAAACCGAGATTCCCACAGCGCTTAAGAATAATCATATCACCGATCTGACAAAGAATATGGGAAAGAAATGCTCAGATGAACATATCTAGGGTACTCCTATCCAAGTCTACCATTGGAAAGAAAAAGGAGATAACCGAAGAATATAAATCTACTCTTAATGGTTTGAGGAGAGGGTTATCTGCGATAAGAAAGTTGAACTAAGAATGATGGTATCTTCAGATCTTGATTTTGATGGCTGGATCCTAAAGTTGCAGAGGTTTGAGAAGTTGAAAGACGAAAAATAACCGGGAGGAATTGCAGAGATAAATGGGGAGAGATAAGATGTGCGGTTATTTAAAATAGGGATTAAGTTAAAAGCGGATATTCTCTGGGTTTGAGTCACTGGGTCAAATTGCAGGTCAGATCATATACTTGTTAAATCAACTCACTGATTCACACATCTAATTTAACGTGTGCCCCACCTAATCCTACACACTTAAAAAACTAAAATGCATTTAATTAAAATAATAATAATATTCTAATTAAAATATAATAAAATATTATAAGTGGGATCGAGATCTTACCGAATGAATAATGGGAGGGAAATTGGTTTTGATTTATTTGCCTTTTTGAAAAAAAACCCACCCAAAAGATTACAGATTTGCCCCTACTTTGAAATGTTGTCCTTGATTGAGCATATTTTAAAAAGGGAAATTCTATATGCACCCATGTTTTTGCTGAACACATCCACATCCTTCAATGAACAGTGATTTAAAAATCACTGTTCATTGAAGGATGTGGGTGTGTCTTTAGCACAATGTGTGGGTGCATATAGAATTTCCCTTTTGGAAAACTTAGAAACTTATATGAAAACTTGTGATTCTTATGTCCTTTTTTGAAATAAGCACAGAGGGGATATATTTTGAGAATTTTCCCTTTTTTCCTTTTCTAAAAGTGTAACAAAGACATTCATTAAAAGAAAATGAGAATTACAAAAAAAATGAGGGAAACCAGAAACAAAGGGTTGCAAGGGTATTGTACCCCAACCCTAGAAGCAGGTGATAATAAGTCTGTTTATGAAGCTGAATTTGGTCTTTGTGTGCTTGTGTTAAAGTTCAAGTGATAAAAATAAACGAAATGTCAAAATCTGAGAATTGGTGTAACCACTAAATTATTGTACTCTCAAGTCTCCTATGGGAGCCTATTTGTACCTTGGCACAATGGTTTTAGAACCAATTATTGGGCTCATCAGGTCATGGGTTCGAGGGATGGCACCAACAAAAAGAAGCCTTCATATGAGTCCACTGTTTCTCCATTTTTTAACATTCGAAGTACAAATCAGATTGCTACATTATGTTGGCTTTCATTATTTTTTAACATCTCTACTCACTGTGCTCGTCCACCAACCAGTCTCATTCTAAGAAATTATAGATGGAGGGTTCAACATTGAGTGCTCAAAAGGCCAAGAAAAGGAAGAGAGAGGCCCTGGCACACTGAAAAAAAAGCCGTGCTAGCGGTACTATGGGCCACCCTTGCTTGGTGGCAAATGTTTGTACTTGCTGCAGCGGCTCTTGTGTTTGAAATGGATTCAGGTAGTAGTAGATATCAAGAACAGGCACATTACATCTCAACCTTAAAACGAAGAAGAGACCAGGAATGTATTAGCCAGTTGAAACTTAACACTACTGTGTGGCGTAATTCTTAAGACACAAAGATTATGCTAACTCTAGCAGTAACTTCGGCTACGTGCATTCCGGCTCGAACGCTAATGCGCTAGCCGAGACGAGTATTATCACCTCGGTCGACCTTGACCTAAGCCCGCTATGATTTCGGCCGCGTGCTCCGGCTTTAGTCGCGCATCTCGGCTGCAGCCATATGACGAACTGCCAACCGAGACGGGCACTGGCAGCTATCTCCCACCTTTGAACACGTGGCAAAATATGAGGATGCGCCAATGAGACAGATACATCATCCCAGCCGTCTAGAATCCTTATCAAATCTCTGACGAAACGGCATCCAGTGGCTACAACCATATTAAGGTGAGGCCCAAGAAAGGGTCCGATGGGACCTTCTGCCGCCAATAAGTCAAGACAAGATCAGGCTCAATGTGACTAACATTAAATGCAATATGGGCTGATCGGACCATCATTTAAGGCATTGTGGGCTATGATGGATTCTCATTTATTACTTTGTAAGCTGATGAGATCTTAGCAGTCAAATCATCAGGCCCACTACCAAATATCTAGAGAATCTCCTTTTATATAAGATGGACCTGTTCCAACCAAGGTACGCAGACAAAAATGCTTACATGCACTCTTGCTCTGCCCCCTTTTCTTCTTCAACCTCAGTTAAATACCTGCACTAACTTGAGCATCGGAGAGCCCTGTGCTGCCTGCAGCCAGGGTCTTCCGACTGTTCCTCCTCCCCTTTCAGGTCCCCGAAGCAGCTAGCTTTCCACAGTCATTTGGATAAGTCCTGTAAGGCTCCCTTTAATCTTGTGAGTTATATTTTCTGCACTTACAATTGGCGCCGTCTGTGGGGAAACGTTTGTAAAAGTCTTCCTTAACACCATGACTAAGAGAGCTACGAAAGGCGGAGAAACATCCAGAACACATCGTCCGGAAACCGTTGCACATGACTTTGACGATTACCTTTTCACCCCAATCAATGTAAAGGAGCGCCATCTTCGTTCAGAACCACTCTCGAGGGCGGTAACGGCACCCCTCCAGCAAGGAAATCCTCAGCGGCATCCTGGAGAGAAAGATCCTTTGCCGGGTAGAACTCGACGAAGTGAGTCTCCAGTGGTAGATGAGCCGTGTCTGTTCGATCATCAGGAGGATGACGAAGACGAAGATTATAATCCTGACCAAGACTTCAATCCCACCCTTGAAGAGATTCGCACACAGAATGTCATTATCCAAGAGAAAAATGCCCTGATCTATCAGCTCCAGCAACAGCTGAAGGAAAGAGCAGCATACTCAACTAGGTAGCATTCTCGGCGACATGGCGATGGCGGTTCTCGTGGTAGATAGATTACTCCTCCCAAGAGAGACTTGAGAGCTTACATGAACGAGAAGAGGCGTGGTCAAACTCGTCATGAGGGCTCAAGCAATAGTTGTAGCCATTTGAAGAGAAGGTCGGAGATCATACTAGAAGTCATACATGACACCCAAGAATGGCTCGACGAGCGTATTGAGCTGGTGGTTCAGCATAATCTGGAAGTGACCGGTCTCGCCCGGGACCAGCAAGATGTTTGCGCATCCATTGATCTCGGCACGTCACCTTTTACTCGCGACATCAAAGATTTTCCCCTCCTAAGGAAGTTTACTGTCCCGAGGTTCGCCACTTACGGCGGGACCTCGGACCCAGCTGCACATCTTCGACACTTCTCTCAGAGGATGTCTGTTTGGGGAGATGAAGGTCACTTGAACTGCAGAGTTTTTTCCTCTAATCTGGGTGAACTCCCCCTGAAGTGGTTCTGCGGACTCCCAGAAAAATCTATCTCGAGTTGGTAACAGCTCCAGCATTCCTTCATGAAGAAATTCCAGGCTTGCAGAGTCATACCTAAAACTGATGTGGACATAATGGCTCTAAAGATGGAGCAAGGGGAGAACATCACCCAGTTCGCCAAGCGATTCTGGACGATCTGCAGCCAGATTGACAGCTCCAAAAACGAAGTAGCAATTTTTGCTTTCCAAAATGCTCTGTTACCAAATAATGATCTTCGTAAAGATTTGGCCGGAAACCCTATGACCTCTATAACAGCATTAATGGCCAGGGTAAACCGCTTTATTGCTCAAGAAGACGACCAGATCCGAGCTCGGGAAAGCTTCGACATCGAACAGAGAGATCGAGGTGGCAAACCTTCGAAGAAGGACAAGTGATCATCTCGGAGAGAAGAGTCGAGCTGACGCTGGGCACCCGCCAGCCCTGCGAAGGCTCCAGCATCCACCTCGGAAGGTAGCAAGAGACCCAGGCCATCTTTTGACCCTTATAAATCTGTCAATATCATTTTCAAGGAGTCTATTCATAAGATCATGAACGAAATTAAGTCAAAGTTGTACTTCAGCTGGCCGCAGCCTATGAGGGGAGACCCATCCGCCCGCGATCAAAGCAGATTTTGTGCTTATCATAACCAAAGTGGACACAAAACCGAAGAATGCAAAATCCTAAGGTCGCATCTAGGGAAGCTCGTTCAAGACGGGCATCTGAAGGATTATATCAAAGCTGGTGCCAGGAATGACGGTCGAGCTCCGCGCCAAGACGAAAAAGGCCAGGACAGTGACGAGTCCGAGAGGTTCATCAGTGTCATCCACCTGGCTCCTCCTCCCAAGGGGAGTCACCAAGCTCGCGCCGAAACCAAGCAGACCTCCCACGGTAAACAAGTGATGACGGCCGAGCTCGAACCAGCCGTAAAAAGGACTCGGAAAGAGCGGCCCAAGATATGGTTCTCAGATGGAGATTTAGAAGGTGTCCAGCTCCCTCATAACGACCTGCTCATCGTCACTCTGAAGCTGAAAAACCGCAAGGTCCAGAGGATCCTCATCGACCCTGGCAGTTCATCCGAAATCCTTTACTTCGATTGCTTCAAGAAAATGGGCCTTTCGGAAGTAGACCTGTAGGAGGCCCGAACCCCTCTAATAGGTTTCAGCGCCAAACTAGTGTGCCCCAAAGGAAATGTGACCCTCAGAGTCCAAATTGAAGGAGCATCCTTGATGATAGATTTTCTAGTGGTTGATGTGTCATCCCCCTATAACGCCATAATGGGCAGGACATGGCTCCATGGTATGGAAGCGGTGCCCTCTACTCGCCACCAAAAACTGAAGTTCCTGTTGGAGGACAAAAAGGGCAAAATGAAGGTAGTCACGGTCAAGGGAGACCGACATATGGCCAAGCAATGCTTGATGGCCGTGGTGCTTGGAGAGTAAGAGCCCAAGCAGGTCAACCTGGCCGAATTGGAGAAGAAGCTCGACGAAGTCGGTCAGGATCCGGAGAAGAAGAGCGTGGAGGATCTGATAGAGATCAGGATCGACTTGCATGATCTAGAAAGATTCTTCCTGCTTGGAAGCTAGCTCACCGAGCCAGAAAGGTCCGAACTTGTCGATTTCCTGATGCTGAATAAAGAAGCTTTCGCCTGGACGCCCGACGAGATGTTTGGCATTGACCCCGAGGTCATGTGCCATAGGCTGAATGTGGACCCCAATCATAAGCCTGTCATGCAAAAGGCTCGCAAGTTTGGAGTGCCGCAAACAGAGGCCGTGATTGACGAAGTGGACAAGCTGCTTGAAGCCGAAGTGATCAGAAAGGTCCAATACCCAGTCTGGTTGGCTAACACGGTGGTGGTCAAAAAGAAAACTGGCAAGTGGAGAGTGTGCGTCGACTTCACTGACCTCAACAAAGCCTGCCCTAAGGACAGCTTCCCACTCTCCAAAATTGATCAGATGATCGATGCCACCGCTGGTCATGATAGGATGAGTTTCTTCAACGCATATCGGGGGTATCATCAAATACCACTGTACGGGCCGGACGAAGAGAAGACCGCATTCATAACACCTAGAGGCACTTACTGTTATAAGGTGATGCCATTTGGGTTAAAGAATGCGGGAGCCACTTATTAGCGCATCGACACCAAAATGTTCCAGGCCCAGCTCGGCAAGCTCGTCGAAGTGTACATTGACGATATGGTCGTCAAATACAGGCAGTCCCAGGATCATTTAGAAGATTTAGCCCAAGTCTTTGCCATTCTGAAGCAGTTCAAGCTTATACTAAAAGCCTCCAAGTGTGCTTTTGGCGTCTGTTCCAGCAAGTTCCTTGAAAGCTTAGTCACACGACGAGGAATCGAGGCCAATCCAGATCAAATATTAGCCATCCTCAGAGTACAGAGTCCCACCACCGCAAAAGAAGTGCAGAAGCTCACCGGCATGGCTGCCACACTGAATCGCTTCAACAGCAGATCCTCAGATAAGTGCCGGCCATTCTTTCAACTTCTAAGAAAAAATTTAAAATTCCAATGGACCCCAGAGTGTGAACAGGCTTTACAAGCACTCAAAACCTATCTCTCTTCACCCCCTTACTTTCCACTCCAAAACAGGGAGAAACACTGTACTTGTATTTGGCGGTCTCGGATCATGCGTTAGCTCGGTCCTCGTCAGAGAGGAAGATAAGCTTTAAAAACCAATCTATTATACGAGCAAAACCCTCCTTGGTGCCGAGACCAGATATTTGCAATTGGAGAAGCTGGTGTTGGCACTTGTCAGTGCCTCTCGTAAGCTCTCCCATTATTTTCAAACTCATGTCATCGTGGTTGTTACGGAACATTCACTGAAATCGATCTTAAAAAAAGCTAACTTTTCAGGAAGAATTTTCAAATGGGTTGTTGAACCGGGACAGTATGATATTCAATACCAACCCAGGATGGCGATCAAAGCCCAAATTGTGGCAGATTTCATCGTGGAATTCGTCTCTCCAAGTTCGGCACCAACCTAGCCCAGCACCGAACTCGGGGGCAGAGGAGTTGAGGAAGCACCAACGGAGACTGATGAACAAGCTCAGAGTCAATTCCTTGCCTCGGTATGGAAAGTCTTCGTCGACGGATCCTCAACTTCCAGAAGAGCTGGCGCAGGCATCATCCTTCTGTCCCCAGAAAGACTGGTCATCGCGCAGGCTTTAACCCTGGATTTCAAGGCGTCAAATAATGAAGCTGAGTGTGAAGCCCTAATAGTAGGACTAAACAGCGCCAAAATCCTTGGAGCTCAACAGCTAGTAGTCTTCAACGATTCACAACTGGTGACGAACCGGCTGACTGGAGACTACCAAGCTCGCGACGACAGGATGGCTGCTTACCTAGCCTTTGCACACAAGCTCATCTCTCCGTTCCAAACAGCCGAGATCAGACAGATAGGCAGAGAGTCCAATTCTCACGCCGATGCCCTTGCTAATTTAGCATATGCCGTTGAAGTAGGAAAGAAAAGAACCGTCGAAGTAGGATCGTTGGCAAGGCCCAGTATAGAGTTCTACTCACCATGATCTCGGCCTGAGCTGGATGGACCCAATCGTCTCTTACCTCAAGGACGACCAGCTTCCCGAGAATAAAACTGAGGCTCACCGAATCAGGCTCAAGGCATCCCGGTTCTAGTTGTCTCTTGAAGGCAAGCTCTACAATAAGTCATTCACAGGCCCATACCTCCAGTGTGTTCACCCAAGTAGAGTTGAAGATTTCCTCTATGAAATACACGAAGGGATTTGTGGAAGCCATATCGGAGGAAGATCATTAGCATACCGGCCTATCAGTCAGGGCTACTGGTGGCTGTATATGCAGAAGGGTGCGTAGTTATATGCCAAAAAATATGAAAAGTGCCAAAATTTCTCCCACTCCCTCCATCAGCCAGCGCAAGACTTGAGTCCGCTCTCCAGCCCATGGCCTTTCGCACAATGGGGGCTAGACATCGTGGGACCACTTCACCGAGCTTCAAGAAATAAGAGGTGGTTGATAGTTGCCACCGACTATTTCACGAAATGGATAGAGGCAGAACCATTATCTTCCATTACCGAGCAAGACTCGAAGAGCTTCGTGTGGAAGAACATCACTACAAGGTTCGGCATTCCAAGAGCTTTGGTCTCGGACAATGGGACCCAGTTCGATTCTATCTTCTTAAAAACTTCTGCCAAGAGCTCGGCATCAGGAACCACTACTCCACTCCAGCATTCCCGCAGAGCAATGGTTAGGCTGAGATTCTAGCAAGGTGGTACTCGATGGGTTAAAGAAGCGACTCGACCGAGCTAAGGGGAGATGGGTGGAGGAACTGCCAAGTGTCCTGTGAGCCTACAGAACGACTCCAAGGCGCTCCACTTCGGCAATGACTTTCTCCCTTGCCTATGGGATAGAAGCAGCCATTCCTCTTGAGATCGGCCTCCCGACTCTGAGATTCGAACTTTTTGAACAAGGCCAAAATGACATAAATCTATCTCGTGAGTTGGATCTAGCCGACGAACGCAGAGAAGTAGCAGCCATTAGATTGGCTACTTATCAGCAGCAGTTGGCCGTGGGCTACAACCAGAAGGTCAGAGAGAGAAAATTCTCAGTTGGTGAGTTGGTTCTGAAGAAGACACTCCCAGGTGATAAAGATCCAAATCAGGGCAAGCTAGCACCAAATTGGCACGGACCATTCAAAGTAATTTCTATTGCCGGACAGTCAGCCTACAGACTTGAAGACATGAACGATCGACAGTTGCCACTGCCATGGAACGCGTCGGACCTCAAAAAGTTCTATTTTTAGTCTGTATTGAAAATTTTCAAGATCAATGAAAGTAGTTCTCGTTGTTGCTCAATTCAGTCGTAGAACTCAGTAATGATTGTCGGCAGCTCGGCTACACGGCCACTGATGAGATTGCCTTGGGTCGGCCTATACCGCCCAGGCATGAAGCCATTATGTCCACTGATGAGATTGCCTTGGGTCGGCCTATACCGCCCAGGCATAAAGCCATTACGGCCATTGATGAGATTGCCTTAGGTCGGTCTATACCGCCCAGGCATGAAGCCATTATGGCTACTGATGAGATGGCCTTGGGTCGGTCTATACAGCCTAGGCATGAAGCCATTACGATCATTGATGAAATTGCCTTGGGTCGGTCTATACCGCTCAGGCATGAAGCCATTACGGCCACTGATGAGATTGCCTTGGGTCGGTCTATACCGCCTAGGCACGAGGCCATTACCGCCACTGATGAGATTGCCTTGGGTCGGTCTATACCACCCAGGCATGAAGCCATTACGGTCATTGATGAGATTGCCTTGGGTCGGTCTATACCGCCCAGACATGAAATCATTATGGCCATTGATGAGATTGCCTTGGGTCGGTCTATACCGCCCAGGCATAAAGCCATTACAGCCACTGATGAGATTACCTTAGGTCGGTCTATACTGCCTAGGCATGAAGCCAATACGGCCATCGAAGAGATTGTCCTAGGGTCGGTATATATCGCCCAGGCATGAAGCTGTTACGGCCGAATACATTGAATGTCAAGACTCTATCTCGACCATGTGTCTCCAGCTCGGACTACTGTCGAGCTCGGCCACTCCTTACAATCCAGATCGAAAATGAAGCCGAACTCAGATACTTGTGCAAAAATAGAGACAAAAAGAAAGAATCCAGTGTCAACAAAAATTCAATTGTATTAACGAATTGTCATTAACAAAAATTCAATTGTATTAGTGAATTGTCATTACATCTTACAATGCCAAAAAAAAAAGGGCCTTCAACGGGGGTCAGAGCCAGCGGGAGCATTGACGTCGACTTCAGGAAGGGAAGAACTAGCAGCGTCTGCCTCGGGAGCCTCTACTGAAATTGAGACATTAACCACGGGAGCAGACGGGCCAGGGCAGTCTGGCGGATTCACAAAGGATGGATGACCCTCTGGAATCCCCACTTTCCTCAAGGCAGAGCGCCACGCCTTCTCCCAGGTTCTGTTTCTGAAGCAAAAAACCTTAGCCTCATAATGGGTTGTCGCCTGGTTTATCGCGTCTTCAAAAGCTGCGTCGCCCGCAGATTTGGCCTTAGCCTTGGCCACCGCCACTCTCTCTGTTTCAGCCTAGAGGTCGCTCTTCAGTTGTTCCACCGAGGCTTCGAGATCTGCCACTTTCTTTTTTTCTGTCTCGATCTCGGCAACGGTGTCCTCGAGCTTAGCCTCAAGCTCGCCCTTTAGCGCCTCCAGCTGATTTGCCTTCAGGGTGCTGGCTCCCAAGGCTTCTTCCAATTCCCTCCTCTCCTCGTCGAGCCTGGCAACCAAAGGTTTCTGCTTATTGAATCTATCGATGACTACCAATATCGATTTCTGCAGCGTTTGTTAAAGACAAGAGAAATAGTTAGAAGACAGTAGCCGAGATGAATAACATCGTGAAAGGGAGAAAATTCTAGGAGAGCTTACCTGAAAGCAGGAATTCATCAGCGACGACAGCAGCTTGGGTTCACTCATCTTCTCCAGGTGAGCCATGTCTCGCGGCAGCGCGCAGGCATGGCCGAGCGTCTCGAGTACGAGGGAATTAGGCCTCTTATGTATACAGTCCTCGACTGTCATGGGCCTCCCCGGTTCGAGCAAAAGCTCGACTCCCAAGGTGTCGACTCGACTGGCGGCAATGCACCACTCGAACTGGTGCCCTCATCCCTCGGCCTCTTTCTCGAGCGACTCTCACTTCACTCAATCTCAGCGGGAGATGACCGAGTCTCTGGACTTGAGTGTGGAATAGGGGCTTCCTCTTCTACACCAGCCGAGGCTAGGACAAGCCCGTGAGTAGAGGTCCCGGCAGCGTCCGAGACTGCGGGTGGGGAAGACTCGGCATCATTCCCAAAGCGCCAGCGCCTCCAGATCCACGAACACTGGGATGCGATGCATTTCCTCTCCTTCCTCCTCTTCCGGGTTCGGCGAAGAACGACGAGGTCTTCTCTTGAGAGGGGTGCCGCTGGACTCCGGCTCGGAAGTCGACGCTTTGGCACCTGATGCGACTCGGCTAGCTGTGTCGGTCGCAACTCGGGAAGGACCTCCCTCTTCGATTACGGCCACGGATTGGCCTCCCTCAGCCTCAGTCTCGCTTATCCCCTGACTATCCTCTCGAGGCAACTGCTTAGGTAGCTCGGCTCTTTTATAGTAATAGTGGTACTTCGGCTCGTAGCCCAGGAGCGCCCAAGCCGATCTGTTCGAGAAATCTGTGCACCTCGTGATCTTTTGGTGCCACGCCTCGTTCTTCTTCTAGTCGGCTTGCCTAGCGAGTTGCTTCCTCTCTTGAGCAGCTGCATAAACATTCAATAACATCAGTACGGCAAAGCGAAGAACAAGAGTAAAGATCAGTCTAAAAGAAAGATATTTACTTGGAACAGCCCCAAGGCGACGTGGGACCCTGTGTACTATGTCCGCCCCGGCGCCGAACTCCCAGTTCCCCGAGACGCACAAGAGGTCGTCCCCGGCATATTTATTTGAGTCTTCAAGCACCGTAACGAAGCTCTCTCGGTGGGGCTTGACTCGGAGGTAATAATTACCCTCCCAGGACTTGCAAATGTCATACACATCCTCGATGTCGTGAACGCCGAGGTCGATGTCTAACTTTTTATTAAGCACAGCCGTGCCCATGATGATCTTATAATCATTGGGCATCAGCTAGCAGGGACTAATGGACCAGGTGCTAAGGCAGGCCCTAAGCAGAGGGTCTAAAGGGAGCCCAACTCCCCCCTCGATCACAGCTATCAGTGGGATAGGCATCTAGCCATCCGAATACGAGCGGAGTGCGTAATCCGCAGGGTCCGCTCGCTTGACTAGGACATCGTCCGGTATACTGTATGCCCTTTTCAGCCCTTCTTTGTCCGTAGGGTTCTTTAACTGTGACTGTAAACGCCCATTTCTAAAGACAGAAGAGTCTAAAGGCAAAAGAATCTAAAGGCAAAAGAGAAAAGGAACCCCCCAAAGAAAAAACCCTAGAAGAAAACGGAAATGAGCCAAACAGAACGGAACTTACGGACAGGGAGTAGACTCAGACAGGGAACCGTTCTCTATTAAGGGTTTTTCCCGCGCGTCGCTGCAACTGCTTCTATTCTGAAAGGCTTTAGGGAGGTTTCCTTCGAAAACGAGAGATCAAGAAGAAGAAGACGACGCCACTATTTATAGAGAAAGAAGCGCCATCTTAAGGCGCCGTTTTCGAAATTCAAAAACGTCGCATCGAAATGCTGCAAGCACCTTCTGCTCGACGGCGCAGCAAACCAGATGATGACGCGTGTCATCGCCAGCTTGTTTTCCGCAATGATTAAGGCATAGCATTTATTGCCTCGGGCAGACGGAAGGAAACTAGGTGAAGATAAAATGTCAGCAGCCATCATTAAGGCGAAGATCTATGTCTGATTCTCGTCATTATAGCTTCCGACCCTAAAGAGTCCGGGACTTTGAAGAGTCAGAAGATAGGGGGTAATTGTGTGGGGCAATTCTTAAGACACCAAGATTATGCTAACTCTAGTAGTAACTTCGGCTACGTGCATTCCGGCTCGAACGCTAATGCGCTAGCCGAGATGAGTATTATCACCTCGGTCGATCCTGACCTAAGCCCGCTATGATTACGACCGCATGCCCCGTCCTCAGTCGCGCATCTCGGCTGCAGCCATATGACGAACTGCCAACTGAGACGGGCATTAGCAGCTATCTCCCACCTTCGAACACGTGGTAGAATACGAGCACGCGCCAATGGGACAGATACATCATCCCAGCTGTCCAGAATCTTTATCAAATCTCTTACAAAACGGCATCCAGTGGCTACAGCCATATCAGGGTGAGGCTCAAGAAAGGGTCCGATGGGACCCTCTGCCGCCAATAAGTCAAGACAAGATCGGGCCCAATGTGACTAACATTAAATGCAATATGGATTGATCGGACCATCATTTAAGGCATTGTGGGTTATGATGGATCCTCATTTATTACTTTGTGAGCTGATGAGATCTTAGTAGTTAAATCATCAGGCCCACTACCAAATATCTAGAGACTCTCCTCTTATATAGGATGGACCTGTTCCAACTAAGGTATGCAGACGAAAATACTTGCATGCACTCTTGCTCTGCCCCCTCTTCTTCTTCAACCTCAGTTAAGTCCCTGCACTAACTTGAGCATCGGAGAGCCCTGTGCTGCCTGCAGCCAGTTTCTTCTGTAAGTTCCTCCTCCCCTTGCAGGTCCCCGAAGCGGTTAGCTTTCCACAATCATTTGGATAAGTCCGATAAGGCTCCCTTTAATCTTGTGAGTTATATTTTCTGCACTTACAACTACAAGCTTTGATTTCCTTTGTACACTACTGCGAAATAGAGGGTTGTTACAAGACACGCAGGAGATGAAAGTAGAGGAGCAAGTGGCTCTTTTCTTGCACACTTTTGAGCAGAGTATCAGAAACAGAACATTTGGCTTGCGCTTCTCTATTTCTGGTGAAACGGTTTGCCATCATTTCCATGGTGTCTTACATGCTATTCTATCTGTGTCACCCAATTGCATTCCTTCTGGTTTACAGGTAAATACTGTGATCACACTAACCAAGTTATTATTTTTATTTGTGGGGGTGTGGGGGGTGTTGTTAACTTTCCCGAAAATCTTATTGATGCAAGCTTTTCCTACTGTAGGACTGCGTCAGTGCTGTTCTTCATACTGTTGAATCACAATCTCAAACCAATACATAGGTTTCTGGAAATTTTGAGAATGGATTGGAGGAATGACCAGTGAAGGATGGGAATGACCAGTGATGAGGGGTCCTCTAGCAAATCGAAGAAGAGGAAAAGAAACAGGCAACTTGTTGAGTTGACTAGTGTAATGAAGGAAGCGTCAAAGACAATTTCGAAAGCCATTAATGGCCTCTTGCGGAAAAAATGGTAGACACTACTGAGCGAATGTCAACTGCTGTATATAAAGAATTAGAGAATATCCCGGAATTGTCTCCCTATGATGCAGAAATTGCCCATAAGTGGCTCAATGCCCACTTGGACAAGGCAATGGTTTTCCTTCATGTCGACGATAAGAAGACATGGGTCTTCAAACGCCTGCCTCGCATCCGTAGGGAAGTTGATCAGTGAAGGCACGACAACTCCGATGTTAATCTTGGTCCTAAAATCATGTGCCCATTTAATGCAGCCCCAGACTATTTTCCATTTTATGTTTATCAGTGTTCAGTATTTTCCTTCTATCCGTTCTGAACAAAATGACTATGAATTTGGTAGTTATTGTTTTCTGTGAACTGTGGGATGTTCTGTTTTGGTAGCACTGATGTTAGGTTTTATTGGCTATATGAAATTTGAATGCTTTGTAGAATGAACTGAGCGCCTGCTTTTTTGTTTCATGAATTACTAAGTATTATGTGCTCTAATTTCTCTACTTTATGTCTGTGAATTGTGGAATGCTTATTAGTTCATGAGTTTGGGATGGGTACGCCCCGATAAAATAGTACCACTACCCTATACCATATGCACAGGTAAAACTATCTTGATCTTTGATGTGACTACATTGTTGTAGTTTAGGGCTTGTATTCTTTACCGGAATTTATGACTAGAATTTGGAGGTGGGTTCTTTTTTTCTTTTTTTTTGATATGATGTGATATCTTGTTCCCTGGCATTTGAAATGCTGTGAATCTTTCGTTAGAATTTCTAATTTCAACCACCCAAAAGACCTTTTGGAATTTCACTCTCTATGCCATTTGTTCGAATTTCAAATCCTTCATAAAAAAAGGGGAATTTGGAATTCCACCTAAGGGGATAATTTTTGGAGAATTTGTATTCCACCTAAGGGGACAATTTTTGGTGAATTTGAAATTCTCCCAAGACATAAATTCTTGGAATTCCTATAAAGAATAGGGCCCTTAATGTTAAACTTTAGAGATAATTAACAAAAGGTCCCTAGAATTGAATATATCCAGCCTCCAGTCCAGGCAAATTCTTTTTAAGGGCTCTGGTCCAAGCAGCTAGACTTTTTGCAGTGAGAGGTCCCTGGATATAATTCTCATGACTGATTTACCTTTCAATCGTTTTAGGCATAAAATTTTGAAATTTCAAAATTTCAAATCTTCTGTTTCCCCTCCTCATTCCTAGGTAGAGATTCTCTAAAATCCTCGAAATTTTTTGAGCCATAGCCAACGAAGAATAGGGTTGCTGTTGTTTCAGACCTAGTTGTAGAGAATCAGAGAAGTCTGAACCAGGGATTATCTTCGTCATAAATCTGATCTCCGCGTCTCCGCAGAAAAACCTAATCCAGACTGATCGCCCAAAATAGAGGATCTCGTTTCTGCCAGCCGGAGAAGCAGTGAGCAGGAACCAGATTCGCCCTTCGCCGGAACCTGAAGAGGGGTCATACTTCATCGCTTCCCGTCATTCTTCGCCAGCCCGAAGACCACCCTGCACGACGCAGTTGTTATAGAAACCTTAAAAAGGATTCCGGAATTTCTTGTCACCCAAGTTTAGACGATCGTTCCCAAAGAAGACCGCCACGTGCCGTCGATCTCCACGAGGGAACAGCCGCCCTCCGGTACACGTCGCCGGAGATCAGGGGAACAAGCAGCAAGAGTTGAGCGTAGGTCCACTTCGCCATCTGGTTCTTGATCTCCGTGTAGAACGGAACAGTTTGTTGCAGGAACGCAGGGAAGAAGAAGAACCCAGTTTGAGTTTTATTCGATTTCCAAGCAGTTCGAGTCCAGGTCAGGTCTGACCCGACCCAGTCTGCGCAGAGAAGCCCAACGAAGTGTTTGATAAATTTATCTTAGTTTTTGAAAAATTTATCTGAGTCTTTTGACAAATATATATGAGTTTTTATGAGATTTATTTGAGTGTTTGAAAATTTATCTAAGTTTTTGTCAAGTTTATCTGAATTTTAACAAATTTATATGAGTTTCGGTCAAATTTATCTGAGTTTTTCATTTTTTGTCAAATTTATTTGAGTTTTACGCAAATTTATCTGAGTTCTGAAATAAATTTCTAAATTCTAGACAAAGTTATTTGAGTTTTGGCTAATTTATCTGAGTTCTGAGACAAATTTATCTGAGTCTGGAAAAATTTATCCAAGCTTGTGGCAAATGTATTTGAATTTTTCTAAATTTATTTTCATTTTTTAATTTTATTTACGTCTTTTGAAATTTATTTGTGTCTTTATTTACACTTTTTGGAATTTATTTGGATCTTTTGAAATTGATTTTGATCTTTTGAAATATATATATATATATATATATTTTGAAATTTATTTGGATCTTTTGAAATTTATTTGCGTGTTTTTAAATTGATTTTCATCTTTTGAAATTTATCTATATTTTTTATTTTTTTTGGATTTTTTAAAATTTATTTACGTCTTTTTAAATTTCTCCATGTTCTATTTAAATTTATTGTGTTTTTTGAAATTTATTTGCATTTTTTAATTTTATTTGAGTCCTTTGAAATTTATTTACATTTTTTGAAATTTATTTCGATCTTTTGAAATTGATTTTCATCTTTTAAAATTTATATTTTTATAAATTTATTTGGATCTTTTGAAATTTATTTGCATTTTTTTAAATTGATTTTCATCTTATGAAATTTATTTATATTTTTTGAAACTTATTTGGATCTTTTGAAATTTATTTGCGTCTTTTTAAATTTCTCTACATTCTTTTGAGATTTATTGCGTTTTTTAAATTTATTGTATTTTTTGAAATTTATTTGCGATGTTTCGAATTTATTTGTATTTTTCGGATTTATTTGCCTTTTTTAATTTTATTTAAGTATTTTGAAATTTATTTACATTTTTTTTATTGATTGGGTTAATTTAATAGTAGTTGACCGTTATTAATGACATATCCCACTAATCGTGGGATATGATTTTGAAGAAAGGGTAAATTATAGTGGGATATGGTTTTGAAGAAAAGGTAAATTAGACATTTTAAGTCTTTAAATTTGTAAAAAGGACCTATCATACTATGAAAAAATTTTGTGGACCTAAGACAATAAAATGAAATGTTCAGGAACCCGTCGCCGAATCCCCCCTAAACTTTATTCTTGCTACTGCCTTTATTTCCTAATGTATAACACGCTAGAAAGAACGTACTAAGATATCCTGTGGGAGCATTGGGACTTCCGAATGAAACATTTGAACTTGAGAGTTTCGAATATAAGATATCGACTACCTAATTTTGAGTGACCAAATGTGGTTACTTGTAATTTTTAAATGTAGGACATAGTAGTAAATCAGTTCAATCTCTGAGGTCTCCCATGCCAAACAGCAGTCTCCATTCAACTAATGTGAAGTAGAATTTACAGTCAGTTATCAAACTCTGCTCTAGTAAGTGAAAGAAAACGTTATGTATTAACGATACCCAACTAAGACATGGGCACCACAATGGAAAAATGCATCCACTTTAACCAATGTTCGACTGATGTGAACACAGAACGCAGTCGCATGCAACAATAAAAAGGGTTTTTATTGTACATATCAGATCATGGCTGGGCCCACTGAGTGATTGATCACAATCTAGGCCGGTCATCTGGCCGTATAGGCCTGGGCGACCAGGTTGGTGGAGTCTGATCTGGGCCTGGATCAGTGGGGCCCATGATTTTTGCAGACTCCATATCCCAGGCAAGAACGTGTTTTCTGTTTGGAGAGTTCTGTTGCAGAACGTGTAGTGTAGCTGTGTAGGGATAAAGACGGGTTGAGTTGTTCGGTGGCTTGTGAGGGTAGGGGAAGTATGGCCCTCACCATGTGACAAAAATTATGAGTGTGAGGTTCGGTGTTCTGTGGGTATAGGAAAAAGTGTGGCCATCACTTATGCTACAGAAGTTGGACTTTGTTAAATAGTGTACACCTTGCCCCCTTTTAGTTCTAGAAAATTAGGATAAAGACCTTAGTTGTTTTATAATGCAATTAGATCCTTGGCTTATTTTTAAAAAGGGAAATTATTTTAGGTAGGGGGCCATTAACGATCTAAATAGACTTCTATTAATGTGCCAAGCACGAGTCAATGATGTGGCTCAACCTTAACTCGTAGGGCCACTAAGTAGGGTCTAAGGTTTGGATTTGACGTCGATTTGATCCTTAAGTTTCGTCAAAGATATCCGTAACTTCAAGAGCACTAAATACAGTATCCTTGGCATCTGAAACTTTATTTAGGGATCCAATTAATTAAGATGGACCTGGATCTGAATGTGGGCCATTACTTAGGATTGGACCCTTGATGTTCTCTTTGATTCAGTTACTTGGAGTTTATTTCACTTATTACATTACTGTCACTCTTATCTTCTTGTCATTGCTTTATGCATGTTAATTAAATGGAAAATGAAGGACCTAACCTAGGACTTCCTAGAGGTGACCTGGCAATGTAGTTGGAAGGAATTTGACCCGTGTCTGTGTCTAGGAATTTGACCCTCTTATGGCCTAATTGGAAAATGAAGGACCTGGCGATGAGTATGAATTGTTTGATATTGGATTGAGATTGGCGATCTCTCTTGGACTATTTAGACTAAGGCCATGGTTTGGTAGGCCATAGTATGAACCCAATGATTGGACTTGGATTGTGTTCCCTAGTATTTAATTGGTACCTGAAACTCTTAAGGATTTGATAGAACCTTGCTTGCGCAAGACAAGCCTAAACAGACACAGGTCCTAGAGGTGATCGAGAGGGTGGCCCAGCCGGCTCTAGTGGATGTACCTATTCGGGAGGCAGACCTCAACGTTATATTTGAGAAGTTCCTCAAGAGGGGACCACCAGAGTTCACCGGCACGAAGGACCCCATGGTCGCGGACGATTGGATTGTCCGTATGGAGAAGATCTTCAGGGTCTTCGAGTGTTCTGGATGCTAGAGATTGCAGTTGGCAGCATATATATTTCATGGCGTGGCTGAGGACTGGTGGAGGACCATGCACCGACCTTACAAGGCGATAGGAGATGAGGTGGCTTGGACTGCCTTCCGAACAAATTTCCTCAAGAAGTTTATTCCTGCTTATGTCAGGGGACGTAAGCTCAGGAAGTTCAAGACTCTTGTCCAGGACAGTATGACTGTCTATCAGTACGAGCTCTGTTTCACCCAGCTATCCTGCTTCGCAGAGGCACTTCTTACGTCCGAGGTCGAGAGGATCTGGCGGTTTGTCGACGGACTGAGGGAGGAGATCCAGCTGATAATTTCTTGTATTGAGCTACCTACGAGGAGGCCTTGAGGAGAGCTTACTGGGCAGAGGAGCGTCTTCAGTGGTTGGAGGCCACTCAGCAACAGAAACGGTTCCGGGCCGCCCCGATCAGGCAGCAGCTCGTGATCCCGCAGCAACCACCGCTCCGGAGGTAGAGGCCAGCATGCCAGAGGGTGCAGTATCATCATCATTAGCAGCAGCAGTAGCACCGCGGGCCTAGAGTATGCTTCGATTGCGGTGACTCGGGGCACATATCTAGACACTGTCCACTCCGCGAGCAGCAACCCCCGATACTTCAGCTTCCAGCACATCTGAGAGCTCCAGCGGCTTAGCCAGCGCGTTAGGTTGCAATAGCACCTCAACAGCAGTACCGTGCGCAGTAGCAGGCACGCGCACCTCAGCAGCCCCAAGGACAGCAACACCATCGAGGACGTCATCAGAGGCACCATGGCTAGCAGTGCCAGCAACGGAGACCCCAGGCCGCGGGTCGAGCTTTTGCACTCATGCATGAGGACGCCGAGGCTGCAGGCAACGTGGTGGAAGGTACTCTTTCTATGAGTGATTATCTTGCTAGAGTATTGCTTGATCTAGGAGCGACACATTCGTTTGTGTCAGCAGCTTTTGCTTTAGTCCTTGGTAGGGTAGGAGAGGAGATGCATTGTACATTAATTGTGTCTACACCCGTGGGTAGGAGCGTAGTGTGTCAGACTTACCACCCTAAATGCAGAGTGAAGTTCGGGGAGTGCATTTTGTTTATAGGTTTGATTGTACTACCCATGCGTGACTTCAACATTATTTTGGGGGATGGATTGGTTGGCTAGGTACCGAGCGGTGATGGATTGCTTTGAGAAGACAGTTAGACTCTCCATTGACATTTCAGACGACACGATGGAGTTCGTAGGTGAGAGGAGATTGCCCAGCACTCGGATGATTTTGGCACTGAAGGCTGAGAGATTGATGAAATTAGGTTGCGGAGGCTACATCGGGTTCGTCTCGGAGGACAAGCCGGCCAAAGGATAGAGGAGATCCTAGTTGTCTATGAGTTCCCTGATGTGTTTCCCGACAAGATCTCAAGATTTCCTCCAGTCAGAGAGATATACTTCACCATCGAGCTTGCACCAGGCATAGCACCGATTTCCAAGGCTCCTTATCGCATGGCTCCGATAGAGTTGTGAGAGTTGAAGACCCAGTTGGAGGAGTTGCTAAACAAAGGCTTCATCAGACCGAGCATGTCATAGTGGGGTGCACTAGTGCTTTTTGTGAAGAAGAAAGATGGATTGATGAGGATGTGCATCGACTATCGGCAACTGAACCAAGCGACAGTGAAGAACAAGTATCCTTTTCCACGGATCGATGAGCTATTTGACCAGCTTCAGGGTGCTCAATACTTTTCGAAGATAGATTTGAGATTGGGATACCATCAGCTGTGAGTCAGAGAGCATGATGTGCAGAAGGCAGCGTTCCGTAAATGCTATGGACACTATGAGTTTCTTGTGATGCCGTTTGGATTGATGAATGTGCCAGCAGTGTTCATGTCTCTGATGAACAAGATCTTCGCTTCGTACCTCGACCGCTTCACAGTTGTGTTCTTCGAAAATGTGTTGGTCTATTCTAAGTCCAGACAAGAGCACGAGCAGCATTTGAGGACATTTTTATAGTTGTTACGGGACAACTGCGACTATGTTCAGTATGGGAGGGCCGCGGCATAATATCCCACGGATATAACTTGTGTGAATGTGCCATGTTGTGTTGATAGATTAGCTTATCTTATTTACCTGATAAAAAATGTCTATCTTGCTCAATTACCTAGCATTTGTACCTTGGATATTCTTATTGATCTTATTACTGTCTATATTCATTTGATGCATACATCCTATGTTATTTATATACTGAAACTTGCCAGATCTTTAGATCTAACCCATTTTTGGTGCTTAGGATTCGATCACAACTATGAGGACGGTGTGCTTGCGCCCGTCGAGGCGCCCGTAGCTGGTGATTACGAATGGGGACCAACCGACTAGGATGTCGAGCTGGAGGAAAGAGAGCCAGCACCGGGGGTTTGAGTGTTTATCTTTTTTGGATTTGAGTGTCTTTATGTGGTGAGCAGGGTTAGTCTGTTACATTTACTGCACCTTTTATGATACTATATACTTCCGCTTTATTCCTTATGCTTCCACAATTTCAACCATTGTTTATAAGTGGGTCAAAAAGTTTTAAATTAGACCTCACTGCGAACCTACGATCTTGGAAGTTCTCGAATTTCTCGGAAAGTAGCGCGCCAACTTCAGATACTTTGACAGTTTTCCTCAATAATTCGGAATTGGGGTGTTACACAGCTAGAGCTTAGCACAATTATCCATCAGTTGAGCCATTGTACGGATGATTTGCACAAATTTGGCTGGGCTCTAGCAATGCCCTAAAGAAACTGTGTGAACTGCAGCTTGAATGCAATCCACGTATTGTTAAAAGATGAGTTAATGGTTGATGGAATGAACCCCTACTTTGGATTCTAACAACAATTTAGACAAGAGTGGTGGTGTCTGTAAACTGAAGCCCTTAGTTTGTCCCCACTGGTATTGTTGGGAAGAAAAATGAAGGGTTGTGTACAAAATTCAATAAACTGTAGAGAGATTTCAAATCAACACCTGAGTTTGCAAAGATGTTCAAACCCACAAATCTTGTGATTCCCAGAGAACATGAAATACAAGTTGTAGGTCCCGGCATTGGCATCATTCTCTTTACAATAAAACACGAAATGAATTTGCATATACATTTTCTTCTATGAATCGAAACAAATCTTCAATTTCAATAATTATCGAGTAAATCTGTTAATGCAAGATGGACTAACTATGGTTGGCAATATAACATGAAAATACAATAGGCTTATCTGATAATTCTACATTCGATTCGAGAGCTAAGATCCAGTTGGTACATGGGTGATTTGTCGAGGGGCTTGTTAAGGACACATCAGCTAATGTCTCAACTGTCTTGGTTGAGTCTCGTTTATCCTAATCTCCCAATTCCTACAATTCTGTATTCTATCTTAACTCCAGCAGCTGCATTTTCTTATTGTTTATAAATAATTGTAATAGCCTCTAGATTAGACTGTGATTGAAAATACATCTATTCATCATTTTCAACTTGGTATCAAAGCCCCCAGACTATCGTCATTCTTTCTATGGCTGTCTCATCTTCTTCAAATACCCATTCTACTTTTTCCACCCTTGCACCAAATATCTCTCATATGTTGCTTGTTTCGCTCGACAAAAGTAACTATCTTCTCTGGAGGTCTCAATTCCTACCCATTTTGCATCTCCACAATGCCATGGGCTATGTTGACAGTACATGCCCCGCTGCCCTCCTCGATTTCGTGTTGATGCCAACGGTAATCCCAACACTACTGAAAAGCCACTATATAAAAAATAGCGAACCCAAGATCAAACCCTTCTTAGCTGGTTCATTTCCTCTCTAACTGAACCTATACTTGCCCAGATTGTTGGCTTTTCTACCGCCAAAGACGTGTGGCAAGCTCTAGAAAGAACGCATGCCGCTTAGTCTCATGCACGTATCATGATGTTGAAGTATCAACTTCATACTCTCAAGAAGGGATTGCTTTCTATGGCTGATTATTTAAAAAAAAAAGAATTCTATTGCGGACAACCTTGCTGCAGTTGCATAACCCATTTCAGACTCAGATCTGGCCTCCAGTTTACTTAGTGGACTTGGATCTGATTATGAGGCTTTCATTACGTCCATGACTATATGGTTGGACCCATTATCCATTGAGGATTTGATCGGCTATCGTCTCTCTCAAGAAGTCCGACTTGAAGATGTTGTGTTTACAGAGGCTATACACTCTGCTCATAATACATTCAAAACTACTGATCAGCCTTCCAACAACTCTTATCAGCCCTCTAATAATGGGTGTGTTCGTGGAAATGCTCCTCGTGGACGTAATGGAAATTAGGGTCGTGTTCGTGGCTGTACCCATTACAATCAGTCTGGGCGTCCTAATCGCCCTTGTGTTCACTGTCAAATTTGTAGTAAGCCTGGTCATGCTGCTGTTACTTGCTACTACGAATATGACTCCGGTAGTTCGAATGATGGTACTCCTCCAGCCACATTCATGACAGGTTCCTCTGTTGGTTCCTATGACAATGCCTGGTACCCAGATTCAGGTGTCACTCATCACCTCACTGCTGATATGGCCAATCTATCTACTCTGTCTAAATATCATGGACAAGATCAGGTCCAAGTTGGTAATGGTAACACTCTCGCTATCAAACATGTTGTTTCTTCTATTTTTCGCACTCCATGTGCTTCATTCCAATTAAAATACTTCATGTTCCTCGGATTACTAAAAATCTCGTATGTTAGACAGTTTACCAAAGACAATGGAGTTTTCTTTGAATTTCACCCATCCTTTTGCCTTGTTAAGGAACAGGGGAGCGATCGGCTTTTTCTCCAAGGCAGAATTAAAAATGGCCTTTATACATTGGACTCTTTGAATCCCTGTCAACCAGTGGCATACATTGGCGAGAAGACCTCGGTTGACATTTGGCATGCTAGACTTGGTCACCCTTCTCAACGGGTTGTGGACACCGTGCGCACCCAGTTTCAACTTCCTTTTTTGAATAAAGATATCTCCTTTTGTGATGCCTATCGTTGTAGCAAGAGTGCCAAACTTCCTTTTTTGTTATCTAAGTCTTGTTGTGCTCCTCCATTTGAATTATTGCATTCTAATCTCTAGTTCCTGGAATAAATGGGCACTGCTATTATATTCACTTTACTGATAATTTTAATCTCTTTGTCTGGTTGTTTCCTCTACATAGTAAATCAGATACGTTGTCTATTTTTATTTCATTTAAAGCAACTTTTGAAAAGTTTTTTGGCTACCCAACTAAAGCGTTGCAAACTGATGGCGGTGGTGAATACAAAAAATTTAAGTCTTTTCTCAACCTTCATGGTATTGCCCATTGTTTTTCCCATCCTCTTTCTACCCATGCTCAGAATGGTCTTGCTGAACGCAAGCATCGTCATTTGGTTGAGACAAGATTGACATTCCTATCTCATGCCTCCCTCCCTACCAAATTTTGGGTTGAGGCTTTTGAAACAACTGCTTATTTGATTAATAGAATGCCCACCCCTATCTTGGCCAATTCCTCTCCTTATAAAAAATTGCATAAACAATTGCCTGATTACTCATTTATGTGTGTGTTTAGTTGCGCGCATTTTACCCCAATCTCAGGCCTTACAGTGCCAACAAATTGCAACCTCGTGTCGTTCGTTGTGTATTCTTAGGCTTTTCTACTTCTCACAAAGGCTACAAATGCCTTCAGCGTGCTACCAGTCGCACTTATATATCTCGTGATGTTGTTTTCAATGAGCGAGACTTCCCCTTTGCTGCTTCTCAAATAGCTTCACCACATGTCCCAAAATCATCCAATCTAGTCTTCATCACATCCATCTTAACACTGCCTAATCCATCTACTGTTGCCCTATCTAGTCGAACGCCATCTCAGTGTGATCTGGTTCCTTTAGATTTAATACCTGCTAGTTCTCACACATCTCAGGCCCCAACTGAAAACCCATCTGTGCCTTCACCTATGCATGAGAAACCTTTAGAGCCTCAACCAGAGACTGAAGTAGAAAACCCCACCACCTCATCTATACCTCTATCACCATCTGTTGCTAAGCCATTACCAACTCACTCCATGATTACTCGCACTAGAGATCACACAAGAAAACCAAAGGAGTTTGATGGGTTCATTACAACTCGCTATCCGCTTCCTCGTGCTCTCTTAGCTGAATGTTTTGATATTGAGCCTACATGTTACACTGAAGCATCCAAGCACCCACTTTGGTGAGTTGCAATGACCAAGGAATTTAACTCTATGCTTCATAACAGAACGTGACAACTTGTTCCACCCAAGTCCAATGTTAATCTTCTTCGTTGTAAATGGCTGTTTCACATCAAGCGCAATGTCAATGGCTCTATTGCACGCTATACAGCTCGTCTCGTAGCAAAGGGCTTTCATCAACAACAAGGTGTGTGGATTATAAGGAGACTTTTAGCCCAGTCATCAAGCTAACTACGATTCGCCTCATTCTCAGTCTTGTTACTTTTCAATGGCCCGCGACAACTTGCTGTGCATAATGCTTTCTTGAATAAATTTCTTCATGAGGAGGTGTATATGTCTCAATCTCTTGGCTTTGTTGATCCAAATTAACCCACTCATATTTGTCACTTGCACAAGGCGTTGTATGGCCTCAAACAGGCACCAAGAGCGTGGTATCACAGGCTCAGTTGCTTTCTTCTTCAGCATGGCTTTACCAATTCTTAAACTAATACCTCCCTCTTCTTCAAGCTCACTGCAAGTCTATTATTATTCTTCTTATTTATGTAGATGATATTATCATTACAGGCTCCAATTGTGAGGCCCCACCCTTGGTGGGCCCTCATTTTGAATTTGAATACTATTAATTACGGTAATATATCATAATTGTACTAATTAATAGGGGTTATCAAGGGGTTATCATGGGTAGATAGATATTTTTCAAAGTTTTAGCATACTTTATAGGATTTAGGCCCATTGTGTATTTTATAGATCTATAGGGTGTCTTTTTATAATTTTTGTAGGGTTTTTGGTGTTGAGGCCCTTCCTAGTAAATAAATTTTTATAAGGGGGGATTTTCAAACTTGACAACATTCTAGAACCTCTACCAAAGGGCCTAAATGCCCATGTCCTTATCCACATTCGTATGCAAACAAAAAAGGCTCCTTTGGTAATTATCCCAAAAACCCTAGCCTATATAAGCTAAACTATTGCATTGGGAAATGAACCATAAATTCACTCTCATTTATCCCTCATTTACCTCTCATTTCACAAAACCCTAGTTAAAACCCTAACCCTAGAAACCCTAGTTAAAACTCTAAGTCCAAAACCCTAGTTACAAGAAGAAGAATGAGGCCATCTTCTACCTCTCTTGTCAATCTCTTTCTATTCTACAAATCAAGGTAAGCCTTCTTCCTTAGCTCAATTTCCATATAATTCTCTAGAATCCCCTCTTTTTCTCTAGATTCCTTTCTAAACCTTGGTTCTCTTGTGGGTTGGGTGCTAGGTTTGGTAGATTGGATTGGTTTGGGTGTGAGAAGACCATTAAAAGGTTTGGGGATTGCTTCTTCTTGCTATTTTCCCTTGCAATCCGAATTTGAGGCAAGTGCAATATATACACTTAGCATAGAATGCATGTTTATTATTTTTTTATTCTGAAATTTTATTCATATTATGCTAGAAATGTTTAGATTTACCTTGAGCTTGTTTCTTTGGGTTTTGGCCATTAATGGATGAATTTCTTGCTTATTTGGAAGGTTGATGGGGTCAATGATGATTGTGATAGGTTGTTAGAGTGTGATTCCACTCAAATCTACCCGTGGCAGTAAGGAATGACCTGGAATAGGTTTCTGGAGACGAAACCATGAGGGCCTGAGGGCCTGATTGTTTTGTGTTGATACCGGGACCCAAGTGGGCCACCCGATGGCCAATTTGATCTGTGGATCCAAAGGAGGACCCACGGGCGACCCAGTAGGTGGTGGACCACTGCGAGGTGGGCTTTGTTTGGTGGGCCATCCAGCGTTTGATCAGAGAGACGGAGAGGACGTGTTTTAGCCAAAACAGATTTGGCAGCAGATGATTACGGGACCCACTAGATGATCCGATTGTAGATCGGGTCCCCATATCTAATAGTGGACCCAAGGACGACCTGATGGTGGTGAACCCGTGGGGATTGGGTCCCATCTGGCCCTGCATCTTAGGATTACACAGTATGGGGAGTCTTTAACATAGGGGCTTTCTATTTTTAATATCAGATCATGGCGGGACCCGCTGAGTGATTGATCACAATCTAGGCCGGTCATCTAGCCGTATAGGCTTGGGCGACCAGGTTGGTAGCGTCTGATTTGGGCCTGGTTCAGTGGGGCCCATGATCTTTGCAGACTTCATGTTCCCAAGCATAAAGCTCGTTACTATTTAGGTCATTCTATTGTAGAAGAGTGCAGGTGGGAGATGACGTGTGTGGATAAGTGAGAGAGGAGAGATGAGTGTGTGGTTCAGTGGTTTGTAAATGTATGAGAAATTGTGGCCACCTGTTTTGAATACCTTACCTTTTTATGGTCAGTTGTACACTTGGCCCATTAGTTCTAGAAAGTGGGAATAAAAGAAAGAAATGAAGGGGGGTTGACCTAGTGACTTGTGAACCTGAGCTTGTTTTTAATTAAGGGAAACAACATGCTAATTGTAGATTAATTATTCTGACCCATTAGTTTTTAAGAATTATAATAAAGCCCTAGTTATTTTCATTAACCTAAATTAGATTCTTGAATTATTTTGGAGAGGAGAATTATTTGGGGTAAGGACCCATTGACCATCCAAAGAGACTCCATTGATGTGCTAAGCATGAGTCAACGGTGTGGCTCAACCTTGACGTGTGGGGCCACTAAGAAGAGTCTGGGGTTTAGATTTGACGTCGATTCGATCCTTAAATGTCGTCGAAGATACCAATCACTTCAGAAGCACCATATAGTATCTTAGGCATCTGAAACTTCATTTAGGGATCCAATTAACTGAGATGAACCTGGACTTGAATGTGGGCCATTACTTAGGATTGGACCGTGATATTCCCTTTGATTCAATTACTTGGAGTTTATTTCACTTATTACATTACTGTCACTCTTATGTCCTTGTTATTGCTTTATACCTGTTAATTAAATGAAAAATGAAGGATTGAACCTAAGAATTCCTAGAGGTGACCTAGCGATGTAGTTTGGAGGAATCTGACCCGTGTCTGTGTCTAGGCGGGCCCTCATACAGCCTAAGTTGTATGTGTGAACCCTAGTATGGAGAGGTGATTGTGATTAGACTTGTAACTCATTTTGGATGAGTATGGATTGTATGAAATTGGATTGAGATTGGTGATCACTCCTGGATTATTTAGACTAAGGCCATGGCTTAGTGGGTCTTAGTATGGACCCCATGATTGGTACTTGGACCTCTTAGATATTTGATAGAACCTTGCTCATGCAAGGCAAGCCTAAATAGACACAGACCTGTACCTTGGTTTCCGGAGTCGGCACGAAGATTCACTTAGTTGTTCTAAGCTTAGCATGTTGACTGATCATCACTGGTAGGAGCTATTTATGAGGGTTGAGTGGGCTATCATGATGAGCTGTGTTTTAGACGGATGATGTGATAACGGGTCCGGTCTCTTGAGTGATAAGTGTTTGAGATTGATGAGTGATTTGTGGGATTAGTTATCCCCTGCACTGGTGAGATTTTCCCACCGCGATTGTGTTCAGTATGGGAGGGACGTGGCATCATATCCCACGTTATCCAGCTTGTGTGAATGTGCCATGTTGTGCAAATAGATTGCTTATCTTATTTTCCTGATTCTAAATGTTAATTTTGCCCAATTGCCTAGCATTTGTACCTTGGATATTCTTATTGATTTTATTACTGTATCTACTATTTTTATGCATACATTATATGTTATTTGTATATTGTAACTTGCCGAATCCTTAGATTTGACCCATTCTTGGTGCTTAGCTGTTGACCCCGATTATGAGGACAACGCGCTCGTCGAGGCGCCCATAACCGGAGACTATGGATGGGGACCAACCGACTAGGAGGTCGAGCTGGAGGATGGAACGCTTGTACCAGGGGCTTGAGTGATTATTCTTTTTTTATTTTTTTGGGTTTGAGTGTCTTTATGTGATGAGCAGGGAGTTAGTCAGATATGTTTATAAACATGTTCTTAATTATACTTCGAGATTTAGGTTGGACTTTAGCCCTGCTACACTTGTTATATCTCTATAATACCATACACTTCCGCTTTGCTCTTTATACTTCCGCAAATTTTAACCATTGATAATATGTTAGCCAAAAAGTTTTAAATTGGACCTCACTGCGAACCTACGATCTTGGAAGTTCCCGGATTTTTCGGGAAGTAGAGCGCCAAATTTGGGTACTTTGACGGTTTTCTCGGTATTCGGAATTGGGGTGTTACAATTTTATGGTATCAGAGCGGGCAAGTTTTTAGGAAATAAAACAGACTAGAAACTTTAGGACGTTGGTCGTGCTGTCGCGGGCACCCAAAAATAATAAAACATTTACTCCTAAAAATATATGTAGTAGCGCGAGTAAGGATCGTTCTCACGGAGAGTGTTTAGCCAAATTTTACGCTATGTGATCAAAGATGGGGGTTTTATTATATTGAAAGCAAAAAAAAAAAAAAAAAAAGCAAATAAATAGCAATAAAGTAACGAATTCAATCAAATGAGCAAGCATTGGTCAAAGTTAACATCCACCATCGGAAATTCAAAACTGATCATTGAGGCAAAAATAAATCAACTAACACTTTGAATATTCATCGTTGGAATTAAATTCCTACCTCATTAATTAGTTAATTAGAAAACACGCGCTCTAATTAACCCTAATTACTAAACAACCTAAGACAAACGCTATAGATTTAATTTAGTGACAGCATTAAAATTAGAGAGATCGATGAACCTAAATAACACAAGCACACGCGATTGCATTTAATTTAGCCAAGTGTTCTTCTTAATATCTAACAATTACTGATGCAGTAAATTATTAAATATCAGTTGCTTCCCAAATTAGAGGGATCAAACAATTACGGATTTGATTTCTAATTTAGCAGTAGATTGCAACGAAAAATAAACTATTATGCATCCTAGCAACTAAACGAAACAATCATGATAACAAATTAAGCACAGAAGAACAACCCATATTCAAAGTATAAATTGAAAAATGAATATAAATTAGATCTCACAGTATTTATTCCGAGGCTTCAGTCTCCTTCACCAATTACAGAAAATTAGCCACGCAGGGCCATGCTAACTTGCAAAATTAAAATAAAAAGAAAAGAAGAAGAAAGAGAGAAAAAGAAAATTCATGGAATGGAGTGTGGTGTGTTGGCGTTGGATATGGGATGGGTTATTTCTAGTGGAGAGTTAGGTTAGAGAGAGGAGAGAATTTAGGTGAGGATATGGCCTTGGGATGATGACAGAGAGAAAATTTAGGAAATGCGGACATATGAGGGAAAATAAGGAAAGAAAGATGGTTGGTTTAGATGAGGAAAGATGGAAAGAAAAAAAATATAAAGAATTAAGAGATAGGAAAGAATCATTGGAGAGATATTAGGGTGAAGGTGCAGCTGTGAGATGAGGTGAGAGACGTGAGGGAGAGAAATAAAATAATAAAAAAAAATTCAATGGAATTTCTAACTTAGTCAAATTCTTCTTCTTGACTCTATCTTCTCATTCGGGCTTCTATTGGACTCAGCCGAAGAATTAAAGTTGCTCCAACTTTAGTTCTGCACAATTTGAGCCCAATATTGGATATGTTTCGACGAACTCCTGATTTCTTCAAATTTACCGTAATGCCTTTCTGCTCGATTTTCTCTAAACTCGACTCGGCTCCGAATCAGCTCCGTCCCTTCCGTATCAAATGTGATCTTCTTCTTCTGACGTTCCGTAGCATCTTGAATCATCTTGATTGGATCTCGGATGAGAGAGTTATGCGCAGCTTATGAAGCGATGTCAAAAAATCTTCCAAAATTGCCCAATTAACTTTGTTTTGTGCTTAGCACCTCCATTTGCATCTTAAATCAAAATATAAGAATAATGAGTGCAATTAGACATCAAATAAATACAAAGAACTAAATATTAATGGAGGAAAATATAACATTTTTCATTCTCATCAAATTCCCCCACTAACTTTTTGCTCGTCCTCGGGCAACACTCAAATTCCCTTCTTTTTCTTTTTTTTTTTTCAAAAAACACCAAGGATGCAATGTCATCAACAAAGAACAACCAAACTCTTCAAAAATCATTACATATCATGAGCAAACATTCTTAAACAACTTGCAATTATTTAGTAAGCATTTTCTCTCGAATAGGGAGTAAACTAAACACGTAGACCCTCACAGATATAAACACTCGACTCTCATGTGTTTGAAGGATAGGTGTTTCGCTCAAATTCATTCCAAAGGAAGTGATCTACCATAGGCTTGCATATTTTCTCATTCTCCACCACTGGGATCACATGCACAACAAGGATCATAAGGACTTTTCAAGGATTGTAACAGGGTTTAGGATCAAGGTGGTATATATTGGGAATATAGCTTAAAAACCATCGAAACTAGTGGAGCAAAAATAAATCAACTCAAGCTCAAATACATAAGACATTCAAAACCAATTACTCCATTCAGCAGCTTCTTCAATTTGGCTTCAAAGCATTCAAACCATGTAAACTCTTGTACTGAAAAAGAGATCGTTCAAAAGGAATACTTCTCATTTGCAGCAGGGACGATCTTTCGCAACAGCTTCCACCTTTGAATACATCAATTATAAACATACCCCTTCTTGGAATTTTAGGAGGAATTATGAACATGGACAACTTGTAGCATTAAAAGCAATTTCCTCCATCACTACATAAACTCTTCTTTTTTTTTTTTAGCAACAATAAAGATATCCACAATGGAACTCACAAATCGAGGATGAGAGCCTGCTCCACTCCACCAGTCATAGCCATACCACAATTCCAGACACTCCCACACTTATTTCTTGCACACCCATACATTTTGATGAACAATGCTCCACTAGCTCTACGGCTTGGGTAAAGGGTTTTTTTTTTTTTTTTTGGGTTCAAAGCTTGTAACGTGGGTTTACAATAAACGAAAGATATAAAGCTCAAAGGGGTTTCACAAAGGAAAAAAATTAATCACAAGGTAGGTTATTTGGCTTAAGTTGCTTATGACAAAGATGGCCTTAATCATATTCGTGCATGCGTGTGTCTATGTGACCTCAAAGAGAATCAAGGCAAGTTCTAGAGAAACAAATCTATAGAAGAATATCTCTCATGAAAGAAAATAGTGAGACTGATATGGATGTGTCAGTCTAAAGGCTCAAAATCTCACCGGCTTTTGTCTACCAAATTTAGTCACTACCATCCTCAATGAAAATAACTATACTAATTAATCACAAGTGCAAGATTATTGATTCAAACATGTTTTGAATTTTTCAAACTTAATTGAATCTTGCTCATGACATACAACCAAAATCGTCGAAAACCACAAAAACAAAAAGCAAAACTAAGCAACTCTTTTTTTTTCGAATTCTTTTTTTCAAAAATTTGAACACAACCTAAATCCCTCCCCCCACACTTAAAACTTACATTGTCCCCAATGTAAAGTAAAATGTAAAGAAAAGGTAAAAATAACCAAAATATAAATGCGTAAGTAAGAAGAAAAAGAATGAATTCCCCTTGGGTTGCCTCCCAAGTAGCGCTTTTATTTATTGTCGTTGGCTCGACTCAATGCTTCCTTCTTCAATCAGTATAAAGCGGATCCTCAAAGTCCAATTTTTCCACCTTCTCTACTTGTAAACCTTCATAGAAAGGCTTAAGTCTATGGCCATTCACCTTGAACACTTTGGAAGTTGCTAAACTTTGAATTTCAACTGCACCATGAGGAAAAACATTAGTAACGACAGAAGGTCAAATCCAACGAGAACGCAACTTACCTGGAAAAAAACGAAGCCATGACTGATATAGGACTTTTAGACCAACTTTAAACTCCTTCCTATAGATCATCTTGTCATGAAAAGCCTTCGTCTTTTCCTTGTAAATCATTGCACTCTCATATGCATCATTGTGAATTTTCTCTCACTCTTGTAGTTGCAACTTTCTGTGTTCTCCACTTTCATCCACCTTCATGTTGAAACTCTTGATAGTCTAATAAGCCTTGTGTTCCATCTCAATGGGAAGGTGGCATGGTTTCCCAAACACAAACCGATAAGGTGACATTCCAATGGGCATCTTATATGCCGTCCTATATGCCCACAAAGCATCATCCAGGCACAAACTCCAATCTTTCCTACTTGGATTGACTGTCTTTTCAAGGATGGACTTGATTTCTCAATTTGACACTTTCGCATGTCCGCTAGTTTGCGGATGATAGGCAGTTGACACCTTGTGGGTCACATGTTACTTTCTCAGCAAATTCTCCACAGTTCGATTGCAAAAGTAAGTGCCTC